>OZ030028.1:45092321-45709821 GCA_964023405.1 Apodemus agrarius
TGCACGCCTGTAATCCCAGCACTTGGGAAGCAGAGGCAGGCGGATTTCTGAGCTCAAGGCCAGCCTGAACTACAGAGTGAGTTCCAGAACAACCAGGGCTACGCAGAGAAACCCTGTCTCGAAAAATAAAAACAAACAAAAACAACATTATTGTACTTTTGTTTATTGTGGCAAGGGTACATGCAAGCTACGATTTGTGAGTAGAAGCACTTGCAGATATTGGTTCTACCCTTTCACCTGCGGGACCTGGGGATGAAACTCATTAACAGTCAAGAGTGCAAGCGGAGGCAGGTCCTCCACTTCCTGAGACATTTTGCTGGCCCCTACTCTTTGAAAAAGAGATTTACTTATGTTTTTACTTATGTGTATATGTCTGCATGGAACTATGTGCACATGCATTTAGGTGCCCACAGAGGCCGGAAAAGGGTGTCACATTCCCCCTTGTGCTGGAGTTGGAGGCAGTTGTGAGCTGAACCACACAGGCACTGGGAACTGACTCGGGGCTTCTGCAAAAGCAATGTTCTAGTTGGGTTTCTCCTACTGTTATAAACACCGTGGCCGTAGGCAATTTGGGAAGGGTTTGTTTCATCACACAATGCTTAGGTCATACTCTGTCACTAGGGGAGCAGGGGCAGGAACCTGCACAGAAGCAAAGGCTCGCTCAATAATATTTTGTTTCTTTGTTTGTTTGTTTTTGGTTTTTCGAGACAGGGTTTCTCTGTGTAGCCCTGGCTGTCCTGGAACTCACTCTGTAGACCAGGCTGGCCAAGAAATCAGAAATCCGCCCGTCTCTGCCTCCCAGAGTGCTGGGATTACAGGCCTGCACCACCACTGCCCGGGCACTGCCGGCAGGGCAGTTCTAATCCTCCCAGCAGCTAGCACACAATTCCCTCCAGTACTCTTGGTTTAACACCCTCTAATTCTATATTTTATCTTTGTTGCCCTGGCTCCTGCTGGGCAGCCCTTCCAGGGGCCGCATTCCTTTTCACCTATTTCGGATGATTTTCCTACTGCATCTCTAAATCTGACCATCTCCCTTCGAATCATGGCGATTCTCCTCTTCCTCTCTCCCAGTCAGTCCCTAGCCAGTGCAAATCTAAAGTCCTGCCTCAGTCTTTCTGCCAACCATTGGCCATTGGCTCTTTATTGATCGATGAAAAACCAACTGGGGACAAGAACCGTCAGCATTTGGAATCCTGGTTTTGGGGGCCGGATTAATTCAAAGCATTAGAACCGATTCCCCAAACCCCGACCCTGGTCCCCAGCACTGGATTTCCTGTCGATAGGTCTGACAGCTCTGAGGACCTGCTGTGCATAGAATCCTCCTGAGTGCATATCTTTGGGCCTGCCTTATTTCACCGAGCATCACACTTTTGGGCTGTTTAGAATGGAGCACGGCTCACTTCTTCCTTTTTAGAGCTGAGTGATATCCCATCATGAGAATGGGCACGGCATCTTATTTACCCATTATCCACTGAAGGACTTTAAATGACTTCCACTTTTTGTCTGTTTTAAATCATGCTACTGAGCAAAAGTGTCTGGTCTGCCCCTGTCTACAGTCCTCTCAGGACACGTCTCGGAGTAGAACTACTGAGTCTTGTGGGTTGAACTGTTTCCTCCAAACCCAGCAACCCAATCTCTCAGACTGGTCAACCTATAGGCTCCTAGGACTTCAGCAGTATGGACAGCAAGAGTCCTGTCCAAAGTGCAATTGAGATTCCCCTCTGTTGTTTCCTGTAAGCCCCCAAAGAGCCTACGCCCTCAGAATCCCTGGGTTTCAGGGATGAGGAGTTCCTTAATGCTACTTGTAGGCATGTGATTTCAGGGTGGCATTGGATAACCAACTGGGGACCCTTCCCTTAGACAGACTGTTTTTCCTGCTCTCAGCATTCCTTAGTTGTCTGGGGTTGCGGCCCTGTGAGATTTCCCCCCTCCATATTAGCCTTGTATACCGGTGTTCTAGTTCCCTGTGTCTTGTTTTGGCAGCCATACTGTTGTGGTATTATAGGTGAAGCTTCCTGCCGTTGCTAGAAGACACCATCTTCCGAGTGTATGTCCTGGTCCTCGGGCTCTTCCAGTCATTCTCTCTTCCACAATGTTCCCTGAGCCCTGGGTGCAGGAGTTGCGATGTAGATGTCGCTAGTGGAACCGGCACCTGTGATGGCTTGTTCTCTGTGTTTTCTTTTCTTTTCTTTTCCCCGAGACAGGGTTTCTCTGTGTAGCCCTGGCAGTCCTGGAACTCACTCTGTACACCAGGCTGGCCTCAAACTCAGAAATCTACCTGCCTCTGCTCCTGAGTGCCGGGATTAAAGGCACGTGTCACCACTGCCTGGCGTTCTCTGTGTTTTGACTAGTTGTGGCTTTCTAGAATAGTCTCCATCTGCTAGGAAGGGAAGTTTCTCTGATGCGTGGTGAGAGCTACACTTATCTGTGGATGTCTATTAGAATGCAGTTAAGAAGAATTGTGCTGGTCTAGGAAAATGGCAGTTATAAGTTCTCCTGTAAAACCCATGACCTCACTAACCCTGGGAAGCTGGCTGTGTATGATACCAGTTCAAGCCATGAGTTGGCTCCTGTTGAGTGGACCTGGAGTTCAATTAGACAATTGCTGTTTACCAGGAAGAATGAGTGTCACTGACACTGTGGCTCGTGCCTTTGATCTCAACACTTGGGAATCCAAGGCTGATGGACTTTTGTGAGTTCAAGGCCGAGTACCTTCACAGAGCAAGTTCCAAGACAGCCAAGGCTATTACAAAGAGAATTTAAAAAAAAAAAAAAAAAAAAAAAAAAAAAGCCAGGCGGTGGTGGCGCATGCCTTTAATCCCAGCACTTGGGAGGCAGAGGCAGGCGGATTTCTAAATTCAAGGCCAGCCTGGTCTACAGAGTGAGTTCCAGGACAGCCAGAGCTACACAGAGAAACCCTGTCTCGAAAAACAAAAACAACAAAACAAAACAAAGCAAAAGTTTTAAAGGGCTGGAGAGGTGGCTCAGCAATTAAGAACACTGACGGTTCTTCCAGAGGTCCTGAGTTCAAATCCCAGCCACCACATGGTGGCTCACAACCATAGGATCCAATGCCCTCTTCTGGTGTGTCTGAAGACAGCTACAGTGCACTCATATACATTAAATAAATAAATAAATAAATAAATCTTTTTTGAAAAAATTAAGTATCACCATTGCGCCTTTTGATTTTTGTTTTTGTTTTGTTGTTGTTGTTATTTTATTTATTTGTTTGTTTATTTTTTGGTTGTTGGTTTTTAGACTCACCTTTTGAATTTGTTGCTTTGCTGGTCATTTTTGAGCCGAGGCTCCACAGCTGGAACTATTAAGTTAATCAACATTGTATTTTATTTTCTGCCACTAGGGGGCTCCCGTTGCAGTTATTCAGGAATCCAGCGGGAAGAATGTCAGATTCCTTTGGGAGTTCTGAAAAGGAAAATTGTATTAGTAAGGAAGAGCTGAGTGTTTCTTTGCCTTTTACTTGTTTTATTGAAGTCAGGAGGGAGAACTATTATAAAACTACTGTGTGCCGGGCGTTGGTGGCGCACGCCTTTAATCCCAGCACTTGGGAGGCAGAGGCAGGCAGATTTCTGAGTTCGAGGCCAGCCTGGTCTTCAGAGTGAGCTCCAGGACAGCCAGGACTACACAGAGAAACCCTGTCTCGAAAAACAAAACAAAACAAAACAAAACAAAACAAAACAAAACAAAACAAAAAAAAAATAAAACTACTGTGTAATTAAAATAAGCTTACAAAACCAGTAGCCATGGGCGGTCATCTGGAGATAGAAGGACATGTCGGTGGTGGAACCCAAGAGACTGAGGAAAAGTGTTTTAAGATGAGGCTATTTCAGCACGCAGGAGGCAGAAAGCAGTGGGATCTCTGTGAGTTTGAGACCATTCAGGGTTACACAGCAAAACTCTGTCTCAAACAAACAAAATTTAAAAAGGAAGAAAAGAAAAAGAGAGTTTGAGGTCATCATGGGTTATAGCATAAGACCTTGCCTCAAGAAGAAAAGAAAGAAAAACAAAAAGGTAAGGATGAGGCTCAGTTGGTGGAGGGCTAGTGTAGAATCCAGGAGGTCCTGGGTTCTATCCCCAACACTGCATAAATCAGCCACAGTTGTGCACAAATGTCACTCCAGCACCTGGAGGCTAAGGACAGAAAGATCAGAAGTTCAAGATCATCCTCAGTTATGTCGGGAGTTTCAGACCAGCTTCGGCTATGGAAGATCCTCTCTCTCTTTTCTTCTGAGTCAGGGTTCTCTGCATGGCCCTGCTGACCTGAAATTTGCTCTGTAGACCAGGCTGGCCTCAAACTCAGACATCTATCTGTCTCCCGGGTGCTGGGATCAAAGGTATGCCCACCACCATGCAGCTTAAGTCCCTTTCTTTTTTCTTTCCTTCATTAATTTATTTATTCACTTTACATGCCAATCACTGCCCCCCCTTCCAGTCCTCCCTCATACAGTCCCTTTCCCATCCATCCTCTCTTCTCCTCTGAGAGGGTGAAGGGTCCCCTGGGTATCCCTCCAACCCGGCACGTGGTCCCTGGAGGTTTATGAGCATCCTCTCCCACTGAGGCTGGGCAAGGTAGCCCAACTGGGGAAACAGGATCCACAGACAGGCAACAGCCTGGGCTCCAGTTGCTGGGGGACCCACATGAAGACTATACTGCACATCTGCTACATTTATGCTGCTCTTTGAATGGTGGTGCAGGTTAGTTGACTCTATTGGTCTTCCTGTAAAGTTCCTATCTCCTCCAGAACCCCCAATCCTTCCCTCGACTCTTCCATAAGACTCCCTGAGCTCTGTCCAATGTTTGGTTGTAGGTCTCTACATCTGTTCCAGATGCTGGGGGGACAGGTATGCTAGGCTTCCATCTGCAACCTTAACAGAGTATCATTCCCAGTGTCTGCCACCTTAACAGAGTATCATTCCCAGTGTCTGCAACCTTAACAGAGTATCATTCCCAGTGTCTGCCACCTTAACAGAGTATCATTCACAGTGTCAGTATTGGTGCTTGACTTATACTAACAATTTTTCTCTTTTCTCATAGTCATCCTCTTACTATGTCCTCAATTTAAATACTTTTTTTCACATTAAAAAAACCTCGCCGGGCGGTGGTGGCGCACGCCTGTAATCCCAGCACTTGGGAGGCAGAGGCAGGCGGATTTCTGAGTTCAAGGCCAGCCTGGTCTACAGAGTGAGTTCCAGGACAGCCAGGGCTACACAGAGAAACCCTGTCTCGAAAAAACAAAAAACAAACAAACAAACAAACAACAACAACAACAAAAAACCTCATTTATTCATGGAGGCACCTTTAATTCCAGCATTTGGGAGGCAGAGGCAAGTGGATCTCTATGAATTTAAGACCAGCCTAGTCTACTCAGAGAGTTCCAGGAGAGCAAGGGATACATAGAGAGGGCATGCACATACAATGACTTGCATTTGGAAGTCAGCCCCTTGATTTAAATACCCTGATTTTGCTTTGACTGTAACTCAAGTCTATGAAAGGAAAGACTGGAGGATTATAAAACATACCAGAGAAAGAAGACAAACAAAAGCCACAACCAGTCAGTAGACATTGTGTCATTTTAGTTTTGTCTTCCCGTTTAGAAACATTGTAGTTTACTTGTGTGTTAGAGGATACAACAATCACCTCACCTTACATCCAGCAGGCAAGGACTGTCCCCCTTAGCTGGGCCCCGGGCTCTGTTGTTAGGTTTGGAGCCTAGTGGGTTATACATCTGTCTTCATCGTCTGTGGTGGGTGTTGCTCTTGGGTCTCTAACAGGTGGAAACAGGTAGGTCTGGAGGCTTGAGTAACTTACCCAGAGTCACACTTTACAGTTAGAATCATTACAGATTTTATTCTCTCTCTCTCTCTCTCTCTCTCTCTCTCTCTCTCTCTCTTCCTTCCTTTCTTTTGTTCTTCCTTTCTTTTCATTTCTTTCTTGGTCTGATTTTTGTTTTTTGTTTTTTTGTTTGGGGTCTTGGTTTTTGTTGTTGTTGTTGTTGTTTTGTTTTGTTTTTTTGGTTTTTTTGAGTCGGGGCTTCTCTCTGTAGCCCTGGCTATCCTGGAACTTACTCTGTAGACCAGGCTGGCCTCGAACTCAGAAATCCACCTGCCTCTGCCTCCCAAGTGCTGGAATTAAAGGCATGCGCCACCACTGCCCAGCCAGGCCTTGGTTTTTCAAGACAGGACTTCTCTGTGTAGCCCTAGCCATCCTGAAACTCACTTTCTAGATCAGGCTGGCCTTGAACTCACAGAGATCTCCCTGTCTCTGCCTTCCAAATTCCTGGGATCAAGGTGTGCACCACCATACCTGGCTAAGTATTTCTTTTTTAAAACTAAAATACAATTACATGATTTCCTTTCTCCTCTCCCCACTCTAACCCGTCCCATGTTTGTAGACTCGCCTGTATGTACAGGGGTCAGAGGTCAATCTCAGGTGCCACTCCCCACCTAGATATTTCTTATCTTTTTTATTTTTTAGACAGGGTTTCTATATAGTTCTGGCTGTTCTATAGCTCATTATATAAGCCTCTAACTTACAGAGATCCTCCTGCCTCTGCCTCCACAGTCCTAGAACTAAAAGTATGCTTCAACACATCTGGCCTACCTAGTTTTTTAGATAGGGTCTTATGAGGGGACCCCACTGAGCCAGAACACTGATTCCCGGGGAATCCTCCTTAGCTCTGCCTGGCCAGCACTGGGACTTCAGATGTATGAAAGCAGAGCTGGCTTTTCACATGTGTGCTGGGAATCCAACTCAGGTCCTCCTATCTCCACGTCTCCTGTGCTACCACACCAGTGTTGTGAGGTGTTTACTGTAACCTACGCCCTTGTTCCCAGAAATAACAACTCTGAGGCTTTATTATATTTACAAATACTTTGGCCATAACCTCTGGCTTGTTCTCCGGCTAGTTCCTAACTAACATAACACCCCATCATGCATCTGTCCTCTTTCAAGTCCTAGGATGTCCCAACTTCTATTCTACCCTTTCCTATAGTGTGTGGCAGTATGGCTGTACCGGCATGTCCTGTAAAGACCAGAGGAGGGCATCAGATTCTCTGGAACTGGAGTTACACATGGTTGTGAGACCCCCACATGGTTTCTAGGAACCAAACTGTCATAAATGAGATTGGGGTGAAGATTTTCCTTCTTCCTTCCCCCCGCCCCCATTCACCCTCCTTCTCTTTTTCTCTTTTTCAGGTAGATTCCTTTTTTTTTTTTTTTTTTTTTTTTAAGATTTATTTATTTAGCCGGGCAGTGGTGGCGCACGCCTTTAATCCCAGCACTTGGGAGGCAGAGGCAGGTGGATTTCTGAGTTCGAGGTCAGCCTGGTCTACAGAGTGAGTTCCAGGACAGCCGGAGCTACACAGAGAAACCCTGTCTCAAAAAACCAAAAAAAAAAAAAAAAAAAAAAAAAAAAAAAAAGATTTATTTATTTATTTTAAGTATCTGAATATACTGTCGCTCTCTTCAGACACACCAGAAGAGGGCATCAGATGGTTGCGAGCCACCTTGTGGTGCTGGGAAGTTAAGTCGGGACCTCTGGAAGAGCGGTTGGTGCTCTCAACGCTGAGCCATCTCTCCAGCCCTTCAGGCAGGTTCTTAATATGAAGCCTGGGATGACCTTAAATTTGAGATCCTCCTGCCTCCACCCTTGGAATCTTGGGATTACAGTTGTGCACCACACCCAACAACTTTTCATTACCTTGCTTCCTTCCTCTCTCTCTCCCCTCCCCCCTCTCTCTTTCCCTCTCTCCTTCCTTTTATAAACTATCATTCATTTACATGGAGTAGCAACTATGAGGAGGTCAGAGGTCAACTTACAAGCATTTGTCCTCCTTTCACTGTGCCGAGAGGATTCAACTCAGATACCAGGCTTGCGCAGTGACCTCTCTTTGAGTCTCATTTGGCCCAGGATGATCTTGAACTTGTGAATCTCCAGCTTCTGCCTCCTGAGATCATAGCACCACACCTGGTTTAGTCAGCACTTGGGATGGGACCCAAGACTTCCGGCAAGCCAAGCGCTCTAGCACCTTAGCCACAGCCCTGAGCCCTCAGCCATTTTCCCCATTACCTCCAACTTGCGATTGCAATAAATGAGTGAGAACATTCTTCCGTTTTCTCTGTTCCTGTTCTTAGGAAAAACAAACACTAGACTTGACAACAGAGGTTCATAGCTGACTGGTTTCATTGTGGTGCTTGATACACTTGGCTTAGTTGCTCTGGTAGAAGATGGAAAAGTTTAACGCCCCTGGCAGTGGGTGGGAGGTCCTGTTTTGTGGCACAGTTGGAAACTATTAGACAGGACAGCTGGGAGTACCTCTGGAAGCACAGGACGTATTGAGGATGTTCGAGGCTCTGGGTTCCAACCCAGGCACATTACCCCACCCCAATCAACATCACACCAAGCCTAGTGACATGTTTGCAGCCTCAGCACTCGCGGTGGAAGCGGAAGCTGAAGGCCACCTTGTGAGTTTGAGGCCAGCCTGGGTCACATGGCAACCCCCAAGCCCTAACATAGGACTGGGGAGATGGCTCAGTGGGTAAAATACTTGCCAACCAAGTGCAAGGACCTGAGTTCATGTCCCTAGAAGCCTCCTAAAGGTAGAATGGACTCCACAATTATCCTCTGACCTACACACAGGGACTACACACCTAACTCACACGCAAAAACATGCAAGATAAAAACCTGCTTGGCTTGGGGGCACACTCTTTAATCCAAGCATTCACAAGGCAGAAGCAGGTGGACCTCTGTGAGTTTGAGGCCAGTCTGGTCTATAAAGCCAGTTCCAGAACAGCCAGGGTTGTTACACATAGAAACCCTGTCTTGAAAAACCAAAATAAATAAGTAACTTTTTGTTTGACTTTAAAAAGGGGAGGGGGAGGGGGCTCGATGTGGTTTGCACAATTTTTAATCTTAGTGAAAGATTATAAATTAGACTGACTCCCCAGACAAGCAGACAGAGAGGGGCTAGAGCTAGGTAAGAAAGATAGCTAGCTTCCCAAGTGGTGGCTTCTTCCTCTCCCTACTGAGTTGAGACAAAAGCCTGAAGACTTAAAAAACAAGTGCCTTCCTAGCCTTTGTCTCCTGACAGCAGGACTCGGCTGGTGGTCTGGGTCCAGGACTCCCACACAGCAGTTCTGAGCCAATCAGCTATTCTGTCTGTCTTTAAACTGACCAACCCTAAACTGGGGAAGAAGACTCAGACTATAAACGCCTAGCCTCTGGTGTCAACCTCTGTGCTTTGCAGAGGGTCTTTCTCTGTGTGTGTCCTCCCTCCCTCCCCCCTCCCCCCCCCCCCCCCCGCAGATAAATGCCTGTCCCCAACTGCTGATTCTGTCTGCTGCTGTCTGCTGATTGAGATTTCTCCACTGCTACCTGTTGTGCTTGAGGTTTGTCCTGCCTGCCTTTTAGTTATTTAATTGGCAGAGAAAATGAACCAGATAAAGACCCCTAGACCGTATTACCAGGACCTTGAAGGCAGAGGCTTGGAGAGCTCTGTGTATTCAAGGCCAGACTGGTTTATATAAGCCAGCAAGTTTCAGGACAGCCAGGTCTACAAAATGAGACCCTGTCTTAGAAAGAAAGAAAGAAAAAAAGAAAGAAAGAAAGAAAGAAAGAAAGAAAGAAAGGAAGGAAGGAAGGAAGGAAGGAAGGAAGGAAGGAAGGAAGGAAGGAAGAAGTTAATGAACACAACTTGTTTTTTATACATTATTTTAGTATATATTTATTTATTTACTTTGTGTTTGTGTATGTCTATACGTGCATGTAGAATTCAGAGGAGAACTTGCAGAAGTCGGTTCTCTTTTCACCATATGGATCCTTGGAATCTACCTCAGGTTATTAGGCTGGGTAGCAAGCAGGAGCCAGGGGTGGGGGTGGGGTAGAGGATTTTATTTTATTTTTCCCAGCCCTCCGTTGTTGGCCTCACTTTTTTATTTTTTATTTATTTTTTTGTTTTTTTAATTTTGAGACAGGGTTTCTCTGTATAGCCCTGGCCTGGCTGTCCTGCAACTCACTCTGTAGACCAGGCTGGCCTCGAACTCAAAAATCCGCCTTCCTCTGCCTCCCAAGTGCTGGGAGTTGTGTGCCACAACTGTGTGCGTGTGCCACAACTGCCAGACACTATTTAAGTTTTTATTTAATTATTTATTTTCTTCGAATGTTCGTAGACCTCATTGTCTGCATGAACAACACACACACACACACACACACACACACACACACACACACACACAACCTAGCCAGACCAAAAGAGGGAATTGGATTCCCTGGAACTAGCAGTATAGGTAGTTGTGAACTCCCCACTGTGTGTGTGCGGGAACCAACCATATATTCCCTGTAGAGCAGGCAGTGAGTGTCTGACCACTATATCATCTCTCCTGCCTTTTTAAAGATTCTTTTTTTTTTTTTTTTTAATTTGTTTTGTTTTGTTTTTCGAGACAGGGTTTCTCTGTGTAGTCCTGGCTGTCCTGGAACTCACTCTGTAGACCAGGCTGGCCTCGAACTCAGAAATCCACCTGCCTCTGCCTCCCAAGTGCTGGGATTAAAGGCGCCCAAAGTTGTTTTGATCATGGTGTTTCAATACGGTAATAGTATCCCTAAGACAGACATTCGTACCTGGATTGTAGAGTATTGCTGTGACAGACCTGACCATGTTGGTTTTAGGAGCATTGTGTAAAGACTTTGGAACGTTGAGCTAGAAAGTCATTGGGTATTTAAGGCTTGGTGAGCTATTCTGTGGGAACCTGAATGAGATGAATGTGAAGAGCAATGCAGATGACAGAGGCCTGGTTTGTGGAGTTCCAGGGGAAGTCTGAGAGTCATTAAAGACTCTAAGGGGCCACTGCATGCTTTGAGTAAAGATTCTGTGGTTCTGGTTAGCTGGGGCTGAAGAATCAGCCTTGATCAACAAGAGACCAGACCCATTGGAGTAAAGCCATTGTGTTACTGGGACAGTTGATGCTGGTCAGCTGGCACTAAGAAATTAGTGGTGATTAAGAAGTAACCAGAATTGTCATGAGGTGAAATACTCTGGGAAGTATTTCCTCAGAGTCCGCACACGAAGTCGTGTTCCAGAGGTGACCAGTGTTGTACCTCTCCCACACTGGCAGCCACACTTGATAGTGTAAGAGTCACCGAGATGGTTCTGGTTTTGAAGTTATGAGGTATGGAGAGCAACTGTGGCTTGGCATTATGAGCAACCAGAATGGACCGTTGGAGAAGGTGCACTCTCAGTAGCCGTTCAAACCCCAGGACTGAAAGGCCTCATAGAGAGAAGTTGAGTCTTTGCCATGAAGAAAGCCCAGGAGAGGCCACTGGTAGAAGCACAGCCCAGTTGTAGAAGTGACCCCAGCGTTTTGGAGATGTCAGTACCACGGGATGAAAATCAAAAGTGTCAACAGCA
This sequence comes from Apodemus agrarius, assembly GCA_964023405.1. Lineage (NCBI taxonomy): Eukaryota > Metazoa > Chordata > Mammalia > Rodentia > Muridae > Apodemus > Apodemus agrarius. The sequence continues at coordinate 45,103,746 of OZ030028.1, forward strand.
GTGAAATGGAGATAGCTGGTGACATGTATGCTACATAGGGTGGGGCCAGAGATGTGACCCAAGCCCTTTAGAGAAGCCCAGAAAATTGTGAGTGGATCCCACACATTGGACATTGAGTGACTTACACCGTTGTTTTTTTTTTTTTTTTAAGATTTATTTATTTATTATTATATGTTAAGTACACTGTACCTGTCTTCAGACACCCCAGAAGAGGGGGTCAGATTGAAAGGATAAGGTTATAAGCTAGGAATCCCCTGTGCCTGGGCATGTGGGAGGCACCTGGATCTCCAACTCCAGTGGGGGAGGGTGGGCGCGACAGTGCGTGGAGGCCACGTAAGCGGAAATGACTTAACTAGTTCTTCTGGCCTCTGTGAGAGGCTGGTAGGTTGTCAGAGAGCGCAAGTTAGGATGGATTGAACAGATTGGCTTAGAAGCTTGTGGTAGGCGGGTTCTGTTATAAGTCTATAAAAGGCAAGGCAAGCCAGTCCTCGGCGGGCTTACATCTTTACCTTGCTGGGGAGAATGTAACCCCCCAGAGCTCTGGATATTAAAACCCTCTTGCAAAATTGCATCAGGTCTGTCTCTCGTGAGTGTTTGGGGTGCCGGTTTCTGAGGCATGGGGGTGCAGAAGTACCCTGGTTTTTACTTTCGGTTCTTACAAGATCTCATTAAGGATGGTTGTGAGCCACCATGTGGTTGCTGAGATTTGAACTCAGAACCTTCAGAAGAGCAGTCAGTGCTCTTAACCTCTGAGCCATCTCTGCAGCCTGACTTAACACTGTTAATGTTTGGTTTTGCTTTGATCCGATTGTGACTGTACTCTGGTTCTTCCTACTTGAAATAGTAAAACACTTCCAGGCATTGTGGTGCACGCCTTTAATCTCAGCACATGAGAGACAGAGCCAGGCAGATCTCTGTGAGTTCGAGTCCAGCCTCATCAACATAGTGAGCTATAGGACAGTCAGAACTGTGTAAGAGACTCCATCTCAAAAATTAAAAAAAAAAGTCTATGACTTATTTTTTATTTTGATTTATTGGGGCCCACAAGGGAGAGACTTTTGATTTTAAAAAGAGACTTTGAGTTTTTCAAAGTAGGAGAAAAGGAAATTGAACTTTTATTTGAATTTCTAAGACTGTGGAACTTTTCAAGTTTGTAAAAATATTTTGTGTTGTGATGTTTATGTTAATGTGTGATCTTGGGGACGAACAAGAAAGAAAATGTTGTAGCTTAACAATGATGTGTTTGTGTTTCAGGTTAACAAAGGGTAAATTGTGCTGGCTAGTTTTATGTCACTTATTGTCGCAAACTAGAGTCGTCAGAGAGGAAGGCACCTCACCTGAGAAACTATCTCCATAAAATCAGGATGTAGGCAAGACTGTAGGGCATTTTTTAAATTGGTAATTGATGACAGAGGGCCCAGCTTATTGTGGGTGGGACCACCCCTGGACTGTAGTCCTGGGTTCCATAAGAAAGCAGTCTAAGCAAGCCATGAGGAGCAAGCCAGTGAGCAGCACCCCTCCATGGCCTCTGCATCAGCTCCTGCCTCCAGGTTCCTGTTCTGTTTGAGGTCCTGTTGTGACTTCCTTCCATGATGAATAATAAGGTGGAATTGTAAACCAGAAAAACCCTTTCCTTCTCCAAATTGCTTCGGTCACCGGTGTTTCATCACAGCAATAGTAAGTCTGACTAAAACACAGTCCAGACTCAGGTCCTCACTGAGACACGTCTGCAGGCCAATCCTGTGATTCTTATGTGACTCTATGTTGTCCTTGTGTTCATGCGTAGGACGCAGCACTTCATCAAGACGCTGAGAAGTGAGGAGAGCACAGTGAAGCTGGGTAGTGGTGACCAGAGATTCCTGGGATAGCTGGTGGCTTCATTTTTTTTTTTTTTTAATTTCTGTTGCTATGGTCAAATGTTGACAGGGGCTGGAGAGCGGCTCTGGGTAAGAGTGTTGGCTGTTCTTCAGAAGACCCAGGTTCGGTTCCCAGTACCCACATTGCAGCCTACAACTGCCTATAACTCCATTTCCAAGGGATCCGGGGCCCTCTTCTGGCCTCCATGACCACTTACACATATGTTTGTGCATAAACTCACATAGGCCCGCTCTCTCGCACCCCCACCCACCCACACACCACGATGTTAAATTAAATAAATAGATTTAAAAAAAAAAACTGACAAAAAGCAACTTGGGGAAGAAAAAATGTCCCTTCTCCATTCTTAAATAGTCTCGAGTCCAACCCCAGGGAACTGTGCCACTTACGATGGACAGGTCCTCTACATGAGTTGGTGCAATCAAAACCATCCCTCCCTGACATGACAGTAGGCCAGCCTAATCTAGACAACCCCTTCCGGAGACTATTCCCAGGTGTCTTAGTTAGGGTTTCCATTGCTGTGAGGAAACATCACGATCAAAAGCAGTCTCACAGGAAGCCAATGGTTAATTTCATCTTACAATTCTATCCCATAGTCCCGTCATTAAAGGAAGTCTGGGCAGGAGGCTGGGATCAGGAGCTAAAGCCGGAGCCAGGGGGTGGGGGTGGGGTGGGGCTGAAGCTTACTGGCTTGCGTCTCGTGCTTTGCTCAGCCTGTTTTTATACAATTCAGGATCACATGGCACTTGTGAGACAACACACACAAACGCATGCCTGAGTGTGCTGGGCCCATCCACGTTGTTAATCATTAAATAAGAAAATGTCTCCATAGGCTTGCCTGCAGAACAAGCATTTTCTCAATTGTACCTCCTTCCTCTGAGATAACTCCAGTATCACATTGACTGGGGGAGGGGTAGACACCACAGCCAGAACAGCAGGTGAGTCTAGATTGTGTCAGATTGGCAGCTATCCTCCACAGCTGGGAGTCAGACCTCACAAATGTCATTCCACTCATTTTTTTTGCTAAAGGCAGAACTTCGTAGCTGACACACTCCAAACAGACTGTGTCTCTGAGCTTCCTGGTCATGGAAACCAAAGGCAGACCAGGCTCTTTGAGCTCTGCGTAAGGATCCGGACTTGCTGGTATTAAAGCATTCCTTTAATTTAAAATCCTTTAAAATCCTTTTCTCTCTAAGAATATCCGACTGCAACAGGGAGCTTGAGAGACAGTTCAGTACTTGGAAGCACTAGTGCTCTTCCAGAGCGCCCGTATGGCCCCTCACAACTGTCTAACTACAATTCTAGAGGACTCTGTGCCTCCATGGACTCCTGCACGCATGCACTGCACAAACATTCACTGAGGCATGCACACAGGAACAGAAAATAAATACACCTTTAAAAACTCCCCAGAGGAGATTCAGCTTTGGGTAAAGACGAAGATGTAAATGGTCAAAAGGCGAGGCTGCTGGAGAGAACAGAAGAGTGGAGAAAAGCAGCTTCTCCATTTAGAAGACTGGGGCCATGGGGCAGATATCAGGGTAACTCTGTGTTCCCATCTCACTGACAGGCTCTCACGTACCCCAGGTTGACCTCGAACTCGCTACGTACCGGAAGATGACCTTGAACTGCCATTGTTCCTGTCTCCGTCTCTGAGTGCTAGGATAACAGGTGTGCATCACCACATCTGGTGCGTGTGGAGCCCGGCGGCCGGAGAGCTTCCTCCACAGCCCTCGACCTTGTCTTTCACAATTGCTAAGTCACGGCACGCTTTGGTCTGCCCAGACACCTCCTCCCACCAGAGGGATGGAAGCGAGGAAAGCGATGGGGTGGACAGAATGTTTCTTCTCATCAAGGACATACAAATGATCAAGGACACACCAGGGGAGCTCCGGACCCCGAGCTGCTCCAGTATTGACAGTATGCATGAGCATGACACACAATACACATGCATGGAAGTGTGGTTGTGTGTGTGCACATGGGCACATAACTATTTGTGCTCAGGAGAGAAACCAAGTGGAACTATTAGGCATATTGATAATCAAGGATGTGTTCGTAAGGTAGTATTTCAGTGTTTGTATGCCTACCACATGTATGCTTATTTTGTGTGTTTGTGTGTGTAAATGTGTGTATGTGCATGTATATATGCATCAAGTCATTTCTCAGGACTCCATATTTCTTGTTTTTAATCTTGATATTACAGAATACTTATTTATGTGGTTGTGCATGTATGGACAAGATGCAGGAGTCTCCTACAGCCTGGGCTGTTCAAAAATTTCCTCTGTGTCTTAGGAATAACTTTGAACTCCTAATTTTTCTGCTTCTGCTTCTTGAGTTTTAGATGACACATATGCAGCCACCATTTCCGGTTTATGCAGTGCTAGGGACAGAATTCAATTCTCTGTGCATGCTAGGCAAAGACTCTGTCAGCTGGGCCCATCCCTAGCCATAGAATATAGCCTCTTCAGATCGCCTTCTTTCCCTTTGTAGATTATTTCTGCATCCATGGATTCGACACGCTGTATTGAACATGCGCAGATTATAATCCGTGGTTATCACTTCTTTCTAAACTCAGTTGAACATTTATTTGCATTCCATTAAGAAATCACCTAGAATCCCAGCACTTGGGAGGCAGAGGCAGGCGGATTTCTGAGTTCGAGGCCAGCTTGGTCTACAGAGTGAGTTCCAGGACAGCCAGGACTACACAGAGAAACCCTGTCTCGAAAAACAAAAAAAAAAAAAAAAAAAAAAAAGAAATCACCTAGACCGGGCAATGGTGGCATACGCCTTTAGTCCCAGCATTGGGAGGCAGAGGCAGGCGGATTTCTGAGTTCAAGGCCAACCTGGTCTACAGAGTGAGTTCCAGGACAGCCAGGGCTATACAGAGAAACCCTGTCTCGGAAAAACAAAACGAAACGAAACAAAACAAAACAACAAAAGAAAGAAAGAAAAAAAGAAAGAAGGAAGGGAAAGAAAGAAAGAAAGAAAGAAAGAAAGAAAGAAAGAAAAGAAAAGAAATCACCTAGAAGCCAGACTTTAATTAAATCACCTCTAATCCCAGCACTTGGGAGGCAGAGGCAGACAGATCTTTGTGAGTTCTAGGACAGCCTGGTCTACAGAGTGAGTTCCAGGACAGCCAGGACTACACTGTCTCAAACAAACAATCAAACCAAATCAAAAAATACAGTTTCTAGTCTACAGGAGATAGGCTTGAAGTCTCTCTCTCTCTCTCTCTCTCTCTCTCTCTCTGTGTGTGTGTGTGTGTGTGTGTGTGTGTGTGTCTCCTCTCCTTCCCCTCTCTTTCTCTAGCCTTTCTATGTAGACTTGGTTGTCCTGAAATTCTCTATTTAGATTGGGCTAGCCTGAAACTCACAGAGAATCTACCTGCCTCTGCCTTCTGAGTGCTGGGTTCAGAGGTGTGTGCTTCTATACCCAATTCAGCATTCTTGGGGCTGAAGTAGAAGACGGGGAGCTTGAGGCTAGCCTAAGCTACAAAATGAGTTCCAGGTCAGCCTAAGCATACAGCATGACCCTGCTTCAAACACTAACCTCAGGCTGAGGACGTGGCTCAGCTGGTAGAATGCTGCATTAGCATGCAGAAAGCCATGAGTTCGATTCCAGTACCACATAAGTCAGGTGTGCGCTAGCCCACACCTGCTATCCCAGTACTCAGAAGTCAGAGGCAGGCAGACCTCTGCGAGGTGTTCAAGGTTAGTTTAGACTACTTGAGACCCATCTCAAAACACTCAAGCCAGCCTGGGTGAGTAGATCAGTTCATCAGAGCACTCACTTGGCATGCAGAAGCCCTGCGTTTTCTTTCCAACACCCTCTAAACCCACTGTGGCGGCACGCACCTGTAATCCTACTGCTTGGGAAGGGGAGGTAGGGAGATCTGGGATTCCAAAGTCATTTTTGCTACTTTGTGAGTGGTATGCTTCTGGTGGTGACAGTGGTGCAGGTCTTTTATCCCAGCACTCTAGAGGCAGAGGCAATCAGATCTCTCTTGAGGCCAGCCCGATCTACCAAACGAGTTCCAGGATAGCCTAAGGTTACACAGAGAAATCCAGTCTCAACAAAACAAAACAAAACAAAGCAAAAACAAAACAAAAGCACAAAAACAAGTGGTCAGTCACTGTGGAGGTGTATGAGATCTTGCCTTAAAACAAACAATTAAAAAAACAAAAACCGCCAACAACGGAAGTCTGCTGTGGGCTGGACTGGGGTGTGGAGATGTGCTTGTCTCCACAAGGCCCGAGACCTTGGGTTCAGTTCCCAGCACTGCAAAAATTATAGTAGTATTACAAACCAAGCCATACCTGTTTGTTTGTTTGTTTGTTTGTTTTTTGGTTTTTCGAGACAGGGTTTCTCTGTGTAGCCCTGGCTGTCCTGGAACTCACTCTGTAGACCAGGCTGGCCTCAAACTCAGAAATCTGCCTGCCTCTGCCTCCCAAGTGCTGGGACTAAAGGCATGTGCCACCACTGCCCGGCAAGCCATACCTGTTATCTCAGCACATGAGGAGGCAGAGGCGGAAGGATCAAGAGCTACTGACATAACAAAAGGAACATGTTCTTAGGAATGATAAAGGCAGGCGCACGCAGGTCCTGTGCAGGCACAGTATCGTTTTTAGTATATCTGTGCATATATTTGTGTGTGCAGGTGAAAATGTGTGTCTGTACCCCTCCTGTGTTGTATTCATATTTTTTAATTTGCCAGTTGTGGTTTCACATGCCTTTAGTCCCAGGACTTGGGAGGCAGACACTGTGAGTTTGAGACCAACCCGGTCTACAAAGCGAGTACCTGGACAGTCAAAGCTACATAAAGAAACCCTGTCTTGAACTCCCTCACCCACCTCCCCACCTCCCCTCACTCCCCTTCACCCACCTCACCCACCTCCCCACCAAAAAAAAAAAAAAAAAAAGACAAGAAAAAAATTTTGCTGGGCAGAGTGACTGTACTGGCTGGTTTTGTGTGTCAACTTGGCACAGGCTGGAGTTATCACAGAGAAAGGAACTTCAGTTGGGGAAGTGCCTCCATGAGATCCAGCCGTGGGGCATTTTCTCAATTAGTGATCAAGGGGGGAGGGCCCCTTGTGGGTGGGGCCATCCCTGGGCTGGTGGTCTTGGGTTCTATAAGAAAGCAAGCTGAGCAAGCCAGGGGAAGCAAGCCAGTAAGAAACATCCCTCCATGGCCTCTGCATCAGCTCCTGCTTCCTGACCTGCTTGAGTTCCAGTCTGGACTTCCTTTGGTGATGAACAGCAATGTGACAATGTATGAATAAACCCTTTCCTCCGACAGCTTGCTTCTTGGTCATGATGTTTGTGCAGGAATGCAAACCCTGACTAAGATAGTAACACATCACAGCAAGAGGGCAGCAGAGGCAGGGGGATCTTTATGCTACCCGGGTCTACACAGTGAGTTCTAGGCCAGCAAAAGCTACATTTAAGACCCTGATTAAAAATTAAAAAATAAAATAAAAAAACTAATAAATAAGCCGCGCGGTGGTGGTGCACGCCTTTAATCCCAGCACTTGGGAGGCAGAGGCAGGCAGATTTCTGAGTTCAAGACCAGCCTGGTCGACAGAGTGAGTTCCAGGACAGTCAGAGCTACACAGAGAAACCCTGTTTCGAAAACAACAACAACAACAAAAACTAATAAATAATAATAAAGGCTGGGTGTGGTGGAGGCATGCTTTTAATCCCAGCACTCAAGAGACGTTGGAACTCTGTGAGTTTGAGGGCAGCCTGATCTCCATAGTGAGTACCAGGGCAGCCACGGCTAATATAGAGAAGAAGAAAAAAGAAAAAGAAAAAAAAGAGGGGCTAGAGAGATGGCTTAGTGGTTAAGAGCAGGGACTGCTCTTTTGAAGGTCCTCAGTTCAAATCCCAGCAACTACATGGTGGCTCAAAACCATGTAGTAATGATATCTGACGCCCTCTTCTGGTGTGTGTGAAGACAGCTACAGTGTACTTACATATAATAATAAATCGTTGGGGAAAAAAAAAAGAAAGAAAAGAACAGGATCTAGTTTCCTGTATGTTAGACACTTCTGGTCACCCTAAGATCCCTTGAGGACCTGAAACGGAATCCACGGAACCGACTCTAGCCATCCTTATTCAAACCCTCACCTCATGTCCTCATCTCTGCACCCAGAGCAGAGGTTTCCTAGTTGTGAAAGGCAGAGAGATTGGAACATTTTCAAGGCTCCTCCCCCCACCGTCCCACTCCTGCCCTTGCGTGTGCATTCACTGGCAAGTTCTGTCAAATCGGTCTCCAAAACATGTTCCGAGTACCTGCATTCTTCCGGGCCGTAAAACCGCGCCCTAAGGTCGGCCTCCGTCAGGGAACTTCTGTGGGCCACTGGGTACCAGTAGGAATGCCTTAGGAATGGCGGGTCCTTCAGGCCAATTTGAAGCTCACATTCATAAACGAACGCGCCTGGGCCAGATGTTCAGACTCAGCTCTGTTACTTGCGTAAATGCTTGGCTCCTCCCACTCACCTCCTTACCTGCCTCCTTGAACCCCGGGCCTGGTACCTGATACATCAGCCTTCTGTCGCTGAGCCCCACCCAGGCCCCTCACTGACAGCTTCTAGAGCCCCACCCAGGCCCCTCACTGACAGCTTCTAGGCTCTATCAACAAAGGTCTTTCCCTGTACTCTAGAGTACTTTATGATTTCTACTTATTAGCAGCGTGTTTGCACTCCTGAGTACTGGTGTGTGTGCTGCCACATAGGTGTGGAAGTCAGACGAGGTCAGAGGACAACTAGCAGGACTTGGCCCCAATCCTCATGACTTCTGTTTGATCCCCAGAACCCATGTGGTGGAAGGAGATATTTTCTCCACTTGTCCTCTGACATACACTAAACAAATAACAACGTAAATAAATTTTAAAGATCAAGGAAGCATTATATTAATCCTGATTTTAACTCACCGTTATTAAGTCTGATCATTGCTGTGATCAGATTTTCCAAAGTGCCCCTTTTCTGTTTCAAGGCCCATCGTGGATCCCACGTAACACTTACCTGGGTTTTATTGGGATTTTGTGTTTTTTTGGGTGAAACCCGAGGCCACATGGTAGGCCAGTTCTCTGAGTCACACTCACAGACCCACATGTCCTGGAGTTATCACGTTTCCTCATATTCTTTTCAACTGGAACAGTTTTTCAGACACTCCTCCTGTCTGATTCTCTTGGCAGATTGGGAGAAGACTGGACCGTATTGCAGAACTCCCCTGTCTGTCTGTCTGTCTGTCTGCCGTTCCTTCTCTCTCTTTCTTTTCCTCCTCTTCTTCCTCCTCCTTCTCGACAGGATCTCATGACTCATAAGCTAGCCTGAGTTTACTGTGTAGCCGAGGATGACCTTGAACTCCAGATCCAGGAGCTCTATTTAACCACATCTCTGTTTTGTGGGGTATTTCCATAATGGTAAGCAGATTCTCTCTCTCTCTCTCTCTCTCTCTCTCTCTCTCTCTCTCTCTCTCTCTCTCTCTCTCTCTGTGTGTGTGTGTGTGGTGTGTGTGTGTGTGTGTGTGTGTCCCCTCACTTGTCTCTCTCTACCTCTCTCTCTTGAAACAGACTAACACTATATAATCCTGGCTAATCTCCAACTCACAGCAAGGCTCCGGTCTCAACCATCCAGTGTTGAGATTACAGGTTCATACCACCACACCTAGATTTTGTTTTTGTTTTACTCTTTTACAGACAGGTCTTGTTATGCTGCCCAAGCTTGTCTGGAGCTCCTACCTCAAGTGATCTGCCGCCTCGGCTCCCTTACCGTGCCTGGCAGACAGACGCATTGGCTTGTGCTTTATGGGTTAGAGAAAGTCTGTCCTGGAGACAGCAGGAGATTTATCAGACATAGGAAATGCAAGAGCTCCTTTTTTATTTTTATTTTTATTTTTATTATTTTTTTTGTGAAAGTGAGATGGCTTGAAATAGAGTTTCTTTGTAAAGCCACCATCTCCCTGCAGCTCTCTGTGTACCAGGCTAGCCTCAAACACAGAGAGCCACCTGTACCAGGCTAGCCTTGAACACGGAGAACTACCTGAGTTTGTCAGTCGTGCGTCTGGCATAGGGGCTTCTTTTAAACTCCTCATTCCGAGTGGCATGTGCACCCTGCACCCAATTCCTGCCCCAGGGGCTATGTCCTTATAGGTCCCTCTGGAATATTCTTTGTGAAGTTGTCTTCTACCATCATTTTAGCACATACTCTACACCTATTCCTCCAGGAAACCTCCTGACAACGTCCCAGCAGAGATAACCTGTACCAGGCAGGATGTATTTATTCTTGCAGAGGACCTGAGCTGGAGTCCTGTGGGCACCTGCATGTCTGTGCATACACGTGGTTAAAAATAAAGATAGTTGGGGCTAGAGAGATGGCTCAGTGGTTAAGAGCACTGTCTGTCCTTCCGAAGGACCCAGGTTCAATTCCCAGCAGCCACACGGCAGCTCAAACTGTCTGTAACTTCAGTTCCAAGGGATCTGACAGCCTCATACTGCTGAACATTAAATAAATTATTAAAAAAATTAAAGGAGCCGGGCGTGGTGGCACACGCCTGTAATCCCAGCACTTGGGAGGCAGAGGCAGGCGGATTTCTGAGTTCAAGGCCAGCCTGGTCTACAGAGTGAGTTCCAGGACAGCCAGGGCTACACAGAGAAACCCTGTCTTGAAAAACCAAAAAAAAAAAAAAAAAAAAAAAAAAAATTAAAGGAAACCAAAAGATCATTTAAAACTGCCTTTTATTTATTTATTGTGTATGGGTGTATTTGTGTTAGCAAACCTGTGCTGTAACGTGTGTGTAGAAACTGGAAGATAGCTTTACAATGTGGGTTCTGGCTGAAATCTTCAGACTTGGTGACAAGCCCCTTTAGGCACTGAGCCACCTTACAGCTCCATTTTCACTTTCGTTTTACTTTGCTTTTGAGATAGGGTCTCCCCATGCAGCTCTGGCTGGCCCGGAAGGCTCTGTGTTGACCAGGCTAGCCAGGATCTCATAGAAATCACCCGCTTCCTGAGCCTGAGTGCTGGGGTTAAAGCTGTGCACAACCACCGGCCCCATGATTTTGTTTTTAGGGCAAGGTTTCAAGGAGCCCAGGCTGTCCACAAGTTGTTATATAGCCAAAGGTGGCCTTGAACCTATAATCCCTTAGCCTCTGACTCTCAAGAGCTGGGGTGACAGGTGTGTCCCACCATGTCCAGTTTATGTGGTACTGGGGATAAAACCCAGGGCTTCCTTCATGCTAGGTAAGCAGTCAACCCCCTGAGCTATACTCCCAGCCCAGAGACCCTCCATCTCAAGGGGGAAAATCGTTCTATTAGTCCCTTTGGAGAATTAAATTATTATGCCAAGATTTTCGGGGAGGATTAAATAAGAAAAGAAATGCACTTTGACAGGCAAAAATCTTGCAGATGAATTGTGTGGGCATTCACTGGCTCCCCTGAAACCTAGCCCTGAACACCCATGACCTATAAACCTTCTAAGTCATCCCCGCCCGAAGCTTAATAGTCAGGGCCTTTCTGTCTCAAGAGGCAGGAGGCCTGTAGGGAAGGAGGATCCAGGTGAGGGAGGAGAAAGAATTTGCTGGGAGCTGGAGGGAGGTGTGGGTTGGGGGCTGCCTGTACCCACAGAGGAACCAGTGTGTCTGAGGCTGCCCTGGCTGCAGGAACAGGCCCCCAGGGGCAGGTGGGACCTCCATCCCAGCCTGCCTGGCCAGTGTGTGGGTGGGGCCATGTAGCCCAGCCAGGTTTACAGGTCTGCCAGGTGTGGGGGCTGGGCTCCAAGAGGGCCCTGGGGGCCCTGGGGCCAGGGCACTAAGCCTGACAGTCTATTTGGATTCTTTCGGAGGCCCCATGACCTTCCAGCCCAGTATGGGTGAGATCCTGCAGCTGTCTCCTAGGAAAACAAGTGCCTACGCGTCTGCCTGGTGTCTCCTGAGTGTTTGCAGCAGGCTGCAGGTGCTGGGGCTCATCCGGGATTGTCCTTGGGGTCCACAGAGGTCATGAGGACCTTCTCAGGAAAAGCAAACAGGTAGGTAAGCCAGGCAAGACAGGGTGGTAAAGGGAACAACCCTCCCTGCCAGGGGGTCTCTTTTGGTATTCCTAACATGACAAATACAGCAGATAAGGAAACTGAGGCTCGGTACAGATGTCCCATGGTATGCATGCTTTCAGAGACTGGGCCAGAAGCCAAGGCAGGATTCACGCTGATGCAAAGGTGCACGTGAGCACCGACAGACTGCACACACTGGCCCCTTTGTGTACCCACACCTGCTCCTGCATAGGCACATCCAAACAGGAGGGCACATGCCCCAGCTCCTCTCTCGTGGGCACACCCATTCCCCCGGCTCAGGCACATGTTCAGCCCTGACTTGTGAGACCTATGCCTAAGAACATGTGTGTGTGTGATGTGAGCAGGACATTGAGATTTTAATATCGTTGGCCTCGGCGCCATCATCTGCAGAGTGGAAGCTTGAAGACTTCCATTTATCATTGTTATTATCTCCAGATCTAGGGTATTCCATTCCCTGTCCCAGCCTCCGTTCGCACCAGGACTAATGTGGTGTGTGCACATACATGTATGTATACACATACATGCAGGTTAAACACTCATACACATATAAATAAAAACATAAGTCTTTAAAGGCCTTTAAAATAAAGAAAATAGCAAAATATTTGCATTAAACAATTAAATGCAATATTAAATGCAATATTCTCACCTGCCTTTTATACTGTTGTGTGGGTGTGCATGAACGTGTACTGAATGCACAGGTGTGTGGGTGTTCAAGTCTTAGGAGCCGAAAGATGTCTGATGGCTTCTCCTACCCCTCTTTGCCTAATTCCTTTAAGATGTGGTCTTTCACTAAATGGGAAATTCACCATTTTCTTCAGCTAGGCTGGCCAAGCAAGGAGCTCCCAGGATCTGCCTTTCTCTGATCTTTGATGCACACAGAGTCATGCCTGTCAGGGCTTTGAATTTAGATCTTCCTGCACGAATAGTGAGTGTTATTATCTCCAGCCACTACTATACATATGGAGAGAGAGAGAGAGAGAGAGAGAGAGAGAGAGAGAGAGAGAGAGAGGCAGAGAGAGAGAGAGACAGAGACAGAGACAGAGACAGGGGAGACAGATACAGAGACAGAGACAGGCAGATAGACAGACGGACAGAACAGAGAGGGACTCTATCATAAAGTCCAGGTTGGCTCACAGCAATGCTTTTGTCCCATGTTTCTGAGTATAAGGATGTCAGCTTACATGTACTTTCTCTTTTTAATGAAGCAGAGTTGGGGTTTAATGAGGATTTTTAAACATAGGCTTAAGCAGGAGGGTTAAGAGAAAGAGAGGAGCTCAGGAGAAAATAAGACACATAAGATGTACCTGAGAGCATGGGCGTGGCCTTCTTCAAGAGCTGCAGAAAGTAAGACACACCAAGCACTAAATGTGGGTGTGGACTCTGTTTAGATGGGGTTTCATGTCGCTCAAGCTGGCTTTAAACTTCTGATCCTTCTATCCCTGCCACCTAAGTACTGGGGTTAGAAGTGTGTACTCCCATGAATGGTTTATTTCGGCGCTGAGGATCGAACCCTGGACATTGTACACTGTAGGAGAGAATTTAGCCAGAGGAACTATAGCCTCACCCTTCTTACATACATGCGATCATTGCTACATGGTATGATTAATACCCACAGGATATATAGTATATATGCTATGCATAATGTGTGTGTGTGTGTGTGTGTGTGTGTGTGTCTGTGTGTGTGTGTCTGGTGGTGATGGTGGCCTGGAACTTGATATATAGATCAGGCTGGCTGGTAACCCATAGAGATATCCCTGCCCCCCCCTTTTTCCTGATTTTCTTTTGAGTGCTGGGCTTACCCCACTTTATTCAGCTCTGTCATTATATAGTATTGCTTGGAGGATATATTTTTTATGTTTATATTTATTGTTTAGTTAAGACTCAAATTTCAGAGCTAATGAGATGGCTCAGAACTTAGAGATTTCTACTCTAGCACAGGACTGGAGTTCAGTTCCTAGCATTCACTACAGGGGCCTTACAACTACTGGAAATCCCAGCACCAGAGGATGTGATAACCTCTTCTGGCCTTCAAGTGCACATGCACACACAAACTCAGCCCACATTCGCTTTATTGTATTGTTTGGTTTGTTTTTTGTTTTTTGTTTTTTCGAGACAGGGTTTCTCTGTATAGCTCTGGCTGTCCTGGAACTCACTCTGTAGACCAGGCTGGCCTCGAACTCAGAAATCCACCTGCCTCTGCCTCCCAAGTGCTGGGATTACAGGCATGCGCCACCACGCCCGGCTGTTTTGGTTTGTTTTTTGATAGAAGCCTCTCTGTGTAGCCTAGTCTGGCTTTGAAGCCATGATCCTTCTGCCTCTGCCTCCCCTGTACTGGGTGGGCCACCATACTTTGCTCCAGTTCATCCTGCACATCTGGATTATACCAGCTACATTTCAAGCACTCAATAACCACATGAGGGTGAATCTCAACACTACCAGACAGGACATTTCTATAACACAGCTAATGTTTATTCATTCCATGGCCTTCTGTGTGTTTAATCCTACAACACACTTTGTTGTTGTCCTGGCAAATAAGGTCTTTCTTGTCTCCTGTATGACTGACCTACATCTTGAACCCCCAAGACATTTTACTCTAACTCCATTGTACAGACAAAACAAACAAACAAACAAACAAACAAACCAGACACAGCTCAGAGAGCTAAGGGAACTTACCCCAAATCACACAGCCAGTCAATGGTGGAGCCCAAAGGAAACCAGTTTCCCTCACATACCTCTCTCCTAGTTGCAAGGCCTAAGGAATGGCATTTGGTATTTCACACACTTACACAACACAGAAGCCTTTCTTATCCCCCAGTTTGTGTCTTTTGAGCCCAGCAGCCTGCATTCCTCACACCTTGCCTTGGGGGACACCAGGACACCCTTCTGTACCTGTCTGATCTCCTTGGTGCTCAGACACCTTCTCTGGCTCCCCAGTGCCCTTGGGTCTTAGTCTGAGAGGCCCCCCTTCTGAAGGGCTCTGCACCCTCTTGCTCTGACCTCCAGGCAACAAGCATGGGGGCTCCCTGCTCTCTTCTAAGAAGCTTTGCATCCACAGGCTCCTCCCCTTGGTGGCCTTCAAGACTACTCAGGGGAACCCCTTTCCCTTCCCCCCAACTCTGGAAGATCTTGGGAATGTTCTCCTACAGACCCAGCTGCTTGGACCACACCGGGTCTTGTCCCACAGAAGTGACAAGGAGAGAGAACTGATGTTTTCACGGCTGCTCTCTGACCTCCACCCACATGATGTGGTGCATGCCTATGCTTACAGACATAGGCAATGGTTTAAAAAAAAAAAAAAAAAAAAAAAAAAAAGCTCAGGAAGCCAGCCTTTCTAATCTAATTACTGCAGCATGTGAGGGGCTGGGACAGAGCTTCCAACTCCCAAATCCTTCCTTTCTCTTGCAAATCCCTGGGCTGTGCAGGTGTCAGAGGCAGCTGGCCACACAGGGAAGAGTGCAGTAAGACACACTAATAGAAAGTGGGAAAGACAGGACTGGGCAGAAGCAACTGATGGACAGCTGTCACAGGAGACCCACACCCAGAACAGGTTGGTCTGGGAAGGCAATGGAGTCGGGGGAGGGGCTGCACCCAGTTAGTGCCAAGATCAGTAGGAAGGCAGGGCATCTCTCTCTCTCTCTCTCTCTCTCTCTCTCTCTCTCTCTCTCTCTCTCTCTCTCACACACACACACACACACACACACTCATACTCACACACACATTTGTCCCTGTCTTCTCTCCCTCTGCATCTCTCTCTCAGTCTCTCACTGTCTCTATCTCTGTGTGCCTACTGTCTCTGTCTTTTTCTGCCTCTGTGCATGCATGTCTCTCCTACTCCCAGTAAGGCCTAGACCTTAATTAACCCTTGTTTTTCCCAAGGCCAGGCCTGGCCTCCCAGCTCTGGCCTGTGGTAGTTGAAGCTGCCAAAGCAAGGACTTGGAGAGCCTTCCCAGGTCTGCTAATCCAGCTTCCTCATGTGCCCAGCAGGGATGGTCCTAGTCCTCCAGGCCTGTGGCCATGCGGAAGGGAGGGGAAGAGGGTGGCTTCAATAAGAGAAGGCCTGTCCGCCTGAGCTGCCACCCCAGGACAGCTGGTGAATGAGCCATTTATGCTCACCTGAATCCTCAGGAAAATGTGGCAATAAGTCACAACTGCCAGTCTTTACCAGGGCCATCTGGTCAAGTGGGGGTTCCCATAGGTCTGTCTCAACTCACTCAGTCCGCCTGCCACACAGAGCCCCACACAGTGCCTGTTCCAGCTCAGCACTGTGCATAGGTGGGTTTGTCAGTGATGGAGTCCAGAATGCTGGACGGAAAACACAAGAACGCATGCACCTAGACATCATTAGTCACACCCAGAAAGCCCCATGCGCCACACAACCACGCCCCCATTCTCACAGGACCCCTCCGACCCAGCAGACCTAAGTCCAGTCAGAGGCCTTCTTCAACAAACACTGCAGATATCAAAAGTACACATCAGGATATTTGCAAACCACCTGGTAAACCTACAGAGCCAATACCCCATATACAACCTCTCTCCTGCCTAAATACACCCACTCGGTATCTCTGCCATCTTCCTGCCCTGACAGAATCAACAATTACACCCTTATATGATAGATGTGCTTACTCACAATCTCTCTCTCCTTCTCCCTCCCCCCTTCCCTCATTTCCAATCTCAGAACACAGAAGGTTGTATAACGCAATTCTTTGATTTTACTTATTTACCAAGTCTTACGTAGCCTAGGATGACCTGGATCTTACAGAAATTCTCTTCTTTCCACTTCCCAAGTGCCATGATTACAGGCATGTGTCACCATACTTTGCTTATTTGGTGCTTAGGATGGAACTCAAGGTTCTGTATGTATCAGACAAGGACTCTATCAACTAGGGCACAGCCCTAGCAGGTTAATCCAAATCATTTACTACAACAGGTATGATACAGACTCCTTCACAAACAGATGACATCACAAATCTAGATACCTATGGACAGAGATGGTCACAGGTACTCTCAAAGTGAGTACAAACACTTTCCTTTTCTCTTTAAAGTAGGACAGGGTCTTGCTGTGCAGCCCTGACTGGCCTAGAGCTCCCCGTATAGACCAGGGTAGCCACAAACTTCATATGCATATAGTGTTTGAGAGCCTCAACTGCATATGTGTGAGATCAAAAGCCTATATGGCCATCCACGACAGAGGGTCCCTAAGACTCTACATGATCTCATGATCTCTGGGAATGAACAGGAACACACACACACACACACACACACACACACACACACACATACGAGAACGCATACAGGCACAGGCGTTCCTCTGCAGCCCTTCCCTCATCCGCCATCACCGCCGCCCTTTGCAGCAGGACAACCCATGGAAGCTTTAATGTCAGTGGGGACCAGAGTGGACCCAGGAGCCTGAGAGAACTGAGTCTGATCTGGGGGCGGGGCGCACCTGAGCTCCGCCTTGGGGCGGGGTCGACGCCGCGTCGCCAGCGCGCACGGCCGCACCTGGTTCAGCGGCGCCTCAGCAGCTTTATTAGTAACAGCAGCAGCGGCGGCGGCAGCGGCGGCGGCAACCCGGATCGCGGTGGCGGAGGCTCCGCAGCAGCAGCGCAGCGCAGCCCAGCCCATCAGAGCGCGCGGACCCGGGCGGCCGTAGCCCCGGCGTCGCCATGGTGGAAGCGGCGCCCGCAGGGTCCGGGCCACTGCGGAGGACTTTCCTGGTCCCCGAGATCAAGTCATTGGACCAGTACGATTTCTCTCGAGCCAAGGCGGCGGCGAGTCTGGCGTGGCTGCTGCGGGCCGCATTCGGGGGAGCAGGTAACCCGAGGGCCTTTTGGGAGGGGACAGGGGGAGCCAGGCTGGGGCGCGGCAGGTGCGGGGGGCGGGGCGCCAAGCCGGGGCCGTGGGAACAATAGCGTCGGGGCTGCCTAGGGTCCCCGAGCTTCGGTCTTTGCTAAGCTGGGCCTCCAAGCTTCCTGCTCGGCCAGGGCCCTTGGACTTTGCCCGCCTGGGTCGCTGGAACGCAGTCGGGGGTGGGGCCCATTAAGAGGCTGTGCGCCTAGGGACCCCGGGATCAGAGCCCCCAGGTGAGCAGGGGTGGGGTCTGCAGACCAATTTTGTGTGTGGTGGGGGAAGGGTCTCCTGATAGTCCTCGGCTTCCCGCCTCCCACCCCCACTCCTCAGACCCTAGGCCTAACTGCATGGCCAACTCCCCTTTTACACACATCAGAAGCCTGTGAAGATTCCTCCTACCCCCACCTTCTCTCTCTCACCCACAACGTATACACCGTGGCTTGGACTCCCCAAGGAGCGTTGTAAGAGCTCTGTGACCGCCTTGCCGGTGGTCAGGGAGAGAGAGAGAGAGAGAGAGAGAGAGAGAGAGAGAGAGAGAGAGAGAGAGAGAGTGTGTGTGTGTGTGTGTGTGTGTGTGTGTGTGTCTGGGACCAATCTCTTTCGTCTCGATGGCCCTGGTAAAGGCTGGCAGTTGTGACTTATTGCCACATTTTCCTGAGGATTCAGGTGAGCATAAATGGCTCATTCACCAGCTGTCCTGGGGTGGCAGCTCAGGCGGACAGGCCTTCTCTTATTGAAGCCACCCTCTTCCCCTCCCTTCCGCATGGCCACAGGCCTGGAGGACTAGGACCATCCCTGCTGGGCACATGAGGAAGCTGGATTAGCAGACCTGGGAAGGCTCTCCAAGTCCTTGCTTTGGCAGCTTCAACTACCACAGGCCAGAGCTGGGAGGCCAGACCTGGCCTTGGGAAAAACAAGGGTTAATTAAGGTCTAGGCCTTACTGGGAGTAGGAGAGACATGCATGCACAGAGGCAGAAAAAGACAGAGACAGTAGGCGCACAGAGATAGAGACAGTGAGAGACTGAGAGAGAGATGCAGAGGGAGAGAAGACAGGGACAAATGTGTGTGAGTGTGAGTGTGTGTGTGAGAGAGAGACCTGCCCTGCCTTCCTACTGATCTTGGCACTAACTGGGTGCAGCCCCTCCCCCGACTCCATTGCCTTCCCAGACCAACCTGTTCTGGGTGTGGGTCTCTTGTGACAGCTGTCCATCAGTTGCTTCTGCCCAGTCCTGTCTTTCCCACTTTCTATTAGTGTGTCTTACTGCACTCTTCCCTGTGTGGCCAGCTGCCTCTGACACCTGCACAGCCCAGGGATTTGCAAGAGAAAGGAAGGATTTGGGAGTTGGAAGCTCTGTCCCAGCCCCTCACATGCTGCAGTAATTAGATTAGAAAGGCTGACTTCCTGAGCTTTTTATTTTTGATTTTTTTTTACCATTGCCTGTGTCTGTAAGCATAGGCATGCACCACAACATGTGGATGGAGGTCAGAGAGCAGCCGTGAAAAAATCAGTTCTCTCTCCTTGTCACCTCTGTGTGAGCTCTGAAGTAGGTACACTGCCCACAGGGCAATCTTGCCAGCTCAGGAGCCCATCTTCGTTAAGTCATAGTTGTGTTTGAGGCCCAGCCCTCCTGCAGTGTGGAAGAATAATTCCGATTCTCCGAACTTCAGTTTCTTTTTCTATTTAAGAAAAAGAAAAAAGAAAAAGGTGTTTGCCCACTTACCTCTCTGTGCCTGAGAACACATAGAAGTTGCTTGCATGTGGTGCCGTGCAGTGGGTTTCAACTTTATTACTTGTTTTAAAGTTAGGGTTATTTACTTATTGGTGTGTGTGTGGGGGTCACCTATGTGGAGGTCAGAGAACAGCATGGGCCCTGGGGGGGGTCAAACTCAGATGGTTAGACTTGGTGGCAAGCACCTTTATCTGCTGAGCCATCTTGCTAGCCTGAAACCCCCAGTACTTTTGGGACCAAGTTGTTGAGAGGAGACTTGACCGTCTGGTGCGGCACAAGACACAGCTTGGTCGGTGTTCACTGTGGCAGCTGCTGTGACTGGTGAGAATACTTTATCAACACCTTCCACTGTCTCTTAGCCAGAGGACCGTGCAGAAGTTACTATATAAGTTTGCAGAAGGGAAGGAAAGCCCCTTGAGGGAGACCTTCCTGCTCAGGTTCACCCATTCCCCGTCCTGCTCTTCCACACTGCTCAGTGGCTGCGGCTGGCTCAGGATTAAATTCAGCTGTCATCTTCCTACCTGTCTCTCCAGACAAGGGGTGGGGCCTGGAGGAAATGATGAGGAACAGATCTAGGCTAGGTCACCTTTAAAATATATTTATTTATTGTGTGGGTGCCTCCGGGTATCACAGGGTTTGTGTGGCAGTCAGAGACAGGTTAGGGGTATTTGATCTCCTTGCACCGTGTCGGTATCAGGGATAGAATTCGGGTTGTGAGGATAGAATAAAGGCAGTTTTTGCACTTTTTTTGTTTTGTTTTTGTTTTTGTTTTTGTTTTTCGAGACAGGGTTTCTCTGTGTGGTCCTGGCTGTCCTGGAATTCACTCGGTAGACCAGGCTGGCCTCGAACTCAGAAATCCGCCTGCCTCTGCCTCCCAAGTGCTGGGATTACAGGGGTGCGCCACCATGCCCGGCTCAGTTTTTGCTTTTATCAGCCAAAATTTTTCTCTCTTCCTGGTGCAGAGTTTTGTTGTTGTTTTTGTTTGTGTTTTAATTGCCGGCACTTGGGTTGGAGCCTAGGGCCCTATGCTAGGGAGTGTCCACCAGCTGAGCGAGGATGCCAACCCCTCACTGGGGGATCCTAGGGAGGCAGTGCACCACTCCTGCCTCCCTCTGATTTGCTGGGTTACTAGAGTTATACCATCAGCCCTGCCACTTGGGGTTCTTTACAGAAGCAGCCAATGCTTGGTGCTTAGGGTGTGGAGGAATGCTGGGAGAGATCCAGGAGATTGGGGATAGGCACCAAAGTAGATCCCGAATGCCTACTGTATCCAGGTGGATGGAGGTCAGAGAGCAGCCATGAAAACATCAGTTCTCTCTTCTGTCACCTCTGTGGGACAAGACCCGGTGTGGTCCAAGCAGCTGGGTCTGTAGGAGAACATTCCAGATCTTCCAGAGTTGGGGGGAAGGGAAAGGGGTTCCCCTGAGAAGTAGTCTTGAAGGCTACCAAGGAGAGGAGCCTGTGGATGCAAAGCTTCTTAGAGGAGAGCAGGGAGCTTGTTGCCTGGAGGTCAGAGCAAGAGGGTGCAGAGCCCTTCAGGAGGGGGCCTCTCAGACTAAGACCCGAGGGCACTGGGGAGCCTGAGAAGGTGTCTGAGCACCAAGGAGAGCAAACAGGTGCGGAAGGGTGTCCTGGTGTCCCCCAAGGCAAGGTGTGAGGAATGCAGGCTGCTGGGCTCAGAAGACACAAACTGGGGGATAAGAAGGCTTCTGTGTAAGTGTGTGAAATACCAAATGCCATTCCTTAGGCCTTGCAACTAGGAGAGAGGTATGTGAGGGAAACTGGTCTCCTTTGGGCTCCACCATTGACTGGCTGTGTGATTTGGGGTAAGTTCCCTTGGCTCTCTGAGCTGTAGCTTTTTTTTTTTTTTGTCTGTACAATGGAGTTAGAGTAAAATGTCTTGGGGGTTCAAGATGTAGGTCAGTCATACAGGAGACAAGAAAGACCTTATTTGCCAGGACAACAACAAAGTGTGTTGTAGGATTAAACACACAGAAGGCCATGGAATGAATAAACATTAGCTGTGTTATAGAAATGTCCTGTCTGGTAGTGTTGGGATTTGCCCTCATGTGACTATTGAGTGCTTGAAATGTAGCTGGTATAATCCAGATGTGCAGGTAATATAAACCCTGGAGCAGAGTATGGTGGCCCACCCAATACAGGGGAGGCAGAGGCAGAAATATTATTGGTTCAAAGCCAGACTAGACTGTACATAGAAACCTCCATCCAAAGAAGGGAAAACAAAACCACCCCAATAAGCTGGGCACGCGGCTCCGTGGAAAGAGTTCTTTCCAGTATGTAGGAAGCACTGAGTTCCATGCCCATTACCACACAACCTGGGCATGCATTGCAGGGCACGCCTGCCATCTTGGTAGTTGGGTGGCAGAGGCACAAAGATCAAAAGCTCAAGGTCATTTTTTAGCTACAATGAGCATTTGAGGCCAACCTAGGCTACAAAAGGCTGTATCTCAAAAACAAAAGAAAACCACAAATCAAATCTTCTGTCAATGACTTGCTACTCATTGTATATTGCAATGGTTTTAGAACAGAATTGGGCGGTGTAAACTGCCACCAAATTAATAGTCTCTCTCTATCTCTTTTTAAGTTTTTACTTTTATTAATTTTTTACCCTTTTATTTGCTTGGTTTTGTTTTTTTGTTTTTTGTTTTTTAATTATTTTATGTATATGAGTCCACTGTTGCTGTCTTCAGACACTGCAGAAGAGGGCATCAGACCCCATGATAGATGGTTGTGAGCCACCATGTGGTTGCTGGGAATTAAACTCAAGACTTCTGGAAGAGCATCCAGTGCTCTTAACCACTGAGCCATCTCTTATTTCGTGTTTTTGAGACAGGGTTTCTACATATAGCTTTGGCTGTCTTGAATCTAGCTCTGTAGACCAGGCTGGCCTTGAACTCCCAGCGACCCACCTGCCTCTGCCTCTTGAGTGTTGGGATTAACTTTGTGACATCACTGCTCAGCTCAGTATTTTAGTTTTTCATAATTTTTTTTATTGCATTTAGTGTGTTTGTGTGTGTGTGTGTGCGTGCACATGCATGTCATGGGTATACCATGAAGTGTGTTGCAGGGTCAGAAGATAATTACTTTCAGGGGCCAGTTCTCTCCTTCCACCATGTGGGTATGGGAGATTAAACTCAAGATTTGTTAGGTTTATTGTCAGGTGCCTTCATTTACTGAGCCATCTCCCTGGTCCCTTTCATTTTGTTTTGTTTAGATATCCTGAACCATTTATAGAGTCTAATACTGTCTCAGAACACACTCTATAGACCAAGCTGACATTGAACCTGTCCTCCTGCTTCAGCCTTCCAAATGTTGGGGTTGCCAGCATGAGTTACCTCATCTGGCAATTTTGCCTTTTTTTTTTTTTTTTTTTTTTTTTGAGATAGGGTTTCTCTGTGTAGTCCTGGCTGTCCTGGAACTCACTCTGTAGACCAGGCTGGCCTCAAACTCAGAAATCCGCCTGCCTCTGCCTCCCAAGTGCTGGGATTACAGGCGTGCGCCACCACGCCCGGCTTTCAATTTTGCCTCTTTGAAATGATCTCACTATATAGTCCAGGGTGGCCTTGAACTCAGGAACCTCTTGCCTCTGATTCCCGAGTATGGCACCATGCCCTGCTGACTATCTCTACGTTGAAAGGAAATGCTACTGACAGTCGTGAGTCATGTGATTCGTGCTTTCACTCAACCCCACACAATGCTGCCCCTTCATGCCCTCATCTCCAATGTCAGTCACGTGGAAGGGCTTGCGTGGTGTAAGCCTAGGCTTGATGTCCGTCTGAGATGAGGGCTGTAGATGTACCGCAATTTACAGAGTTCCTGCCTAGCATGTCCAGGGCCCTGCATTTAATCTCCACATGGCGTAAACTAGGTGTGGTGGCAGTTAGGTGGCTGTAATCCTGGCACTGAGGTGGAGACGGATTGGCTGTTGCAGTTCGTTGTTGACTACGGAGCAAGTTTGAGGCTGGCCCAGGTTACCCGAGACCCTTTCAAAACAAAATGAAGCAGAAGTCAGTGAGAAGGGGTTCTAGGTAATTTTTATTCCTCAGAGAAAGTCCTTACATTTTGCTCTTGGGAATAGGAAGTGCTCATGGCTGAGCCTGAGAGGACTGGGTGTTTGAGAAGGGTCAGGGTGATGTCAGGAGGTTGTATGCAGTGTGGGGCAGGTAAAGGCAGGAAAGACGGTGATTTATCATCACAAGGATGTAAATTGGGGGGGGGGTGTTAGTGGGAGATGCCAGGGTGGAGGAGCAGGAGGATACATCCTAGTCTGCAGCAGGAAGCAATCAGATGGCCACATAAGCCTCCACAAGGTGGGGCGGGGCTTGTCCCTTTGGAGTAAGATAGCAGGAGGAAGGATTCTGGAAGGAGGTCCTGGGCACAGAGCCCAGGTGCATTGTGGGCCCGTGGGTGTGCGTTTGGCTGGCTGCTGTTGGCCTTGGGGAGGCTAGGAGCAGGAGAACAGAAGCTGGGTCTAGGACGGAAGCCAGGGCCATGAGGTTGAGGCAGGGGGAAGTGATAAGGCCTTGGAGGCAGCGGGCAGGAGGAGGTGAGAGAAGGGAAAGCCAGGAACCCCAAGACCAAGCTCTCGGCACAAAGGATATTTATTTGCCCCAGAGGAACGGAGAGCAGGAATAAAGGACAAAGACAGGAGATAAAGAGGGAGAAGGGGAAGGGTCAAGGGACAGGGGAGAGAAGGGGAAAGGGAGAAAGGGGAGGGGCCTTTGTCCCAGAGGGGAACAAAATGGGGACAAAGGACTGCCTCTGGATTGAGAGAAGGCAGATGTGCCCACAGGTAAATGATTTATAAAGGTAAAGGGGGAAACCCTGTGTTAAGATGAGGCTTAATTTTAATTGGACAGGTTAATTAACAGCTATAGGGGCTTTTGATTGTTGTACTTCAATACTTTGATAACTGGACCTTGGTAGTCAGCCTCGGGAAGGGGAATTGGCCAAATAAGGGAATAGGGGGCTAGCGTCAGGAATGTCACCCAGGGGTTTTTAGCATGGCAGAGGGAATGGGGGAGAAGGGCAAGGCCTGCCGGGGCTGTGCTGAGCCACGATCCAGCTGGCCAGGGTCCCTTCAGTGAATCTTCAAATCTTTCATCTTTCTTTAAAAATTTAAAATGTCATTAAAGAAGTGTGTGTGTGTGTCTGAGTGAGAGAGAGAGAGAGAGAGAGAGAGAGAGAGAGAGAGAGAGAGAATGCTGCGCCTGTTTTGGCACACATATGAAGGTCAGAGGACAACTTTCAGAAGTTGGTTCTCTCCTCCGTCACGCGTGGCCTGGGCATGACCTCAGGCTTGAAGGGTGGATGGCAAGTGCCCTGACTGCCGAGCCATCGAGCTGAGGGCAGGTGGTTGCACTCAGCTCTCCATAGGAGTGCAGTTCTCAGTGGGAAGGCCAAGTGTGGGTTTTGGGGGTGTGGAAGGATATGTGGCAAGAAGGGGTTTCTGTTAATGATGCCAGGTCCTTATGTCAAGTGGTCTCTTGGGAGCCTGACAATGAAGAATTGTAGGTGGTTGGTCTGGCGATGTTTGTATTCAAATGCTAAATTCTGTACTCCAAGATCTGGTTGCTCCAAGAGGAACAGATCCTCACATATACCAGTCTTTATTGTGTAAACGTTGCCCCCCCCAAGTTATCCCTGAGTGGTTAAGAAAGATGCCCACAGCCACAGGGATGGTGGGAAGGTTCCAGGGCTTGGGGTCTGAGTCAGGGACCAGGATGGCGAGAGAGGAGGAAGAAGGAAGAGGTTGTCACGGGGTAGGTGGATGGTGACCTCACGGCCATAGGACCGGCCGTTGGAATGGGCATCGTCCAGGGGAATGTGGCGAGTGATATCTTGGGGTTATTGACTGAGAAGTAGACAGAATAGCTTAGGGGGTTGATATCTGCTCACCTCTAATGCTTTAAGAATTATAAATAGAAAAGCTTTTGTGTCTTTTATTTGGGAACTATATGGCCTAAGTGAGGTAAAATCCCCCAAGTGATATTTACCACAACAAAGTATGAATGGTCTGGTCTGACGTGTCTTGTTCTTACCCTGGAGTCCTTCTTCAGCGCTTCTCTCTCCCACGCTTTTTACACACGTGTAACAGCTGGGCTGATTGAAGCAGGGGCTCAGGCAGTCCCTGACCAAGGGATCTTATTAGTCACCTCTACCCTAATCTCAGGAGTTCTTCCTGGTTTTCTCCTCTTTTTTAGAAGATGCTTTGCTCTGTGACAGTCTCACACATATGTGTGTACATGTGTACACATGTGTGTACCGTGTATTTTTATGCCATCCACTAGCGACTTCCTCCCAAACTCTTTTTTCCTTCCTCCTTTTTTAAGAAAGGGCCTCTCTTTGTCATCCAGGATGGCCAGGAAGTTAATGTGCCCCAGGCTGGCCCTGAGCTTCCAGCAGGTTTCCTGCCTCAGCCTCCCAAGTACCAAAATTACATGTGTGACCTGCCACACCTATCCGGTCCCCCCAACCCCCTGATTTTATTATAGTGCGTGTGTGAGGACGGTTGCTTGCTGTGGTGCATGCGTGGATGTCAGAGGCTAACACAGTGGAGTTAGTTCTTTCTTCCCATCTTTATGTGGGTTCTGGAGATTGACCTTTGGTTGTTACTTATCAGCAAGCACCTTTCCCCACTTAGCCATCCCTCTGCCCGCCCTCCCTTTGCTGTTTTATTTTTGTATGTGTGTGGGGGTGGTGTGACGGTCAGAGGGAACTGTGGGAGTTGATTCTTTCCTTCCACCATGCGGGCCTTGGAGGTGAGCTCAGGTTGTCTGGCTTCATGGCAATGCTGAGCTGAGCCATGTTATTGACCCCCCCCCCTTTTTTTAAGATGGGGGCCTCACGGTAGCCCTGGCTGGCCCTGCTCCCACCTCTTAAATGCTGTGATACAGCAGTCAATGGGCCACCATACTCAGCTTTTGGTGGGCTTTTTGAGTCAGGGTGTCATAGCACAAACTGGCTTGTTAACTGCTTCTAGCCTGGGCTGGGGTGAAGCTCATTCTCTCTCAGGTTCCCAAGGCTCCGGTTACAGCTGTGCAGGCTGGGCCGGGCTCTCTTTTGTGTCCTTCGAGTACGGTTTTCCTGGCCGAGCTCAGTATTCCCCTAAGCCCCTACTCCTTATGCCGTCTGCTTTGAAAGTACCCCCAAGGCCTGGCACACACCAAAGTTAGTTCCCTCAATTTCCTCAAATACCTGCTCTCTGTCTGACTTCGGCATGTTTATCCTGTAGGCAGCCCCACACCCACTAGGATGACAGAGGGTATAGAGATTGCTTAAGACCTGGGTTTGAGTCTCAGTCCTGGCACTGGAGACCCACGAAACCTTAAGCTGGTCACTCCATCCCTGTACATTTTCTATAAAGTTAGTTAACTATATATATATATATATATATGTGTGTGTGTGTGTGTGTGTGTGTGTGTGTGTTAAAGTTAGTCTGTAAAACAAAGTTTCCAGGGGTAAGGATGGGGCTTGATGGTGTTTGAGAAACCTGTGGGAAGCCCTGGGTTCTGTCCCTAGCAGGGCATGCCTATAATCTTAGGACTCTGGAGGTTGGGGAGGGGATCAGAAATTCAAGGTCATTCTTAGCTACGAGGCAGTCTTGAGGCTAGCTTGGGGCACATGAAACTCCAAAAGTTAGCCACATAGGGACAGAGGAGATGAGATGGTAGCTCAGTGGTAAAGGGGCTTGCTGGGGAAGGCTGAGGACTTGAGCTCAGAACCCCAGCACACACACACACACAGACACAGACACACACACACAGACACACACACACACACACACACACACACACACGGCCCTGGCTTGTACCTATGATGTGCCTGGCTCTGTCGTCCCTTCCTAATCCAGACATTTTTCCTTGGGATCATGTCTTTGTAGAAGCATGAGCAGATGGGCTATGTGTTGATCTGACCTGCTGTGCCCTTCCCCAATGCAGAGCATGTGCCCCCGGAGCTGTGGGAACCCTTCTACACCGACCAGTACGCACAGGAGCACGTAAAGCCCCCAGTGACGCGGCTGCTGCTCTCTGCGGAACTCTACTGCCGGGCCTGGCGCCAGGCCCTGCCACAGCTCGAGGCATCCCCCAGCCCCTCCGCACTGCTGGCCTTGCTGGCGAGGAGGGGCACAGTGCCCTCGCTGCCCGAGCACCCAGTGCGCGAGGCTGACCTGAAACACCAGCCGATTCTCATGGTAGGCTCTGCTCCTGGCCTGGGAGGTCCTGCCTACCAGGCTTGGCGCTATCCCTTGCCGTCCTAACAGTCCCTTAGTTCACCTTCCTGCAGTTTCTAGCTCCTTGCGGGATCTTGGTCACACCCACCAAGCCATGCCCCCAAGCTCAACCTATTAAGTGTAGCTCCTCCTACCAGTTTTAGCTCCTCCCACAATGCTTAGTTCCCCTATCTAGCCTGTCTCCATTTTCCAAGCCTAGCTTTTCCATCAAACTAAGGGCATCCCATTCAGTTCTGCAGATCATACCTGGCTCTACCATCAAGTTCCTGTACCCTTCAAAACCTAGCCCATGTGTGGCCTCTTTCATGACTCTAGCTTCAAGGTCCCACCCATCAATCCCTGGCCCCATCGCCATTCCCTGACCCCACTCCTACCACTCCTTCGGGACTGGAGGCGGAAGGGGAGCTCCCTGCCCGGCCTTCTGGTCTCATCTTCCAGCCTTTGCCCCAACAGGGAGCCCACCTAGCAGTCATCGACGCCCTCATGGTTGCCTTCTCATTTGAGTGGACAAAGACATTGCCTGGTCCCTTGGCTCTGAGCAGCTTGGAGCACAAACTCCTTTTCTGGGTAGACACAGTAAGTAGGGTGGGGCCAGGCCATGATGAGTGGAGACAGTAGCGTTAGCCAAGTGACCAGGCACTGACTTCTCTCTGACCCCTAGACCGTTCGGCGGCTGCAGGAGAAGACGGAACAAGAAGCAGCCCAGCGTGCATCTCCTGCAGCCCCTCTGGATGGGGCTTCTCCTGCCCAGCCCTCGGTGAGGCTAGGACAAGGGATGGATGTATGGATAGATAGATGGGTGGACGATGGATGGATGGGTGGATGGATGCATGGATGGATGGATGGATGGATGCATGGATGGATGGATGGGTGGATGGATGGATGCATGGATGGATGGATGGGTGGATGGGTAGATGATGAATGGATGGGTGGATGGATGGATGGATGGATGGGTGGGTGGATGGATGGAGGGATGGATGGGTGGTGGGTGGATGGATGGATGGATGCATGGATGGATGGATGGATGGATGGATGGGTGGGTGGGTGGATGGATGGATGGATGGATGGGTGGGTGGATGGATGAATGGATGGATGGATGCATGGATGGATGGATGGGTGGGTGGGTGGATGATGAATGGATGGATGGATGGGTGGATGGATGGGTGGATGGATGCATGGATGAATGGATGGATGGATGCATGGATGGGTGGATGGATGGATGCATGGATGGGTGGATGGATGCATGGATGAATGGATGCATGGATGCATGGATGGGTGGATGGATGCATGGATGGATGGATGGATGGTTGGACGGATGGTTGTGAGGCGGTGGGAAGGATGGACTGCATCTCCTGGCCACTGCTGAGACTG
Source organism: Apodemus agrarius (assembly GCA_964023405.1). Taxonomy (NCBI): domain Eukaryota; kingdom Metazoa; phylum Chordata; class Mammalia; order Rodentia; family Muridae; genus Apodemus; species Apodemus agrarius. The sequence continues at coordinate 45,132,889 of OZ030028.1, forward strand.
AGGGTGGGCCTGGAGGTGACTCTCTTTTCCTCTTTTTCTCTGCACTTCTTATTGCACCGGCCCCTGCTGTCCCCTTCTCTGTCCCTCTGGCAATAGTGCCCCACACGCTGGTACTGGAAGCTGGTTCCTGTAAGTGAGGCTGTCTGTTTTGTCCCGTCTGCCTGTCCTGCTTGTTTCTGTCTTGTCTGTGTTATTCCTGCTTGATAGCCTGCATCCCCCCCAACCCCAGCTGTGAGCAGTGGAGGTAGCACCCCACCCCCATCCCAGCTGTGAGCAGTGGAGGCAGCACCCCCACCCCCACCCCAGCTGTGAGCAGTGGAGGCAGCACCCCACCCCCACCCCCACCCCAGCTGTGAGCAGTGGAGACAGCACCCCATCTCCACCCCAGCTGTGAGCAGTGGAGGTAGCACCCCCCAGCTGTGAGCAGTGGAGGCAGCACCCCACCCCCACCCCAGCTGTGAGCAGTGGAGACAGCACCCCACCTCCACCCCAGCTGTGAGCAGCACTCCAGCCCTGTGGACTGAGAGAACTCTGGAACCAGAGATGGGGTGGGGTGGGGTGGGAATCTCTGTCATTAGCAGAGGTAGAGCTGGACATGCTTGTGATGTCTGTAACACAATCCTTGGGAAGCTGAGGCAGGAGGATTGCAAATTTCCAGTCAGCCTAGGGGTATATCTGGAGACCCTATCTTAAATGAACTGCAGACGGAGTGACTGAGGGTTGAAGCTGAAGGGATGCCTGTAACTGCAGCTCCAGGGGATCCAGCACCCCCTTCTGGCCTCCATGGGCACTGTTTGCACATGCGTATACCCTATATACAGACATGTACATATACACATACAATAAAAGTAAATCTTAAACAGAAAACCAAACAGCCCAAACCAGAAAGTAGATGAGCTGTTCATTAACTCAGAGGCAGGACCCGGAGCCTGTTCTTAGCTTGAGAAGAGGTCCCTTGCCTACCAGGACACAGGCAGTGACCTCAAATTCCAGATTCATGGAAGGAATCTTCCTAGCTAAGAGGAAGAGCCTCAGCTTCCCCAACTGGGTAGAGTTTTGAGGTTTAGAAGATTTTAAATTCTATCTCTTCCCCTAACTAGCTGTATGGTTACACCATGGTCTAAACCTGTCCTTGCTTCATATAATTTATTCCTGCGGTGTATAAATAAAGGAACAGTGTGGACTGGATAGGGTCCCTGCCTTTGCTCACTGCTTTTCCCTCCCTGGGGTCTGGTTGGGGGGGGGGATTATCCTGCCTACCTGCTGCTTTTGCATCCTCTCCCTAAGCCAGGGCCTGGGCTTGTCATGGGAGGCTGCTTTTGTGTGGGGTCCCTCAGGGCTGGGAGGAGCTGGGCTCTCCGAAGCTGGCCAGAGTATGATTAGGGAGCTAGATGGCCAAGGCTCAGGACAGGGGTCAGTACTCCTCCTTTCCCCAGAGGGGACTTTGGGGGCCCGGCAGGCCTTGCTGACGGCCGCTCCTTCCCCCCCCAGCACGCAATTGCCTTCTGTTTGAAGGAGTCGGGGAACAAACCCCCTATGGTAATGTATCCCCCTCCCCCAGGGTCTCAGGAGGCCCTGTCCCTAGCCCCTGCTGCTGGCCTGGCTGCTCCAGACAAGTCTTCTGCCTCTTGCTTCTGTCCCTCCCTTGCTCCAGGCTGGCCCTCCCTCCTCTCCCATTCTGGCTCTGGGGTTCCTGAGCTTCCCACCCCTTCATGGCAGAAACCCCAGTTTCCCCTATTCCAGCCTGCATGACTGCCAACCTGGATATGGCCAGCTTGACTGCTAACCTCACTCTGTTCCTGTCCACAGATTCGATACCGCAAGGATCGTGCCATTGCCCGAAGGGCTCCTTGCTTTCCAAATGTGACTACCCTTCAGGACCTGGCCAGTGGGGCAGCACTGGCTGCCACTATCCACTGCTATTGTCCCCAGCTATTACGACTTGAGGGTGAGTAGTGCATAAGCCAGGCCTGGTCCTGGGAAGGCATCTCCAGTCTGCAAGACCTGTATGACTCAGTATTGAGCTAAGGTCGTATGTGGCCCAGGTCAGCCTTGACCTCGCTTTGAACCTCTCTGAGTGCTGGGATGGCAGGTGTGTACTCCATATCTGGTTTAGGCGGTTCGAGGAATGGAACCCAGTGCTCATGAGTGCCAGGCAAGCCTCTCCCCACTCGGCCACATCCCCACTCCCTGAATTCTGACCCTCTAATCAATATTCAGGTTTGCCATCTCCCTCCTCCCTAAGTTAGCTCTGTGTCCACATACAAGTGTCTAAACCTCTCTGAGCTTTATAGAGTTCATGCTTGCTAAAGGTCATGGTCTAAATTCCACTTTAGGTATCTAGAAACAGAGGCCGACTCTGGACTTCTTAAGACAGTGTAACATTTTCATTGAAGAAAAGAAATAACAAAGTCATCTAGAAGTATCTTTTGGGTCACAGTGCAGTGTTCAAAGGGCAATGGTTTGCTAAGAAAAGAAACTTGTTACTGTTTTGAGACAGAGTTGCTCTGTAACCCAGGCTGGCCTCAAACTCCCTCTCTTCCTGCCTGAGTCCTCCCAGGTTCTGGGATTACAGGTATGTGCTACTATATATCTGTCTAGGAAAAAGATTTTTTGGGTTTCTTTGTTGTTGTTTGTTTGTTTGTTTGTTTGTTTGTTTAATTGAGACAGAATCTCATGTAGCCCAGGCTGGCCTCAAACTCACTATATAGCAAAGGATAGCCCTGAGCTCCTAAAACACTTGATTCTACCTTCTAAGTATTGAGATTATAGTCGTGTACTCCAGGCCAAATTTCTGGGATCCTGGGGATGGAACCCAGGCTTTGTACATTATAGGCACTCTTTTAACTGACCTGTATTTCCAACCCTTAGGAGGATGTTTTTATTTGGTTTTTGTTTTTAAGATTTTAGTTTTAAAAATATGTATATATGTGTGTGGGTCTGTGCATGTCTGAGTACAGGTGACCTTGGAGTCTCAAGAAGGTGATGGATCTCCTGTAGCTAGTCTCATCTGATGTGGTATTGGGAATTAAACTCAAATTATCTGCAAGAGCAGTATATGCTTTTAACTGCCAAGTCATCTCTCCAGGAAAAGGATTTTGAGGAAGCTGGGAGATGGTTCAATTGATAAGCTGCAAAAACATGACAACCTGAGTTTGGGTTCTTGGCATCCATGTAAAGATCTCTGTACAGCAGTGAGCGCCTATAATCCCAGGGCCAGGGAGGTGGAGACAGGAATTCTGGGGACTTGCTGGCCAACTAGTAGAATCAGCAAGCACCAGTTTCAGTGAGAGAGCCTCTCTTGGAATCTAAGGTAGAGATCACATGAGAAGGAAGATAGCCACTGTTGACCTCTGGTCTGCAGACACGTACACGCACGTGCACAAATATACAGAGGACAAGAAAAAACCAACTCGTGTTAAATCTTAGGGAGTCAGCATGTTGTAGTATGCACCTTTCAAAAGGTACAAGACTTGGCTTGAAGGAGGGCTTCCCTGGATCTCTCATCTTCCTTCCAATGAGTTGGAGACCCATATATTCTGTCCCCACAGAGGTGTGCCTCAAGGACCCCATGTCTGTGGCAGACAGTCTATACAACCTTCAGCTGGTGCAAGACTTCTGTGCCTCCCATCTTCCTCGAGGCTGTCCCCTGTCCCTTGAAGACTTGCTATATGTCCCACCGCCCCTCAAGGTAAAGCCATCTTGGGGGTGTGGGGGTGGGACTCAGGGCCTGAGGTGCATACCCAGGGCTGTTCCACCAGTCAGCTGATTTCCCTCTGGCCCGCAGGTCAATCTGGTGGTGCTGTTGGCTGAGATGTATATGTGTTTTGAGGTTCTGAAGCCTGATTTTGTGCAGGCCAAAGACTTGCCTGATGGACATGGTGAGCCCTGGGGACCTGGACTTGCCTTGGGGTCTAGAAGAGGGTTAAGGAGCCCTGCCTGCCTCACCTCTTTCTTTGTGCACCTCGTAGCTGTCTCCCCCCGGAACACTGAGCCTGTACCATCTCAGAACAACAGTGGCAGCAGGTATGGGTGTTATTGGAGTGGAGTTCCTCCTCCTGGGGCTTCCTCCTGCCCTCCTGGCTGCAGGGCAGGGCTGGCGATGCCGTGAAGAGATGACTGATGTGTATCTATCTGTTTGGCAGTTCTCCTGTCTTCAACTTCCGTCACCCACTACTGTCACCTGGTGGTCCCCAGTCTCCACTCCGAGGATCCACAGGTGAAGAGAGAATATGGCTTCTATTACCAGGAAACTTCAACTTCGAGAATCCCCAGCTGATTTCATGTTGAGCCCTCACTGGGTCTTTCTGACTTCTTTATGGCTAGCTTCAAGACCCCTTGCATCAGCCAGGTGTGGTGGTGGATACCTTTAATCCTAGAACTAAGGAGGCAGAGATTGGCAGTTCTCTGTGAGTTGGAGGCCAACCTGGGCTACATAGAGAGTTCCAATCCAGCCAGGATTACACAGTGAGACCCAGACTCAACAAAACAAAATAAAACAAAACAAAGAAGACTCCTTGCATGATACCAAGTAGCACCAACTGCTAATATTTGGTCATTTCATTTAAATTTTTAGATTCTATTTATCATTCTTTTATGTGTGGGAGCACATTTGCCTTAATGCAATGTATAGAGGTCTAGAGAGGACAATTTGCAGAAATTAGTTCTCTCTGGTCACTATGTAGGTCCCCAGTATTGAACTCAGTTCATCAGGCTTGGAGTGCCCTTAACCTACTGAGCCATCTCATTGGTCCAAAAGAAACTGCAAACTGTATTTCACAATACTAGCATTGAACCCAAGGCCTCACATATGCCAGGAAAGTAGTGTATCACTGAACCATCCAAGAAGTTCCAGCCAGCCATTTCTGGAAACCTAGCACAACCAGTGACTCACTTGATTGACATTGTAGAGGTTGTCCCAGACATACAACCTCCAGATCAGTGGCCCCCCCCCCCCCCTGCACAATGACCATTTACTGTCCCTCCACAGGCTCCCTGAAGTCCTCTCCATCAATGTCTCACATGGAGGCTCTTGGCAAAGCCTGGAACCGTCAGCTTAGGTGAGTGCATCATCAGGGGCCCTGTGACCTTGGGAGAGGAATTGAGCTGATCAGGGCATGGGGGAGGCCTATCCCAGGGGCTGACCCCACCCTCTGGCCGCTCAGCCGTCCCCTCTCCCAGGCTGTGTCGTTCAGCACTCCCTTTGGCCTGGACAGCGACGTGGACGTCGTCATGGGAGATCCTGTCCTGCTCCGCTCTGTCAGTTCAGACAGTCTGGGTCCCCCACGTCCTGTGTCAGCATCATCCCGGAGTTCTGTTCAGCCACCCCCAGAATCTGGAGACCTACCCACGATTGAAGAGGCCCTGCAGATCATCCACAGTGCTGAGCCCCGACTGCTCCCTGATGGGGCTGCTGATGGCAGCTTCTACCTCCATTCTCCTGAGGGTCTCTCCAAACCACCCCTGGCCTCCCCCTACCCTCCCGAAGGAGCCTCAAAGCCACTATCTGATGGGCTCAACAAAACGCCCATCTATATATCACACCCTGAGAACCCTTCAAAATCCTCTCCCTGCTCAGCAGGAGAGATACTGAAACCACCACCCCCATCTGAGGGGTCCCCCAAAGCTGTGGCTTCATCCCCAGCAGCCAACAACTCCGAAGTGAAGATGACCAGTTTTGCTGAACGCAAGAAACAGCTGGTGAAGGCCGAGGCTGAGTCAGGAGTGGGGTCTCCGGCATCCACTCCTGTAGCACCCGAGGCCTTGAGCTCAGAGATGACTGAGCTGGGGGCCAGGCTGGAGGAGAAGCGCAGAGCCATAGAGGCACAGAAGCGGCGCATCGAGGCCATCTTTGCCAAGCATAGGCAGAGACTGGGCAAGAGCGCTTTCCTGCAGGTGCAGCCTCGGGAGGCTGCAGGGGAAGCGGAGGAGGAAGCTGAGCTGGGCTCAGTCCCTGGTGGGGAGCGGCCAGCAGGTGAGGGCCAGGGAGAGCCATCCTCACGGCCCAAGTCAGTCACCTTCTCTCCTGATCTGGGCCCGGTGCCCCCAGAGGGACTTGGGGATTACAATCGAGCAGTCAGTAAGCTGAGTGCTGCTTTGAGCTCTCTGCAGCGGGACATGCAGAGGCTCACAGACCAGCAACAGCGGCTTCTAGCCCCCCCAGAAGCTCCTGGACCTGCCCCACCACCTGCAGCCTGGGTCATTCCTGGACCTGCCACTGGGCCTAAAGCAGCATCCCCTAGCCCCGCCCGTCGTGCCCCCGCTGCCCGACGCAGCCCAGGGCCAGGCCCCAGCCCGACACCCCGTAGTCCAAAACACACAAGGCCGGCAGAGCTGAAGCTTGCACCTTTGACAAGGGTACTCACACCACCCCATGATGTAGACAGCCTCCCTCACCTACGCAAGTTTTCACCCAGCCAGGTGCCTGTACAGACTCGCTCCTCTATCCTCCTGTCGGAGGAGACACCTCCTGAGGAGCCCACCACCAAGCCTGCCCTCATTGAGATCCCTCTAGCCAGCCTGGGGGAGCCTGCTGCTGATGAGGAAGGAGATGGGAGCCCCCCTGGGGCTGAGGATTCCTTAGAGGAAGAAGCATCTTCTGAGGGAGAGCCCCGATCAGGGCTCGGATTCTTTTATAAGGTGAGTCATCTCGGCAGCCCAGGGAAAAGGTGAGCCAATGAGTGGATGAGTAATGGGCATGTCCTAGGGGGTGATGAGGGAGATGGGAGGGGGTAGATAGATACTTGGGGATACAGCTTTACTGATGAGTGGGTAGACTGACGTGTGTTGGCTCATGGATGGATGGAGAGCTGGCTGACTAGGCAGTAGCTAGCATGGATGGATGGATGGATGGATGGATGGATGGATGGATGGGTGGGTGGGTGGGTGGGTGGGTGGGTGGGTGGGTGGATGGGGTGGATGGGTGGATGGATGGGTGGATGGATGGATGGATGGGTGGATGGATGGATGGATGGATGGGTGGGTGGGTGGGTGGGTGGGTGGATGGATGGATGGATGGATGGGTGGGTGGATGGGTGGGTGGATGGGTGGATGGATGGGTGGGTGGATGGGTGGGTGGATGGATGGATGGGTGGGTGGGTGGGTGGATGGATGGATGGATGGATGGATGGATGGATGGGTCGGTGGGTGGGTGGGTGGATGGATGGATGGGTGGGTGGGTGGGTGGTTGGAAGGGTGGTTAGATGGGTGGATACATTAAATGGGCGAGTGAGTAGTAGGTATGTGATTAGTTTGGCTAGGTGGATGGAAAGGCAGGTGGATAGGCTGGATGAGATGATAGGTTGAAAGGAAAGGTAGATAGGTAGTTGGTTAGATGGATGGAAGGTGGATTGATATGTGGGTAGGGTAGGTGGGTGAAGTAGATAGAAGGAAGGTGAATAGGTGGACTAGTAGTTGTTGGGCATATGGATGGGTGAGTGGGTGATAGACGGGACGGACCGGGGTGGGTAGGTGGGTGATAAACAGGGCCAGGGTGATCCCTTTTCCTGATCTATCCTGTTTGGTAACCCTCCATCTTCATACCACTTGCAGCCTGGGCCACCCTGTTCGGTGCTGTAACTGAGCAGGGCACACTCTGCCCCTCTTGGTCATTACTGCTCCAAATCCATTGTTGTTTGTTTTTCCTGAACAGTGGGGATTTTGACTGTTCTCTTTTGCCCTGAGGACAAAAAGCCTGCCCACGGTTGGGCTCTGCTCCTTATGACTTTAACTTGTATCATTTCCCCAGCAGTGTCCCAGCTGTAGTGGTTTGTTCTGGCCTCAAGGCCTTTGAACTTTCTAACCCACCTGTCTGGAAAGTTCCCCTCACTTCTCTCCAGTTAAAGAAGCCTGTCTCACCCTAGGCTGGGAGTACTTCTAAGAAGACCCCAGAATAGGATAGACTACAGTGCAGCTTGGCAGCACTTCAAGAATATTTATAGCATTAAAGGTCTGTGCCTTGTGTATACAGCTCTCAGGGCTGTGCATAAAGTAGTCACCAACTAAGTACTCGGAGGATTTTAGAAAGGTCAGGAGAGCCCCAGGCTGGGTCAGTGCTGAAAATCAGACTCCAGCGGTAGCAGAGAGTAAACTCCCATGACATCCTCCAGGACGAAGACAAGCCTGAGGATGAGATGGCTCAAAAGCGAGCTAGCCTGTTGGAGCGACAGCAGAGGCGGGCAGAGGAGGCCCGGCGGCGCAAACAGTGGCAGGAGGCAGAGAAGGAACAGAAACGGGAGGAGGCCGTGAGGTGAGGCGGGAGCTGCCGCGAGGGGACCGTGGCCTTTGCTCGGGACTTGCTGCCCAGGCTCCTGTAGTCTATTCTGCTTGCTCCCTCTGTCTAATCTGCAGGCTGGCTCAGGAGGAGGCTCCAGGCTTGGTCTCTGCAGCCCATGCGGCCCATGCTGCTCCAGTAGCCACCTTGGCTCCTGCTACCAGAGCCATGGCCCCAGCTGAGGAGGAGGTTGGCCCCCGGCGTGGGGACTTCACAAGACTTGAGTATGAGCGCCGGGCACAACTGAAGCTGATGGATGACCTTGATAAGGTGCTACGGCCCCGGGCCTCAGGGACCGGGGGACCAGGGCGGGGCGGGCGCAGGGCCACCCGGCCACGCTCTGGTTGCTGTGATGACTCGGCCTTGGCACGAAGCCCAGCCCGCGGCCTGCTGGGTGAGGACCCTGTTAGGAGGGGGCCCTATGGTTGTGGAGAAAAGGGAGCGTCTGGTGGGATGTAGTGATGAGTGGGCGGGATCCCCAGGGCGGTGGGGATGCCTTCCCTCCTTGGCGGGATAGTGAGGAGCCCTCTTGATGTTTGAGGACGCTACTGAAGAATGGTTTGTGGATAGGGATGAGGAGCTCAGGGCTAGGTTTGTCCTGAATGGATGAGGCCTGGGTTAAATCCCCAGCACTGTAGAAGAAAAATTGCCATATCAAGGCAGACATGTTGGCACACGACTGTCATTGTAATACTCAGGAGTCTGAAGCAGGAGGGTTTTGAGTTTGGTCTTGATCTGGCTGTTGAGCAGCTTCTCCACCCATTGAAGCTGCACGTTGAGGTCCTGCACCAAATACTGAAACTAAGGGACACACACAGATGAATCCATGAAAAAGTTCACGTGGCTGTTGGTAGAGTGCTTGCCGAGCACACACGAAACTTCAGGTTCCAGCCCTGCATTAACCAGGATCCCAGCACTGAGAAAGAGACTGGAGATTTGGGAATTCAAAGTCATCCTCAGCAAATAGGAAGTTTGAGGCCGGCCTGGGCAATAGAAGACCCATCTTTAAAAAGTAAAAGCCAGGCTAGAGAAATGACTTAGCAGTTAAGAGCACCTATTGCTCTTCAGAGGTCCCGAGTTCAATTCCTAGCAACTACATGTGACTGACTCACAACTATCTGTAATGGGATCCAATGCCCTCTTCTGCTGTGTCTGAAGACAGATACAGTCTACTCATACAAGCAAAACAAATAAATCTTAGCAAGCAAACACAAAAAGCTGAAAAGGGTCTCCGGAATGCCCATGGGCATTAATGGGGGTAAAGGGGCCTTAGGGATAACTGACTGGTACTATCTCTACTACCTAGGTTCACGGCTCAGTAAGGTCTATTCCCAGTCCACGCTGTCCCTGTCCACGGTGGCCAATGAGGCTCCCAATAACCTTGGTGTGAAGAGGCCCACCTCTCGGTGAGTCGCTCGGAGCTTCCTATCACACGCAGCTATCTGGAGCCTATGGCTGTAGACTATGGCTGGATGGCTGGAATACACGTATGGTTGGAAGGAAGCACAACCGCACAGATGGGACTGGGGGATGCTGACTCCAGTCTGGAGAATATGCCCACATGCAATGTAGGTGTGTGAGAGGTTGAGCATAAGGGTGAGCACTGAGTGGACTTGTGGGAGTATGCACTATACACATCCCTCTCCTCTGCAGGGTACTGGGCTTGCCTCTTCCCTAATCTTTTTGTACCCAGGGAGGCTTCACACAGGACTGAGCCCACCTTCACCTCTCCCCTCCTCTGCAGGGCCCCTTCCCCATCAGGCCTCATGTCTCCAAGCCGCCTGCCTGGCAGCCGAGAGCGTGACTGGGAGAATGGGAGTAATGCTTCCTCCCCAGCGTCAGTGCCTGAGTACACAGGTGAGTGAGGCTGGCCAATGTGAGAAGCTACACGCTCGACCTGCCTTTCCCCACCCCATGCCCAGTCTCTGCTGACTGACTGCCCTCCAGGTCCCCGGCTATACAAAGAACCCAGCGCCAAGTCTAACAAGTTTATCATCCACAATGCCTTGTCACACTGCTGCCTGGCAGGCAAGGTGAATGAGCCCCAGAAGAACAGAATTCTAGAGGTGAGCCCCACGCCTGAGTGTGTAGGACTGGTGGGTAGGGCAGTGGTGTCCAGCCTGACCAGCTGACCAGCTTCTTGCCACCATCCCTCAGGAGATCGAGAAAAGCAAGGCCAACCACTTCCTGATTCTCTTTCGGGACTCAAGCTGCCAGTTCCGGGCCCTCTACACCCTGTCTGGGGAGACAGAGGAGCTGTCTCGGTTGGCAGGCTACGGGCCTCGTACTGTCACTCCTGCCATGGTCGAAGGCATCTATAAGTACAACTCAGACCGCAAACGGTTCACCCAGATCCCTGCCAAGACCATGTCTATGAGTGTGGATGCCTTCACTATCCAGGGACACCTTTGGCAAAGCAAGAAGCCGACTACGCCCAAGAAGGGCGGTGGCACCCCCAAATAGCGCCCACCGTGGGCAGTGCACTGCGCTCTTGGAGGACAATGCATTGGTTACTCCTGCGTCTGGTCTGGTCCTGCTGTGGGGCCTGAGCTGGGAGCTTCAGTGACTCAGGGCTCAGCTCAGCCCCCTTGTCTGTCCTCCACTTTCTTGAATAAAATAATTGAAGAGAAGCTGAGACAGTGTTGCCTCTCTAAGCTTGACCGAGTTTATGTCGTGTTTTCACAAGCTCCGCCTTGTCTTCCCTGCCCTTTTGCTGGCCCTGTGGCAGCTTCTGCAGGTCTATGGGACCTTCCTGCTGACACTCCTCCCCTAGATGCTCTCAGCCACCTCTGAACTGACCTGGCTAGAGGCTCCAGACCAGCTCTCCTCTCCAGGGCTCCCCACCCCCACATTTTCCTCCTCCACGCGCTTGCATTTGGTGTGCAGCCAACTTCTAACCCGATCTCTGTTTCCTGTTGCCAACCTGCCTTCATTTCTGGGCTCAGTTACAGTCTCTGAGCTGGCGATTCTGTGTCCTTGCTTGGAGACCCTTATCAGAGGACCTAGTTGCCACCGTAGGTGCAGAGTTCAGATGTAAGGCCTTGCTTCCCAGATACTGCCAAACAATTCACCCCCGAAGCCACCCCTCCAAGTGCTCATGTGGCAGCCTGCGTGACCGGCTCAAAACAAATCTGATTATGACTCCTGATGCCAAAAGCCCCTTAATGGTCGAGAGGCCACTAATGGCTTCCCAGGGCTTAAGCTATAAGGGCTCCACCCTGGATGTGGCCTGCTACCAGGCCTGGTGTCTGGCTTTTAGCCAGAGATACAAGCACCTTGCTAGTAGGTCCACAGGGCCTATTACTACATGGAGACATGGGTTTGTGAACTCCTAGCACTGTGACACCCACATAAGTGAGGCCAGGTGCCCCTTGGTTTGGGGCTCAAGGAGGCTTCTTGTCAGGTAAGCCTGACAAGAGGCCTGGGGTGGGGCAGGGGAACTGGCCCTGCAGCGTCCAGAACTGGCTCTGCAGGGTGAGGGCAGGTTGTCCACATGCCATATCCGCTGACTACTCCACCTCCTGTCCCAGCCAATCAGTGCTGAGCCAGGCAGCTCTAAGCTAGCAAGCCCTGAGGCACCTGGGCGGCAGGAAGGAGGTCGAGACGGTGATGTACAAAGAGGGACTGTATTAGAGGGTAGTTATGGGAAGGGACCGTGGAGGGGAAAGGGTGGAGGTGTCAGTCTTCCTTCAGGCTCCCGAACACAGCAGCAGGCACACTCTGCTGCTCCAGCCGGACTTCTGTGGGGTTGAAAAGGAGGGTCAAGGTGGGGGTGGGATGGGGGCGGCCCACCTCTGCTCTTGACCCTGGCCCCTGGGCTGGCCACTGACCATTGGGCTCTAGGTCCATCTCGTCCTCATCCTCGTCCTCGCCCAGCTGGATCTCCTCAGGGTTGGCCTGCTGAGCCAGCTCTGCCAATTCCTCCCTGGATGCATCACTCCTAGGGTGGAGAGGGAAAGTGGTGGCTGCCAGCGGCTTCAGGGGACCCCTCCAACCTCCGGCAGCTTCCCTGGAATACCCCTTTCCTAAAAAGGACTGGGCCATCCCCCGCCTGCCCTCACCTCACGAAGAAGATCTTGCTCTGGGCCCTGGGGGGCTGGTCCCGCTCCGCCTCCGCTGCTAGCTGCTCTGCTCTCTGTTCTAGCAGCTTCATGTCGTCCATGCCGCTCTGCCCAGGAGCCAGGTCAGACACTGGGGGTGCAGTGCAGATGAGGGAGGGAAGGCCAGGGTCAGAGCAGCCCTGCCGAGCTCAGGATGCCTGGGCTGGGCAGTGTGTACTCTGGGGTAGGGCAGACATCTCTCAATGTGGCCACGAAGAGGAAAGGGAATCACGGAGGCTCACCGGTGCCTGTGGCACTGCCCGACACCTTGAGCATCTGGGAAGCCATGAAGTTGACCTGAGTATTGTATGTGGCCTGCACACTCCGCCGTATCCTCAGCATCTCCCTGATGGTATCCTCATTGCCGTGCCGGACCTCAAAGTCCTTCCATGTTTGCCAGAATGCCCCAGTTGTCTGTGGTGGGGTGCAGGCACGTGGGTGAGCCAGGTGCTCGGCCCAGCATCCCCACTGCCCACCCTCACCTCTCCAACACTAGGCACAACCCTACCCGGGGATCGCAGATCTGGGAGCAGAAGCTGTAGATAGCTCGGGCGCGGTCGATCTCACCAAGCTTGCACTCCATGTCTGCAAACCGCAGGCACATCTCACGGGCATGCTCATCAGATAGCACCTGGCGCCAAGGGTCAGGGAGAGCAGGGTGAGGGGAAGGGGTCCCAGTACCTGGCCTCAGGAAAGCCTTCTGCCATTGTCTACACAGGCAAGCTCTCTGGGATCCTCCTGTCTGCACAGAGCCCAACCCCATACCAGGTCTCTGGTGCTGATACCTCAATGGCCTTCTGGTAGATGCCGCGAGTGTGGGTGACACCATAGATCTCAGCAGCCCGCTTGATGTAGATGTTGAACATATCATACTGCTGGGCTGGCTCCACTGCCCTGGTGGCTCGGTCATACACAGCCATGGCATGGCGGGCAAGGCCCCACTCCTCCTCCAGCTGTGCGTAAAGCAGGTATAAAGCTGCACAGGAGACAAGGGTCCAGTTAGCAGTCCACAACTCAGCCCGTGCTACCCATCGCCACACCCCAAGACAGCCCAGACTCCTCACTCTTGGCATATTTTGGTGGGCAGCCATCTAGAGCCTGCTCAAAGAGATCCCGTGCACGCTCCAGCTTGCGGCCCCCGTAGCGTGAGATGAATTTGGTCAGGTAGGTGCTCCAGATGTCTGAAACATTGGGCCACTTGAACAGTGAGATGCCACGCTCATATGCCTGTTTCCAAGGAAGCCATGTGTTAGCACCCTTGGCTTCATGTCTTCCATGAGCCTGCCTAGGGGCTCTTCCTTGCCCACCCCTCCATCATGGCACATTTAAGTATGCCATCCTGTTTCCCTCCACCAATTACAAGGACCTAAGGCAGGGGTACGACAGGTGCTTTCTAAACAGTCTGATACCTCATGGACAAGGTAGCTCTACAGACACAGGCACCCAGAGTCCTGGGAAAGCACTCATATTCCTGGGCAGAAGGGTTAGGGACGTATGAATAGATGCAACCTCCCTACCTGTATCTGCCCATGGCCACACTGTGCTGACCTGCCCCTATCACCTCAACAGAACCAAGGGAACTGCACACACGGCTCCCACATTTGTTTCACCCAAGGACTTGGAGAAGGTCGCCAAGCTGGCTATGGGAGAGGCACCCATATTCTAGAGCACTCATATACTGAGGCCCTGGTGTCCGGCCTTATCATGCAAGCGCTTATTTTGGAAGTGAGGAAAAGGACGTAAAATGGCCTCGTGAGCACGGACCTAAACAGCCACAACCAGTGGCTTTACAAGAGGTCAAAGGTGCTCAGTGGTGAGAGCACTGCTTTGAATGCCCAAAGTTCTAGGTTCCATATATACCACTGCCAAAAGAAAAAGGAATCACTCCCATGATAGTTACTGTTGTCAACCTAACAGGATGTAGAATAAGCTAAGGGACAAACTTTAGCTATGTCTGTGAAGGATTATCTTGATCGTCTTAACTGAAGCAGAAAGACCCATCTTAAATGGGGGTGGGCGCCATCTCGTGGGCTGGATCCTAGACGACAGCAAACAGACAAAACAGCCAGTTCCCAGCGTCCGCCCCTCCCTCCGTACCTCCCACCCGCAGACGTGCCGCCAACAGCCAGACTGTCTCTGCTGCCATGCCTTGCCTGCCGCATGACCATGGCCTCTGTGAGCCAAAATAAACTCTTCTCCCTTAGCTTGCTTCTGTCAGATGTCTTGTTCCAGAAGCAAGAGTAACTAACACAGGCCCCTCCCCTGTGGTCCCACATTTCTAAGCACACACACGTCCACAGGCAGGGGCCGTGAGAGGACCTGCAGATCATGAGGAGTGCCTTGCTGTGCCTTGACTTGTGCCCTCGGGCTGGCCTCACCTTGAAGCTCTCCTCAAAGTACTTGTGCTCCTCCAGGAACATGGCATAGTTAATGACAATCTGTGGCGTGGCTATGCGTAGGTCCAGGATTCGGTCATACACAGCCTTGGTTGACTGTGGGAACAAACATGTCAGGGCACACTCTGCTCTGGGCCGAGAACCAGCTCCACATCACCCCCGCCTACGGCAGCTGACCTGGAAAGTGCCCAGGCTTTCTTCCAAGTCGGCAAGCATGGACCACACCTTCAGCGACTTGTACACTCGGTTCTGCACAGGCTCTGAGCCATCAAAGTACTCGGCCCGGCGGGCAGGCAAAGCCGTCGCTTTCTGTGGAAAGACAGAGCAGAGGCACTGAGGGGCTGTCCCGGCCCCACTACGCATCCCCGGCTGGTCTTCGCATCCTTACTCGAAGCAGCTTTAAGGCCTCGTCGTAATTCTCATGCCGGAGCTCCAGTTCCCCACACTGACACCACACACTTGCCAGGTCGTCCACCTGCTTGAAGTTCACCTTGGTGGCCTTCTCTAGGATGACACGAGCCTGTGGCAATGGGCAGAGACCAGCTGAGTTCCTGCCACTTAGCCACCCCAAGTCCCATGGTGAAATGCACTATGCACACTGCACACTCACATCATCCAGCTGTCCATTATCTTCATAAAACTTGGCAAAGGCAACCCATAGTGTGTGGGGCTTGCCTGTGGCTTTGAAGGGGTCTACAGTCTGCACGGCCTCTGTGTATGTGTTGATAATCTAGAGCAGAAGGTCATACAAGTGAGGGCAGGGTTGGGCCATGGCAGCTCTATGGGGCAGAGGACAGGTTGGGGCACTGTCACACACCTCTCGAGGGCGGCCCTGATGCAGGGCTACCCGCTTGTGCCACTCGTGGACGTGGTGTGGGTTCTGGCGCAGAAGGACGCTGTTGAGAAGCAGGGGCCTCCGGCTGATGAGCTGCTCGAAGCGGGCTAGGCGCAGCTCCAGGTCCACATCATCTAAGAGCCAAATACGCTCATGGAGCATTATGGGGGCGGTGGACGGCGGCACAGGCCCTTGTCTTCTCCTGCTCCTAAGCGTCCTTTCCTCCAAGCCCAGAGCCGAGGCCCTAAAGAGCCATGCTGACCTCCACGGGCCTAGCAGAGGCCCTAAAGAGCCATGCTGACCTCCACGGGCCTAGCACCAGCCCTCCTGCCATGCCTGCACACAACTGAGACTACGCCAGGATATCTCGGCCCGGTGTCACCCACCCTCTCTCCTGGGCAGCCCGTTCCATACCAGTGGCTAGGAATTCAACCCTCTCCTCCCAAGCCCACAGTCCCACATCGCACCCTCCTCCTCTCGCCCCAGTTCAGAGGCAGTCTCCATCTTCGCTGCAATCATGCTCTCCTCAAATTGGGCATAGCTGTCGAACACCTGGGTGAAGTCCCGCACGGTCATCACAGTGCGGATAGCCTCCTCATACACATCCCGTGCCTGTGGGGTTGAGGTACAGTATGAGGAAGAGTCCAGAAGAGGGGCCGAGAGCCCCACCCACAAGGACCCACAGCATCCATGGGCTGACCAATGCTGAGATGGGATAGACCCCTGCTGGCCTGCTGGTGGCTTGTCCCTGCCGTGCCCTGCCTGTCCATCTGAAGCTGCGGGCCTCCTCTGTAAGCTGGGTAGTTCCTTGTGCAGCACTGAGTCAAGATTCTAGTGAGAACAGGTGAGCAGCAAGGCCTAAGCTCCCACAGGACCCTGAGCACAGCCTGTGGGTGAAGCTATTTCTTCCTGATCCCGACACTCCATTCTGGAGGGAATGGGGGGGCTCCTAAGGCTGAGAAAGTGAATGAAACTTGCAAGAGTCACAAGACCTCCCCAAGCTACGCCTGCTAGAGGAGACTCTCCAACCAACTCCCAAGGCCCAGCCTGTCTCCAAGTCATGAAGGAAGGTCCAAGGATGCAGCTTTTGTCAACATCTCCCAACTGTGGTGGGTTTTCACTGATGCAGCTACTTTTGAGTCATCCATGTTCCTGTAATTAACCCTCGCCCATGTTCATGTAAAGCCCAACAAGTTCACTGGTTTGCGATGTGCACACATTTGGAAAATGAAATAAATCACCTATTTGTTCAAGTCTCTCCAGGAAAAGCCACCTAACACAGCCTGTTCCCGAGGTTCCCACTCTCCTCCAGTGGCTGCCTGACCCCTTCACAAGCTCCTGTTCTCTAGACTCTTTCCATCCCTAGAAAGCACAGCCCTATCTCTCCATCCCGTGTCTTCATGCAGGCACTAGGGAACGGGCTTTGTGAGCTTGGCAATTCTGGAGCCTCCTGCCTTGCCTAGCCCAACCAGTGCCAATCTCAATCCCCCAAATCACTCACTCTGGCCTCTTCCCCAGTTTTCTTAGACCATAGTAGCCCCAGTTTCATCCTACAGAGATTCTCAGAGTCCCACCCAACCTGTTCCTAGCATGTTTCTAGAAAGCAAAATGGAAGGACAGTCAAAACAAGCTGAGGGGATTTTTTTCCCATCAGGCACTTGGTGAGTACTGTCTATGTTGCTGCACCAGTTCCTTATAGGCCAAGAGTGGCCACATCCTTAGTTTGCAAATAGATATTTGGGACATCTGCTACAGTCTGTCTGAGACATCTGTCACCCCACAAGCGCTAGAGCTGATTCCACTGGTCAGACTGAGAGGCAGGTGCCCCCTTCTTTTGCCCTCTGCCCCACATACATCACTCCGAAAGCTGCACGCTACATCACTAGGTCGAAAAGGACAATCTTTCCTGACGACAGAAGCTTGGTTTTGGTTAAGGGTATATGAGTGGCTGCACTCCTCCAAACAAGCTCTCAAACAGGACACTCAAGCTTACAAGGTCTCAGGCTACACAGCTAGGATGTGAGAAACAGACAGAGTCAGCCTGTCTCACAGGCTCTTGTCCACAGGACTACTGTACCCACCAACACTACTGGGATGGCGACTGTGTGTGTATGTGGAGTCACACACAGCATATCTGTGGTTGTGCCCTCCCGAGACCCACCGTACAGCAGAGGTCTAGTGCCCACATACCTTTTCGAAGTGGCCACTGCGGATATAGTAGTCTGCCAGGGAGCACCACAGCTTGCCCAGCTGGTCAGTGAAGCGGGTGAGCCCGCCACGGATTATGGCATCCACATTGAGAGACTGCACCTTGTCCGGATTCTGGGAGATAAGGTCGCACAGCTCGTGCCACAGCTGCAGGACACAGGGTGTTGGGGGACATCTCAGTCTTTCCCTGAGGAAAGAGGCCTCTCGCCCGGTCTCCACATTCCGGGGAACCCACCTGGTAGTTGGATTTGCCAGCCTTGGATACAAAGCGCTCATCGTTCACCACAGTGGCCAGGCGCTGGGCAGCCTCGTCCAGCCGGTCGCTGGACTTGAGATACTCGATGTACTCCTCGGCACTCTCAGGACTCAGCTGGAGAATACCCACCCCACTGAAGGTGACTGGGGATGTAGGAGATGACGCATCTCTTCTGACTAAGTGGCTATAGGCACCCCCCCACCACCACCATTTTAGCAACAGCCAGCCCCACTAACCCAGCCTCAGTGCTATGGTGGTCCAGCCTGAAGTCAGTACTCCAGCCTTGGACCTTACTGGTCTGGTCTTGGCTCCTTTGGGTGTCTTGATACCATGGGCCTAACGTGGCTACAGTACTGACGATGGTTAGTGTTAACTGTCAACTTGACAGACTCTAGAATCACCTGAGATGAACCTTAGAGTGTGTGTGTGAGAGATTGTCTGAATTATGTAAATTATGAGAAGACTCGTGTTAATTATGAATGGGATCATTTCCTGGGCAGGGACCCCGTAGAATGCTGTATAGAGAGGCATGCACGCATAGCTGGTTTTTGCTCATGGATTCATGGCTGTGGCCATCTCCTCTGGCCCTCTCTTCTATGGCAGGCTGCGGGCCTGAACTGTGAGCCAAGATAGGCCCTCTCCCGTGGATTGTGTCAGGGTGACTCTTTACAGCGAGAGGAAGAGAGACTAAGTCAGTAGTCTAGTCTGGACCTTCAGTCTGGGTCCTGAGTGGTTCACCCTTGGCCCTTCCTTTAGCCTTGACACCTCCCCAACCCCAGCACTGTCCAGTGCTAGTTCTAGGCAGTCAACTTAGACACTGATGGTCAGGGAAGGACCTGCTTCTGTCACAAACTGCCACCCAAGCAGTGCCATGTTAAGAAATTCACGGTAACCGACGTCAAAGCCTGAGCACACAGCGCTCTGCTGGCAGGGCAGCCTACTATACACACAGCTCATTCCCACCTCTTACTATGGCTCTGGTTTTATTTTATTTCCCACTGCTGGGTCATACACTTAAAGTCCCGGGCAGCTGGTGGCGAGTGTCTTATGTGTGGTGTCCCCAGCTGTCATCTCTATGCCCACTATGAAGTGGGTATAAGCTAACTACTAGAAAACTAAAGATGATATATTACAGAGCCGGGAGTTAGCTCAGGGCGTAAAGCATCTGCCTCGCAGGTATGGGGACTACAGTTTGGATCCGTAGAACCCACATAAATACTGGGTAACTATGACAACACTGGAAAGGGATCTGTGGGGCTAGCTAGAACTGGCTAAATCTTGTTTGGGTTTATTAAAAGATCTG
Source organism: Apodemus agrarius (assembly GCA_964023405.1). NCBI lineage: Eukaryota > Metazoa > Chordata > Mammalia > Rodentia > Muridae > Apodemus > Apodemus agrarius. The sequence goes on from OZ030028.1 coordinate 45,152,259, forward strand.
GCGTCAATAAAGTAGAGAGTAATAGAGGAAGACACGCAGTGGCAACTTTGAGCCTCCACATACATGAGCGCGCGCGCGCACACACACACAAACATGCGCGTTTCTGCAGACACACACTTACAAAGAAAGAAATCATGAATAAACTGTACCTATTCATTGGAGCCTCTTCCTGCAGCCTATTTATTGCATGAAGGTCCTTATCCCAACGAGCTGGGTTTGGAAACCAACCAGGGAACTGGTCAATGATGCTCACCTTGAGGAAGCGACGGTAACCTCGCACAGCAGTCTCAGGCAGTGGGTGGGAGCGCAGGAACCGCAGATACAGGGGCCAGATTCGAGAGTGCTGTGTGATGGGCAGTGCCCTGAGGGCTCGGTCAAAGGTGCGGCGGGTATGTGTTACTCTTCCCTGATCCATGAGAAACTGGCAGTAGTCTAACCACAGGCGTGGCATCTGAAAATAATGGAGAGTGGGGGGGGGGGTCTGAGCCGCAGGCTCCAGGGCTTCCGTACGCTTCATATCTAGGGCACAGGGCAGCAGGGAGGCAACAGGTATCATTACCCACCACCCATGCTCTGTAAATAAGCCCAGCAAATCTTTAGTTCCTCAAGCTGATGGAACACTTTGGTGGGCCTGTACCTTGTCTTGTTGGAGCACTGTGAGGAAGGAATCAAGATACCCCTTGACATCTCACTGGGGAAATGGCTCCCAGGAGCGCACCTGCCTGCACGTCCCTACTGCCCGCACACCTTCTCCAGCCCCTACCTTGTGCATGAACACAAAGGCCCTCTCATGGCAGTTGTTGACATCTTCATAGGCAGGGTCAGTCACACAGCGATGTTTCACCTGCGCCCGGCGTGCCTTCAGATAGCGGTACCAGAGCTTGTAGCTAAAGAACAGGAAAGGCAGGTAAAGTGGGCTGTGGAACCCCAGAACCCTTTCTCTGTTCTAGAGGCAACCGTAGTGAAAAAGGGACTGAGGAAGGGCGAGACCTCACAAGGAAGGGAAAGGCTCAGACATGAGGGAAGGTACGACCTATCAGGGACTGTGCTTCAGTAAAGGAATCCACAGCGTTCACCGGGGACACACTGCCACTTGTGTTGGGACTGGGTGTAGAGGGGTGGAAGCTGATGAGCAGGGTAGCACAGGGAAGGCCATTTGTACCTGCAGGGAAGCAGTTTGAGTGCCCGCTCGTACAACTGGTTGAGTCGGGGTTTGGGGGCTCCCTGTTTGAACTCGATGTAGCGGAGCCAGCATTTGACAGAGAACTGGTTCCTCATGATTTCTTCCTCATAGGGAAGGTCCTCTTCCTCCTGCCAGGGCCAGGGAGGGGGAGAAGAGAAGCTGTCCTTAGTCTCAGTGGAGTCATACCCCATACTAGGGCTTAGCCCCAAACTCTAGGCTCCCACAAAAATTCCATGCCCTTTCAAAAGGCAAGCCCACACTTTCATCACTTCAGAGGCAAAGAATAAAACAAATGGGAGGTTGGTGAGATGCCCATTGAAATGCCCCTGCCTCCAAGACTGAGGACCTGAGTTTGAGCCCCGTGGTAGGAGAATCAACTCCTTAAGTTGTCCTCTACCTTCCACACACACATAGTGGCAGGCATGTGACTTGCCTCTTACACATATTAATATTAAAAACAAACAAACAAACAAACAAACAAAAAAAACCACAAGTAGAAAGATGGCTCAGTTGGTATGTACAAGCGGGACTGACTACCTGAGTTCAGATCTCCAACACTCATGTTAATGCCAGGCATAGCAGTATGAATCTATAAATCCCAATGCTGCTGGGCAAACAGAAACAGGTAGATCCCTAGAGCTCATTAGCCAGCCATTGAGCTTCAAGTTCAGTGAGAAGACTTTGTCTCAAAAGTCAGATGGAGAGCAACTGGAAATCAGCTAATTTCTATTTCTGGTCAATGCACATTCATACACACACAACCCGTGCACTTACATACACACTATCCTTAAGAACAACAGTGCCAGAGACATGGCTCAGCACTTAAGAGTAAGCACTACCCTTTCAGAGGATTGACCTCAGTTTCCTGCACTCCCGCCAGGCAGCTCTTAACTACCAAAACTCCAGACCTGAGCCTGTGGTGGACACCTGATTCACATGCACATACCCATACAAAGACACCCACATAAACATAGTTTTAAAAATACATCTTTAACAAGTAAACAGACACAACACAACAAGGTCCCAGGCATGATTTCTTCCTTTGATGAAGCTGGCTCACCAGATACTAGCTAAAGCAATGGTTCTCAATCTATGGTCACTATGCCTATGAGGACAAAAAGAAAAATCCCTTTCACATGGGCTGCCTAAGAACACCAGAAAACACAGATATTTACATTATGATTCATAACAGCAGCAAAATTACAATTATGAAGTAGCAACGAAAATGATTTTATGGTTGGGGGTCACCAAAACATGAGGAACTGTATTAAAGGGTCCGAAAGTTGTGAACTACTGTGCTAGAGTGCTAGTTCAGACCTCCGGTCCTCAGCACTCAACTGTGCACAGACCTCTTAGCTGTTAATGAGATCACTGCTCAAATATCGACTTTGGCCAGTAAATCTTACTCCTTGGCCCCAATCCTCACACTCTAAAAAGTCTTTGACAATTTCATACGCATATACAGGGAGTTTTGAAAATCTTCACCAACCATTATTCTTTCCTATACCCTCCCCACAATCCCTCGACTCTCACAGCACTCGGTCACAGGTCCAGGTGCCAGGCCTCTGCCATAGACAGCTGGTTGTATCCAGACACAACACACTTCCTCCCAGACATCAGGCTTTTGATCCCCCATGCTTACACTGTCACCACCAGACCTATCTTCATACCAGGCCCATAGAGTAACATTTTAAAGTTTTGTTTTGTTGTTCTACAGACAGGGTCTCACTATTAGCTCTAGTTGTCCTGGAATTCACTATACAGACCACACTGGCCCCAAACTCAGAGATCCACCTGCCTCTGTCTCCCAAAGTTCTGGGATCAAAGGCATTCGCCATCACATCCAACCCAAAGTTTTAATGTTTTTAATTTCTTTTTTTTTTTTTTTCCCAGCCTCCTCTTAGGAGGCAGATACCGGTGATCTTCATGAGTTGGAGGCCAGTCTAATCTACAGTAAGTTCCAGGACAGCCAGGGCTACATTTTGAGATACTATCTCAAAGAATATTTTTTTTCCTGTGTGCACACATTTGTGCATGAGACAGGCAGTGGTGCAGCATGTCTTTAATCCCAGTACCCAGGATGAGGCAGGCATATCTCTGAGTCCCAGGCCAGTTTGGTTTACAGACAAAGTTCAAGGACAGTCAGGGCTACACAGAGAAAACCTGTCTCGAAAACAAAGCATCCGTGTATGCACACATGGGAGCAGACGCAGTTAGAGGCCAGAGGCCTCCTCAATTGCTATGTGCTTTATTTTTGAGACAGGGTCTCTCACTGGCTTTCCACGTAGCTACTAGGGTTCTGAACTGAGGTCCTATGCTTGTAAGGCAAGCACTGAGCCATCTCCTCCGAACAAGGTGGATAGGTAAGTAGTCTTTACTTAAGCAACCTACTTCACCAAACTTCTGGCCCCCCAGGATCGCACTAGTCTCTACTCTACCCAAGAACTTGCAAGCTAAAAGGGTTTATATCAGGAGGTGGGGTGTGTGTGTGTGTGTGTGTGTTACTTATCAATCGTAGAGTGCTTGCCTAGCATACACAAGACCCTTGGTTAAACCCCGGTAACTCAAAAACACACAGAGGGGTTATGCCCTTAACTCTTAACTCTATGAACATTGCTTAAACATGAGACCTCTATTTCAGCCACCGTATTTTCACGTTTTTTAGGTGAAATCCCAGTGGCTACCCACACCACTAGTCTTTTCTTCATACTTCAAGATTCTTGTAGTCCCAGACATCAAGCTGTTATCCAGAATCCAGAACTCTAATCGGTCACTATGCCTATCAAAATCCATGTCGTTTCACTATCCCATTCCTCTCCTGGCCTCACGTCTCTCGACCCGAGATGTCAAAGCCTTAACCTCAACAGCAGCTCCTCACTCAAGCAATGAAGGATACAGTTCTTCATTCCCGGACTGATCAGTGTGCTTTGACATATCGCCCCATGGACTAGGCATACATGGTCTGGGGCGTGGTCCCCTTCCCCGAGAGCCAGATTCCGATCCAATAAGGGATACAGCTTCGGAACTTTCCTAGCGAAACACCCTCCACCTCGCTGCAGACTTACAAAAACAAGATCCGGCCGCTCGGGACGCGGAACTCGCGCCATCACCACCATCTTCCTGGCTCTCCAGGTACAGACGAGAGTCGGGGTCTAGTGGCGTCACTCACAGAATGACCGCCCTCTCCGGACAGACCCGTATTCTATTGGCTGCACCGCACTTTGACGGCACGGCCGGCTCTGTTAAATTTTGTATAGTTAAGTCTGTGACCGGAAGCAAGGGGGCGCCGGAAGATGATGTAACCGACGTCATGGGTTATTGCCCATTCAGCTTCAGGATCAGCCCTTGAAAAAAAAAAACACACCAATGAGGTTTTGTATTACTGGAGAGTCGACTTTGGGCGAAAGTGGCTTCTAAAACCGAAGAGCGAGATGGGGGTAAAGCTGGAGGTGTTTCGGGTCAGTAAGCTTTGGGGGTTGGACGTCTGGACCCGGGATCTTTCAGAAATTAAAAATAGATCTTGGAAGTGAGAGAAGCACAGAGAAAGTGTCTGACACTTGTATTGGAGCCCCAGCAGAAGGAGCACTAGATGTGGGGGCTTAGAAGGGAGAATCTGGGTTTGGTCTGAGGAAGCGTCTCAGAGCTGAATAGGGTGGTTCAAGGAAGAGAGGCTTCAGATCCAGAGTGGGATTTTCAGAAGGAGAGTCTAGGTCTCATAATGAGTCTCAGATAGGCGGATTTCTAGATGTAGGAGAATATATTTGAAAAATGAGACCTCTCTATATGAAATGCTACGGGTGGGTATCAGATTGGGAGGTAATAACGTCTCAAGGATATGTGATTGTAGTAGGAACCCTTGGACTGTTAGTCTCTCTCTTCCTTTCCCTCTCTTCTACCCCCTTTATGCCTGTGTGCGTGTGCGTGTGCGTGTGTGTGGTGGAGCGGAGTCGTGGACAGAACTACTACGAATAAAACCTGCTTGATCAAGAAGACCAGGCTTTAAGGTGCCAGGTTTCTTTTCTCCTGGTAGGATTTCTGGGGTTTCAGGGGAGTCCCTAAGGCAGAGCCCCTGACCCGTGTAGGAGGATAGATCTGTCTTTTGGGCTTCCCTGCAGTCTCCCTGTGCTTGGGTGGTGACTTCTGGGCTCTGCCTATCCACCTCTGCTTTTACAGATGTCACTCTATCTCACTTTCCCCGTGGTTATGTTCTGGATCTCCAATCAGGCTGAGTGGTTTGAGGACTATGTTGTCCAGCGCAAGGTGGGTATCAAAGTGTTTGCTGGATAATTCCTGGAGAAGGGAGGGTATGAGGCACTAACTTGCTGTTGGGATCCATGGTCTACCTCTCATGAGTCAACCCTGTTCTGGGTGTGGGGTTCTAGATTCTCCTAACTTGTTTTCTCAGCTGTGACTTTGTTCCACAGAGGGAGCTGTGGCCACGAGAGAAGGTGGGTCAGGTCAGTAACCTGTTGTCCCCAAGGGGCTGGGTCACTTTACCCTGGTTGGGCTTGGAATAAAAACTTTACCCTCAGCCATAGATAGAAAAGTGGAAGCTGCATAATGAATAGGAGTTCCAGACTGGCTTGGGCTAGCAAGAACTTGTCTCCATGAAAGTTTCTTGCTGTTTGTGATGGTCTATTCCTAGGACCACTTGGAAGGAAGAGTAGGAAGAGGATCAGATTGAAGCTAGCCTAGGCTGCATGGGGGCAGAGAGAGGGAGACAGGAGAGGGATTCCAGCACTTAGGAGATGGTTGTAAGAGGGTTGAGAAGTCTTGCTATTTTCTGTCACATGGTGAGCTCAAGGCTAGCCTGTAGTATATGAGACCCCCATCTTAAAAAGGTGGATTTCTGAGTTTGAGGCCAGCCTGGTCTACAGAGTGAGTTCCAGGACAGCCAGGGCTACACAGAGAAACCCTGTCTCGAGAAACCAAAAAAAAAAAAAAAAAAAAAAAAAAAAAAAAAGAAAGAAAAGAAAAAAAAGAGGGGCGGGAACACATGGTTTCCTATATTACCTTTTCCCTGAGGGATGAACGGTGGTTGTGATTGGCATGGGGCTCCCAGTGTGGATATTTTTTATTTTAAAGATTTATTTATTATATGTAAGTGAGTACACTGTAGCTGTCCACCAGAGGAGGGTGTCAGATCTCTTTACTGATGGTTGTGAGCCACCATGTGGGTGCTGGGATTTGAACTCATGACCTTCAAAAGAGCAGTCAGTGCTCTTACCCGCTGAGCCATCTCTCCAGCCCCCCCCCCCCCCAGTGTGGATATTGAACTGTAAAGCCGAAGGATGGGTAATGTGAATAAGTCCAGGCATTGAGACATGTCCCCCCCCCCCCCCTTCCCATCAAACCCCTTTCTTTCCCCATCCCAGCGCCAGGAGCTAGAAGAATTTAAGCAGAAGATCCGGAAGCAGAGGGAAGAAAGACTTCTTCAAGCTGCCCAGCAGAACTCCTGAGACCTTCAGTTCCTCAAGTTCCAGCCCCCCACCCTCAGAAAATAACACACATTCAACCCATTGTTGCTAGTGCCAAGTGTTTTATTGTTTTCAGGGGCCATTGGGAGGCCCGGGATGGCTAGAACTCTCAAGGAGCTTGTGTCTGGGGCTGGGGGCTGCTGTTCCTACGGAAGCTGAGTGCAGCAGGGTCCTGAGGGGTGAGCAGAGGTTGAGGGCTGAGGGTTCCAGGCCGTTTCTGCATTCCATCCTGTGGATGAAGAAGGGTCAGGCAGAGAGAGAGGACCAAGGAAAGTGCAAGTCAGAGATGCCTCCAAACAACATTTCTTTTCGTCTGCTAATCAGGGTGGTGGTATTTGGTCAGAACCTGGGCTGTTAGTGTACACCTGTAATCCCAGTACTCAAGGAACAGAGGCAGAGGCTGGAGAGATGGCTCAGTGGTTAAGAGCACTGACTGTTCTTCCGAAGTTCCTGAGTTCAAATCCCAGCAACTACATGGTGGCTCACAACTATCTGTAATGAGATCTGACGCCCTCTTCTGGAGTATCTGAAGACAGCTACAGTGTACTTACATATAATAAATAAATAAATCTTAAAAAAAAAAAAGAAAGAAAGGAAAAAGAAGCAGGAGGATTATCTTGAGTTCAAAGCTTCCCTGGTCTACATACTAAAACAAACAGACAGTTGGGTTGAGAAGATAGCTCAAGTCATTGAAATCCTTGCTGTGCTCATTTGAAGACCTGAGTTTAATCCGGAAAAGCCAGGTGTGGTTTTATGCACTTCTCATCTCAGTGCTTAAGAGGTAGTCAGGAGAATCCCTAAGGCTTCCTAGCTAGAGAGCTTGATCTACCCGGAGTTCCAGGGCAGTGAAAGATCCATCTCACATAACAAGGTAATGACTCCTGAGGAACAGGATGTCGATTTCTGGCCTCCACCTGCGTGTGCACACATGTGCACATGGACCTCTAAACATGTGTGTGCTAGTGTACACAGACATGAGGCTGGGGCTATATGATCAGTCGATAGAGACTGCATCAAAGTCCTGGATTCCATCCCTAACCACATAAATCACTCATGGTGGTTCACACCTGTAATCCCAGAACCCAGCATGTACACGTAGGAAAACTAGAAGTTTAAGGCCATCATTGGCCAGCCAGAGCTACATGAAACCCTCTCTCAAAAACAGTGAAGCAAAATACCCCCAAACAGAACCCATGCTCTTCATTGATATATAGGAGCGTGCATTCATATGCCCTCCTCCCAGGAAAACTGCCTGCTTTTTCCCTGTGGCCTCTCCCAAATATACAGGAACTGTAAATTCCAGCCATAGGTCTGCACTAGCATGAGTCCTGCCTGACTTAAAAGCCCATGGCACTTTCCTTTTCCCAAGTTCAAGACAGGTATAGAGATAGGGTCCTATCCCACCTTGGCCAGAGACAGGGCATAGATTTAAAAAGCCATACCAGGACGTGTCTCCACAAATTATCTGGACATCACCTACCTTGGGACCAATAGGTTGGAAGCCAGGCAGGGAATTAACTGTTACACGCTGATCATCCATGCGGCGGCCCTGGGTGTTGGCCAGCATATCCATGAGATTGTCCATCTCTGGAGCAGGGCCACCCTCTGCTTAGAGCAGAGACAGGTGGGCATGAATACATACCCCAAATAAGCTCCCAACCCTGAATCCCAAGATCCACAAGATCCCACCCCTACACTCCTGCCACATTTGCTTCTCAGGCAACATACACACACATGCACACCACACACACGCACACATGCAGCCCAAGCATGCCCTGCTCACGGCTTTCTGGAGTTTGGCCCGGCCCGGCCTGCAAGGAACAGCGCTGCTCCTCCATCCGATCTCCCTGCACGTGGCTCAGCAGGTTGAAGAAACCTTCCTGGTCCGGTGAACCTGCCTTAGAGACAGCCGTGATCGGGTCAGTTGGGTCTGTGCCGTCCCTGTCTTCCAGCCAGCTTCCACCTGAACCAGTGCCTGCCTTCACATCTCTGTTCTCACCATAGTCCTTACGGGTCTGCAGAATTTCTCCAAATGAAACCTGACAGTCTCCTTCCCTGACCTGCCCCTGACTCCCCCAACCCCCACCTCCCGGCCTGGGGCCCCTGCCTGCAGCACAATTTCACATGGTACCGCCTCTAGGGACAGTATTCCACCACTGTCCTAGATTGAGACCAGACTTGGGTTGATTTGGGGGTTGGGACGCTTACCAGGGAAATGGGGGCTCAGAAGTGTCCCTAAATCCTAGCACCTACTATCTCTTGGGGGACAGTACTAAGAATCCATTCATTTGCCCTGAGGAGGGGCTCTTATACCCTCCTACCTATTACCCCCTATGTGTTATGGTAACTGGGTCAGGGGACCCCAGAGACTGGCTTGCTAATTAGATGCCCTATAAATGAATTAATCTTGTCAATTACAGCTGCTGCTGTAGTCAGCCAGAGCCCACTTACCTTGTCTAGAAGGTCTGAGCCTCCCTCTCCCTTTCCTTCTTCCTGATCCATTGTGTGTCTCTCCTATACTTTTCTCCCGGTCTCTCGCTGGGCCCCCACACCTGAGAGGGCCTTTTAAAAGGCCAGGATGTGGGGGAAGGGGGATGAGATATCTTCCCCCATCCCCAAATCCCCAGCTCATATCCCATCTGCTCCCACCAATGCTTAAGCCCCAGAAGGATGATCTCTAGGTAATTGTTGATCCAGACTGATGCTGAGGTGGGTGTGGGTGTGGGGGCAGGGCAGTCCAGGTTTGGACCTCACTAGGTCCAGCCAAGATCACAGAACCTTGAGGACTCTCCTGTGGGAAGAAGCCAGTGCAATGCTGAAGATCAACCAACATGACGGTTGAACCTGCAGGGTGTCCCCACCCAAGCCAGCTGGTTCCTGTCTGTGAGTTCGTCCACGGCAAGGCAGGTGGCATTTGCAGGGGGATAGCTAAAGAAGAAGTCAAGATCAAGACCTCTTCCCCCAATCCCTGCACTCCCCAGAGACACACCAGCCAACCTGGCTCCTGCTGCCAACCACCTGTGAGGTCTTGCAATGCCCCTGGGGTTACCCAGAAGGAAACTCCTGGATGCTCCTGTTTACCTGTCCCCAAATGCCAAGCTGAGTTGTCTTCAGTCTCTCATTTCTACACGGAGCAGAAGAGGAAGTCCCTGACCACTTCATTGAATAGCTGTGGCTTTCTGACCATGCTCTGAGAGCCTGTTCCCATCCCCAAAATGCCTTTCAGGAAACCAGTTGAGCTTCAGTTCATGGGCTAAGAGCACTAGCTGCTTTTCCAGAGTTTGATTCTCAGTACACAACCATCTCTAACTTCAGTTCTGAGGGATCTATTGCTCTTTTCTGGCTTCTCTGGGCACCAGGAACACTTGTGGTGCCCAGACATTCATACAGGTAAAGCAGCCGCACATATAAAATAAATCTTTAAAACTGTTTAAATAAAGTTGTTACTTTTGGGCTGGAGAGATGGTTCAGCGGTTAAGAGCACTGACTACTCTTCCGAAGGTCCTGAGTTCAAATCCCAGCAACCATATGGTGTTTCACAACCATCTGTAATGATATCTGATGCCCTCTTCTGGGCTGTCTGAAGACAGCTACAATGTACTTACATATAATAAATAAAATAAATCTTTGGGCCGCAGTGAGGGATGGGGGGTGGGGGGTGGGGCGCGGGGCCGGAGAGAGAAGAAAAAGTGTCTGAAGACAGCTACAGTGTACTTACATATAATAAGTAAATAAAACCTTTTTTAAAAAGTTACTTCTCTTTCGCTTGGGGCAAGCGAGGAGGGTTGGCGTCGTAGTGTATGTGTGCTCATGTGATGTGTACATGCTCGTGAGAAGGCCAGAGGGCAATGCCAGGCGGCTGTCTGCATTACTCTCTACCTTTATTTCTGAGACATGGACTGAAAAATCAAACCTCAAGTTCCTGGATTGCCAGGCTAGCAGGGCATCGGACACCCTGGCTTTAGAACTATTTTTATATTTATTTTGTGAATGTGGGTATTTTGCTTGCAAGTATGTGATGTGCTCATGAGATCAGAAGAGGATATTTGGATCCTTTGAAATTGGACTTATAGATAGCTGTGAGCCACCATGTAGGAACTGACAATTGAACCCGGGTTTTGTGGGAGAGAAGCTAATCAGTACATTTAACCACTGAGCCCCACCCTTACCCGTACTACCTCCATCCCTCTGTCCCTTCCTCCCTTTTCTCTCCCTCTCTTCTTCCCCCCCTTCCTTCCTTTCTTGAAATGTAGTCCTGGGTGTCTTGGAACTCCTGGTGTCATTCTCAGGAACACTGTCCACTTCTTTGAAACACACATTTGCAATCCCACACTCAGGAAGATCTCAAGTTCAAGGCCAACTTGGACTACATAGGAAGCTCCAGGTCAACCCGAGTTACATAAAAGACACCCAGTCTCAAACAATGAGACAAAAACGGGAGATTAAGGGTTCTGTTTGCAGTTAAGACAGTTAGGAGTAAGTTCCTGTTTCTTAGCTCTGCTGTAAACGTTAAGTTTTTAAGACATACACTAAACCTGTGACCCATGTTGAATAAGAATGTTTGTCTATTATTCCTTTCATTTTTTTTAACAATGTATCATTTACAAGGGCCCCTCTCTGGCCCCTGTAAACATGTTATCTCTCCTATAAAAGGCACAAAAGGCCAGCAGGGCTGCTCTCTAAAGTACCGACTTGTGGAGAGGCAGCTGTTTGACCAGTCCTGGGTGCACCCCACACTACAGCTTGCTTTAGTCAGACAATTGTGGACTTGGCTTTTTCCTCACAATTCTCAGGCTTAATGTAACAGCCAAATGGATTATGGCAGTAGATGTTTAACACTGTAGTATGCCAAAAGTCATTACTTTGTATATGTTTGTGAGGATCATGACACATATGTGTGACATATTTGACAGTTTTCAGGAGTCAGTTCTCTCTTTCAGTATGTAGTTTCCTGGGTTGAACTGAGGTTATCAGCCTTGGCAGAAAGTGCCTTTCCTGGACTAGCTGTCTCACCGGCCCTGTGAATGACTTTTCAACGAAGCTGTTAACAGAGAAAGGAGGAAGGGAAAGAAAAGAAGGCCCTTGTTTCAGTCAGGATTTAATTGCAGTGAAGAGATACCATGACCATGGCAATTCTTTTTAATCTTTATTTATTTATATTTGTGCATTGACATTTTGCCTACACGTGTATCTCTCTGAAGGTGCTGGAGCTAGAGTTACAGATAGTGGTGAGCTGACGTGTAGGTGCTGGGAATTGAACTCAGGTCATCTGGAAGAGCAGCCACTCAACCACTGAGCCATCTCTCCAGTCCCTGATCATGACGACTCCTTTTTTTTTTTTTTTTTTTTTTTTTGAGACAGGGTTTCTCTGTGTAGCCTTGGCTGTCCGGGAACTCACTCTGTAGACCAGGCTGGCCTGGAACTCAGAAATCTGCCTGCCTCTGCCTCCCAAGTGCTGGGATTACAGGTGTGCGCCACCACCACCTGGCAACCCCCTTTTTTTTTTAAAGATTTAATTATTTATTATATGTAACTACACTGTAGCTGTCTTCAGACACCTCAGAAGATGGCATCAGATCTCGTTATGGATGGTTGTGAGCCACCATGTGGTTGCTGGGATTTGAACTCAGGATGTTTGGAAGAGCAGTCAGTGCTCTGAACTGCTGAGCTGTCTCTCCAGCCCGATCATGGCAGCTCTTATAACAGAAAATATTTAATTGGGTCTGGCTTACAGTTTCAGAGGTTCAGCCCATTATTATCATGGTGGGAAGCATGGCAGCAAGGGCTGAGAATTCTATATCTTGCTCCACAGCCAGCAGGAGACTGTGCCACACTGGGCATAACGTGAGCATATATGACCTAAAAGCCTACCTCCACAGTGACACTTCCTCCAACAAGGCTACACTTTCTAATAGTACCACTTTGTTGACCAAGCATTCCAACACAAGTCTATGGGGGTTGTACCTATTCAAACCACCAGAGGTCCCAAGTCCTACTTAGGGTGGCTGGCTGTCCTTGTTAACCTGTAGCTGTTAGATCTTATGGCTTGGTCCTAAGGGTGCAGGTTTATATTTCCAGTTACTCAGAAGGCTATAGCAGGAGGATTACAAATTTAAGGCCCACCTGGTGATTCAGCGAAACTACAATTCAAATTAAAAGAAAACCGGATCAATAGAGCGACAAAAAGTCTTTTCTCAGCATAACTCTTGTCTTAACCTGAGAAGCCCATCAAAGAGGGATAGCTTAGTTTCTCGTCAGGTCCCAAATAAAACTCAGTGTTGGGTCTCAAACCAGTTAACCGAGGTGCCTATCAGCATGCCAAGCACACTGCAGCCTCCACGATTGCTGAGTCCTGTGGCTTCTCCCTGCTTGTCTCTCTCCTGCATCCTACCCCAAACCGCTCCAGCCTGGGGGCTCCACTTCCCTCCTTCCAGCGTTTGACTCCTGGAAAACCCAGCCATTTTAACCACACTCTCTGGTTCTTCTCCCTGTCTCCTGGATCAGTCTTGGCTCTCTTGGTCAGCTTGCTCCCCTCTCTTCTCTTCCTCTGGCTCTTGCTGTCTCTCTCCTCTCGTGGCCCAGTTCAGTCTACTGGTCATGTCTAGTCTACTGCTTTCTCTCCCTGCTCCAGACTCCCCTAGATGCGTCTGGATGTAACTCTCCCTTGCATATACGATCCAGTCCTCGGAGCGGGCATGTTCTCATTTTCTCTCTAGTTTGACTTACCTTAGAAGTCTGACCACTGCCACTCCCAGCTCCTGCCAGCCTCCCCCACTCCTGCTGCTTACCCACTTCCCGCTCCTCCTGCCAGTCACTCCCGCTGGTGTTAGGCACTTCCCACTCCTGCTCCTGTCAGCCACCCTCACATTTACTTGTAGCTTGTCCCTTGCCCTTCTTTATTTCATTTAGGATTTTTTTTTTTTTGAGACACGGTATGGTATCATGTAGCCTAACCTGGCTATTATGAAGCTATGTAGTCAAGGACGAACTTGAATTCCTGACTTCCCCTCACCTCTAGAAGTTGCTGTGGTTACATGTGTAGTACGCTATGGTGGTTTATGTGGTGCTGGGTTGGAACACAGAGATTTGTGCATAGTAGGCCAGCACTCTACTGACTGAGCTCCATTCCCAGCCCTATCACCTGTTAGATCTGAAACCCCATGCCTATGATTGATATAGAGACCGTGCCCTCTATGTCCCCAGGTGTCAGCTCCTCTCTAGAGAAAAAGTGGAAGCAGGCCTCAAAATTCTGAGTTTAATTGGAATCACCTACTGGGTGTATGTGTGTGTGTGTGTATGTGTGTGCTTGATCTGTTTCTGTGTCAGCACATGGATGCAATTGTCACCCTTTGTGTGTGGCTCTTAAGGTCATAAAACCATAACAAATAACTGGGGTTGTAGTTCATTTGTAAAGTACTTACAAAATACACGTGTGATCCTGGGTTTGATCCTCAGTCTCTGTCTCTCTGTCTCTCTGTCTCTCTCCCCCTCAGCCCCCCCCCCACGCCTTTTAAGGACTAGGAGCTCCTTCAAAGCTCATGAACCATCATGGAAGAAGAGTTGAAATCTGTGCTCTGGACATGTTATGCTCACGAACTCCCTGTGCCTCACTCTTGGTATTACCTGTGAAAGATCGGGCGAACATATCAGTTGGGTATTCAGTGCCAACTGAACTCAACGGGCCACAAAACAAAATAAGAGAGGACATGAAGTGGGGGGTGGGCTATGTATTTGGAGGTATCTGGGGGAGTGGGAGAAGGAAGTTGGGATGATGATATGATTGTCCCAGGCTCAGAAAGCCTCATTCTTTTCTGAACTATTGGAAATTATTATTTACAATAGGAGATTCTATACATAATTATTAAATGTGTAGATTATATGTGTAAATTATTATTTGCAAGGGAGAGAGAGAGAGAGAGAGAGAGAGAGGGAGAGAGCACTTTTCTTCAGTAATGTAGCCATTGGTAAGTTGTTTATGCTCCTGTAAGCAACCCCAGTTAAAACCCATTGGGGGACACACACACACACAAACAGACATACAAGTAGAAGGGGCACTAGTTGGGAAGAGAAAAGGGAAAATCCAGAATGGGCATAAGGGGGGGAATGAAACCCATTATCATGTGCAGTAATATATGCTAATGAAAAGCCTGGGAAGCATTCCTCGTAAACAGGCACAGGTATGTGGTCATAGTCTTCAAATCTCTGTTCCTATTTCCGCACGGGGCTCTTACAGAATGCTAAGACTGAGAGCAAACGGTATAGTGAAGTGCCTAGTTAGTGGAGTCTCCCTTGTACTCCCTCCGCAGTCTACCAAATGTTGCACAAGCCTGTACTAGTAGTCTTTGGATCCCAGAAAGCATCCAAAGTTCCAGATTTAGAACGTCCCGCTGTCCTTTGAGTGGGCACACAATATCGCAGACGGAAGAATTTCCGGACAGGGTGTTATTTGTACGCAGGCGAGATGAGTATTTTTACCGCTCTGCCATCGCGCTTATCCCACTGTATGTGAGCAAGGGAACACTTAGGACTCCCATGAAGGATTCCTCGAGGGCGCACACAAACAGGCGATTGTCCGTTTGAGTCCCTGTCACCGTGCCTTCCCCTGAAGTGGAACTAAGCGGTGCTGGGGGACCCAACTTCTAGAGGTGCAGCGAGAACAGACGACCGGAGGGGGCGGGACCAGGTGCGCAGGGGGCGTGACCCGAGCCCACGGGGTGGGGCTCACGTGGATGACGCGCAGGGCCACGCCCCCACCTTGGGACCGACCCGGAAGCGGCGCTACTCCTTGGGGGAAGATGGCGCCCTTGGGGCTGAAGGCGGTGGTAGGGGAAAGTGAGTGTCACCCCCGCGGCGGGGCTCTGGTGTTCTCTCGGCTGTCCCTTGGGGGGTCTGGGGACCTCGGGAGAGGTGAGGTGCACGGATTCTGGGATCCCGGGATCCTGACGGTGGGGAGAGCACCTGACTCCTGAGGGGACGGGCGGGGTCTTGGGCCCAGCTGGACTGCCTGTTTTGCAACTGGCAGAACAGAGTTGGGATGGGGAGGACTCAAACAAGCGAGCAGAGGGAGGCACAGTTTCGCGTCTAGACCTTTGGGCCTGCCTCCGCTACAGGCTGACGAGTGTCTGAAAGTTAAGGGGCTGGCCTCAGGGGTCCAACAGTGCCCTGGTCAACGACCCCAAGTAATGTATGAGCACTCAGGTGGTGTGCACATGCCCCATGGAGGTGATGAAGGGGACACTTCTTTTGCATAAAGCCTCGGAGCTCCTTGGAAGGCTTAACTTCTCCTCCTTGCAAGCTCAAGTTCTTGGTAGAGAGAAGAGGGCTTGAGGATGCCCCTCCCCCACCTCCAGTAGTTCCGGCCTCAGCTACTTCTTCCGCCCTGATAACAGTGGACTCGACACTCTGGTGCACTGGTCAGGCTCTGAGCAGGCTACCTTTCTTTCCCCTCTCCCCTACTCCTTCCTCTGGACAGAACAGGTTTTTGTGGAAAGGTCCAGTACCTTGCTTGGTGTTAAAAAGAAACCTCCCCTACATACACATGGGTTAGTGGGAAGCAGGCTTAGAGGTTGATAAACCCTCAGATCTGGGAACCAAGCATTCTAGTGTAAGGGACACCAGGAGGCCCTCACTCCCATTCACTCAAGTCTCTAAGATGTAGCTGTCCTTTGAGCATTGTACCGTGTAGACACAAGGGTGCTTAGCTAAGTTATCTGATCTCAGAGCACCTCAATTTGTCTATCCTTAATTTGGGGGTAGTGCCAGGAGCTTCCAATCAGGATCCAGGTTGGGGTCCAGCCTAGAGGACTAGTGTCCCGAGCCCTCGTGCCTTACCTCTTCCTGCAGAAATCCTCAGCGGAGTCATCCGGAGCGTCAAGAAGGATGGCGAGTGGAAGGTAGGAGCTGAGGCGGATGCCTGATACCCTGGGGCAGCCTTTACCCAAATCTGCAGGTACCCCAGGATGTGAGAGATTTCCTTGTATAAGCTGCTGCTGCACAGGGGTGGGGCTGGGTGGGTGGATGCCGCTGCCTCTGGTCTCCGGGGACCGACTGCAGCCGTCCGCATGGCTCACCTCCCCTGTGTCTCTCTCCATCCATCTGGTCAGGTACTCATCATGGATCACCCAAGCATGCGCATCTTGTCATCCTGTTGCAAAATGTCAGATATCTTGGCGGAGGGCATCACCAGTGAGTGGATGAATCTGAGGTGGAACCCTGGCATGTGGGGCGTTTGGATGTAGCCCTTGAGTGTGAGATCCCTTCAGACTGGTTCAGTCCATGGTTCTCCCTACACGGCCTGGAGCGTGTGGCCAAATGCTTGCTCTCAGCAAGGAAGTTTGTAGGGTTCCTTCCATGTAGGATTTCCTGATGGCAATCCCTAAAGAGTTAGCCTCACACTGATTGTAACCAACTCAACCTCCTGAGCTGAGACTACAGCGCCTTTGGCAGAGTGACTGCCTAGCACGAGCAGAGTTCAGTCTCTAGCACCATATAAAATGGTCATGGCGGCGAATGTCATAATCTCAGCACTGAGGAGGTGGAGGCAGGAGTATCACAAGTTTGAAGTTAGTCAGCTCATAAGTTCAAAGCCAGCCTGGGCTGCATGAGACCAAGCAAATAAAACAATGACTGTGCACCCCTATAAGCTGTCTCTGTAAGCAGCTCGTGTGGACTCTGGGTTCTCAAGAGTGTGTAGACACCAAAAGCACGGCTGTGGCGCCCCAGTATGCAGAACCTCCACTGTAGCTCTCTAAGCGGGGGAGCCTTGGGTGTATATTTTTATTTAAGACCCCAAGGGAGTAGTACCAGCCTTTAAAACACCACCACCATGGGTCCAGTTCCTGGTACCTGAGACTCCCCCGTCTCCTCTCCATGTCACCTGTGTGTGTCTCTTCCTCTGTTGCTTTTAGTTGTGGAAGACATCAACAAACGGAGAGAACCCATTCCCAGCTTGGAGGCAATTTATTTGCTGAGTCCCACGGAGAAGGTACCTATAATAGTGAGCCTCTGTGTGCGTGGGCTTTTATGTGCTTGAGTGGTGTACTATCAAGAGTATCTGTGCATAATGTGTGCACACACAATGCATACATGCACACATATCACCATACACATGTACGTGTATGCAGGCCAATGTGTATGTGTATGTATCAGAATTGTGTGGATGCATGTCAGGATGCATGTTTGCATGTGTGCACATGTCAATGTATGGACATCAGAATATAGGTATTTACATTCATGTGTATGTACATCAGAATTTATGGGTGTTTATGTGTGCATATATCAGAATTCAGGCATGTGTATGCATAAGCATGAGTGTACAGAATGTGTGCATGTATCAGTGTGTGTGTGTGCACAGTGTGGGGAACTGAGCATCAGTTGGGGGTCCCTTGCAGAAGATAGATCTGGGGTGCAGAGTCTGAGTCCAACAGTGATCTCTACTCCACAGTCAGTTCAGGCCCTGATTGCAGACTTCCAGGGGACACCAACCTTCACCTACAAAGCAGCACATATCTTCTTCACCGACAGTGAGTGAGGCCAACCAGGGTGTTGGTTGCTGTGCTGAGGTGGGGCGTTTGGTGACAGAACATTGGTCTGATGGTCTCTCCCTGCCAACCCAGCATGCCCTGAGCCCTTGTTCAGTGAACTGGGCCGCTCTCGCCTGGCGAAGGTGGTGAAGACATTGAAAGAGATCCACCTTGCCTTCCTCCCCTATGAGGCTCAGGTACTGCCTCAGCTTGTGGTGGGGAGAGGGTGGGCCATCCCTGACCGAGTGTCCAGGCTCCCTCCAAGAGAGACAGAACACTAACAAGGAGTGAATGATTACCAGGCCCTTTCCTGGAGCACTAGCCCTCTGCGCATTCCTAACAGGCAGAGTTCTCTCATTCCCCAAAACGGGACAGAGCAAGGAGCTATCTCTGCTCCCTTTCGGCATCAGCTTGGGCCTGCCTCAAAGCTGACAGGACAGGTTCCAGAGGACATTGAAGACCCTGGGAAATGCAGGGACAGCAGCAGGAAGTTGGGTTGGGTGTCCTCATCGTGGTGATTGTCACACTTGTGTCCTTCCCAGGTGTTCTCTCTGGATGTCCCGCACAGCACCTACAACCTTTACTGCCCCTTCCGAGCAGGAGAGCGGGGACGGCAGCTTGATGCGTTGGCCCAGCAGATAGCCACACTGTGTGCCACTCTTCAGGAATACCCATCCATTCGCTACCGCAAGTGGGGACCTATTCCCCACCCCTTTACTCTCATTCTGTGTCCATTGTTTCCCTATGTGTATGCATGTGTTCATGTGTGTGCATGTGTGTATGTGTGGAGGTCAGAGGTCAACCTCAGGTGTCTTCCTCAGTCATTCACCTTTAAAAATTAAAGAAAAAGCCGGGCATGGTGGCGCACGCCTTTAATCCCAGCACTTGGGAGGCAGAGGCAGGTGGATATCTGAGTTTGAGGCCAGCCTGGTCTACAGAGTGAGTTCCAGGACAGCCAGGGTACACAGAGAAACCCTGTCTCAAAAAACCAAAAAAAAAAAAAAAAAAATTAAAAGTGTGTGTGTGTGTGTGTGTGTGTGTGTGTGTGTGTGTGTGTGTATGTGTATGTGTGCGCCCGAGGGCGTGCAAGGGTTCTCATGTAGTCCAGAAGAGGACATCAGACCCTCTGGAGCTAGAGTTACAAGTGGCTGTGAGCCTCTGGATGTGGGCGCTGAGCTCAGGTCCTTTGAAGAACAGTTTGAGCCTTTAATCATTTAGCTGTCTTTGAGAGAAGGCTCTTCCCTGGCCCGGGTTTTCCATCCAGGCCCAAGAATGCCCTGTGCCCACGTCCCCAAGCACACTTCTCAGTGTTCTGGGGCACTGAGCCTGGCCGGCCCTCATGCTTGAAAGCCAGCCATTTTATTGGCTTAGCCATCTCCCTAGCTCCTGTGTCCAGTCTATAACTTGACCCTCACCCATACCCCTAACTGCCACCCTCTACCCCTACCCTTGATGTCCCCAGCCTGTGCCCAGTCCTCCCAGCCCCCACATCCTGATGTCCCTGTGTCTGACTACATCACCTCCAGGGGTCCAGAAGACACTGCCCAGCTGGCCCATGCTGTCCTGGCCAAGCTGAACGCCTTCAAGGCAGACATGCCCAGTCTGGGCGAGGTGAGGGGGATACTGGGGAGATGCCAGGGAGGCCTGGTAGGGTCACAGTCAGTGTCTTCATCCTTCCCTCCTTGCCCAGGGCCCGGAGAAGACACGCTCACAGCTGCTCATAATGGACCGGGCAGCAGACCCCGTGTCGCCACTGTTACACGAACTCACATTCCAAGCCATGGCCTATGATCTTCTGGACATCGAACAGGACACATACAGGTAGACAGAAGCAGGAGGATGCCTGCCAGCCCATCTGTTGCCAACTTGACCCTTCTGTCCTCTGAGCTGCCCTGTTCTTCCAGGTATGAGACGACAGGACTGAGTGAGTCCCGGGAGAAGGCCGTCCTCCTGGATGAAGACGACGACCTGTGGGTCGAACTTCGGCACATGCACATAGCAGACGTTTCCAAGTGAGGCCTTGGCAGGGTGGAGTGGGAGGGCCCCACCCCGGCCTCAGTCCTTAGATTGTCCCTCTATAAGTTACGATCCTCAGATGGCCCCTTGACTTGCTTCTATCCAAACTTCACCCCAGCGCACCCCCATGGCTTGAGACTGGTACAAGCATCTGGGTGTCTCCAGTCAGCTGGTAGTAAGGCCTCCCTCCCCAAATGTCACAGCCCTCCCCAAATGTCACAGCATCTTCTCTCTTCCCTCCCCTGCCCTTGCCCACGTCTAGGAAGGTGACAGAGCTCCTGAAGACATTCTGTGAGAGCAAGCGGCTGACCACAGACAAGGTAGAGGCCCATGGTGGGCAGGACTTCAGCCTGGAGTGGGGTGGAGTTAAACCTCTCCTGGTGTGAGGCAGGGGCCTGGCCTTTCCCCTACAGTCCCTACCCTCACTCTCCCTTACTTTAGGCCAACATCAAAGACCTGTCCCACATCCTGAAAAAGATGCCACAGTATCAGAAGGAGCTGAACAAGGTAAGCTTGGACAGTCAAACCCACCGAGGCTCAGTCCGGCTGCCTGACTTGACTGTCTCTCTGAACCCAGTTTCCGCCCTGCAGTACTCTACACACCTGCATTTGGCAGATGACTGCATGAAGCATTTCAAGGGCTCGGTGGAGAAGCTGTGCAGTGTGGAACAGGTGGGCCTGGGGCTTTTGGGAAGGCAGCAGTTAGGGGGGGATGGGGCCTCAGGGGGTGCCCTCCAGGAGGCAGAACCTAGGGAAGGGGTGGGGCTCCCAGGAGGTCAAGCTTGGAGAGGAGCAAAGTCTGAAAGAGGTGGCCAGGGCCCCGCATGGGGCAAAATTTGGGGACAGGGGCAGGGACTCACAGGGGGCCTCTGGTGGGGAGAATTTGGGGAAAGGCTGGGCCTCAGATAGAGGGTGGGAGGTTGGGTTCAGGGAGGAGGTGTCTTTGCAAGGGTGGGCCTTAGTGAAGGTCTTGGAGAGTAGGGCAGAATTGTGCTTAGAAACAGGATCCGAGTGGGGGTTGGGGATTCTGAAGAGGGTTTCTCCCATGCTCGGGTGAATGTCAGGAGACCAGTTTCTAGGATGAGAGAGGGTGGGATTGTCCCCTGATGTCCCCCTGCTCTGTTGCCTCCCCACGGCAGCCAGCTGCACAGCTAACTGTGTCATGCAGGACCTGGCCATGGGCTCTGATGCAGAGGGTGAGCGGATCAAGGACGCCATGAAACTGATCGTCCCGGTGCTGCTGGACGCCTCGGTGCCGCCCTACGACAAGATCCGGGTTCTGCTGCTCTACATCCTCCTGCGGAATGGTGGGTGAGGGGGCCAGGGATGGCGCCATCGAGGTCAGGCTGGAAACAGCTGGTCATGTTCACAGTGGAGCAGAGCGCAGGGAGCGTGTGTGCTTGTGCTTGGTGCTGCTTCTCCACTGTTACGCAGTTCAGGATCCCCTCCCCAGGGGCTGGCCACACTCATAGTGGGCAGGGCTTCCCACCTCAACTAACGGAACTAGGAAGTCCCTGAGTTTCTTAACTAAGAACCATCACTTAATTTAAAAAAAACAATTAGAACAGTTTTTTCTTTTTTAAAGACTTTGTTATTTAGCTGGGTGGTGGTGGCTCACACTTTTAATCCCAGTCCTTGGGAGATAGAGACAGGATAATCTTTTAGTTAAGGCCAGCCTGATCTATACAGCTAGTTCCAGGGCTGCACAGAGAAACCCTGCCTTGAAAAACAAAACCAATTATTTTATGTGTATGAGTGCTTTGCCCACATGTATGTTTGTGCATCCTGTGTGTGCCTCCTGCCTGTGGAGGCCACAGGAGGGCATCAGATTCCTCGGAACTCGAGTTACAGGTGGTCATGAACCACCACGTGGGTGCCGGGAACTGAACCTGGGTCTTCTGCAAGGCCAGCCAGTGTTGCCAACTGCTGAGCTGTCTCTCCAGCCCATGCAATACTCACTTGTAGTCTTGTCCGGGGCGGCAGAGACAGGAAGATCCCTGGAGCTTGCTGTTTAACCACTCTGGTTGGCAGGCTCCAGTCTCCTGAGAGACTCAAAGAGCAAGGTGAAGAGTGAAGGTCTTCAGCCTTCAGCTTCCACCTGAACACCCATGGCTCTGAGACACACACACACACACACACACACACACACACACACACACACGAGACCAAATCAGGACATTGGGTATCTTCTGTCAGACCCTGTCTTAGTCCTTCGAGAGAGGGTCTCTCCCCGAATGTTATGTTAGGCTGGAGCTGAGTGGGTCTCTCACCATCCTGTCTCCATCCCTGAAGCTCTGGGCGACAAGTGTACGTGACTACTGGACACTGGGGATTTGAACTCAGGACTCTTTGCGTGCCTGTGGGAAGACCAGAGTATGATATTGGGCGCATTCTGCCGAATGCCAATATCTTTCTCTGCTTCAGTCTCTCAAGACAAGGTGTGGGGAGCTGAGGAAGTCCTGAGTGGATGTGTATTGTTGACACGGGCACAGCCATGACAAGGACACAGTGTCTCAGATCCATGGAGTGGCAAAGCCTTCCCTGGGTCAGGCTCAGAATGTCAAAGTCTTCCTCTGATCCAAGTACACTGTACTGTTTACAAACAATTGACTAGTGTGGGCAAAACCTAGCAACTGCATCAGAGTGTGCACAGCCCACCAGACTCTACCTTTTCTGTGTGCGTGCATGTGTGTGTGTGTGTGTGTGTGTGTGTGTGCGTGCCCACGCATGCGTGTGTCTGTCTCTGTGTGTCTGTGTATGTGTGCGCGTGTGTGTCTGCCTCTGTGTGTGTGCACGTGTGTCTGTCTCTGTGTGTCTCTGCGTGTGTGTGTGTGTGTCTATCATTCCATCACTGCTTAGTCAGGTCAAGCACCAAACCTTTTAAGTCTTGGCATCAGGGTCTTTCCCTGAACCTGACTTAGGCTGGGGTCTAGAAACTCCCAGGAATCTTCCTGTTCTTTGTCCCACAGCACAGGGTTACAGGCACATGTAGCTATGCCCAGCCTTTATGTGGGCGCCGTGAATTTGAACTCAAGCTCGTATGCTGCTGCAGCAAGCACTCTGACCCTCTCAACCACCTCTCCAGCTTCCTTCAACTAATTCTTAAAGATCCCCATTTTACCTTTTCAGATCTACCCATCCCTGTCCCTAGAGACAGCTATAGAGATAGCTGTATACAATTCCCCTTTGGTAACCACCAGAAGTTTCTGAGTCCTGGAGACATACTAGCCGTGAGGACATCTCTCTGTAGAGCTCCTCACATAGAGACGTGCCAGTTGCTTACCACTCCCTGCTGCTGTGCCCCAGGTGTGAGTGAGGAAAACCTGGCCAAGCTGATCCAGCATGCCAACGTGCAGTCCTACAGCAGCCTCATCCGGAACCTGGAGCAGCTGGGGTGCACTGTCACCAACTCGGCGGTATGTAGCCGAGCCCTGGAGCTTGGCCCTTACAGGATTAGGGATGATACATGCTCAGCTTGGGTAGGCGAGCATGGCACGGTGTTTTAGGGACCAGGTCTCTAACATGGTGGGCAGTGGGGTTAAATTGGGGCCCCAGGATGGTGGTACAGTGTGTGTGGCCTGAGCCACAGGGGCACGTGGGAGAGTGAGTCACCATTAATGGGAAACAGTGAAACTGGGGCTTCTGAAGGGATCAGTAAACTCACCCCACCCAGTACACATGGTGGTTTCCCTTACTCCACTCTGTAGTCTGTCTCTCCCTAACCTATGTCTGGATTTGCCAGATCCTTCTGTAACACAGGCCTTGTCCCTTCTCTCTCTCTCTCTCTCTCTCTCTCTCTCTCTCTCTCTCTCTCTCTCTCTTATGTGCATGCACACACCACATACACACATTACACATTATTATTTTGAGGCACATTTTACTTTGTAGCTCAGTCTAGCCTTGAACTCACTCTGCAGCTAAGGCTGATCTTAAACTCACTCTGTAACTCAGTCTGGCCTCAAACCCATGGCCATCGCATTGTCTCGCCTCCTGAATGCCTGGGATTACAGATGGGAGCTATCATGCCTGTCCTGTCCCTTGCCTCTTGCTGTTTCTGTAGCCTTTACCTGACTTACATCTTTCTTCTTTTTCTTTGTTCTGTTTCTCTCTTCCCATTTCTGTTTCTTCTGTCTCCCTTTTCAGCCCTCCCCCTGCCTTGGTGGCCGTCTGTATCTGTATGGCTGTATATGCCTCTCTCTCTCTTTGTCTTTTCTTGTCTCTGTCTCTTGCATCTCTGTGTTTTTCTGTCTCTTATCTCCCATGTCATGTCTTTACCTGTCTCTCTGTCTTCCCATCTTTCTTTGTCTCTCTGTCTTTCTCTACCTCTATTTCTGCCTTGGTCTATCTATGCTTCTCACGCTCTCTTTGCTTCTCTGTCTCTCTTTGCTTTTCCTGTCTTTCTGTGTCTCTATCTCTCTATCTCTCTCTGTTTTGTTTTTTTCTGTCTCTTGTTGCTACTGCTTCCCTCTGGCTCTCTCTCTTCTGCTCTGTTTCTCCATCTTTCTGTGTACACCCATAGCCCCTCCCTGTCTGTGATGGACCTCCTTCCTCTCCCAATCCCATTCTGTCCCCCACCTGGCCCCCTCTGTAGGGCTCAGGGACCTCTAGCCGGCTGGAGCGGAGAGAGCGCATGGAGCCCACCTACCAACTGTCTCGCTGGTCCCCAGTCATCAAGGACGTGATGGAGGTACACATGTTGGGGGCCCCTTTTCCTCCCTACTGATCCCATTAGCCACTAAGCCCTCCACCCCACCCGCCCAGGCTCTCAGTGGTAAGCCTTGGGGCTTAGTGGAAAATCCCTCATTATCAGCATACCCCTGGTACCCTGTCTGCTTCACAGGGTGGGGCATACCAAACTGCACCCCAGGAATTGGGGCAGCAGAGAAATTCCTTGTCTGAGACTGTAGCTTTCTCTATCCCCTGTGCTCTCCTCTAATCTCTCTCCTATCCTTCAGAAGCCTCTCTTATGCTGGTCCCTGGCCACCCCTACACCCCAAAGCCTCATAACCACATAATATAATCTATCAGAGGCTCTGTCCTGGTACCTTCTGCTTGTGGACCCAGCAACCTTGCACTTTGGCTTCCTGGCTTCCTGGTTCCCCAAGAGACAAGGAGGTATAGACAGTGGTGCCATGGCCATTGCAGTTGCTGGGCCCCACTGGCTGGGGTTCTTTAACTCTCCCTGTCTTCCCCCCACCCCCAGGATGTGGTGGAGGACAGGCTAGACCGAAAGCTGTGGCCCTTTGTGTCTGACCCTGCCCCTGTGCCCAGCTCCCAGGCAGCTGTCAGGTGAGGACCCTGGAGAGGCCTGGGTTGGGGGTTGGGAGCTGCCAGCCTAGATTAACCTCTCCCCACCATCCCTGCAGTGCTCGCTTTGGCCACTGGCACAAAAACAAAGCTGGTATAGAGGCTCGGGCTGGGCCCAGGCTCATCGTGTACATTGTGGGTGGTGTTGCCATGTCTGAAATGAGGGCTGCCTATGAGGTGACCAGGGCCACTGAAGGCAAGTGGGAGGTGCTCATAGGTGAGTAGCCAGAACTGGGTCCTTGGGAGTATAACCGTGGGGGTTCTTGGGGTCCAGGGCTGGACTTGGGGACCCTTGGAGTCTGCAGTTAGATTGGTGTTCCCAAATGCCTAAGCTGTGGGGACTTGGGCTTCTTTAGAGCCTGGGGCTAGATTCTGAGTCCCTGAAAGCCTGGAGCTGGACTCTGGGCTCCTCCTCTTGAGGGTTCTGTGCTGGACTCTGCAGTCTATTGAGATCTAGGGTTGGACTCTGAGGTCCTTGGGGTCTGGGACTGAGCTCTGGTGTGTGAGGGGCTGGGGCTGAATTCAAAGAATCCCTGAAGGCCTAGGATTAGATTATGAAGATTTTGGGCTTGGTGGCTGTAGTCTGGGGTCTTTGAAGGGCTGGAGCTTGAGTCTCCAGTGGAATAATCACCTGGGGCTGGACACCCATGTTCCTAAGAGTCTGAACCCCTAAATCCTTGAGAAGATAGGGCCCTGGCTTGCAGAAGGGCGGGACACTCGTCAGTTCAGACTCCCCGAAGGGTGCGACCTCTACTCTGCTCTAACCTTCCCTCCTGCCCAGGCTCTTCCCACATTCTCACTCCAACCCGCTTCCTCGACGACCTCAAGACCCTGGACCAGAAGCTGGAGGACATGGCCCTGCCCTGACGTGGCCCTTGCCTCTGCCCTCTCCTCCTGTTCCAGAGAAATAAACTCTTCCCTTCTGCCCTTCCACCAGGGCTCAGGGCTCACCTCATTTTCTACCCAGAGGGAGCTCTATTGAGCCAGACCCTCCCACTACGTGGCTGTCCTGCCTGAACCTTTCCCTGGCCCCCGGAAGCATCTTTAGCTTTCGTGAATGTTGAGAACCTGGGCTGTAGGTTCAATATTGGCTTGACGTTTAGGAGGCCCTGGTTCTCTTGGTGGGTCCTCCATCCAAACCCAGGCGGGATTTTAGCAAAGGAGACAGTAGAAAGGTGCCGGGCAGGGGGTGGCAGGGCTGCAGCCCCGTTGTTACTAGAATTCTTTAGGCTGTTTAGATTTATAGGAACAATTTTATCCTTTATCCTCATTCTGTGTGTTACACTTCTGTGTATGTCTGTGTGTCATATGTGTCAGCACCTGTAGAGGTCAGAATAGGATGTCAGATCCTCTGGAACCAGGCTTATAGATGCTTGTGAGAAGCCACGTAGGTGCTTGGGTCTGCTGCAAGAATGACCAGTCTCTTAGCCACTCCAGCATCCCCAGCACCAGAAACAGATGCAGACAGAGTAGGCCTGAATCTTGACTCTTCCCTGGAACCTCCCAGGAGCTGCGGCAAGTAGAACTTGAGGCCCCAACTCTAGGAATCAGAGCCAGCATTTAGAACAGAGCAGACTCAAGCACTGGCTTCCCAGTGTCTCCCACCCCGCCGCCACCCCAGCCCTAAGATATGCCTATAGACTCTAGGTGCAGGGTTTACCAGAGTTCTTAATGGAGGTATATTTGCTAAGTAGGCAAACTTATAAACTATTCCTAGGGCCTGGATGGCTCAGAGGTTAAGAGTGTTTACTGCTCTCTTAGAGGCCCGGATCTGGGCTCCCAGCACCCATATTGGGTGGCTCAAAACTGCCTGTAACTCCAGTGCAGGGAATTCAGTGCTCTTTTCTGGTTTCAGTGGGAACCCAAATACTCCCCCTCCTACACACCAATAAACAAACAGATAAATAAATAAAAGTACTTCACCCAGCATGGCTTAACAGGAATTTATTATTCCATAGTTCTGGAAGCTTGGTCTTTGCCAGAGGTGTTGATTGGTTGGTTTGCAGATAGATAGATACTCTGTGTTCAAGAAAGGGTATCCTGTGGTCCCAGGCTGGTCTTGTTAAATAGCTAAGGATGCCTTTGAATTCCTGAGTCTTCTGTCTCCCTGTCCTGAGGGTTGGGGCTACAGCTGTGCAGTTGGGGTGACCACTGTGCACTTGGTGCTGTGCGGGGATGAGCACAGTTCTCCGTCCGTGCACACGAGGCAGGCACTCTTCCAGCTGAGCCACAGCTCTAGCCCTGCAACTGGCCATTTCTCTGTGTCCTCACATACTTGTGTCTTGCAGGTGTCCCAATTTCCTCTTCTTATGTCACCACATACTGGATTAGAGCCCACCCTATGGCCTCATTTTTTTTAAAAACTTAATTATCTTTAAAAAGACCTTGTTTCTAAATATATTCATCTCAAGATATTCAAAGGGTTAGGACATGAGCATCTAACTCTTTGGAGCAGATACAATTTAGCCCATAGCATTTGGGTAACAGGAGGTATGTTTCAGTGTGTGAATAAGACAGAGACGGGACCTTCTCTCTGGGGACATAGCCAAGTGGGTGTCACAGGCAAAGAGGCTATGGGGACCAGGGGCATCCTGGAGTGTTTCATCTAGAGGTGAGGAGAGGAGTAGAAGGGGAAGGGAGGCTAAGGATGCCACATGGCTGCACATGGTGAGCCAGACAGTGAAGTGCTCCCCAGTGACAAGAGCACAGGGCTGGAGTGCTTGCCCAGCAGTATCAGAAGCCCTGGGCTCTGCCCCTGGCGTTAGAATAAGATTTTTCTAAAAGTCCGAGAACGACATGGAACCTGGCAAGGCTGGATGAGGATTTTGTAACTGATGGGCAGTTCAACACCATGGAAGGCTCCACGGGCAGGGAGGCCAAGAAACATGACCCAAGTGTTCGAGTGGCCTGGGCTGGGAGCCAAGCACACTGCCCCATCAGGGTGATGGGGGCCAAGCACAGTGTCCCCCGTCAGGGTGATGGGGGCCAAGCACAGTCTCCCCCCCCCCACCGTCAGGGTGATGGGGGCCAAGCGCAGTGTCCCCCGTCAGGGTGATGGGGGCCAAGCACAGTTCCCCCCCACTCCCGTCAGGATGATGGGGGCCAAGCGCAGTGTACCCCGTCAGGGTGATGGGGGCCAAGCACAGTCTTCCCCCCCACCCCCTACCCCCTGTCAGGATGATGGGGGCCAAGCACAGTGGCCCCCTGTCAGGGTGATGGGGGCCAAGCACAGTCTTACCCCCCTACCCCCCTACCCCCTGTCAGGGTGATGGGGCCAAGCACACTGCCCCCTGTCAGGGTGATGGGGGCTAAGCACAGTATCCCCCGTCAGGATGATGGGGGCCAAGCACAGTTCCCCCCCCCCCCCGTCAGGATGATGGGGGCCAAGCACAGTGTCCCCCGTCAGGGTGATGGGGGCCAAGCACAGTGTCCCCCGTCAGGGTGATGGGGCCAAGCACACTGCCCCCTGTCAGGGTGATGGGGGCCAAGCACAGTGTCCCCCGTCAGGGTGATGGGGACCAAGCACAGTCCCCCCCCCCGTCAGGATGATGGGGGCCAAGCACAGTGTCCCCCGTCAGGGTGATGGGGGCCAAGCACAGTGTCCCCCGTCAGGGTGATGGGGGCCAAGCACAGTGTCCCCCTGTCAGGGTGATGGGGGCCAAGCACAGTGTCCCCCTGTCAGGGTGATGGGGGCCAAGCACAGTGTCCCCCGTCAGGGTGATGGGGCCAAGCACAGTGTCCCCCTGTCAGGGTGATGGGGGCCAAGCACAGTGTCCCCCTGTCAGGGTGATGGGGGCCAAGCACAGTGTCCCCCTGTCAGGGTGATGGGGGCCAAGCACAGTCTTCCCCCCCCACCCCCTACCCCCTGTCAGGGTGATGGGGACCAAGCACACTGCCCCCTGTCAGGGTGATGGGGCCAAGCACAGTGTCCCCCGTCAGGATGATGGGGCCAAGCACAGTGTCCTTGTCAGGGTGATGGGGGCCAAGCACAGTCTTCCCCCCACCCCCCTACCCCCTGTCAGGATGATGGGGGCCAAGCACAGTGTCGCCCGTCAGGGTGATGGGGCCAAGCACAGTGTCCCCCTGTCAGGGTGATGGGGGCCAAGCCACAGTGTCCTTGTCAGGGTGGTGGGGCCAAGCACAGTCTTCCCCCCACCCCCCTACCCCCTGTCAGGATGATGGGGACCAAGCACACTGCCCCCTGTCAGGGTGATGGGGCCAGCACAGTGTCCCCCTGTCAGGATGATGGGGCCAAGCACAGTGTCCCCCTGTCAGGGTGATGGGGGCCAAGCACAGTGGCCCCCTGTCAGGGTGATGGGGCCAAGCACAGTGGCCCTGTCAGGGTGATGGGGGCCAAGCACAGTGGCCCTGTCAGGGTGATGGGGGCCAAGCACAGTGGCCCTGTCAGGGTGATGGGGCTAAGCACAGTGTCCCTGTCAGGGTGATGGGGGCCAAGCACAGTACCCACCCCCATCAGGGTGATGGGGGTCAAGCACAGTGCCCCCTGTCAGAGTGATGCTTGCTTCTTTTGGGTCCTGCCCAGGCCTGTGAACCTCTCAGAGTTACAGACACAGTAAGGAGGATCCTTTTGATTTTGAGTTCATCAAAGTCCAGGGAATCTAAAGATATTTCTCAGAAAAAAGTTGAGACCATGAGCCTTGTGGATTCTAATCAGATTATCCTGAGCAATGCCCAACTCAGGATAGAAAGATAATGGAATTTGTGGAATGAATTAGTGGGAAGAAGGAAACGGTCTGTCACAGGACGCCCCCCACGCCCCATCCCTGGCCAGCTGTCCTGGATTCCGTGCCGAAGGAACCGATGTTACATTGAGGGAGACAAAGGGTGATCTTCCTGCTCTGTGGCTCAGGCTGGCCACTCCCCAGCCTTTTGCCTCAGGTTCTGAAGTGCTGGAGTTGTCTGGCATGGGAGCTAATCCTAAAGTTTGCAAACTCTAAGATCCCTGGCAGTCAACTGCCAGGGGCCGCTGCAGCTCAGTCTTCTGGTTTCTTTGTTTATGCCAGATTGTAACCAGAGCTTGGGTGACCTAATTATCAGCGAAGCCTGGCAAGTGGGCTGAGGGTTATTCGGTGGCTCTCACCAGAGACAAAACGGTTGCTTAAACTACTCCTGCCTTTCCTTTAAAAAATGTTTTTTTTTTTAAAAAAAAAAAAAAAAAAAAACTCATCACACTGTAATCCTGGCTGGCTGGGACCATGTGGACCAAAGCTAGCTCCCACGATCCCTGACCATATCTGATAATACCCACATGAAGTAATGTGCCTGTCTTGGGGTCATTACTGCTGGGATGGAATTTGACCAAATGCAATTTGGGGAGGAAAGGGTTTATTTCACTCAGTTCCGTGTAACAATTCATCATCAAAAACAGTGAGGACGGGAACCCAAGCAGGGCAGGAACCGGGAGGCAGAAGCTGCTGAGGCCATGGGGTGTCCTGCTTACTGCCTTGCTCAGCCTGCTCTCTTATAGACCCCTGGCTACTACCCCAAGGGTGGCACCACCCACAACGGGCTGGGCCCTCCTGTATTACTGATTAAGACAATGCCTACAGGCTGGCCTACAGCCTAGTAGAGGCATTTTCTCAATTGGGCCTCCCATCTCTGATGACTCCAGCTTGTATGCCGGCACAGTGTCTGTAAATATTGATTGTATTTACTGCTCCTGTGGCTACTGTCATCAGCTGAGATTTTGGCAAACCTCCCACATCGCAAAGAATCATTAAGACCCTTAAAGAGAATAAAACGTCCACCCTAGCTTTCTGTGTTATGTAGGTATACCATTCGGGGGACCTCTTCTAACCAGTGACACTTCCTGCCCCAGGCCCTTTGCATCTGCAGTTCTCTACCTGTTATCTCCCCTTAGTTCAAGTGTCACTACGGTATCATTACTTATTACATGTTCTTTGTGGTCCTTGCCCTGACCTGTGGCTTCCTTGGCACTACCCACAATGGATCTTCCAGCATCTATGATCTTTCCACCCTTGCCTTCCAGTCTGCCCTAAAACAGAGGCTCAGAACCACAGTGTCCATTTTAATTTGATCTAGTGGTTAGTAGGCAGAAAACTGATATGCTTGCTGGATCTTTCCCATTGCCTCACAACAAGGGGTCTGAGTTGTTGTCTCCAGGGATGCCTCTCGTCCTCACTCTCCAGGCAAGATGTTAGGCAGGGCTATAGGCATGACTTAGCAGTAGAGTGCTCCCCTAGTAAGGGGCTGGGGTGCGGATCCAGCATTGAGGCTGGGAGCGCACCTCAGTGGTATAGCATTGGCCTAGAACATCTGAGGCCCTACGGTCAGTCTTTATTACTGCACACACCAGAGAGAGGGAGGGGGAGGGAGAGGAAGAGGGGGAGAGAGAGAATCAAATTATTTATCCAGAACAACTTTGTCTTGTGTGAAATTGCTCAAGTCTGAAAACACAAGTTGACCAACAGCTCCTTGCTGCCAAGAACATTGTGAAAATGTGTCTGGGGTAAGGGGATGGCCTGCTAGGAGAAAGGGTGCACTTTCTGGGGCAAGGATGACATCCCCATTGGTGGGAGAAGGAAATCTTAGGCCAGTGGGCTTTCCTAATTGACTGTCCACCGTTGTAGTTTGTGTATATGTGTGATGCTTGGCATAGAACCCAAAGTCTGGCCACTGACAAGAATTTAACCCTGAGCCACAGCCTCTTCCCCCTCACTGGGGGATTCTAGGTAGGGACTGTAACCCCGAACACTCCACACTCCAGCTAAGCAGGAGCTCTTCCTTTGAGCCACACCCCAGCCCCTCTCTGGGGCAAATCTAGGCCCGACTCTTCCTTCCACTGAGACTTAGTCCTAACGCTCCACTTTTTTCTTTTCTTTCTCTCGTTCTCTCTCTCTTTCTTTCCCTTTCTTTCCCTTTCTTTCTTTCTTTCTTTCTTTCTTTCTTTCTTTCTTTCTTTCTTTCTTTCTTTCTTTCTCTTTCTTTCTTCCTTCCTTCCCTCCCTCCCTCCCTTTCTTCCTTCCTTTCTTTTTTTGAGGCAGGGTGGTC
The DNA here is from genome assembly GCA_964023405.1 of Apodemus agrarius. Taxonomy (NCBI): domain Eukaryota; kingdom Metazoa; phylum Chordata; class Mammalia; order Rodentia; family Muridae; genus Apodemus; species Apodemus agrarius. Next base: position 45,184,796 of record OZ030028.1, read on the forward strand.
TGTTTTTTTAACTTGGACCTTGCTGGTTAAATCTAGACTCTCTGGCTAGCCAGCCCTCAGGAGCCTCCCGTTTCTGTCTCCCCAAGACTGGGATTAAAGGCATTTGGGATTAAAGGTTGTAGAGGAATTTTAATCATGGCTGCTCTGGCAAAGGGTTCCAGACCTTCTAGGTCTGTGTGATCTGGCTGGAGTGCAGACAAGCCACACACCTTTAATCCCTCTGCCTGGAATATAGACACGGTTTTAGTGCATACCTTTAATCCCAAACGTGTAGGTAAAGTTAGTTTGTAGAAGGGAGAAACATGTTCGAATTGTGAACCTAATTGAGGGGTAGACAGAGTGACAAATGAGAAAAAAAGATTTGATAGAATGATTCAGAGATGGGACACGCCCAACTCTCAGGTGAAGAGCCGGGAAAGAGGCAATTTAAGAGAACAGCAGCCGGGCGGTGGTGGCGCACACCTTTAATCCCAGCACTTGGGAGGCAGAGGCAGGCAGATTTCTGAGTTTGAGGCCAGCCTGGTCTACAGAGTGAGTTCCAGGACAGCCAGGGCTATACAGAGAGACTCTGTCTTGAAAAAACACCACCACCACCACCACCACCACCACCAACAACAACAACAACAACAACAAAAAAAAACCAAAAAAACAAAACAAAACAAAACAAAACAAACAAAAAAAAAAAAAAAAAAAAAAACCAGAGAGAGCACGAGCGAGAGCAGGCGTGGGTTGGGAGGAGGCAGTTTTACTGGAACAGTTTTACAGCAAGAGTTTCCAGGTGAAGACAGGAAAAGGCAGAGGATGAGAAGGAGCCACAAGATTAGACTAGATTGCCAGTTAGTTTGAGGCCAAGCAGAGCAATTCAGTGAGAAGCCTGTAAGCTTGGAGAGGAGTTCAAAGCCAGAACAGCTGAGTTGAGAAAGAACTAGAAAGCATGAGCTTCTGCAGCAGTAAGCCTCAGAGGCTGAAACATTCTAGGTTTAGATTAGATTGCATGATGCTAGAAGCTTCCAGGCCTAGGCCTAGGGGTAGTTAGAACAGAGAAGGAAATGCTCTGGGCTCAGCCTAAACTGTATTCGCACGTCGTGGGTACGGCTCTCATCTCATCCCTTTGTCTGAGGAAATAAATGTTACTTCTACACATAGGGGTTTTTTGTTTGTTTGTTTGTTTGTTTAACGTGGGTGCTAGGAACTTGAATTCAAATCCTTGTATTTGAAGAACAAGCATTTTCCTGACTGAGTCACCTCCTCAGCCTTCCCGGTGACCCTCTGAGTGCGCGTCCACTTCACACGACATCAGTTGTGCCATCTGTAAAATTGCACCAGACTGTTGCAAGAATTGAGAGGGAGCCCTGTGGTGCTTGTGCAGTCACGGGACTTAATGGTGGAAGCTGAGGAGCTGGGAGGAGGGAGCTGGGAGGAGGGGCGCTGCTCAACCTTGTTCCAGGAAACAGTGATCAGATGACCCTGGCCCTGCTCCTTCCCTTCCTCCACACTTCCTCTTATGGGGGAAGTTTTGAGTTGCTCCACAAGTTTGTGACCCATTTATTATTATTGTTATTGTTATTGTTATTGTTATTATTATTATTATTATTATTATTATTATTATTAATTATTCCTGGCAGTAGAAATGGAAGGAAGGTAGCTGGGGAGATGGTTCAGTGGGTAAGAGCGAGCTCTTGATGCTAGAGAATGCAGACCTGAGTGTGACTCTCTAGCACTCATCTGAGAAAGCCGCACTTAGCTGTAGCACCAGCTGAGTGAGTGGGGCAGACAGCAGGGCTGCTGGGCCGTGTTGGCTACCTAGGTTCAGTGAGAGGTCGTCTGTCAAGGGAATCAGGTGAGGGTAACAAAGCTGATGCCCTTCTCTGGCTTCTGCCTCTGTGCTCCCCTCCCCCACACCACGTGTATATATGCCACGCACAGTCTGGCACACACAAGATAAGTTTAAGAAAGTGTTCTGTAAAGTTGTGTGTGTTTTGGATCCTTTAACATCAGCATACTTTGTTAAAGTGAAGAGGAAGTGGAGATGTAGCTTGGAGAATACAAGGTCAGGCACAGAACAGCAAGGGCTCTGGAGGCTTAACCCAGTCTAGCATGTCTGGAGCTCGGTGGGAGGCGCCTGTAATCCTAGCATGATAGAGGTGTGAGCAGCGAGATCAGAATGTTGGGGCTCAAGAGATGGCGCGAGGATGCTTGCTGTTCTTTTAGAAGACCCGCGTTTGGTTCCCAGTGCTCAGGGCAAGCAGCGCTGCGGCCTGGAACTCCAGGTCGAGGGGATCTGATGCTCTCTTCTGGCCTCTGATGGCTACAGCCCCTCCACCCACAAAATTAGATCCAGGTTACTCTGTGCCTACCCTTGGCTACATGGGGAGTTCAAAGCCATGTTTGGATACATGAGGCCTGGTGTAAACTAACAAGACCAAGCAATCCGAAACCCAACATGGGCACAGGCTGCTCTTGCAGAGGTTCTCAGCACCTACATGGTGGCTCACAAACACCTGTAACTCGAGTTCCAAGGAACTCTCTTCTGGCTCCCACGGGCGTGACACTCAGGTGGCAGACTTGCGGATATATAAGTAGACGTAACAAGTTAAAACAAAAACAAAACCAGCACTGGGTCTCTTTGTCCCATTTCCCAGTGTGGCCTCATTGAATAACTCTTCCTTTTCTGCCTTTCCTTGTTTAAAAGGAATCTTTAAACCTAACAGCAGCACGAGGGCTATAGGTCATATTACAGAAAGGAATGCACTTGGTTGCAAGTACAGTGAAACTTGTCAAATGCTTAAAAAGAGGGGGAAGAGCCGGGCGTGGTGGCACACGCCTGTAATCCCAGCACTTGGGAGGCAGAGGCAGGTGGATTTCTGAGTTCGAGGCCAGCCTGGTCTACAGAGTGAGTTCCAGGACGGCCAGAACTACACAGAGAAACCCTGCCTCGAAAAACCAAAAAAAAAAAAAAAAAAAAAAAAAAAAAAAAAGAGGGGGAAGAAGATACATTCCCTCCAGGCCACGGGGAAGTGCACAGAGGACTCTCTAGGTGCACTGAGAAAGATGTGTCCATCCTCCTGCCATTTGATGATCTTAGAGGGGTTGTTGCCCCCCCTCCAGAGTGATGGACTTACCTTTGAGGGTCTTCATAAGGATTTACACCCCATCTGTGAAATGAAGCAGGACTAGGGTATACCCCTCCGGGATGTGGCAGTCACACTAGACCTGGGCATATTCCAGTTTCTTGTTGGCAAAGGTCAGTCTCTCCTGGTTTGGGTTGGGGGTGCAGTCCTTGCCTTGGGTCTTGCTTTGACATGGTGGTGCCACTGGGCTTAACCTCTAGAGTGATGGGCTTGCCAGTTAAGGATTTTTCTTTTCCACTATGTCCTCTGTGTGCATGTGTGCACATGAGTGCAGGTGCCCACAGAGACCAGAAGAGGGTATCAGAAGTTTACAGATGTTTGTGAGCCCCCTGATGTGGGTGCTGGAACTGAATTATGCCAGGGCAGTAAGCAATCTTAACCTCTGAGCCACCCCTCTGATACCAGTTAAGGTTTTAACTGATGGTTGTATTGTCAGTGATGGTGAGTCCTCACAGAAGCACAGCTGTGATCTCAATGGATGTAACTCCAATATCCGACTTTTGAGGCAGGGTCTCATGTAGCTCAGGCTGGCTGAAAACTCCCTTTTGTAGTTAAGGTTGACCTTAGACTCCTGGACCTCAGGCTTTTACATCACAAGTGTTACGATTACAGCTGTGTGTGCCTTGCCCTGCTTAATAATACTGCATTGTGGGCTGACCAGATGGCTCAGTGGGTAGAGGAGCTTGCAGCCAAGTCTCTGTCTGTCTGTCTGTCTGTCTCTGTCTCTTTCTCTGTCTTGCTGTCTCTAGTCTCTTTCTCTCTGCTCTGGAAGCTTCTAGATGTCTCTGGCTGTACTCTCTCTTGTATCTACAATAAAAACCTTCCCCTCAGACAACGGAGTGGTCATGTCCTCCTTTTATACATTGACCATCCCACCTGCACCTTCCCAGTGGCAGGCATGTCACACTAGGCAAGCACTCTACCTACTGAGCTGCAGTCCCAGCCTCAGATTTTCTTTATCTGTATTTTTTTAATATTGGCAAATAAATGAGCGGTTTTCAGGGCCGGAGAAATGTCACCGTGGTCAGGAACACTTGCTGCTGTTGAAGATGATGGGAGTTGAGTTCTCAGACCCACAGAAGGCAACTCATCCGCCTGTTAACTCAGTACCAGAGACTCTTATTCCCCTCTTTGGACCTCCTAGGACACAGGCACAAGCATGGCAGAGAGATATAGACACACATATGCATAAATAATAAAAATAAGTTTTTAAACTGCTGGGTTTCACTGATGCTATCGTACACACACGTCAGTATGCTTAGCTCGTGTTTACCTTCTATTATCCCCCCTTGTACCTCCTCCCTCTCCCGCTGGTCCTCTCTGTCCCATGCAGGTGTGTGTGCGTGTTTATATATCCATCCTCCTACTAAGAGAGAAAGCACGTGATAGTGTCTTCTTTCATGTCCTCTCTTGTCGCCCCTCCCCTTAGTCCCGTTCCACAGATGCGTCTACTTTCATGACTTATAGATACTTTACATCTGAACTTCACGTGGGAGAGGACATGTGACGTTTGCTTTCTGTGTCTCACTTGTTTTGCCTAACATGATGATCTCTAGTTCCACTCTTCTTTCTGTAGATGACGTCACTTCATTCTTCTCCATAGCTTCATTCAGCATTCCACAGTGGTTTTTTTTTTAATCTGTTTATCTGCTGGTGGACATGTAGGCTGATTCCATTCCTTAGCCTCTGTGAATAATGCAGCAGCAAACATGGATGTGCATGTTTGCATGTGACTTGTTGTGCACTCAGATAATGTGTGAGAGTGGGCACACTTGACCTGTAGATGTCAGAGGAGAGCTTTGTGGAGTCACTCCCCTCCTCCTGCTTACTGTGGGTTCTGGAGAGTGACGTGAGATCAGGCTTGTGCAGCAAGCATTTTTGCTATTGAGCCACCTCACCACCTCTGGTTATAAAAAAAAAAACTTTTATAGTGGACTAGAGAAATGGCTTGGTGGTTAAGAGCATTCACTGTTCTTAGAGAGGACCAAGGTTCAATTCCCAGGACCCACAATGGTGGATCACAACTATCAGTAGTTATGCACATGATACATATGCACACACAAGGGCAAAACACTCATGTACATCAAATAAAAACAGGTAAATCTTAAAAAAGGCCCTTACGCATATAGTGGCTGCATCAATTCCCATATACATACACCAGTGGAAGTGTATAGGGGAGGGAGTCTAAGGAGATAGTTTAGCCCACATAACAAGCATGAGGGCCAGAATTCAGATCCCCAGCCACCACAGAAAAACCCATGGGCATGTGAGGCAAAGGCAGATGGATCACTCGACGTTCAAGGTTATCCTGGTGTACATAGCAAGTTTCTGGCCAGCCAGGGCTACCCAGAGAATCCTTTCCTCAAAAAGGAAAAGAAAGCGAACAACAATTAAGGAAAACGCCCAATGTTGACCTCTAGACTCCATACGCACCACACAGAAGGAAGGGCAGGGAGAGCCTGAGGTGTATCTCAGAGAAAGAGCACGCCGTAGCCTATTGAGAGTTCTAGCATAAAGTTCCAGTCCTAGCACAAAGGTGGAGCATGACAATGATTTTTATAATAATATTTCCATAACTTTCCTTTGTTTTTTGTATGTTTTACTGTCTGTGTGCATTCATTCAGCCCAGTTCAAAACGCAGACAGAAGTGACATGTTTACAGCCATTAAGCAAGTTAACATGTGCCTCCTGTTCCATAGTTACCCATTCTCTACATGTGTATACGGCAAGAGAATCCAACACTTTTCAACAGAAACCCCAATTACCAGACAGCATTACATTTGAATTTTATTATATATATTTGTGTATATGCGTTGGTGTGCATGCATGCAAGGTGCATGTATGGGAATCATGTGAAACCTAGACTTTAAATTGTATATATCTTTGTGTATATAAAAACAAAGCTTTCGTATGGCCAAGAATGCCTTCAGCTCCTTCCCTAAGCCCTCAAGGCATTCATTTTTTGCCGAATCCTCATTGGAGTGGTAGCTACTGTCAAGAATTCTCCTCTGATTGACAGAAACACCTGTCATAGCAACCTCATCACCAGGGCAACAAGCTATCATTGAATACGCAGCCAGTCAGAAGCCTCCATTTCTGGGGAAGATGGCAACAGCTTCTAAGTGATCCTAGCCACTTTTGTCCAAATGAGGCGTCCAGGACAGATGGGTGTCAGCCGGGAGAGTGAGCCAGCCAGAGTTCTACTGTTGAGCAGCATCTGGCCATGCACACAGCCCTTTTACATCTCACCCATGGTTCCTCTCATATTGATGAAGAACCGAGAAGCTATGACAGACCCCATGGACACAGAACCAGGTACTTTTACATCTGACCTTTGAAAGGAAGTTGCCCACTTCAGGTCTCTAGCAAAGTCCAGGAATGGAGACCCCAAAGCAGTTGTGTACTATGAGGGTGATGGCCACTGAAGTCACATGAACACCAAAGCCAGGTGGGAAGGAAGAACTACACCACCTGAATGCACTTACGCTCGGGCAGGGGTGTGGTTCAGTTAGAGTGCCTGGCAGGCACAAAGTCCTGTGCTCGGGCTCTCAAAGTCCAAGAACCATGCAGAGTGGTGCATCCCTGCCGTCCCAGCATCGAGAATGCAGGACAGTCAGGAGTTCAAGGCCATTCTTTTTTTTTTTTTTAAGATTTATTTATATTTATTATATGTAAGTACACTGTAGCTGTCTTCAGACACTCCAGAAGAGGGAGTCAGATCTTGTTATGGATGGTTGTGAGCCACCATGTGGTTGCTGGGATTTGAACTCAGGACCTTTGGAAGAGCAGTTGGTGCTCTTAACCCGCTGAGCCATCTCTCCAGCCCCTCAAGGCCATTCTTGGCTTCACAGTTCAAACCTGCATAGGATACTTAAGAGCTTAGATTTATAAATAAGTAAATAAATATTAAAGTCTTTTCATTTGTCCAATTTATAATTTCCTCTGCTAATCTCAATTTTGCATCAGCCCCTATCAAATTAAAAGTCAGAGAGGGCAGCATAACGGCTCAAAAGCCTGACAGCCTGATGCCAATCCCTAGAATTTGCATAACCACCTCCAGTTGTCCTTAGACCTCCACATGTACATTACCCCACATGCACACACCTACATGCATACAGTCACACCCTTGCAGTAATAACTAAATAATATTTTTAAAGGCAGAGAAGATAAACCAGGTTCTATTGAGTCATATGATTATTCTGTAGGTGGGCCAGAGCTCTGACTATCCAGGATTTATCACTATTTTAACTACTATTGAGAAAGAGGGATGTCCAAAGGGACAGGCTCCTTGTTCCTTGTCTAGACTCTTGCCTAGACTCCCCCAGTGAGATGTTTTGTAATATAACGGCTGGGAACCTCCCAGGAAGGGGTTGGGTCCCTTCTCAGTGGTTGTCTTAGTTAGGGTTTTACTGCTGTGAACAGACACCATGACCAATGCAAGTTTTATAAAAGACAACATTTAATTGGGGTTGGCTTACAGGCTCAGAGGTTCAGTCCATTGTCATCAAGGCAGAAACATGGCAGCATCCAGGCAGGTATGGTGCAGGAGGAGCTGAGAGTTCTACATCTTCATCTGAAGGCCGCTAGTAGAAGACTGACTTCCAGGCAGCCTGGGTGAGGGTTTTAAGCCCACACCCACATTGACACACCTACTCCAACAAGGCCACACCTCCTAATGAGGTCACTTCCTGGGCCAATGATATACAAACCATCACAGTGGTAGAGCTCTTGCTTGGGTAGCTCTGTGGTAGACCATCTGTGTGTCGTCACATACCACTGAGGGATGGGGGTGCAGCTTAGATTGAAAGCACCTGCCTATGGAGGGGCTAGAGGCTGGGGTTCAGAGGCTGGGTGCCTGACTAGAATTTCCTAGTGAGGGTCTAGAGGTATGACCCAGAATGGAGCAGTTGTCTAGATTATAGGTGATAGAGCTTGAAACTACAGTGTTTCAAACAAAGTGTACCAAACTACAGTGTACCAAACAAAGAAACATACGTGACAACTGTGGTCACACACACACACACACAGTGTCTCAGTTTGCATCTCCAGCCCTGCAGGTGAAGTCCTGACTCCTAGCTTTGCCCCTCCCACCATGGTTCCTGGAGTTAACTCCCGACAACCTCCTGAGCAGACCATCCTCCTAATGCAGGAAAGGCTGTGCAGGAGGGAAATCCCTCCTCTGGGACCTCTAGAGTTTGCCTCTCTTGGGGCCAGATGTAGCAATGGAAGGCAAGGGGCCAGGGTACTTATTACCCAAGGCAGGATGGCCCTTTCCAGAGGTCAACAAGAAGGAGCTGTGGGACAGGAGCTCACGCCCAGAACTGAGTTGTGCCCTGCTGAGTCCTCTGCCACGGTAAGTGACAGCCATCCCCTAGTCACAGCAGCGATGTGGAGGTCCCAGAGCCACTGCATGCCCATCCATGTGCCCCTCAGGAACCAAAGGACATTGCAGTCTGACTCCCTCCAGCATGGGAAGGGTCTGGTCTAAGGCGGGACTCTTGGTTGTCTCTTGCAGGACCTACAGGATGAAGAACCTTTCATTTCTCCTTCTGTTTCTTTTCTTCCCTGTCCTGGGGCTGCTGAGCTCCAGCATGGCACTATGTCCCATGGAAGAAGCCATCAACAAGAAGATCCATCAAGACTTCAGCTCCCTATGTGAGGACCCCCTCCCAATCCAACTTTGCTGAGGGCTTCACAGACTTACTCATCCCTGATGGGGAACAGACCTGCCCAGCTGCAAGGGTAGCCTCAGCCTCAAACTCATCCTGTCTACAAGCTCTGACCCAACCTCACCCTGCCCCACCTTGACCGTGGTCCCATTCCACAGCCAGCTTCTTCCAGCCATTACCTCCAAACCTTCCCTCACTCCAAAAGGGCCCACTCCGCGGTCCGTGGAGCCCCCAGTGCCTGAGCCTCTTGCCTCAGCCTCCTAAGTGTTTGGAGCACAGGTGTGAGCCACTGCTCTGCGCTCTCTGGGGGACAAAATATTTTACCGTGAACATGTGTGCTGTACGTGTCTATGGATGTATGTTTATATATGTGGTGCACATACGTGAAGGGGCATGCATGTGCATAGGCATGTTGAATTGAAGTCGATCCCACTCTCTGCTTTGTTGAGCCAGAATCTCTCAGTTGAACCTGGGGCTTGTGGGTTTGTGGTAGTCCAGTTAGCCATCTTGTTCTGGGGACTCCATGTCCGTCTGTCTCTCGAATGCTGGGATTACAGGTGCCCCCAACCAGGCATGTCTGGCTTCTAAATGGGTTCCGGGGATCTTGGCTCTGGTCCCTCCCCTCATGAGTCAAATTCTCTAGCTACCAAACCATCTTCTCACTCTGCTGGGAAGAATTTGACCTCATTTGTCAGCCCCAAACCCAAAGATCTCCCCCTGCAAAGACGCAGTTGGAGCACCCTGGTTGTCTAACCCCTTCAGTTTTCCCTTCTGCAGTGCCAGCTGCAATAAAGAACATTGGCCTACACTGCTGGACAGTCTCCTCCAGAGGGAAGCTGGCCTCCTGCCCAGAAGGTGAGTGCAGACTCTGTTGTTCAGACTTCCTGGAGGTTCCCTGAAACACCTCTGCCTTCCTTGTCTGGGTCCTCAGCGTGTCAGTCCTCAGGGCTCCCTCCCAGACTTCTCCTTACCTCCCGACCCAGCTGCAGGTCTGTTAGTCTCCCACTGTGTCGGCTAGTACTCGATCTCCATGGTAACAGCCCTCAGCCCCTTCATCCGTCCTCCACCACTGCAGTCTTCCGGCTTTTCAGGGGCTTCTTTCCTTGCAGGCACAGCAGTCTCCAGCTGCTCCTGTGGCTCTGCCTGTGGCTCATGGGACGTTCGTGAGGGAACGATGTGTCACTGCCAGTGTGCAAGCATAGACTGGACAGCAGCCCGTTGCTGTGCCCTGCGGGTCAGCTCCTGAGGCTGGTTGGTTGAGAACTGAGCTTGCCCTCCATGTGTTGCAGAGGGACTGGGATGGGAAAGGGGCGGGGTGCGGGGGTCGAAGGCGAGGGTCTGGAAATACAGAATGAGACGATGGTGATAATAAAGATGTATGGGGAAGCAGACTTGGGTTTGTGTGGCTTCTTTAGTGGAGAAGGGGGCGTGTGGGGATTGCTGCACAGCACTGTGACTTTTACTACCTGTCTATCACTCCTTTTTCTTTCCCTCCCCCATACCCTACCCCTTTGAGAGTGTCATATAGACCAGGCTGGCCTCAAACGATACTTGCCATCACAAATGAGACTGGATCTTGGCAGGACTGAGGCTCCACGGATCACAAGTCCAGTTTTTCACCTCTGTGGATGCTATGTCAAATACCTATTTTCAACCAGAGGCACCCAGAGGCACTTACACCCCCCGGGGCAGAGGATATCTTTTTCCTTGTATCTTGAGCTTAGAATAAAGCATAGCCTGGGTGCTGGTAAATGTCCATAGAATGAGGGCTGGTGAGATGATTCAGTGGGTAAGGTAAGGATGCTGCCGCCAAGGCTGATGATCTGAGTCTGATTCCTGGAACCTACACGGTGTGAGGAGAGAGTTGACTCCTGCAGGTCTTCTCACTTCCACATGTGCACCGAGGCACTTGTGTACCACGTGTGCACACACAATAAATGACAATGAATGAATGAATAAATGAACAAATGACTCAATAAAAATGTCTGTTGAGCCTGACATGGTGGCACATGCCTTTAATCCCAGCATTTGTGTTCAAGGCCAGCCTGGACTACAAATTGAATTCCAGGGGGCAGAGAGAGAAAGAGAGAGAGAGAGAGAGAGAGAGAGAGAGAGAGAGAGAGAGAGAATCTGGGCATGCTTGGAAGGGAGTTGGTTAATTGGGTTAATTAAAGTGGGAAGATCCTGAATGTGTGTGGTACCTTTTCATTTCACAGTTAAGGTCCTGACTGAATAAAAAGGAGAAAGTGGGAGCTGGAGAGAATTCAGAGAATTAAGAACACTTGCTGTTCCTGCAAAGGTCCCAACTCAGTTTCCTAGCACCTACTTTGGACAGCTGACAGCCACCTCTAACTCATGTGCCCAAACACACTTTTTTTTTTTTTCATTGCTGTATAGTCCTGGCTGTCCTGGAACTCATTCTGTAGACCAGGCTGGCCTCCAACTCAGAAATCCGCCTGCCTCTGCCTCCCAGAATGCTGTGATTACAGGCGTGCGCCGCCACCACCACCCGGTTGAGGAAAGGGTTTATTTAGCTTACACTTCCACATTGCTGTTCAACATTGTAGGAAGTCAAGACAGGAACTCACACAGGGCAGGAACCTGTAGGCAGAGCTAATGCAGAGGCCCTGGAGGGATGCTACTCAGTGGCTTGCTTCCCCTGCCTTGCTCAGCCTGCCTTCTTACAGAACCCAGGACCACCAGTCCAGGATAGCTCCAGACTCAGTGAGCTGGGTTCTCCACCACTGATCAGTAACTGAGAAAATGCCTTGAAGCTGGATCTCATGGAGGCATTTCCTCAACGGAGGTTCCTTCCTCTGTTGACTCCAGCTTGCATCAACGTGACTCAAAGTCAGCCAGTACAAAGTGGATCAAGACCACCTGTATCTTTGGCTATAGGAGATTTGACACCTCTGACCTGTGCATGCACGTGTACTAATGTGCAAATGTCCGAATTTAGATGCATACATTCCTTCACATAATTAAAAAAACAATAAAATATAAGCCAGGTGTAGCGCACACCTTTAGTCTTAACACTCGGGAGGCAGAGGCAGGCAGATTTCTGAGTTCGAGGCCAGCCTGGTCTTCAGTGTGAGTTCCAGGACAGTGAGAGCTACACAGAGAATTCCTGTCTTGAAAAACAAAACAAAAAACAAACCAAAAACCAAAAAAATACAAACCAAAAAAAAAAAAAAAAAAATTTAAATGTAAAATATTGGGGCCCAAGGAAAGATAGATCAATAGTTAAGAGCATGTGTTGTTTGTACAGGGGACCTGAACAGTTTCCCCACAGCCATCTGTTACTCTAGCTCCGGAGATGTCTGATGTCCTCTGGTCTCTACAGGCACCTGCACTCATGTGCACACATCCACACACAAGTACATATAGTATACAAAGCAGGCTGGATGTGGTGGCCTCATACTTCTAATTCCAGTACTTGGAAGCAGAGACAGACTGTTAGTTGAAGACCATCCTGGTCTACCTAGCCAGAGCTACATATAAGATTCTGCTACAATGAATTAAGAATGAATAAAATATTTTAAATTGCCCTTGATATTGAAAGTTGTTTTATTTAAATTTAATTTAATTTTTTATTTATTCACTTTACATCCCGCGCACTGACACCCTCCTGGTCGCCCTTTCCCACAATCCGTCCCCTCTCTCCCCCTTCTCCCCTGAGTGGGCGGGACCCCTACCCTGTCCCTTCACGTCTCTGTGAGGCTAGGCACTTCCTCTCCCGCCGAGGCCAGCAGCCCTGGCAGCCCCGCTGGAGGAGTGTACCCCATGCACAAGCAACAGCTTTTAGGATAGCTCCTGTTCCAGTTGTGCGGGACCCACATGAGGACCAAGCTGCACGCCTGCTACATATGTGTGGGGAGGCCTAGGACCAGCCTGTGTGTGTTCTTTGGTTGTGGTTCAGACCCTGAGAGCCCCAAGGTCCAGGTTAGATGATTCTGTTGGTCTTCCTGTGGAGTTCGCATCCCCTCGGGGCTGCTCTCCTTCATCCTGTTCTTCCGGAAGTGTCCGAGCTCCACCCACTGGCTGTGAGTCAGCTGCTGGGAGGAGCCTCTCAGAGGACAACAGGCAACTGTCTGCGAGCAGAGCTGAGTTTCTTTAATAATGTCAGGGACTGGTGCACATGGGATGGGTCTCGAGTTGGGCCGGTTACTGGTTGGCCTTTTCCCTCATTCTCTGCTCCATCCTCAACGCCTGCATTTCTTGTAGACAGAATAAATTTTGGGTTGCAAGTTTTGTGGGTGGGTTGGTGTCTCTATTGCTCCACTGTTGTTCCTTCCTGGCCACAGGAGGTGTTTTCTTAAAAAAAAAAAACAAAAAACAAAAACAACTTTGTATTGATTCTTTGTGAGTTTCATATCATGTTCTCCAATCCCACTCATCCCCCATCCCTTTGTATCTGCCCTCTGCCCTTGCAACACCATCCCAAAGAAAACAACAACAACAACAACAACAAACAATTGAACTAAACCAAATCAAACCAAAAGGAAAGAAAGAAAAAGGAAAACAACAGAACCAAAACCACAGTGTGTCCCACGGTATACCCTCTTGTCCACACATCTATTCGCAAATATTCTTTGCGATGAATCTGGTTCAAGGCCTCCAGCTTCTGCTACACTATCAATATTGGATTTCACTGGGACTCTTCTCAAATGGGAGGGGCCCCTTCAGAGGCTCTGGCAGCTCATAGATAGGTTAGATTTTGGGATGGGCCAGGGTGGTTGCTGGGTTGGCCAGCCCACCGGCAATCACAGCCTCACCACCACTGCAAGCCCTCCAGCTCTGCCCTGGCTAGCTCACCTACCTAATGCCTTGGCTCTCAAGGGGTAGGGGCCTGCTTGCTCCCCACTCTGTCCCTGCCACCGGGGCCAGCTCTACTGAGCTGGCTAGGTAAGGTATGGGGCTGCTCTGCTGAGAGCCGCAGCCAGTGAGGAACCCGGCCGGCTTTGCTCGGTCCTTGGACATTCACATGGTCCCAGATGGCATCCCAGCCCAGGGACCTCTTCGTGGCCTTTAGTGTAATATGGGCTATAGACATTGACACAGACCCCTGCTTCTGCATGGTCATGGATCCAGACCTGGCCTTCGGTGGCAGCAAGGGCTGGGGCTTCCCCTTGTCCTGGAGGGAGCATCGCAGGCTACTCACATCGTGTTGTTCCTCTCCACTCTAAAGTCTCTTTTCATGAGGCTCAGACCATTCTGCTACTGTTCTCTCCTATCTCTCCGTCCCATACGTGCACATTGTAGGGTCAGGCCTCGGGGTGTCTTTAAATGTCTGTCCAACCCAAAGATTTCAAAGGAAATAAATCTCTGGCCAAAGTTTAACACAGCACGGTAAAACTGTAATTTAACCTGGAGTCCTTCTCCAGTCTCATGGTTGGACCTCCACCACAGCCAACTGGAGAGATTAGCAGACAGGCCAGCGATGAGAGTACACACAGCAGGGCGTGTCCAGTTAGTTGTTGGTCTCCATTCTGCTCTTCGTCCTGGGTTAGGATGCAACGCTGATGGACACTGAGAGAAGGAAGAAGGTGCGTGTCCACTGGCCCTGGAGTTTGTTACTGGCTCCCAGGAGGCAAGAGCAGCAGCCACCTTTGGTATCCAGTTCTGCCTCTTCACAGCGCACAAAGCGCTTGGCTTTTCTTCACCTTCCATTTCTTCACTGGATATGTGTTAGCTTCTACCACCTACTACTTCCTGATGAGACTGGCCTGACCAGCCAGGGCTGGGCTCAGGGTTGTGGCATTGTCCTGGTACTTTCTGACACACCAGGGCTGAAAGTTGTTTCCATGCAATTTATTCTGATCAGGGATTTCCCTTCTTATCTCCTCCAACCTTCCCACCCGTGAATTCCACCTCTCTCTCTCTCTCTCTCTCTCTCTCCCTCCCTCTCACACACACACACACACACACACACACACACACACACACATTGTGTTTCACCCACTCTTGCCTCCATTCTCTCTCTCTCTCTCTCCTCTCTCTCTCTCTCTCTCTCTCTCTCTCTCTCTCTCTCATACACACACACACACACACACACACACACACAGGACAACAACAACAAAACCAAACCAAAAAGCCCCATAATAATTAAAAAAGAAAAATCACAAGAAACACACAGAAACAAACACATACACACACACACACACACACTCTCCCCACCTCAAACAACCAAACCAAAACAGAATCCCGAAACTTCAAAAACCCCAAATCCATAAAAAACACAAAATTGGGAACCGTAGTGTTCAAGCAAAAGGCTAGTAAATAAAAATGAGGCCGGGCAGTGGTGGCGCACACCTGTAATCCCAGCACTTGGGAGGCAGAGGCAGGTGGATCTCTGAGTTCGAGGCCAGCCTGGTCTACAGCGTGAGTTCCAGGACAGCCAGGGCTATACAGAGAAAAAAAAAAAAAAAAAAAAAAAAAAAAAAAAAAAAAAGAAACAAAAAAACTCTACTAAGTGTGGTTCATAAAACCTATGAGACTCCTTTTGAGCAAACTGATTTTTCCTTTGCAAGCAGTTGTCAAGTGGAGATAGTTGTCAAGTGATTGGGATGGAAGCCGGTGCCCGCTTCCCTCTCTGTGCTGGGACTCCGTCTGGCTTGAACCTGCACAGGTCCTAAGCATGCTGCTACAGTCTCTGTGAGTTCATATGTATGTGAGTCTTGTTTTGCTCGGAAGACAGTTTCCTTGGTATCATCCCCTCTAGTTCTTATGATCTCTTCCCTTCTGTATAGCTCCCTGAATCCTGAGGAGGAAGGTTTGATGAACACATTCTGTTTAGGATGGAGTGTTCTAAAATCTCTCTCTCTCTGCACACTGTCCAGTTTTGGGCTCTTTATTAGCTCCCATCTACTGCATGAAGAAGCCTCTCTGATAACGGCCGAGCAGGACACTGATCTCTGGGTGTTGCAGAACGTTGTCAGGAGTCATTTTTTCTGCTGTTTCTTTAGTGTAACGATGGCATTTGGTTTCCCTCAGGGCCATGGCTAATCTCCGGTTATTGGCCATTGTAGCCAATAGTGTAGTGTCAGGCATGGGTTTCATCTCATGGAGTGGGCCTCGGATCTAGATAGTATTTGGTTACTTCTGCAATCTGAGTCATAGAGCTTGTAGCTTGGCTGGTGGTTACTGTTGTCCTTTGACAGCATGCAGATAGCTTCCAGGACCGTGAACACTAGACAATAGGGGCAAAGGTTCTAGTTAGACATCAGCTCAGCTTCTTTATGTTCAATGAGTTCTGTGTATTGTCTTCAACAACAGGCAATCAGTAGCCTTGGCAGTAGCCGGAGTTGTTTGAGGGTTTCCATGGGGACCCTTCTACCCAACAATTCAAGTCGATGTAATCCATTTCTGGTACTGGAGGTTTCACTTGGGGGTGAAAGATGTCTAGCTGGAACATTCTCTCCCCATTATTTTGTGACTCCATTTATATTTATTTCATGTTTGTATATATTTTAGGACACTTCAA
Source organism: Apodemus agrarius (assembly GCA_964023405.1). Taxonomy (NCBI): domain Eukaryota; kingdom Metazoa; phylum Chordata; class Mammalia; order Rodentia; family Muridae; genus Apodemus; species Apodemus agrarius. Next base: position 45,201,079 of record OZ030028.1, read on the forward strand.
CAGGAACAGGTTTGTATGTGACCCTTCAAATAGCACTCAATGTGAGCTGTTCCTCCCTTACCTCCTCTTCCCTTCACGATCTCATTTAACCCTCTGTCTCCAGTCTCCCCATAATGACAAGTTCTATGTCCCCTTCCTTGGGAAATCCACGCCCCCCCGTCCCAGGTCCCTTACTTTACACCTAGCATCTGTGTGGTTTTACAGATTGCAGTATGCATACTGAAGGCTTACAAGCTAACATACATATATAAGAGAATGCATACCATATTTGTCTTTTTGGGTCTGGGTTATCTCGCTCCGGATGTTTTTTTTTTTTCTAGCTCCATTCATTTATCTCTGAATTTCATGGTTTCACGTTTTTAATGGCTAAATAGTGTGAGTGTACCAGATTTTTATTATTTATCTGTTGAGTGGCATCTAAGCTGTTTCCAATTTCTATTACAAGTGTAGAGCAGTGATCATAGATGAGCAGCTGCATCTGTAGTAGGACGGAGAGGCCTTTGGGTGCCCAAGTGTGGTAAAGCTGGATCTGAAAGCAGATCTATGGCTGGTTTCCTGAGGAACTGCCACACTGATTTCCACAGTGGCTTCACAAGTCTGTTGTCCCTGTTCAGTTGTCATTGTTTCAGTTCTGTATCCTATTTTAAGTTGGGTTATTTGTTTTCTTGATGTCCAGTTTTTCAAGTTCTTTATATATTTTGGATATTAGCCCTTTGTTGGGTGTGTGCTTGGTAGAAATCTTTCCCCATTCTGCAGGGTGCCTCTAGGTCTAAATAGTGATGTCCTTTGCCGTATAAAAGCCTTTCAGTTCCATGAGGTCCCATTTATTAATTGTTGATCCTAATGCCTGTGTTATAGGTGCCCTGTTCAGAAAGTCTTTCCTGTGCCAACCTAGTCTCTGTGCCAAGTCTAGTCCCTACTTTCTTTTTATATCAGATTCAGTGTACCTACCCTTATGTTGAGGTTCTTGATCTATTTGGAGTTTGGTGTTATGCAGGGTGATAAGTATGGATTTATTCGTATTCTTCTACATGCAAGTATGCATGCAGTATCATATCATCAAGTATGACCATTAATCCTTGTTGAAGATGCTATCTTTCCCCCACAGTGAAGTTTTGGCTTCTTTGTCAAAAATCAGGTGTCCTTAGATATGTGGATTTATGTCTGGGTCTTCACTCACCTTTATTGGTCAACATGGTTGTTTTGTGACAATATCACCTTGTTTTTATTAGCATAACTCTGTAATACAATTTGGTAATTGAGGTCAGGGATGGTGATACCTCCAGTAGTTCTTTGAACAAATAAAGTCTTAAAAAAATCTTAGAGTATAGATATGTTAAATATGCAAGTATACATGCATATTCATGTGGCATCCTATTTACCAAAGAGTGTAAATGAACATGTAGCCTGCATCCATGAATTGAGCTACAACTGAAGGTATTTGGAGGTTTGTGTGTGCATGTATGTGTGTACATGTATGTGTATACTTATGTGTGCATGGCTGTGTACATGCATGTGTGTGCATGTGTGTGCATGGCTGTGTATGCATACATGTGTGTGAGCCAGGTAGGGGAGCAGATAGATGGAGTAAGTGTCTTTTTCTTCTGGCATGTCTACATGGAGGAGCGAATACCTTGAGGACTCCATCAGGGCAAGAGTTAAGGACACGGGTCTGACATCAGTATTGGACATAAGTGTGGGGTCAAAGTGGTTTTCATCCTTGCTTAACATCCGCTTTGCTTTCTGTGGTGCCTCAGAGAGTTCCTTGACTCCAGTGGTGCAATCGGCTAACACGAGATACTTATGAAAAGTAGAAGTTGGGTGGGGCAGGGTTGAAATGTGGAGTGAGGTCTGAGAGGGAAGGTGTTGGGGGCTGGGAAAGGCATCGATTGTTCTAAAAGCCAGACTCTTGGGTTCACACAGCATTCTTCCTTCCTCCCTCCCTCCCTCCCTCCCTCTCTCCCTCCATCCCTCTCTTCTTCCCTCCCTCTCTCTTTCTTTTTGAGAAAATAGAAAACAGAAGCAAAGCTGAGGATGTGGGGTGCAATTGAAGCCCAGTTGGGGAGGTGGAAAGAGGCAGATCGTCAGTGCTTGCTGCCAGCCAGTCTAGCATGTGTGGTGAGTCCCAGGCTAGTGAGAGCTGCTACCTTAAAAAGCAATGTGGACAACACCTGGGAGTGATGGCTGAGGCTGTCCTCTGCCCCCACCCCATACATGAAAGTCAGGGAGAGGAATCAGGCACACTCCACTGTCTGTTTCATCTGTGTGTCTGTCACCCAGACCCTCTGGCTTCCTCAAAAATTTCTCTTCTGTCATCACATCTAGGGTTGCTTCTTGGCCATCCATAAAACTTCTGTCCCCCTAAAGACTCTTTTAATATGGAAGCTGAAGATGCCTCCAGGGCAGGAGATCTGGTGTGGATCCCTGAAAGGAGGAGGCAAACCCTGTTTCCCTCCCCTCCAAAATGAGATTTCCCCATCTGCCTTGACATCTTCCGGTAGGTGGGGATGTGTGGACACTTGGGAGGTCCAGGGCCCAGGGCTGTGGTAATCCACATGAATCAACCAAGCAGAATGCACGCATCAGCCTCCCAGGATAAGAACCGGAGGAAGCCAGGTCATAATGAAGGTCAGGATACTTGGGCTGGGAAGGGGAAAGGAAGGAGTGTGGCTTACGGAGGGAGCAGTCAGGGAAGGGATGAACCCCTTCAGGGGCTCCCTAAACAACCGCACTGCACAAAGGAGATTTCTGTCCTTCCTGCCTGCTTGAGTACCACTCCCCACTCCCCACATCGCCAGATGAGTCTCAGCATCTCCTCTCACCAAATCACACACAGGTGCTCACGATCCTGACTATGAGAATATAACCTTGGCCTTCAGAAGCAAGGACCAGCCCAAACTCAGCCAATCAACACCCACAAAGCAAGGTGAGCAGACACTTGCTTGCTCATTCCTACTCCAACCTTAAGGCGTGTGTGGAGGGAGTGAGTACTGGGGACTTGGTGCTGCTCACATTAAAGATGCAGCTGTGGCTGTGGCTCAGCCGGCAGAGAGCTTGCCCCACTTGTACAAAGCCTTGGGTTCAATCCCCAGCTCTGTATAAACTGGGTGTGGGTGAACACCTATCCTTGCATTGGGGAGCAGAAGTCTAAGTCATCCTTGGCTACAGAGAGAGTTGGTAGGTAGTCTGGGATACTAGGAACCCCAACTAGTCAACTAATTAACTAACTAACTAACTAACTAACTAACTAACTAACTAACTGAATTGTGGGGCTGGAGAGGTGTGTGGCTCAGTGGTTAAGTGGTGCTTCACAAGAGTGAGGACTAGAGTTCAGATTCCAGTACCCACAGAACAAACCAGGTGTCCTGTGCATGCCTGTAACCCTCGCACCGAGGGGCCGGAGACAAGAAGGTCCCTGGGACATGCTGCTTTTCTTCCTTCCAGTGGCTCACAAACACCTGTACTGCTTAATCATTAAGCTGATTTTAGTCCTTCATAACTGATTTATCATAATCCCCTATATTGTGTTTTCCCACCTGGGGATAAAATGGAGATTCCCTGCCTCAAAGAAATAGGTGGAGTGACAAAGGAGGATACCCCATGCTTCTGGTTTTTGCACCCACGCATGTCCCCCTGTCTGTCTGTACCCTGCTCTCCCACGAGTGATGGTCCTAAGGTGAGGGTAGCTTTGTAGCTGAGAAGATGCAGGCTGGGTTTCTGAAATGCTTCTGGCAGTGCTGTTGGCTGTGCATTTAATCGTTGGGTGACATAACTTATTGAGAGGGATGTGATGGTCACTATGTAAGGAACACCAGTTAGTGGTACTGATGCTACTGACTGGGCGTGTCTTTGGTGGTCCTTGATGCTGGTGATGGGTATGACAGATAGTATCGCTGGCCTGGCTGGTGGGGTTTGGCTCTGGGGCTCACATGTCCTGTGTCTCTGTCCCAGCCAAGTTCAAGTCATCTTTGGACACAGCCCAGGCCCCCGCTTGGTTGTACAGAACCATTATGATGCTGTATGTCCTCCTCGCTCTCGTCTTCTTATCCTGCATTGTTCTCTCTGCATTGGTCCTGGTGAGAAGTAAGTGATTTTGGAAGCTGGGCCAGGGATGGGATTGCAGAATTACTACCGGTTCCTCTCCCTTACCTCACCTCTATTTCGAAGGAGGTTAAAATGGAGGCAGGGCCTTAGAGCTTTCCTACTCTCTCGTAAACAGATTCGGAAATGTCCACGGATGTGTGGACCTTGAAAGAAGAGCTTTCAAATGGTGAGTAAGTGGTGCGGGTAGGGACGGGAGAAAAATGGCCATCTGAACACCTCAAATTCTGCGCCCTTAGTTTCAAACACGGTGTGGAATATCCGGGATCTCCAGAGTCAGCAGAAGAGAATTTGGGAAGCTGTCCAGAAGGACATCATGGAGGTCAAGAAGAACCTTGGTACGGCCATGAGCAACATCCAGAGTGGAAACGACAGGCTGAAGACAGTGCCAGCAGGTATGCCTTGAGGACCTGTCTTCTTTGGATGAATTTGTTTGGATGTTCAGAACAAATAGGGTGCTGGTTACTCAGAGACTAACCAGGGTCCTGCTCTCTGGACTTGGAAGGGAGCAACAGATATTTCCTCTGAGCTAGAAGGGGGGGTATTTAAGCACTAGTGGGGTTGTGAAGGTGACTCAGGAAAGTACAAAATGGGGAACTGAGTTTGGATCCCCAGGTCTCACACAAAAGCTGGTCATGGTACCACAGTTCTGCAGCCCCAGCCGCTGGGTAAGGGCGGTGGTGGTAGAGATTGCTGGTATATGTGGCTTACTGGTCACTCAGTCTAGTCTAATGGGTGAAACCCCAAGTTCAGTGAGAGGTCCTGTTTTAAATCAAGGTAGACATCTCTAAAGAGAGACGAGTGACTGATGTCAACCTCTGACCTCCTCACGTATGTGCACACGCAAGTGTGAACACATACGAATATAAACATGCATACTGCACACACATACCACACCATTGCTGTGAACTCCCACTATAGGAATCTGAGTCACTCAGACTGGAAACTGCTAATGATGTCAGGGCTTTGTCTGCAGCTCCATCCCAGATTTATCTGTTTCCTCTCCTCCTACCCCCAGATATAACCCAAATCAAGAAAACCCTTGAGGCGCTAGAGAAGAAGGCACAGACTCAGTCTCGTAAGCCAGGGCCAGGGGGGCCGGCTGGGGTGGAGTCCCAGACCTAGTGCTGGTCTGCCTGACCTCAGGTCTCTCCTCTCTGACAGAGCCCAGTAAATAAGAGGACACCGAAGCCACACCTGTGAGGACTCTGAATTGCACCTGCTAGTGGAGGTGGCAAACGGGGGTACCTCGCTTGAGTGTGAACCTGCCATGCATCCTTATATAAAAAATTCTCCATCTAGGGGAGTAAGTGTTGGAGCGGTGTATATACAAGTGAGCATTTGGAGTTTCCATGTATTCAAGGAGAAGGTTTTATGGTGGAAAGAGAACATGGAAGCCACAGCAGGTGTTACTCTTTATGGGCTACATAGGTGTATGCCCTGGCATATATGAATATAGGCATGTCCTGGTTGGTAGCTTTCCCTAGGAAACCTCCAAAGTGTAAGTGACAATGTGGGACATGCCTCCCCATTATCTTGGTCATGTATGTGTGCATCTGGCTGTTTTGTATGTGTGTCACTGCAGTGGTGGGTAAGGGACAACATCCTGGGGATGTATCACGGCATGGGCCATTCATAGTGTGCTTGACCATGTCAGCTTGTGTGTTCAGAGCATGTGTGCAGATGCAGCCATCGATTTCTGCACTGCTATTTATGATTCATGAAGAGAAATGCCACGGGAAATAGCCATTTCTCTTCATGAATCATAAATAGGACTCTGGAGCTGTTTTTGGGATGCCCGTGGGACAGAAGTTTGGGACCTGGTGAGGAGATTGGATTTAGGGCTTTGGTTTGGCAATGAAACAAAACACTCAGTGCTGGAATCCAGCTGTGGTGCAGCTGGGCTGTAATTCCATCACCTGAGAAGCTGATTGAGAAAGGAGGATCGTGAGTTCAAGGCCAGCTCTGGCTATAGAAGTGGAGCTGGGGCTGGGTAGTGAGATGGGTCAGCATGTGAAAGGCACGGTGGCAGAGCCTGACCTGAGTTTCATCCCTGCGATCCAGACAGTGGGAGAAGAGAACCACCTCTGAGTCCCACCTCCATACCAAGGCATAGGAAAGACACAATACTAAAATAATAATAAAACATACCCAAAGGAATCTATAGCCTACTAATGAGACATGTTGTAAGGAATACTTAATAAAAATTTCCAGCACACCTGGTTCCTTCCCAGCTCACACCATTTATGTTCCCAGATGAAAACACACACACACACACACACACACACACACACACACACACACGACCATATATTTTAAAATATGCCTTAGACAGCACAACAGCTGGGTAACCACCTAGCCTCCAGACTGTTGAATCCACTTTCCAACTGATAACTCCAAGTCACACTACTCACTAAATTCTATGTTCTGTCCGGGCCACTCTTAACTCCATCTGGCCAGCCCACATGGTCACATTATGGCTCAGCTACCCCATGGTGGCTCTCCTCCCTCCTGCATGGTCTCCCTCTTCCATGGTGGCTCTCCTCCTGCTTCTTCCTTGTGGTCCCAAGCCTGGGAAACCTCAACTCCCACCCATGTCTCTTCTCCCCAGCTACTGGCTGCTGGCAACTAACTGGGGGTGGGTCCCCCAGGCTCCCTGCAGTCTTCAAACCTTGGCGGTCAGCCCTTAGCATCAACAGACACTTGCTCAGCCGTGAAATAGAGGATAGACCTGCAATCGCCAGAAAATGAAAACTGCCTAGATGTCCATCAACTGATGAATGGAAATGTTGTGCGTATATACATGATGGAATTTACTCAACATCAAAGGAAAATGAAAAAATGAAATTATTAGGTTAGTCAGGAAAATGGATGGAACTGGAAATCATTGTGTTAAGTGAAATAACCCACACTGAAGAAAAACAAAGACTGTATATTGTCTCTCATATGTGAAGTCTAGCTTCCTATATTTGTGTGTGTGTGTGTGTGTGTGTGTGTGTGTGTGAGAGAGAGAGAGAGAGAGAGAGAGAGAAAGAGAGAGAGAGAGAGAATGGGCACAAGTAGAAGCCATTAAGATAGAAAGACCCCATGAGAGGGGTTGGTTGGAAGAGGCCTCAAGGGAGAGGGCTTGGAAGGGTAGTAGAGCACATGCACTAAGGAAGCCCAAGGGAGGATCCTGAGACTGTTGGATCTAGGTAGGATTGGGGGCCAGGAAGATGGATAACTGTGAACAGACACCATGACCAAGGCAACTCTCATAAGGACAACATTTAATTGGGGCTGGCTTATAGGTTCAGAGTTCAGTCCATTATCATCAAGACAGGAACATGGCAGCATCCAGGCAGACATGGGGCTGGAGGAGCTGAGAGTTCTACATCTCATCTGAAGGCTGCTAGGAGAAGACTGGCTTCCAGACAGTTAGGAGGAGGGTCTAAAAGCCCATGCCCACAGTGACACACACTTTCTCCAACAAGGCCACGCCTACTCAAACAAGGCCACACCTCCAAATAGTGCCACTCCCTAGTCAAGCTCATTCAAACCACCACAATGGAGGAGCAGAGAGTTGGGGGGAGAGTCAACCCAAAGTAGATATGTATCAAAATAGCACACCATAAGCTAATTCAAGATAGCAATAAAAGAATAAATGCTCAGTGTAGATTTCTGCACGTACATGAACCTGTGCCTGGGGTGTGGCTGCCAGAGCACACCCTTTCTGCTCCAGGATGCACATGAGCATAAGTGTGCCTCTGTGTGTTCACAGCCTAAGAAGGTAATAGGTCCCTACCTGTCATTGAGCTCATGGATATATATGAGCCCCTAAGCATGTACCCATGAGTACACATGTGTAGCACTCCCACTGGTGTCTGAGCATCATGTGTCTCCTTCCGCCTTATGTAATACAAATAAAGAAATCCCAGAGGCACCTAGGGGTAGACAAATGCATATAAGCCCAGGCCTGGGGAGGCATCGGGTGAAACTCTAGATGCAAGTCTGCCTGTCCTTTTCCCCATGGCCAGTTCTAATAGAAAGACATCAAAATCACACTCAGAAGACTCTGTATTGTACTTTCTAGTGAAGGTGGGAAGTGGAAAAGCTTTGTTATGCGAGGCATGCTAGCACATGTCTTTAATCCCAGCGCTCAGGAGGCAGCGGCGGGTGGATCTCTGTGAGTTCAAGGCCAGCCTGGTCTACAGAGAGTTCCAGGATGGCCAGGGCTCTGTAGAAAGACTCTTTCACCACTACAACTACCACCACCCACCCCACCCCACCCCCCCAAAAAAAGAAAGAAAAAGAAACTGGGGGTTATCTTTTAACCCTAGCTTTAGTGTGTATTGGCCATTATTTATTAATAGAAAAATAACTTGTCATGGTGAATGACATGGAAATATACCATGCTAGGCTGGAGAAATGGCTCAGAGGTTAGCAGTGCTTCCTGCTCTTCCAGAGGATCCCGAGTTCAGTTCTCAGCTCCTTTTTTGGGCAGCTCACAACTGTTTGTAGCTAGCTTCAGGAGATCTGATACTATTTCCTGGCATGTGTGCACACACACACATTTTTAATCTTAATAAATTTATTTTTACTTAGATGTATGTGTGCATGTCTGTGTGTATGCCACAGGCGTGCAGGTGCTTTTGAGAGATCGTCTGGAGCTGGAGTTACAGGCATTTATGAACTGCCTGATGTGTGTGCTACACATTGAACTCAGGCCCTCAGGATTCAGCATTAAGTGCTCTTAACCACTGAGACATCTCTTTAGCCCAATAAATCTTATTTTTTTAAAAAGGAAATTCACAGCCGGGCGTGGTGGCGCACGCCTGTAATCCCAGGCAGAGGCAGGCGGATTTCTGAGTTCGAGGCCAGCCTGGTCTACCGAGTTGAGTTCCAGGACAGCCAGAGCTACACAGAGAAACCCTGTCTCGAAAAACCAAAAAAAAAAAAAAAAAAAAAAAGGAAATTCACCAAGCCTAAAATTCTCGGATATCCATAAAAGAGCATGTGCCCTAGGGCATGCACATTATCCTGAGACCAGAGGCTAACTGCCCTAGAAAAGCAAGCGCTCCCAGCCTAGTGCCAGCTATAGAACCAGTCATGATCCTGGTAGACATGCGCGCCCCCTTGCGGCAGCTTTTCCGTACACCCTCCCTGCCCCTCCCCGTACTGAGTCTGCACCGCACCTCATGCTTTCTCTGTGCATCTGGGCTGCATCTCCCAGTCTATCTGCTTTGGATTGTCCTGTGGTGAAGTGTAAGTCTCCAAGTCCTGGCCCTGGAGCAGCTAAGGTGGAGGGTCTCCTAAACGTTCTACAGAGTCCCCTTCCGGATGGCGTGTAGGACCACTCATCCCTATCCCTGCAAAGCCCGGTCCTGGTGCGTGCGCGTGGGAAGGTCCCGACTCCAATCCCATTTCACAACTGTTGTTGCTTCACCTAGAGAAGCGCCCAAGGTTCCAGTTCACCATCCTTTCCCGGAACCTTCTGCTACCAATCCCTGCTTCCTGGTCTCTTCTAGGTGGAGATGGGCCCTTGCCTCCTCCCTAAAGGGTTAATGTAGCAAGGCTAGTCAGGGTCCCGGCAAGGCAAGGGACCACCAGAGAAGGCAGGTTCACCTTCCGGTGATGTACTTTTCCATAATTCCCCTTCTGTCCCCTAGTATAGGTTGGTCTAATAAGGTGTAGGGTATTCTATCCACTCCCCTTCCCCTTTCCTCTCCCCTTTGGAGGCAGGCCAGTTTGAGTATGCTTTTAAACTTCTTAACAGTCTGGCTTGGGTCTTCCTTAGTCCCAAGCTCCAGTCCCTTCATGTCTGACCTCCATGACAGCAGATCTTCTTCATTCTCCTTTGGGCCACTTGCCTGCCCTGAGACTGCAGGTTGCCTGCCCTGGGCTTTTCATTTTTAAACTCGAATAAATCACCCCGGAGAGTCCATTTGAGTCAGTTCTTCTCTTCTCAGTGTCCAGATTTCTTCTCTGTAGCCTAAGCTGGCCTTAAACCATACCCGTCATTACAGACAGCATGGCTGTTGGGCGGCTGGGATTCATAGCTCACAAGTTTACGCTTTCATCTCTGAGTGCAGTTACACACAACAGGTTACAACCAGAGGCGCCCAGGGCACATCCGCTCCGGTGGACACTAGAGTATAAAGCCCAGGCAGATGTCTTCATTCCTTCTATCTCCCCATGCTTTGGCTACAGCATGGCTTGGAGGTGCTTAGGAAAAGTCTGTTGAATGAGGGCCAGCGAGATGACTCAGAGAGGCTTCCAAGGCTGCGGCCCTGGATGGTGAAAGGAGAGAGCATGCTCCAGGTTGTCCTCCGCCTTCCTCCGGTCAGCTCCAGGCACCTGTGCACCCACACATGCCTGTGCACACATACAAGCACACACACACACACACACACACACACACACACAGAGTACAGCATTTAAAGGTCTGTTAAATAACTAGTGATGCTGCGATGGTGAATTCTGGTTGTTGCTTTGACAGGGACAAGAATGTCCTAGAGTGTACACATCTGCAAGTGCCCGAGGGGTGCTCTCTAGAGGGTGTATGCTTAGCAGCAAGCACCTCTACTCACATGTCGCCGCCCCTGCCTTGACTGGGTTTTGGAGACAGGGTTGAGGCAAGAGAAACAGGCACTCTGCTGTCTGCTCTTGGCTCTGTTCTTCAGAGCAGAGTCACCTGTGGTCCATTTATATTCTCTGAGGCTGTGAGGTCAATTGAAACTCAGTGGCTGACTTTGAATCTCATTATATCGATCTTTTCTGGAGATACAGAATGTGGTCCCAGAATAGACTCACGAATCCATGAGGACTACTACAAAGAGAACTCAATTTAATCAGAAAATTCAAACCATACAGCACTCACTTCTGCACAGTGTTATGAAGTCAATCCTCCCCCCCCTCCCCTCTTCTTTCCTCGCCTCTTTCCCTCCTCTCCTCTCCTCCCCTCTCCTCTCCTCTCCTCTCCTCTCCTCTCCTCTCCTCTCCTCTCCTCTCCCCTCCCCTCCCCTCCCCTCCCCTCTCCTCTCCTCTCCTCTCCTCTTCTCTCCTCTCCTCTCCTCTCCTCCCCCTCTTCCCTCTCTTCTCTCTTCTCTCTTCTCTCTTCTCTCTTCTCTCTTCTCTCTTCTCTCTTCTCTCTCTCTCTCTCTCTCTCTCTCTCTCTCTCCTCTCTCTCTCTTCCCTCCCTTCTTCTCTCTGCCCTTCAGGCATGGTCTCAGATGTTCCAGGCTGACCTTGAACTCACAGTAGTTGAGGACAACCTTGGTTTTCTGATTCTCTTGCCCCTGTCTCCAAGTATTGCAGTTGTCCACCACATCACCCGGCTTGTGTTGTGTTAAGGATCAAACGCAGGGCTTTGTGCGTGGGAGGCAAGCAGTGTTACCCATGGAATTCCAGTGTCCTCTTTCCTCTCTCACCCTTTTTTTTCTCTCTCATTGGTTCTTTTGAGACAGGCTCTTACTCTATAACCTTGGCTGGCTTTGAACTCTAGAGCCATTCTGCTTTTTTTTTTTTTTCCTTTTTCGAGACAGGGTTTCTCTGTGTAGCCCTGGCTGTCCTGGAACTCACTTTGTAGACCAGGCTGGCCTCGAACTCAGAAATCCGCCAGCCTCTGCCTCCCAAGTGCTGGGATTACAGGTGTGCACCACCACCGCCTGGCTAAGCCATTCTGCTTTAGCTTCCTAAATACTGAGACAACAGGCTTGAGTCATTATAACAGGTCTGTCTGTCTGTCCGTCCGTCTGTCTGTCTCACTTCCCTCCCTCCCTCCCTCCCTCCCCCTGTGTTGTTTTATGACAGGGTATCACTATGTGGCTTCTGTGGAACTTGCTCTGTAGACTAGGCTGGTCTCAAACTCACAGAGATCCACCTGTCTCTGCCTGCTTCCTGATAAGAGTAAAGGCATACACCACTTCACCTAGCTAGCCTCTTGTTAAGAGAGAGAAAAAAAGACAACATTCTCCACTAATCCTGTCCAGTAGCAGATTTTGTGTCTTTCAAGTGTGGGCAGCATGAGCTGAGCTGTATCTATTCTGAAAATATACTTTTTTTTTAACACTAGGAAGATGTGTCAACCACAAAGTCAAGAGGTGTAGCAAAAAGGAAAAGGGAAAAGAGGGGAAGGAAAATAAAAAATCAGTATTCATTATTAACATTTATTTATTTATAGGCAGAGTCTTGGTAATATTGCTTAGGCTGGCCTCAAAATTTCTGAACTGAAGTAATCCTTTTGCTTCAGTCTCCCTAACTGTGGGGATTGTGGGGAATATATGCCCAGTTTCTTTAAAAATAGCATCTATGTGATGAAATGATAATAATTTGTGTCTTAGCTAGGTTACCATTGCTGTGGTAAAATACCATGACCAAAAACAGCTTGGGGAGTGTACTGGATGGTTTTGTGTGTCAACTTGACACAGGCTGGAGTTATCACAGAGAAAGGAGCTTCAGTTGGGGAAGTGCCTCCATGAGATCCAGCTGTGGGGCATTTTCTCAGTTGGTGATCAAGGAGGGAGGGCCCCTTGTGGGCGGGGCCATCCCTGGGCTGGTGGTCTTGGGTTCTATAAGAAAGCAAGTCAGGGGAAGCAAGCCAGTAAGGAACATCCCTCCAAGGCCTCTGCATCAGCTCCTGCTTCCTGACCTGCTTGAGTTCCAGTCCTGACTTCCTTTGGTGATGAACAGCAGTGTGAATAAACCCTTTCCTCCCCAGTTTGCTTCCTGGTCACAATGTTTGTGCAGGAATGGAAACCCTGACTGAGGCAGGGAGGAAAGGGTCCATTTGACTTACATGTCCACATCACAGCCTCTCATCTACGGAAGGCAGGGCAGGAACCTGAGGCAAAGACAGAAGTAGAAGGCACGGGCGTCACTACTTACTGGCTTGTTCCTCTCATTTTCTTGTACAACCCAGGACCCCCTGCTAGTGAGCTGGGCCCTCCCTCCTGTACAGGCAGTCTGATCTGATGGAGGCATTTCCTCAGTCTGACTTCCTCTTCCCAAGTATGTCTAGGTTTGTGTCAAGTAGGAAAAAACCCACCAGGACAATGTGGACGGTATTAATTAAAAAAATAGTACTTTGGGTCTAGTAAGATGGTTCTGGGATAAAGGTGCTTGCTACCACGGCTGGCAACCTGAGTTCTATCCCCAGGACTCAGATAGTGGGTGAACTGATTGTCAAAAGCTGTCCTCCAGCCTCTGCTCACACCATGGCACCCGTGCCTGCGCGCATGCGCACACACACGCACACAAAATAAATAAAAATGTAATAAACTTATTAAACATTTAAAATAGATGTATTCATTTTATTCTATGGGTGTTTTGACTGCATGTATGCCTGCATGTATGTATATGTACCACATGTATGCCTCATGTCTCAGACCCTTTTCAGGTCTGAAAAGGGCATAGAATCCTTGGAATGGTTGTGAACTACCATGTGCTGAGAATTGAACCTTGGTCCTTTCTAAGAGCAACAGGTAGTCTTAACCACTGAGCCATCTCTCCAGCACCAAAATGTACTAAAGCATTTAAAAAATAGTATTTTGGCCCAGGGTGGTGGCCTCCTCTGTAAGTGCTTTCTGCATAAGGGTAAGGGCCTTACCTCAATTCCCAAAACCCATGTGTAGGGCCGGGCATATAGGTGCATGCAGGTTCAAGAGCTGAGGAGACAAAGACAGGGATCTCCGAGGCTCATAGTCTGCCGTCATGGCTGAATTAGGGAGATCCAAGCCCCAGAAAGAGACCATAGTTAAAAAATGAAGCCAATATCAGGTGTGGTGGTGCACGCCTTTAATCCCAGCACTCAGGAGGCAGAGGAAGGCGGGGGTGGGGGGAGTTTGATGTCAGCCTGGTCTAAACACTCAAGGTTGTCTTCTGGCCTCCACAGGCACAGGCCTCCTCTTTCTTTTTCTTCTGTTTTCTGTGACAGGATCTCGTTATGTAGCCATGGCCAGTGTGGAACTCCCTGTGGAGACCAGGTTGTCCTCAAACTCACAGGGAGCCACCTGCCTCTGCCTATTGAACGTTGGTATTTATTCGTTTATTTTTTTTTTAAGTTTTGAGTTCTTTAGCTAGAGAGCCCCATGTTGTTTATATTTCTTCTCATAGTTCTTTCAATGCTTCTCTTAGATGTCACACCCCGACGGCAGGTTCACCTCCCTCCTCCCCTCCCAACCTCCCTCTCCCCCAGATCTACTCCTTCAGAAAAGGGTGGGTCTCCCAGGGATATCAACCAATCAAATTGCAGTAAGACTAGGTACATCCTCTCATGTTTAGGCTGGGCAAGGTACAACCCAATAGGCGGTAGAGTCCCAAAAGCATGCAAAAGAGTCCGAGATAGCCCCTGCTCCCACTGTTAGGAACCCCACATGAAGACCAAGCTACAAAACATAACATATCGTCAGAGGACCTATGTCTGACCCACACAGGCTCCCTGACTGCCAGTTCAGTCTCTGCGAGCCCCTGTGATCCCTGGTTAGTAGATTCTGTGGGTTTCCTGTGTTGTCCTCAACCCCTCTGGCCCCTATGATCCTTTCTCCCCGTTTCACAGAGCTCCTGAGCTCAGCCTCATGTCTGGCTGTGGGTCTCCGCATCTGCTCCCCTCAATTGCTGGATGAAGCCCCAGATGATGATTATGCTAGGCTCCGGTCTGTGAGTATAAAATAGTGGTATTTGTTTAAGGTATGTGTCCCTAGTGTCCCTATGCCTTGCGACATGCACATCTCTGAATGCATCTGTTGTGTTTTATTTAAAAAAATAAAAAAGAGCCAAGGATATGTTTGATAGAGTCAGGTATCACCGCACCAGGTGGGAGGTGGGCCCATGCTGAGGCGTCCCTTCCCCAGAAGTAGTACAGAATAGAGTTTATTTAGGCCACAGGAAGGGGAGTTTGGAAGAGAGGAGAGAGAGAGAGAGAGAGAGAGAGAGAGAGAGAGAGAGAGAGAGAGCACAGAGGCCAGCAAGGAACATATGGAGGCAGGGGGATGAGGAGAGACGGAGAAAAGGGTCAGGGAGTGAAGAGAGTCAGAGAGAGTAAGAACATCTCCCTGTGGGGTCGTGCTCTTCCCTTTAGTGTCTTCAATCCTTCTTCTAATTCAAACATAGGGGTCCCCCACTTCAGCCCAATG
Source organism: Apodemus agrarius (assembly GCA_964023405.1). Lineage (NCBI taxonomy): Eukaryota > Metazoa > Chordata > Mammalia > Rodentia > Muridae > Apodemus > Apodemus agrarius. The sequence goes on from OZ030028.1 coordinate 45,216,291, forward strand.
GTTGGGTGTAAGTATCTGCGTCTGTCCCAGTCAGTGCTAGGGATTTTAAGTTAAGCATGTGGGGTGGCAGCAGTGCTCATCTGTGAAGCACCTGCCTAGCCAGTGTGGGGCTCTGGGCCTCATCCGCAGCATTGTAAAAGACATATTTCAACCTGCAACTGACTTACGCAGGTCAGAGATATGCATAGACTCCAGGAGAAAATGACCTACATTCTTTCTGCCTCTTAGAGTTCCTCTTATCAAGATCAGCTAAACACAGGAAGCTTTAGGTGTCTTAGTCAGGGTTTCTATTCCTGTACAAACACCACAACCAAGAAGCAAGATGGGGAGGAAAGGGTTTATTCAGCTTACACTTCTATACAGCTGTTCATCACCAAAGGAAGTCAGGACTGGAACTCAAGCAGGTCAGGAAGCAGGAGGCCATGGAGAGATGTTACTTACTGGCTTGCTTCCCCTGGCTTTCTCAGACTGCTCTCTTATAGAATCCAAGACTACCAGCCCAGGGATGGCACCACCCACAAAGGGCTCCCCCCCCCATCACTAATTGAGAAAATGCCCCACAGCTGGATCTCATGGAGGCACTTCCTCACCTGAAGCTCCTTTTTCTGTGACCACTCTAAACTGTGTCAAGTTGACACACAAAGTCAGCCAGTACATTTGGGCACATATGTTACTTTAATTTTGTGGTCATCTTGGGCTACATAGCAAGACTATTTCAAACAACCATCAACCAATCAATATACAGCATAAAAAATTAAGGGGCTGGGAGGTGTTTTAATAGATAAAGTACAAAGGTGAAGACCTGAGTTTGATCCCGAGTACTGAGAGAGAGAGAGAGAGAGAGAGAGAGAGAAAGAAAGAAAAAGAAAACACTGGATGTGTTGGTACACACCTATAACCCCAGAACTGCCAGAGCAATGTTTGTGGGACAGACAGAAGGATTCTCTGAGATGCTTGCCGGCTAGCAGAATTGGTTACTCCAGGTTCAGTAGTTAGACCCTACTTAACAATAGAGAGCAATAGAGATAACCACTCAGTGTCAACTCTGGCCTCTGCACACAGGAGTGTTGGGCACATGGGACACACCGACACACAAAGGAAATGTAAGGATGATCAGATGCCTCAGCAGGTAAAACTACTACGTCTACCAAAGCATTGCAGCTACACCTTCTGTGAAAGATGGAGAAACACCCCCAGAGCAAGTGTTCTCCTTCACCCACAGGTAAAATTATGCGTCAGGGTAAATTGCATGTAAATACATCACATCCACAGCTCACTTATGTACATACATAAGAAAACACCTGCCAGAGGGCATGCACGTGTTCCCGGGACAGAATACTTTGCATACTACCCTCTTGCTCAAAGGCCAGCTCTTAAAGACCTCATAACCCAGTGCAGACCAGAGTTCTGGGCCGCTGGGCTGGGACGCGAGCGCCCCCTCGCGGCCGCTCTCTGCCACCGCCTCGCCCCGCCCTCCGTGCGCACACGCCTGCGCACTCACAGACCTTTTACGACGCCATCGAGAAGTTCCGCTGACCCGACCGCAGCACAGTTCCGGTTGAGACCTTTCCCCGCCCGAGAACCTACTCCGGCGCGCACGGGCCTCGTCATTTTTCCTGTGCGTCCCGAGCAGCGTTCCCGGGTCAGTCTGCTTTGGGTTTTCCTGGGGGTGATGCGGGTTCCGCGGTCCCAGCCGAGCGTCCTAGAGCAGCCGAGTGGAGCTCGGTTCTGCATGGTTCCCTTCCCCGGCTGGGGAGCCGGACGGCCCATCCTAATCCCCCAAGACCCGGCCCCTGGGACGTGCTTTGTAGGGCCGGGCTGTCGGCCCCAGTCCATCCCCAGAAGCGATGAAGGCTTCGCCTGGACACACATCAGGGCCCTCGGTCTCCATTCACAGTCCTGGCTCCCTGTTGTCGGCACCGGAGGCCCAGAGGCTCTCGGCGCTTCCTCCTGGCCCCTCCACTGGTTTCCCCATCATCCGTTCAGTTTTCCAGAGAGTGTGTGGGAGTGTGAGTTCCCAGTGGGATCTCTATTTTCAGAGTTAGGGGTCACCCTGGAAATGACTTCCTTCGTGACTGATAGACACTTCCGCCGCTCCCCACCCTGAAGTATAGGTTTGGGGATTTTCTGTACCCCCTCCTGGCTTGGCTCTGCCCTTTACTGTCACATACTTTTCTGTCTTTCCTGGAGGGGTTGGGCAGGAAGGTCTCTAGGGTAGTCCGGGCTGGAGCACTTGCCAACTAGGGAAAGCATCATTGTCCTCTGTCCCCTCTCCTATTCTAACCCCTCCCCCTGCTTTGAAGATAGCGTGTATTAGTGCTTTTCTCCTTGTTGCTGTGGCCTTATATACCCGAGAAGGAAAAGTCTGTTTATTCGGCCATTGACAAATGATGGCCGGAGCATGAGGCAGGTGGCATTGCATCCACAGTGTGTGTGTGTGTGTGTGTGTGTGTGTGTGTGTTTTGAGAGAGAGAGAGACAGACAGACAGACAGACTGGGGGAGACAGGAGGAGACAGGGAGACAGGAGAGAAGAGATATGCTGGCTCTCAGATAATTTCATTCTTTTTATTCAGCTTTAGGGTGGCGATGCCTATATTCAGAATCCAGAGACACGTTTTCATGCTGATACTAAATCTAGGTCGTGATGACGAACCATCGCACATGGTCTCACTGTGGTTTAGGCAGTCCAGGAACTCACCGCTTTCTGCCATCTTACTGCCTCAGCCTCTGGAGTGCTGGGGCAGCGGGTGTGCACCTCTGCACTTTCGTGGCCTCTCTGTATTCTCTCCACCTTTTTGATTGATTGATTGATTACTTTTCTGAGACAGTTTCTCTGTGTAACAGCCCTGGCTGTCCTCAGATTCACAGATATGCCTCTGCCTCCTGAGGGCTGGGATTAAAGGCGTGCACCATGCCTAGCACCTTACATTTTAACCATCCCCCTGCCATGTGCCAACTTCTTAAAAATTACGTTTTTTAAGTTTATTCATTGCATGTTTGTGTGCATATGTGTGTATTGGTGAGTGTGCATGGCCACTTTTGAGAGTGAGTTCTCACCGTCCACTCTGGGTCCTGGGATTAAGCGGGGATTATCTGGTAAGTGTCTTTACCCTTTGAGCCAGCAGGCCAGCCCCACTGACAGTTCTTTGGGAAGACTTCTTATTTGTTTGAGCTCTATTTTATGTGTCTAGGTGTTCTACTTGCATATATGTATATGCATCATGCCCTCAGTGGTCAGAGGATCTGCTAGATCTAGTAACAGGTCCTTGTGAATCACCATGTGGATGCTGGAATTCAAACTCAGTCTCTCTATAAGGCCAGAAAATGATCTTAACTGCTTAGCACCCTCTCCAGCTCCCTTTTTCTTTTTTTGACACAAGGTCTCATGTAGTCTAGGTTGCTCTCAAACTCTACCTCCTGAGTTCAGAGATTGCAGAAGTGTACCACTATACCTGGCTTTATGCAGTTCAGGGAATCATACCCGGTATTTCATGTATGCTAGGCGGGCACTGTCAGCTGGGCCATATCCTCAAGTGCTTTTCATGAATAAGAAATCTCTTGGGTCTACATCTTTGGGGTAGTTTCTATTGCTCCCTGTTATTTCTCGTAAAGATTTCTTTTTAATTTTCATTTTAAATTTATTTATATGCATGTCTGCCTGAGTATGGGTCTGTGTGTTTGAGTGCGGTGCAGAGGCCAGGGAGGCCTTGATTCTTCCTGGAGCTGGAGGTGGTTGTGAGCCACGTGGGTGGGTGCCGGGAACTGACTTCAAGTGCTTTGCAAGATCAGTAGTACGTGCTTTGAAGTGCTGAGCCCTCTTGTCTAGTTCTCATCTCTCTTCATTTTCCCATTGGCAGGCAAGATTATAAAGCTCTTAGTCTAGTATTTGTGCTTTGCTTGCTAAACGTTATGGGGTGTGTTTTACCTGCACTTTAATGTCTGCATCCCTTCTCACCTGTTTGGAACTATAATGCTCAGCGCTGGTACAGGTGGATTGTATGGGTACCCTGGTTCTCCCTCTGGCCCTTGGTGCCAGGCCTCATCCAGCCGTCGCCCTGACTTTTGGTCTCCCTGCAGGACTGCATCATGGAGGCGCGTTTCACACGCGGGAAGTCGGCGCTGCTAGAGCGCGCCCTGGTGCGGCCCCGCACCGAGGTGAGCCTGAGCGCCTTTGCCCTTCTCTTCTCCGAGCTGGTGCAGCACTGTCAGAGCCGTGTGTTCTCTGTGGCTGAGCTTCAGGCACGATTGGCTGCCCTAGGCCGCCAGGTGGGCGCCCGAGTCCTAGATGCCCTGGTGGCCCGTGAGAAGGGTGCCCGGCGTGAGACCAAGGTGTTGGGTGCGCTGCTGTTCGTCAAGGGTGCAGTGTGGAAGGCCCTGTTCGGCAAGGAGGCGGACAAGCTGGAGCAGGCCAATGATGATGCCCGCACTTTCTACATCATTGAGAGGGAGCCTCTCATTAACACCTACATCTCTGTGCCCAAGGAGAACAGCACCCTGAACTGTGCCAGCTTCACAGCGGGCATCGTGGAGGCAGTGCTCACGCACAGCGGCTTCCCCGCCAAGGTTACGGCGCACTGGCACAAGGGGACCACACTCATGATCAAGTTTGAAGAGGCTGTTATTGCCCGAGATCGGGCCCTGGAGGGACGCTGACCCCACAGGAGATAAAGGATGAGCAGATCGAGTTCCCAAGCCTGTGTTGTGTCTTGTGTAGGGGCGTCAGATCTGCCCATATCCTGATCCTGGTCCTGAATCCTGAGGGAGTCCGAAGGCAAGCTTGTCAGACATAGATGGAGAGTAAGAGGACAGTGGGCTGACTTGGCTTCTGGCTTTCAGTGCGGTTGGAGGCTTGGCTGTTCTGGGGAGATAGGGCACCTATGGAGTTATTGTTGGAGCCTGCAGTCAGGAGAGGTGGGGGCAGGGATATAAGGTCAAGAGGGACCAGGGCCTGGCAAACTGCCAGTGCTGTGGCCCAGTTTGTAGAGTGCCCTGAGTTTGATTCCTTATGTAACATAAAATGGGTGCAGATTTGTCTCTTCCCAGCACTAGGAAGGTAGAGGGAGAAAGATCACAAGTTCAAGGCCATCCTCTGCTACTTAGCAAGTCTGAGACCAGCCTTGGCAGCACAGGACTCTTTCTTAAACAAGTGTGAGGCAGGGGTACTCTTCCCTTGAAACTCACTTTTCCGCAAATCTCCATTTGTTCTAAAAAACACCCAAAAGTCAGATAGTAAAGGAGAGGGTGTGGCTGTGTGACTAAAAAATAAATGGAGAGTGGTTCTTCTCCCTTTAGACATTGGCTGCTCAAAGAGGCTTGTGGACCATCAGCATCAGCATCAGGATCAGCATTATCAGCATCAGCACCAGCATCCATATCAGAGTCAGCATCATTGTTCCACATACAGGATCACTGGCCCACCCCTAGACTTACTGGACCAGAAGTTTGCATCCCAGCCCCTTTCTCAGAGGTCTTCCTGGAACTCTTATTTTGAGAAATGGTTCAGGGCGTCAGAGTCACCCGAAGGGCCAAAACCTCAGGTGGTTTCAAAACAAAACAAAAAACTGTAGGTCAGATTCTGCAGTTTTGGGGTGTGCTTAAGGATTTGTTTTTGGTTCATTCTGGAGAGCTGCTGGGTGCTCCAGGGATCGCACGGAGAACAGTGGCACACCAGCCTCTCAAAGTGGGAAGAGCCCAGAACCATCTGGAAAGAGGGTTTTAAGGTTACTATTTAAAAACTTAATTGTGAGACAGGTTTCTGTGTGAACAGGCTGGCTTCCACCTTGCTGGATCTTTAAGGATGGCTGTGAGTTCCCAACTCTTCTGACCCCACGTGAGGTTGAGTGTTTAACTTGGTGACTTATCACACTTATTGTCTTAAGCAGAGTCTGAATTATGTTTTTCCGGCTGACCTGGAACTCACTGTGTAGACCAGGCTGGCCTCACACTCCAGAGGTCTACCTCCCTAGTGCTGAGATTAAAGTTGAGCACCACCACCCGTGGCTGTTGTTATTATTTAAGACTGTATTTACGTGTGTGTCTATATGTGCGTTTGTGAACTTCAGTGCAGGCAGCTGGAGCCAGAAGGGGGGGCCCGAGGAGGATCAGATTTAGAGCTGTGGCAGGTGGCTGTGAACCATCTGATAAGAGTGTTACTGTCTGACCCCCTCCCCCATCCTAAGGAGGAGCAGTGTGTTATTAACTGCTGAGCCATGACTCTAGCTCTCCACCTTATTTCTAAAAATGTTTGTGTATGCAGGTAGAGCCAGAGATTGACGTGAAATGTCTTCCTCAGTTACACCCCACTTTAATCCTCTTAAAAAATGTGTTTATAGCCGGGCGGTGGTGGCGCACGCCTTTAATCCCAGCACTTGGGAGGCAGAGGCAGGCCGATTTCTGAGCTCGAGGCCAGCCTGGTCTCCAGAGTGAGTTCCAGGACAGCCAGGACTACACAGAGAAACCCTGTCTCGAAAAAAAACAAAAACAAAAAACAAAAAACAAAACAAAACAAAACAAACAAAAAAACCCCCAAAAAACAAAAACCCTTTGCAAAAATGTGTTTATGTATGTAGGTGTGTGGGACTGCAGACACCTAAAGAGGACAGCTTTTGGGACTTGGTTCTTTCCTTCCACTATATACTCAGGAGACTCGGGGACTCAACTCAGGTCATCGCCTGCCCTCTTATCTTTATTTGGGTCTCACTGAATTGTCCAGGCTGGCCTAAAGCTACAGCATCCAAGCGTACTAGGATTATAAGCAAGCACCAACACACCTAGCTGGGGATCACCTGCTTCTGAGCCTCACTCCACCTATACCTAGAATGTTATTAAAAGGATATAGGAAAAGAAATAACCAAGGGATAGAAAGTGTAAATTCCATATTGATTGTGCTTCATTCTCAAAGAGAGCTCTGGGTACCAAGTCTCTGAAACTGTCAGCTTATACTAGAAGGAGCAGCGGGAGCCCCTCCTGGCACAAACCACACCCAAACACCGGTCTTCACAGAGAGATCCTTTATTAAGCACGTAAGAAAAGTTAAGTGGCCACTTTCTGACTCAGGCAGAAAAACAGCAGCCAATGGCCTTGCAGGTGTAATTTTTTATGAAGAGAAAAAGGTCGGTCTGTTAGACTGGGCTATGATGAACTGGTATATTTTGACTGGCATGTTAATTAGGTGACACAAAGGGGGTTTTGATTGCTGGACTCCAGTACATGGATAGCTGGACCTTGGTGGTCAGCCTCAGAGGAGGAAGTGGACAAATAAGGGAATAGACCTTGGGGGCTAGCTTTAGGACTGTTAAAGAACAGCTTTTTAGCGAGGCAGAGGGAATGGGAGAGAAGGACAAGGCCTACCAGAGCCAAGCTCACCGTGCTGGAGCTGGCCAGATTCCCTTCAATAACTCCCACACCAGGAGCACACTCAGTACAGCCTCCAAGGAGGGTAGGAGTGCTGGGACCAGATCCTGGGAAGAGGGAACCTCTCTTCTCTGATGCAGAGTGAGAGGAAGTGGGGACTGCACAAGGAGCCTCCTCTGAGATCTTTGTTCTCAGCAGCTCCCTGGTTGGCTGCCCACGTGCAAGCCAATAGGCAGGGAGCTTGCATGCCTCGGGCTCAAGTTTGAGGAGGGGACGGGATGGTCATCTTAGCTCAAGAGCAGTAGGGGCTTCCTGAGCAGCTGTCAGGAGCTAGCATCCACCAGCTGCTTCAGTATGGGTGGCGACCTGATCATAGCCTTCAGTCACAGAGAGGGTCCCAGGCCTTGACAGGGGTATCCTCAAGGCCTGGCTGTTTCCATGATAAAGGTAGAGGAGAAATCCAGAAGAGGGTGAGCAGAAGTTTTCAGGGGTCACTTCTTGGGGTGGCTCCTGTCGGACTCACAGAGGCGAAGGGAGCAGATAGCTCACATGTGGCCAGCCGCTCACACACCCAGGCGTCCAGGTAGCTGCGGCAGAAGGCGTCATTCCACTGGCCGGATCCCCGCATCATCACGCAGTCCTCACCCTGACCCCCGTTGTTGGGCTCCCCAGGATTCCAGTTGCTGGAACAGGAAACACCTCTAGTCATAGGACGTGATTAAGGAGTTGTCCCTTCTCTGCAGACCCTCCCCCTGTTAGCCTCCTTTCAAAGCATAGGTTTCACCTTTGGGGAACTGTACCTGGGCTTCCTCCATGACTCCGTGCTCCCTCCCTCTGCCCATGCGGCACAAGAAACATCTTTCTAGTTTGTGCTGCTCGCTTCTTCAGGTCCCTATAGCCGAGGTGGTCTAGGACTTTCCTTCATCTGCAGCCCGTAGCCCTGAGCCCCGGACTCTGTTTCTCCTACCTCACTTGTTTCCCAAGGTTCCCCTTACCTGTAACCCAAAGGGCTCCCATCCATCCATACAAACTCTCCCTCCATATTGAGATCCTGGAGGCCAATCCAGGAGTCCTCCTTGTTGATGTGTTGCATCAGGAAGTCCTAGGTAGAGATGGATATGGTCCTTGCCGTCCACTTCAGAAGGCCAGGGTGGGATCCTACGCCCCACTCCCCCACCTACTGCCACCCTGCTGCCCACAGTCTCCAGAGCCCAAGCACCTGCTCCTTTTGGCTGTGAATGCTGACCAGCCGCCCTTCCAGGTCACTGCAGGTGAACCTGGCCTGGATCCACTGCTTGGAGCCCTTGCCAAAATAGTAGCACTTCTGTTGGAAATGGAGCCAGTTCTTGGGACATATGTTGCATGCGGTTCCTGGGGTCACACATTGAACAGAGGCTCAGGAACACTGTGGTGGGTAACGTTTCTCCTGCAGTCACGCAGGGGTCTGGGCTGGAGGACCTGTCCTGTCCTGCCGAGCTTAAAGCCTAACCGTGCCGGTCTGCTGCAGATTGCTGTCTGCATGGAATCTCCAAAACTGGCCAGTTCTTTGGTGAGATCTTCCCAACCACTAACACTGTCACCACAGATACCTCAGTAGTTAGCGGAACGGCGCTAACCTCGTCATAATACCTCAACTACTGGGGCCAGCAACAAACAGCCAAGGCCACCACAGCTCCGCTGCCAGCATTGTGAAACACTTCCAGTGCCAAAGTTACTAGCTTCTCACAAACACTTCCATGGTTAGCAATACCCTAACTTCCAGAACCATCGCCACAGACACGCCAGCCACATCTCATCCCCACCCCACAGACACCTCAGATATACCCACACCCCCACAGACACCTCAGCTACCAGAATTGTCACCACAGACACCTCAGCCAATCCCACCCCCATAGATACCCCAGCTACCCCACCTCCACAGATACCTCTCCCCCACACGCAGCTGCTCAGATACCCCCCCTTCACAGACACCTTGGCCACCCCACGCACAGACACCTCAGTCACCCTCTACTCCCAAAGAGACCTCTCCCATCCCCATCTCCAAAGGCACTTCAGCTGCCCACACCCTCACAGAGACCCCAGCTACTCCCATCCCCACAGACACTTCAGCCACAGTAGAGATTGAGAGCGTGTATGGCTTTTGCAGAGGACCCCAGTTCTGTTCCAGGCACCCACACTAAACAGCTCACAACTGCCTGTAACTCCGGCTCTTTGCATCTGGTCTTGACAGATGTAAAACGCAGAACTCACTTGCACAGTACCCACACCTCTGCCTCATAATTAAAAATAAAATAGATATTAAAAATATTCAAAGGATATTTGAAAAAAATCAAAAGGAAAGAAATGAAAAGAGTTAGGGAGGGAGGGAGAGAAACACACACACACACACAGAGAGAGAGAGAGAGAGAGAGAGACAGAGAGAGAGAGAGAGAGAGAGACAGAGAGAGAGAGACAGAGAGACACAGAGAGAGACAGAGAGAGAGAGAGAGAGAGAGAGAGAGAGCTGAGCTCAGATTCTAGGGACCAGATGCCTTAGTGGGAAAGCACTGAGCACTGGGCCTGAGTTTGGATCTTGTGGATGAATGTGTCAGCAATTCTAGTTCTCCTGTGGTAAGGTGGGAAGCAGAGTGTGTGTATGTAGTTTGAGTGTGCTGTGTGTGTGGTCTATGAATGTGTGTGTAAAGTGGTTTGTGTATGTATGTATTTGGTGTGTTTATGTGGTCTGTATATGTGGTGCATGTGTAGTGTGATGTATGTTGTATATGTATATGTGACGTGTGTATTGCTTTATGTGTGTTATGTATATGGTATGGTGTGCATGTGGTGTATTTGTGTATATATGTGAGGTGTGTTGTGTGTGTGTGTGTGTACATGGTGTATACGCATGTGCGTACTAAGGGAAAGGGTAAGTGGTGGGAAATCTGTGAGCAATGAACGTGACCTAGAGTCCCCTTATTCGTCACCCCAAGAAACCACAGGGGTTTTCTGCTGGGATCCCCAGAGCCACACGTCCCAGGGGATGGGGACTCCTTCTGACCAAGCAAAGTTCCTTCCGCTTCTCTTATCCCTTTGGGGCAGCTGGGACTTTCCAGAAGTGGAAGGGAGGAAAGTCAGGGGCTATGAGGCACCGGTGCAGGGAGGGCAGCAAGGCAGCCTCGTCTTATCCCGTGTTTCAGGGTGTTACAGGCGCTGCAGTGGCTCTCATCGCAAGCTAGTTGGCCCGCCGGGGCAACGTTCCCACCGTCTGCCCTACCTCTGCGGGTCATGTCATGTCAGGTCACGTGATGGCACTAAGTGGGCCAGTCTAGGGGGGCCGCTGTGCTGAGGGTGAGGCGGCGAGAAGGAGAGGAGACATTATGGGATCAAAGGAGTCCCTCATGCTGGAGTCTGGTAGGAGTCTCTCTAAAGCAGAGAGGCGAGACTTTCAGCACAGCTAGCATTTGCTTTGGAGGCTGCCTGCATAGAGACAATGCACGGACATCTCTATATTCTTTCCACATATGGATATTTTATATTAAGGCAGCAGTGAACAGTGGCCTCAAGTTGGATTTCATTCCTCTGCCAGCTATGCCCTAGGATTACCAGACAAGACTGTTGGTTCTGTTTACAGTAAAGAAGTCCTGTCCTCTTGCGCCCCTGTGGATCTGTCACCAATTGTCACCCTCTTGGGAACTGCCCTGGGTTCATTTAAATTCTCTGGGCTGAGCATGAGGATCTAACCCCAGATCAGGTTAAAGCTGGACATGGCAGCATGAACCTGTAATCCTACCACCCCCGTGGCAAGGTATGAAGTAGAGGAGGGAGAACCCCTGGGTATTCATGAGCCAGCCAGCCGGGCATAGGTAATGGGTAACAACAAATCTTACCTCAGACAAGGTGAAGGCAAGGACTGACACCTGAGATTGTCTTCTGACTTCATACATGTACCATGCCATATGTACACATTTCCCCATCCTCCTACATCACACACACACACACACACACACACACACCCCTTTAATAGGCCTTTGAAGATAACCTCAAAGCCCACCAAATCCCACCTGTGATTACTGGAGCGGGCAGGATGCTGCTGCTTGAGAATCCCTCACATGGCTCTGTCTTTTCCTAAGGACCCATTCTTTCTCTTAGCTCTCGTGCTTGCATTTACACTAGGGCTAGTGATATGGCTTAGGGCTAGAGGAGCTTGCTGCTGCTAAGTATGAAGACTCAAGTTCAATTGCCAGAACCTAAGTGCAAGAAGGAGAGAACCAACTCCTGGAAGTTGTCCTCTGACCTCCACACACATGCTATGGCATGCATTTCCTCCACACATACATGCACATAAAGTAAATAAAATAAAAATAATTTAAAAAAATCTTGTTAAAAATCTCTCTGGATGAACTCCTATTCTTCATCACGTTGGCTTGTCCTGAAATTCCTCCAAATCAAAGACAAAGATCCTGTTTGGCTGAGTTGAGATCCCTAGAGAGCTGAGGAAACTCCTCAGGCTGCTTCCAGGGGTCACAACATGGACAAGTCCCTCTGTCCCTGCCTGGGACAGGGCCCTGACAGGGCTCCTGATGACCACATCCCCCTTCCTGGCTGGGCAGACAACAGGAATGGAGGAAAGCTAGTGGTGGTTGGCTTTATCCTGCAGGAGGAAGGCAGTGTGGACCCCACCCCCATCCACAGAGGGTGTTCTTTGATGTCCCATCTATCTTGGTCCCCACATCAACTCAGATCCACGAACATCACATAGAACCTCAGTCACACCATGCCACACGATTGTGTCAGCACAGACACCTCACACAGAATGTCACGGTATTTGGTTACAGGCCACCATCGATGGTAGGTCAGGCTCACCCTTTGACATTAGGATTTCTATCCACAGCTTTGCCATCTCTTCCTGGAGTTTCTCCAGAGAATCCGACACTGTGCGCTTCTCGTTCAAGCCTAGGGAGGCCAGGGATGGACGCAGCATTCAGGGACCGACCAGCATCGCCAAGGACCACTCCCTTCCCACTCAGTTTGCCCCTTTCCTCCGGCCGTTCAAGTCTCACCCAGGGATTTGATGTTGACTAGATCCTCCTGGAGTCTGTCCAGGTTCTGGGAGAGTTCCGAGTCTGAAAGGCGTAGAGACGGGTGCAGATTCAGACACTGCCTGGCATCTCCCAGCACCACGCCTTCCCACTCAGTTTGCCCCTTCCCCCCTCCCCCCACCCCCCCACCCCCACCCCCGTCTTCCCACGTCTCACTCTGGGATTTGACGCTGATTAGATCCTCCTGGAGTTCAGTCAGGTTCTGGGAGAGTTCAGAGTCTGAAAGGTGTATGTCTGGTCTCAGAGATGTCACCCTGAGATGCTGCTTACAGGTCCCCCCTTTTCCTTCCTTTCATCCCCACCCCAGTCCCGACCCTAGGCTCCAGCCCCCTGTTCATGCTGTTCTTGGGATGGGGGAGGGGCTCCTGCTTCCTCCCACCCCGACTCACCCTGAGCTTTCATTTGCCTCTGTTCAGCTTGGAGCTCTTGCAAGTTTTGTGACATCTGACCAGCTGCCCAGAGAGCAGAACTCAGTGATGACAAGGTTCCTGGCGAGTTCGCGCACCCCCTCACCCCCGTTCTTCCTCCATGGGTCTTAGGGCTGCTTCCTTGCTGTGCGGTTTGCAGCAAGGCATGGCTAGCCACCACCACTGACTATCCAAGGCCATTCCAGCCTTTTTTCCTTCCCCAACCCAGACTGACAGGTGACAGGCTCACCCTGGGACTTCTGGGCCAATTGATTACTCTGGTATTTTTGTAAGTCCTTGGTAACACGAGAGACTGGGACAGAGGGAAGAAGAGAGGTGTTTGTAAGAATCACGAAGATGGACTTTCCATCCATCCATCCCCTCCCCCTCCCCCTCCCCCTTCTCCTTTCCCTCTTTGCAGCTCACGTTGCTTTCACACTTGCAGTCCTCCTGCCTCAACCTCCTGACACAGCAGGCAAGCATGCACCCCACACCCAGGTAAGGCAACCAGTTGAGGTTGGGGTTGTGCTTCACCCCAACCCTCAGTTCAGGGACCTCTTTCACATCACCACAACAACTGCAGCTTTGGAATATATACATTTTACATGGAGAAAGGGAGAGGCGGAACAGATGAGGTACAGGCTAGAACTGAATAATCAGGTATGTCTTCCTTTTCCTCTGGGATTAAATATGAGAACAGTAGCCACATTTCCTGAGGACTTTCCTTCCCACCTCCCTTTCTCCTTCTTTCTTTTTTGAGACAGGTCTCATGTAACTCAGGATGGTCTGAAACTCAACCTCCGATCTCCTGCCTCCAGTTTTCTGTTGCTGGGATCACAAGTGTGCACTACAGTGCCCAGTTACACAACACTGGGGATGGGACCCGGGGCACTCGCTCTGCCGAATGAACTATACCCCCAGCCTCGGAGGCTTTCTTTACCTTTCTTTCTTCACTTGGTAGCTCACACCCATGGTACAGAAGGGTAAAGGGAGCCCCAAGTGGTTTTGTGAACCCTGCCATCTGAACAGATTTCAGATGAGTGGCAACCCTGCTTCTCTAGACTTTGAAGAAGTTTTCTGCTGAGATGGAGACTCCACTGGTTTCCTCTGGAGAGGATGCCATTGAGGCAGCCCCCACAGGGGTCAGTGGCAGGAAAATGACCGTAACTGACCATCCCAACCTGTACTTCCGTCCGCCCATCTTGACCCTTCCATACCATTCTGGATTGCAGTGTCTCCCAGCTGTTTTAGATTCTTCTCCGTATCCCAGTCTAGGGGGTCAGTGGGAAGAAGACCAGACAAGAAGGATAGTTATTTGTCAGCAGGTATTGGGGGGTGCAGGTAGGATCAGGGATGCTGGATGACAGGAGACATTAAGACAAAGCAGAAGATGGGGCGATCAGGTGGCATGGGGATGGGAGCAGAATGTCTCAGCAGGGTGGGGAGCTTTGGGGCTATGGTAGTCCTTACGCCATAGAAGAAGCAGGGCCAGCAGGCCAGCCCACATTGCTGTGCTCAGCAGCCCCACCAGCACGAGCTGTGTCCCCCGTCTTGCACAGCAGCAACGCTTCCTAGGAGGCTCCCAGTATCCTGTTGGTAGCACAGAGAGTATTGATGGGTACATGGAGTATGGGCTCCACTCCTGTTTCCCCACCACTCAGAGTCTCAACATCCAAGGAGCACATCCCTGCCTGAAGCAGAGGGTCTCAATGGACCTAGGCTCCTTCTTTCTCAACTTTCTGTACATGCAAACTGTCCATCACTGTGCCTACCTGTATGGTGCCTGTCCATCAGTTCTCCTTAGCTCGGTCTATGTATATGTCTCATCTGTGTATTTCTGAGTCTGCCTATCAGGACTTCTGCCTGTCTAACTAGAGTCTGTCTGCACTCCAGCAAGCAATGAGTTTGACTTCTGTCCAGGTCATTTCCAGAGAGACAGACTTAGAGCCAGAAGCTGGGACCCACCTCTCTCTCTTGCAACGCTGGGCCCCCAAGACTCAACTCTGGAGGGATGCTCCTTTTTCTAGTCAGTTCTGACTCTCAGCTCCCCATACTTATGTCCCAATCCTCAAGTCCTATCTACTTTTCTATCTGTCCCCAACCCTGAGCCCCTTCCCTAGTTATAAGACACCACATCCCAATTTTTGCCCCATGTCAAAAATACCCCAGATACCAATCCCCAGATAGCACCCACACTCTTCAGACGTCACCCTAATACCAGAGCTACCTCCCCAAATCTGTCTTCATGTTTTCCCATGCTGTTCCCCAGCTCTTCCTTACCCTGGTTTTGAGAATTCATTCTGAATTCCAAGTTCCCATTCAAATTGACTTTCAACTCTATCTGACCCCCAGTTGTCCAGCTGGAGCTGAGTTTTGTTGGGAAGGTGTTGAGTCACAGAAGGGAGGGGCCTTGAATTTCCCTCTTCCACCTGGCTGTGTGCCACGGGCGTCAGCCAGAGCTCACCTCCCCACTCTACATTCTGGCCCTTTGTACTGGCTCGTACAAAGTTGTGTGTCAACTTGACACAGGCTGGAGTTATCACAGAGAAAGGAGCTTCAGGTGAGGAAATGCCTCCATGAGATCCAGCTGTGGGGCATTTTCTCAGTTAGTGATCAAGTGGAGAGGGCCTAGCCCTTTGTGGGTGGTGCCATCCCTGGGCCAGTAGTCTTGGGTTCTATAAGAGAGCAGGCTGAGCAAGCCAGGGGAAGCAAGCCAGTAAGTAACATCCCTCCATGACCTCTGCATCAGCTCCTGCTTCCTGACCTGCTTGAGTTCCAGTCCTGACCTCCTTTGGTGATGAACAGCAATTTGGAACTATATGCTGAATAAACCCTTTCCTCCCCAACTTGCTTCTTGGTCATAATGTTTGTGCAGGAATGGAAACCCTGACTAAAACATCCTTCTTGGGATTCATCTTCTGGGTAAAGAGGGACTGAAGAGCCCTCCCCCCTTCTCCTGGGCAAAATGGGCACCAGCGTTGGCACCTGGGAATCTCCTTACCTGAGTACTCATTCTCTTCCATGGCAGTCTCGCTTGGATCCTCTCAGGGATGGGGCATGCACTTCCTGCCAAGGTACCTGTCACTCCGCAGCTCTGGAAGTGACCTGGTTTCAATGGACATTAGGATAAGGTGTCAAACTCTCATTTGACAGCATCTGGGACCTGACAGTTCTGGAAGCCTTGGCTGATTTTGTTTAGTCCGTAATGTTGTGGTGATTTTGGGAAATGACTGTAACAAGTTGAGTACCCAGGACGCACCACACGGGAAGCATACAACACAGGAGACACACAGCAGTTGCTCAGTCTATGTCCAATATCAGCTGCTGATTGAAGCTAGAAGTGTCTTTCTTAAATGTAAAAGGGCATGTTCAGCATCAGAGTGCATGCATGTGTGCATCCAGGTATCGTGTCTGTGTATGAGTGTACATACCTGTGCACATGTGTGCAGAGGCCAGAAGAGGACATTACGGTCTGTCTGGTCTGTCACTGGTTTCCTGAGACAGGTCTCTCACTGAGCCTGGACCTAGGGTAGCAGCCAGCAAGCCCAGCAATCTTGTCTCCATCTTCTGCCCCCAACACTGGGTTACAGGCATGATTTCATGCTTGCATATGACCATGTCTGGCTTGCTTTAATGGCTGGCTTGCTTTCATTACTGTCTGTCTGTCCGTCCACCCATCCAACCATCTACCCACCATCCATCTATCTATCTATCTATCTATCTATCTATCTATCTATCTATCTATCTATCGATGAGGGCTGCTTGGCCATTAAGAGCGCTTACCCACTGAACCTTATCTCCAGCCCCTACCCTGAAAGTTTAATTTTGTTTTTTGTTTTATTTATTTACTTATTGATTGATTGATTGAGACAGGCTTTCTCAGTGGCCTGGCGTTTGTGAATTGGGCCAGGCAGGAAGGCCAGTGAGCCTCAGGGCTCTCTCATCCCTCTTGGGTTCACCTCCCTGGCATTGGGTTCCAGGCATGCACCACTGGTCGTGGGCTTTTGTAAGTCCTGGGGATCTGAACTCAGGTTCTCGTGCTTTCTGGGCAAGCACTCTGCCCACTGAGCCATCTTCCCAGCCTTGCCCAGCACACACAGCAATGCTATGGGGTTGTGGCACGCCATCTTGAATGTGTGCATCCTCTACCATCAGCACTCTGAATGCTGCTGGATCTGAGTATAGCCTTGGCTAAGGGCTCTATGGCATACTCCCTACTTTTCAGCTCTTACATTTAAAACGTGGTTCAATTCTCGCTGACAGTGTTTTGTTTTGAGTAGCCCAGACCAATGAACTTCTGATGCTCCTCCTACCTCCCGGTGTATGCCACCGCGTCCAGTTTATGTAGCACCAGAGATGGAATCCAGGGCTTCAAGCATCCATGAAAGCAAGCACACAGCCAGCTGAGCCTTAGCCCCTTCACACTTTGATTTTAGAGCGGGGCACACCACAAGCAAGCCTGGCAGTCAACAACTGTCTTTGCTGTGTGACTATGAGCAGGTTGTGTGCCCTCTCTGAGCCTTAGGAAAATAATGGTGTGGGGTAGCTATTCTCTGCCTAACAGCATCTTAAACTGATTCTGCCATTAGCAGAAGAGGCCAACGACATCACACCCTGGGCAGCTAGATGAGTTGAGGCACATACATACACACATATACACACACACATACAAACACACACACATATACACACACATACACACATACATGCACATATACACATATACAGACACACACAGGCACACACATATAGACACACACATACAAACACACACATACACACATACACATATACACACATACACACATATACACACATACACACATACACACATATACACACATACAAACACATACAGACACACACATACAGACACACACACATACAAATCTTGTATCCCAGTTGCTTCACCGTCTGGCGACTTGGGCTTATGGGGGAGTCAGCTTCTAACAGAGTATCAAAACCTCATCCCCCGAGTGTCCTTCTGACCCGGAGAGTCTCACCCCTTGGACAGCTTTCTCTGGCATACCGTGGCTTTCACTGATCATTTTCCAGCTTAACCACAAATCTAGTCTCTGCTCAGCCATGTTAGATGGCAGCGTCTTGTTAAACAGGCATCGATCCCCTGGTATCAATCAGTGGCTGCACTGTGCTTTTCATACAGATCGAGTCACACTGCTGCTCCATCCATTTGTGAAGAAGCACACCAAGTCACTCACCCAGGGAGCAGCCTGGTTCAGGCCCAGGCCTCAGCCCTAGGGCCTCGCCTCTCCAAAGCTGAGGCCCATATGCCTCTTGATTCTGTCTGAACTGTTGCCTTTGCTTGACAACCTGGCTTCCTCGTGGCTCATTCTTGGCTTAGTCCAACGTAGTTTCTTTCAAAGCACCTTTGCTATTCAGTACCCACAGCCAGCCCCTGATACAAAGAGACAGACACCACACACACACACACACACACACACACACACACACACATGCAACCCACATGTAAATACAAACTTACTTGAACTTGGAGTCTGTCCTTGTCCTTCTGGTATATGTTGGGCTCTTGGAGAAGGTAGCTGAGGCCAGTGTGAAGACAGAAGTGTTCTGTGAGCAGCTCATTAATGGCTTCTATTTTTATAGACCTAATTATGGGCTCACTGCCTGGGCAACCACAGCACACACAAGGCCTTTTTTGGTGCTCCCCAGAACCTGGGGAAGTCCGGACTATTATTACCTTTATTTCTCAGGTAAGCAAACTGTTGGAGAGTCAGTGATGCCCATCAGTACTCTTGAAATGCAGAAGGAAGGAGGGAAGGAAGGAAGTGGCATAGCTTAGCTCTGAACCAAAGCTGTGGTGGACTGAATCTCTGTCTAGGGGGAGAGAGAAGAGGGATAGAGAGAAAGTGGGTGATCGCAGGGAAAGACAGGAGGGGGGAGAGGAGGGGGAGAAAGAGAGGGAGAGAGGAGTGTTCACGAAAGACATGAGAGCGAATGAAAGAGGGAGATGGAGAATGGGGGAGAGAAAAAGGGCAAACATGTATGTGAGAGAGTTATGTGAGGGAGAGAGAAAAGGAGAAAGGGGAGGATAGGAGAAGAGAGGGAGAATACAAGAGTGACAGAGAACGAGGAAAAGGAGAGAGACAGAGGAAGAGAGGAAAGAGGAAGAGAGGAGTGTGAGCGACAGAAAGAGACAAAGGAGGTATGAACAGAGAGAAAGAGGACAGGGAGGGAGAGCAGGGAGAGAGAGAGAGAGAGAGAGAGAGAGAGAGAGAGAGAGAGAGAGAGAGAGAGATACATGAGAAAGCTACAAAACAGAAAGAGGGAAGAAGGCAGAAGAAAGAAGAGACGAGGGACAAGTCAACAGCTTCCCCACCCTTCAGTGTGTATTTCTATTTCTAGCTTCTTTATCAAAGTCAAGTGTCCATAGGTGTGTAACTCATGTGAGTCTTCAGGTCAGTTCCATCAATCAACATGTCTATTTTTGAGCCAAATGCCATGCTATTTTTTTCTCTCACATTTTTATTGGTTATTTTATTTATTTATATTTCAAATGTTGTCCCCCTTCCTGTTTTCCCCTCTGCAAACCTCTATCCCATTCCCCCTCTCCCCTGCTTCTAAGAGGGGGCTCCCCCACCTGCCTACTCACTCCTGCCTCACAACCCTAGCATTCCCCTATGCATTGAGCCTCCACAGGATCAAGCGCCTCCTCTCCCACTGAGGCTATCCTCTGCTACATATGCAGCTGGAGCCATGGGTCCCTCCATGCTGTTTTTAGTACTATAGTTTTTTTTTGTACAACTTGAGAAATCAGGGATGGTGATACTCCCTGCAGGTTTTTTTTTCATTATTCAGAGTTGTTTTAGCAATAACCTCCTCTCTCTCTCTCTCTCTCTCTCTCTCTCTCTCTCTCTCTCTCTTTCTCTCTCTCTCTCTCTGTTTATGAAGTTGAAAATGGTCTTTTCAAGATCTGTGAATAATTGTGTTAGAATTTTGATGGGGATTGCTTTAAATCTGTAGATTGGTTTTGGTAGGATGACCATTTTCACATTATTAATCTTACTGACCCATGAGCATGGGAGATCTTTTTATCATCTGATATCTTCAGTCTATTTATTATTTCTTCAACTTTTATCATACAAGTCTTTTGCTTAGAGTCACCCCAAGATAGTTTATATTATTTGAGGCTATTGTGAAGGATACTATTTCTGTGATTTCTTTCCCAGTTCATTTGTCATTTGTATATAGGATGGCTACTGATTTTGTGTATTAACTTTGTATCCTGCTACCGTGCTGTAAGTGTTCTTCAGCTGTATAAGTTTCCTGGTGGAATTTCTAGTCTTTTATGCATAAAATAGTATCTGCTAATAAAAATACTTTGATTTTTTTGTTTTTTTTTTGGGGGGGTGGACAAGACTTTTAATCACACCTTCTATTTCACTAGGGGTTTGAGTATTTTAAGATTGCTTATTTGATATTAATTTAACTTTGGTTATATATAGAAACCTATCTATTTCTTTTAGGTTCTCCAGATTGGTGGACTATAGGTTTTAAAAATATGTCCTTACGGTTCTCTGGATTTTCCTGGTGCCTGTTGTTATGCCCTAATTTTTTGTCTTTAATTTTGTTAATCTGGATCTTCTCTTTCCATCTTTTAGTTGATTTGGCCAAAGATTTGTCAATCTCATTGATTTTCTCAAAGAACTAACTTTTTATTTCATTGATTCTTTGTACTGTTTTCTTTTTGTTTTCATTTGATTGATTTCATCCCTGAGTTTGATTATTTTTGCCATCTACGTTTTTGGGTTTTTATTATTCTAGAGCTTTCTATATGTTGTTGTTACTATTATAAGATCTCTCCAATTTTATGAAGGTACTTAGTGCAATGAACTTGCCTTTAATGTGTCCCACAGATTCAGGTGTGTTGTATTTTCATTTTAATTCAGTTCTAACATTTTAAAATTCTTTCTTAATTAGTAGTGCATTCGCTGTTCGGTCTCCATGAGTTTGTAAACTTATGTCATCTCTGTTGGTATTGATGGATACTCAGCTTTACCCGTGACAGTCAGGAAGGGTGCAGGTTATTCCAGTTTCTTGTGTAACTGTTGAGACTTGTTTTTTGTCAGTGTATATGGTTAATTTTGGAGAAAGTTCATGCATAACTGAGATAAAAGTATATTCTTTTGTGTTTGGGTGAACTGTTCTGTAGATATCTTCTAGGTCCATTTGATTTATGACATAATTTAATTCAGCATTTCTCTGCTTAGTTTTTGTCCTGATGACTTGTATATTGGTGTGGAAGTGATACTGAAATCAAACTATCACTGTATGAGGGTCAGTATGTGATTTTTAGCTGTAGTAGTGTTTCTTTTATGAACTTGGGTGCCCTTGTGTTTGGTGCATAAATGTTAGAATTTCAATGTCTTCTTGATGAATTTTTTTTCCTTTGATGAGTATATGGTGTCCTTCCCTGTCTCTTCTGGTTAGTTTTGGTTTGAAGTCTAATCTGTTTTGTCAGATATTAAACACAGCCTTGTTTATTGGGTCTCTTTGCTTGGGATATCTTTTTCTATCCAGATGATGTCTGTTAACACGTGGCTTTTGGATGCAGAAGGATTGATCCTGTTTTAGTATCCAATCTATTAGTGTGTATCTTTTTTTTTCTCCCTGAGACAGGGCTTCTCTATGTCATTCTCACTGTCCTTGAAGTCACTCTGTAGACCAGGCTGATCTTGAGCTCAGAGATTTGCCTGCCTTTGCTTCCTAAGTGCTGGAATTAAAGGCATTACCACTGTCCCATTGCCCCACTGTCCCACTGCCCCACTCAGTCTGTGGTTTTTTAAAATTGGGGAATTAAGGCAAATAATATTGACAGTTATCAATAAGTCATGCTTACTGATTCCTGTTATTTTATTGTTATGGTGTGCACCTCCCACATTTTTGATCTATTGTTCTGGGACAATTTATTCCTGTGGGTGCAGTTACTTTCTTCCAACCAAAGAAGAGTCTTCTCTAGAGCTGGATTGGTAGGTAAACACTTTGTAAACTTGGTTTTTATCATGAATTGTTCCCCCTCCCCTGCTCCAGCTTCATTTATTGTGATTGATAGTTTTGCTGGATAAAGTACTCTGGGCTGTCATTTGTGTTCTCTTAGAGTTTGTAGAATCCATCCAGCCCTTCTGGCTTTTAGGGTTTTCACTGAGAAGTCGGATGCTGTTCTGATGGGCCTGCCTTTATATGTCACATGATGATTTTTCCTTGCAGTTCTGTAGAGTTAGTGTTTTGATAACAAAGGGTCATGGGAATTTCTTTACTAGTTCAGCACTTGGTGTTGTGTTAGCTTCTTGTACCTTAATGGGCATCTCCTTCTTTAGGTTAGGGAGATTCTCTTCTATGATTCTGTTGAAAATATTTTCTGTGCCTTTGACCCAAGTTCTTTCTCCTTTCTCTCTCCATATAATTTTTAGATTTAATATTTTCACATTTTCCCAGATTTCCTGAATGTTCTATGCCTGTTTTTTCTTTAAATTTAACATTTTCTTTGACTGAGGTATCCATTTCTTCTATCTTGTAAATGTCTGATATTCTCTCTTAAACATGTTTTATACTCTTTTGGTAAGGCTTACCTCTGGAGTTTTTGTTTGCCTTCCTAAATTTTCCATTTCTGATTTTTCTTAGTTCTATTCATTCCTACTTTCATATTTTGAACTATTTTTATTATTTTATTCAGTTGTTTTCTCTGTTTTCACTAAGAAATTTATTCATCCTTCCTGGCCACGGGGAAAGAGACACCTTGTTGTTGGTGTTCTTTTATCAGTCAGGGACAAAGCAGTTGACAGTCCTTTGCTCATCCCAGCTTGTGGACAAGGCCGGTTTATGCTTACGACTTATAAAAATTGAATGATATTAAATCAAATCAAGTGTTTCACATGCCACGTGGTGAGGGAAGACACCCACAGACTTGCTGTCTGCCTCACGGCACAGGTGAGCATAGACACCTGTGTACCACGGCACAGGTAGAGCCCCGCCTACCACCATGCAGTGCAGGGAGGGAGGAAGAACACAGACAGACACCTGCAGACCACCATGTGACTCACAAACCTGTCTTCTGGTGCACAGCACAAGTGGCTAAAGATACCCACGCCACAGACTGAGGATGTCACCTAGGGGCCTGCCAGCTGCATGGCCAGGCTGCAGCAGGACTCACCACATTGTGCAAGTATGGGGCGGATAGATGGGGCAGAAAGAGAAGTGGAACAGGTTGAGCACTATAAAGAGAGATGGAACTGGAGACTAGAGAGTGGAGAGGAGTAGCCTGCTATAAATAGCCAGCCCTGTCACCTGGCACCATGGTGAGATCTCAGCCCAAGCTGCTGCTGAGGGCCATGTCTGGGTCTATAGCTATTCAATAGCAGGAGTTAGTAATGTTTGTGGCTCATATTACCATTAGAGGAAGTGGGGATATCCCCGTTTGGGGCAGCCACTGGGGACCATATGGATGTCCTCGAGCTGTGCAGAACTGGTTTTGCCCCTCACTAACTCTGGCACTTTAGATAGGTGGCCCTGTCACTGTCTGCAGCACCAGAGAGAGCAGCCCTGCATCTCACCCAGACAGCACAGTGAAGCTGGCCCTGGTGGTGGGGTTGGGGGGGGGAGGGGGGAGTGCAGACAAGCCAGCCCCAAGGCATGAGTGTGGAAAGCTGCCTACAGGATCATGAGCACAGGAGAGCTATCCCTGCCTCTCACCAGCTTGCAGCACTCAGGAAAGCTGGCCCTGCCACTCCTCTGCTGTGAGGTGGTCTTGCGGAGGGGAGGCCCTCCATCTCTTTGCCACCTTTAGCAGTTGGGAGAGCTGACCTATAGAAGATAAGTCTGGTTCTTTTTTCCTAGCCCCATGTCCCCAGAAATAAGACTCAGGCTCAAGAATATATTTATAACTTGGCCATAGAGCGAGGCTCATCTCTCTCTAGACCATAACTTAAGTGAATCCACTTATTGTAATCCACCTTCTGCCATGTGGCTGGTTCCCTGTGCTCAGGCGCCATGGGTCCATCTCGTCTTATCTTCCTGGGTGAATCTCTCATGCCTGGCACTCTCCCAGAATTCTTTCTGCCTCCTGGATGTCTCATGTCCCATTTCCTGCCAAAGCCATAGGACATCAATTTTATTATTGACAGGGGCCATTTCCATACAGACATAATATATTTTCTCTATAATTCTCCTTTTGAATCCAATAAAAGACTCCTTTTCTTTCAAATATAAGTTGAACACAATGATAACAATTATGAGATAATTATGAAAATATTAGTTAAGATTTACATTCATAATGTCCAGTGTCTTATGGTTTCTATTCCTGCACAAACGCCATGACCAAGATGGGGAGGAAAGGGTTTATTCAGCTTACACTTCCACGTTGTTGTTCATCACCAAGGGAAGTCAGGGCTGGAACTCAAGCAGGTCAGGAAGCAGGAGCTGATGCAGAGGTCATGGAGGGATGTTACTTACTGGCTTGCTTTCCCTGGCTTGCTCAGCCTGCTCTCTTATAGAACCCAAGACTACTGGCCCAGGGATGGCACCACCCACAAAGGGCTAGGCCCTCCCCCCTTGATCACTAACTGAGAAAATGCCCCACAGCTGGATCTCATGGAGGGATTTCCTCACCTGAAGCTCCTTTCTCTGTGATAACTCCAGCCTGTGTCAAGTTGACACACAAAACCAGCCAGTACATCCAGTTTAGTATTTTGCAATTTTAGAAAATATTCTTTTATTTATCCTATCTGGGTGAGCACAGAGTTTTGTACTTAACTCAAACTTTATCCCAACTTACTTTGCTAACCTAAAAACGTCTTTTTAGACCTAAAAAATTTTCTTTTTTTTAAAATTTTATTTATTGAATATCATCTTCATTTACATTTCCAATGGTAAAACCTTTCCCGATTTCCCCCTCTCCAAATACCCCCAACCCCTCCTCCCATCCCCTGCCTCCACACATATGCTCCTCCACCCAACCCACTCCCTCCCCCATTTCCCTTTGTTGGGGCATCTATTGAGCCTTCACCTGGCCAAGGACCACTCCTCCCACTGATGCCCAACAAGGCCTTCCTCTGTTACATTTTTGGCTGGAACCATATGAACCCCTTGCTTGATCGTTTAGTTCCTGGAAGTCCTGGAGCGTCTGGGTGGCCGACATCGTTGTTCTTCCCATGGGGCTGTAAACCCCTTCAGCTCCTCAGGACCACCCTCCAGCTCCTCCATTGGGGACCCCATGCCAAGACCAATAGTTGGCTGCTAGCATCTGCCTCTGTATTTGTAAGGCTCTGGCAGGGTCCCTCTGGATTCAACCATGGCATGCTCCTTTTGGTATACACTTCTTGTTGCCCATAGTAGTGTCAAGGCTTGGGTAACTGTTTATAGGATGAATCCCCAGGTAAGGCAGTCTCTGGGTGGCCTTTCCTTCAGTATCTGCTCCACACTTTGTCTCCTTTATTGCTCCTGTGAGTATTTTGTTCCCTTTCTCAGAGGAACCAAAGCACCCTCACTTAAGTCCTCCTTCTTCTTGAGCTTCCTGTGCTGGATGAATTGTAACTTGTTTATTTTGAGTTTTTGGGTTAGCATCCACTTATCAGTGAGTGCATACCATGTGTGTTCTTTTGTGATTGAGTTACCTCACTCAGAATGATACTTTCTAGTTCCATCCATTTGCCTAAGAATTTCATGAATTCATTGTTTTTAATAGCTGAATAGTACTCCATTGTGTATATATATACCACAGTTTCTGTATACATTCCTCTGTTGAAGGACATCTGGGTTCTCCCCAGCTTCTGGCTATTATAAATAAGGCAGCTATGAACATAGTGGAACATGTATCCTTATTACATGTTAGAGCATCTTCTTGGTATATGCCCAGGAGTGGTATAGCTGGGTTCTCAGGTAGTACTATGTCTAATTTTCTGAGGAATCACCAAACTGATTTCCAGAGTGGTTTTACCAGCTTGCAATCCCACCAATAATGGAGAAGTGTTCCTTTTCCCCACATCCTCTCCAGCATCTGCTGTTCCCTGAGTTTTTCATCTTAGCCATTCTGATTGTTGTGAGGTGGAATCTCAGTGTTGTTTTGATTTGCATTTTCCTTCCTGAATAGAACACCAATGGCTTATTCTCTAAGAACAAGAATTGACAAATGGGACCTCATAAAACTGCAAAGTTTCTGTAAGGCAAAGGACATGGTTAATAGGATAAAACAGCAACCAAGAAATTGGGAAAAGATCTTTACTAATCCTACATCTGATAGAGGGCTAATATCCAGTGTATACAAAGAACTCAAGAAGTTAGTCGCGAGAGAGTCAAATAACCCTATTAAAAATGGGGTACAGAGCTAAACAGGGAATTCTCAACTGAGGAAACTCGAATGGCTCTAAAGCACCTAATACATTTTCTTAAATCCCAAATAATTTAGGCTGAATTCTGTCTTGTCTTTAATCCCTCAGAGACCTGAGAAGGAATAGTTATTACCTAAGTAGGAAGTGCAGACAAGCAGCTTCTAAGATTATATAAAAGACATAGTTGACTGCCTGAACAGTTTCCCAGAATTGTCTCTAATGTTGGAGGATCCATAGTCAGCCTTGTTGGCCCAGTATATCTGACAGACGTTTTGTGAAGCAGGACTTATGAAGGACTTACTTACTCTATCTTGGCAGAGCTTGGCAGTCATCTTCCATGGTCAATGTATCCTTTCTGGACAGCATTTTGTCTGTTGTTGAAGCATGTGCACTTTCTTTGGTCACTGGCTAGCTCGACACATTGAAAGACTCCACATTGAAAAACTGTTACAATGTGTTCAACTTGTATTGATGCTCACTGTTTTCTTTAAAGTGGAGTGGTGTGGAGTGCTGTCAGGGCAGACCTGTCTCATAGTCAAAAAAAGATCTTTTAATAATGAAACAATTTTAAATGCCATATCCTGTGGATCTCTGAGGTTTTGAAGATCATCTATAGTATACCTGAATTGTCAAACATTGCTTATTCTTAGCTATTTATTATCCAGATAACCTTAAAACATCTAATTGTAAATAACTAAACTAGTATCTAATAGGCCATGAGTTGATTGTCTCTTAACTTATATTTCTTATTTATCTCTGACAGTTCAAAAGGACTATAATTTTACATTGCACATTTAAAAATTATATAGGCATAATTTTTACATAAAATTGAAACACACATATATATTATGTGTATCAAAATTAATCTGAAATTTGAATCACTATACAAAATTTTATAACAAATGTATCAATGTAGCAAAATATAACCTTATTTCTGTATCAGTATATACAATTCTATGCCAGTGTCAAAATATAACCTCAATTTTGCACCACAATACAAACACCTATACCAATGTAAGATTATGGCTATAAGACCTTTTTTTTTTTTTTGGTTTAAGAGTATATTTAGTAATCCACTCTTCTTTCCCTTATTATTCCTATAATATTCCTCTTTCTTTTCAACCACCTTCTACTTACCTAAGAAAGAAAGAATAGAGAAAAGGAAAGAAATAAATCTAAGTTTCTAAACCTTGCTTTATCCTTGTCCAAGACCATAATTGTTTGTAACCAGCCCCTATTAAAAGACAACAAACACCCAACATCTATTGAACAACTAAAATAGACCATCCCACCTCTTGGGGCTGGGCTGTAGTTTTCCTATAAGAACTTCTGCTGGTTTTGGACATAGGATTTCTTTTTTTTTTAGTACAAGAAAATTAGAATAATCGTTTTAAGAAAGCTAGCTGTAGCATTAGTTGTCTAGTCTCTGTATGCTGAGAAAGTGCAGGCTTGAATGAGGTCTTGATTGGAACAGTCTGAAGGGCTGGCCCATGTGAGCTATCTGTTTTGAAACTGTCCTGAAAGCAAATCTTCAGAGGAAACAGCATTGATGTAGCACGAGGTAGGATCAGGCAGGAGGCTGAAGCAGAAGCCTCAGCGTCTCAGCTGAGGGTGAGTTGTCGGGGCTGCATCCTTTTATTTTACTTTTTATTTTTTATTAGGTATTTTCTCTATTTACATTTCAAATGTTACCCCCTTTCATGGTTTCTCCCTCCAAAAACACCCTATCCCCTTCCCCTCCCCCTGCTTACCAACCCACCCACTCCCGTTTCCCTGTCCTTATACTGGGGCATCGAGCCTTCTCGGGACCTTTGATGTCCAACAAGGCCATCCTCTGCTGCATATGCATCTGGAGCCATGGGTCCCCCATGTGTAATCTTTGGTTGGTGTTTTAGCCCCTGGGAGCTCTGGGGTCCAGTTAGTTGGTATTGTTCTTTCTATCGGGTTGCAGTCCCCTTCAGCTTGTTCAGTTTCCCATAACTCTTCCACTGGGATCCCTGTGCTCAGTCCGATGGTTGGCTGCGAGCATCCGTATCTGTATTGATCAGGCTCTGGCAGAGCCTCTCAGGGAATAGCTATACCAGACTTCTGTCAGCCAGTGCTTTTTGGCATCAGAAATAGTGTCTGGGTTTGGTGTCTGCGGATGGGATGGATCCCTAGGTGGGGTAGAAGAGATAGAACTTTAAAGCTGTTTTGATTTCATGGAGAACCAGGTTAGTTTGGGTCTGTGCCTTAGTTGGGTGACATTTATAGAAGTTAAGTCTGATTCTTCCTCCCAGCCCCGTAGTCCCAGAAATAAGACTCAGGCTCAAAATATATTTACACATACCTTGGCCGAAGAGCTCACCTACATTAACCCATTTATCCTAATGTACATTCTGCAACCTGGCTGGTTCCCTGTGCTCAGGTGCCATATGCCCATGTTTTCACATCTTTCCAGGCAAATCTCCAGTGCCTGGTTCTATTCCAGAATCCTTTCTGCTTCCTATTTCCTGCCTAAGCCATAGGCCATCAGTTTTATTATTGACAGGTGCCATAGCCATACCGACATGAGATGTTCTCTCTATAATGACTGTAGGGTCATGAAAGCAGGTGAGTTGGCCCTGTCCCTCCCTGGCTGCAGCACCCAGGAGAGCAGGCCATGCACTTCACTGGGGACAGCACAGTAGAATGGCCCTGGTTTGTTGGGGTTGGTCTTGTGTACCGTGTGTTCACATGCTGAGTTCTGTGCTCCAATGTCAGGTTGCAGTCTGGACATGGGCACTGTATTGAGCAATGCACTGTAAAGAATGCTCTCCAATAATCTCCCATTGGGTAATAAAGGGCTAGAACTTGTGACTGGGCAGGCTGGAGAGGAAGGGAGGAGTTGAGGTTGAGTTGGGAGGTGTCAGGTGAGAACCATGAGGATAAGGAGAGAGGAAGTAGAGGAAGAAGGGTGCCATGAGGCAGGATGGACCATGAGCACATGGCAAAGAGAAGCTTGCCCGAGAAGACACATGGCACAGAGTAAGCCAGGTGAGACTCAAACAGCTAGTAAGATGGGGCCTATGGCTGGGATGTAGGTTAGAATAGCTCAGAACCTGCTTAGTCTAGGCTTACAGCTTGTTAATAAAAATACCAGGTTTCTGTATCTTTTATTCAGGGGCTATACAGGCTAGAGGGTGAGAGTGAGGGAGAGTTGGCTCTGCCACTCCTATGCCAGGAAGTGGCCTGGGCAGGGAGAGATGCCTTTTGCCCACTTGCCCTTTATCACCAGAGGCAGACAGGAGAGCATACCCTGGGGTTATAGAAGCAAGTGAGCTGGTCCTGGCCCTCACCAGCTGTAGGATCCAGGAGAGTGGGCCCCGCCTCACCTCAGCAAGGCAGGAAGGAGAGTTGGCCTTGGGGAGGGGATGCAGGTGAGCCAGGCCCCAGGGCAAGGGGGCTGGAGAGATAGCCCTGCCTCCTGCCTCCGGCCAATGGCAGCATTGGGTGGCTTAGCTAGAACACCACTGGAGAACTGTCCCTGATGATGCAGGTAAGGGAGAGCTGGCTGACTGACCAGCTCAGCTATCAACCCGGCCCACACCTGAGGCCCTGAGTTGGCCCACTCCAAAGTCTCTACTGTCTGTGACTAGTTGGGACTTGTGAAGGGATCATTCTCGTTGATGCAATGCTGCAAGATCTCCAGGACACAGGGCAGCAGGATAACTGGGAGGAGTCCCAGAGGATCCATCACATCTGCGTGATGGTGCACAGAAGCCAGAGACCTTGAACCGGACCAAGGGCTCACTGCAATGAATATTTGCAAGTGAAGATGTTTGGACAGAGGGATACACTGTGGGACACACACAACAAGATGTTTTGCTTCTCTCTCTCTCTCTCTCTCTCTCTCTCTCTCTCTGTGTGTGTGTGTGTGTATGAGTGTGTTTTTCGGGGAGAGGTTGCAGGAGCAGAGGGTGGGTGTGAGGGAACAGGGAGATGAGTGGGACTGGGATGCATGATGTGAAACTCACAAAGAATCAATAAAAATTAAAAAAAAGAAGTCCCACAAAAAGGAATTTATTCATATCTGCTTTATGGTCCTTGAACATATTCATAATTGCTATAACTGTTTTGAAGTCCTTATCTTATTCTTCATCTATATTGCATTTTCAAGTTTGCTACTGGAATAGTTTAACTGGATTCGGGTGGAGGCGCATTGTCTATGCTGTTCGTGTTTGTGTGTGTGTGTGTGTGTGTGTGTGTGTGTGTGTAGGCATCTGAAGTTAAGATGACTAAGGTGGTGTTAATATCTGGCCTTGTCTTTGTTGGGCAGGTGTTCCTTTCTTTGATTGATGCTACTATCTCTGACCCTCGGTAAGGGTGGTAGTGGAGAGACCCTTGGCGGAAAGTGCTTCTTCAGGTGGTCTGTGGCAGGAAAGAATGGAGATAGCCTAGGAGAAAAGATTTCGAGGATCTATGGGAAAGAGCAAGGATGGCCAGTGCCTATATCAAATGGCAGTTTCTAGGGAGTGGTGGGGGGAGGGGCTCCTGCAAGTAGGCTTCAGTAAGATGTAAGTCAGAGATATAGAGTTGAATAGGCTGGGGGGGGGGCGGTCCTGGTTCTGCACCAAGAGGCTGAGTGTCCAGCGAATGGAGCTGAGTGGGAGGTGAGACTCCTGGAATCAGGCTGCAGCAGGATTACGTCTTGACAGAGTGTAGTGGAGGACAGGATATTTGATGAGGGTCACCTACCTGAGTTCCAGCTCTGGGAAGTCAACAGGGATCCCAAGTAGAACATGTTTCTAGGGGCCAGCAGCTGACAGAGAGGAATTGTTGTGGGGTTGGTCTAATGCTGCTTGTATTATGTTACTCTGAGTCTCAAAAGTTGCATGAGACTCCACTGTCCATTCACAGGACACCTAGGGAAGAACCCTTCCCCCAGTTGGTTTTAATTGGTAAATAAAGTTGCAGGCGGCCAATGGCTGGTCAGGGAGACAGAGGCGGGACTTTTAGGATCCCCAGGTAAAGGACTGAGGAAGAAAGAGAAAGGAAGAGCGTGATGCCAGGAGGAGAACGCCACGCCACACCATGCCTGAGAAGGTGCGGGACAGAGAGTGAGGTCGCCATGTTGGAGCTGGGCCCCAGGAGGGCTGCTCAACTGGTCAAAAACTGCGCTGCAACCACTGGGATCGTTTGAGTAGATTTAATTGGGAACTGCTACAAGGAATGGTGGTGGGTACAGAGGGAGAGTGGGGCGGGTCAGTGGGAAAGAGCTAAGCAGGTCCTCACAACAAGAAGTCATTAGGATTTGTCAAGACATTTTATCACACCAATAGAAATGAAGCTAGTATACTTTCCCAAACCATGACCCTTATGGTTGGAGAGACTGTGAAGAGCGCTTGCTGTTCTTGATGGCCTGGGTTTGGTTTCCAGCACTCCCATGGTAGCTCCTAACCACTGGTAACTTCAATTCTAGTGAATCTAGTGCCCTTTTCTGACCTCCACCAGCTGCTATAGACATATGGTGCATATATACACACAGTCTCTCTCAGTCTCTCTCTGTCTCTCAGGGGTGGAATTTTCCCCTAACGAATAAAGATAACAAGGGACCTATCACTGGGCTAGAAGGCAGGACTTCCAGGTCGTGGAGAGGAAGAGGAAATGCCAGAAAGAAACTGGCTTTTTGGACTGTGGGAGCAAGGCAGACACAACGTAGAAGGCCGGAGGCTATTAGTTCAAGTGGTGGATCCGCCACTGGAGGATTTCTAACTTAGAATAGGTTATAGTTTTGCGTTCAGCGATTGTGTTATCTGTTGATTCGAAACTACAATTGTATGGTGTTTTCTCTCACACGGCAACTCACCTGGGTTCTAGAGAAAAAGGTAACTGTGGCACAGTGTGGATTTTTAAGAAGTGCACCCCAGCTAGCTGCAGGAATTTGGAAGTGTGGGGCAGGCTTGGCAGCAGCCAGCCACAGAGTGGAGAGAGTGATAGCCAGTTTTGGTGTCATAAGCTTTGGCTAAAAGGAATAATGTGGTCTTGCCTCTCTGCTGGGCTGGAAATAGACGGAGACCGCCAGCCAGTGCCTAGTTGGCATTAGCATGGATTTGTTTTTTTAGTATTTCATGAAACATCTCTCTCTGTCTCTGTCTCTCTCTCACACACCTATGTAACATTAAACAAATAAATATTTAAAAATAAAAACAATTCTTAACAATAAAAGAACTTCTGGGGGAATCACCATCCCTGACCTCAAACTTTACTACAGAGCAATAGTGATAAAAACTGCATGGTATTGGTATAGAAACAGATACGTTGATTAATGGAATAGAATTGAAGACCCAGAAATAAAACCACACACTTATGGACATTTGATCTTTGACAAAGAAGCCAAAAATATACAATGGAAAAAAATCTTCAATAAATGGTGCTGGTCTAACTGGCTGTCTGTATATAGAAAAATGAAAATAGACCCATATTTGTCACCTTGCACAAAGCTCAAGTCCAAGTGGATCAAGGACCTCAACATAAGACCAGATACACTGAATCTAATGGAAGAGAAAGTGGGAAAGAGCCTTGAACTCTTTGGCACAGGGGGAAACTTCCTAAACAGAACTGCAATGGCTCATGCTCTAAGATCAAGAATTGAGATCTCATGAAATTGGAAAGCTTCTGCAAGGCATAGGACATAATCAATAAGACAAATCGGCAACCTAGAGAATGGGAAAAAACTTCACTAACCCTGCATCAGATAGAGGGCTAATATCCAAAATTTATAAGGAACTCAAGAAGCTAATCACCAAAAATACCCAAAAAACTCAATCAAAAAATAGGGTATAGAACTAATCCAAGATTTCACAACTGAGAAATGTCGAGTGGCTGAGAAGCACCTAAAGAAATGTTCAAAGTCCTTAGTGATCAGAGAAATGCAAATCAAAACGACCCTAAGATTCCACCTTACACCAATCAGAATGGCTAAGATCCAAACCTCAGGTGACAACACATGTTGGAGAAGATGTGGAAAAAGAGAAACACTCCTCCGTTGCTGGTGGGATTGCAAACTGGTACAACCACTCTGGAAATCAATCTGGAGGTTCCTCAGAATATTGGAAATAGATCTTCCTAAAGACCCAGCTATACCACTCTTGGGAATATACCCAAAAAATGCCCCACCATGCCACAGGGGCATGTGTTCCATTATGTTCATAGCAGCCTTATTTGTAATAGCTAGAAGCTGGAAACAACCCAGATGTCCCACGACAGAAGAATGGATACAGAAAATGTGGTTCATTTACACAATGGAATACTACTCAGTTATTAAGAATGAGGACATCCTGAGTTTTGCAGGCAAATGGATGGAACTAGAAAATATCATCCTGAGTGAGGTAACTCAGACCCAAAAGGATATGCATGGTATGTACTCACTAGTAAGTGGATATTAGACAAAAAAAAGTACAGAATACCCAAGATACAATGCACAGAACTAAAAAAGATCAACAAACTGAAGTGCCCAAGTGAGGACACCTCAGTCCCACTTGGAAGGGAGAAGAAAGCAAACACAAGTGGGGAGGAAGGGAGGGACCTTGGAAGGAAAATAGACAGGGTGGGGAAGAGGGGGGAGAGGGGATCTAACATTGGGGGAAGAAAAAGACCTGAGAGCCAGCAGAAAGAATGGAAACAGGCAACCTCAGGAGATAGGAGGTTGGGGGGACCCTCCAGAATGCACCAGAGACGTGGGAGGTGAGAGACTCACAGGACTAAAAAGGAGAGACTTAGATGAAATGCCTGACAGTAGGGAAAGAGAACCTATAGAGCCCACCTCCTGCAGGAAGACAGGGCTTCAAATGAGGGAGAGGGGGGCCATCCCACAGCCATAACTCTGACCCATAATGGTTCCTGTCTGCAAGAATAACAGGGATGGAAATGGAGAGGAGCCCTAGGAAAAGAAACAGGCTCAAAGTGGGATCCAGCACAAGGGGAGGTCCCAAGGCCTGACACTATTACTGAAGCTATGGAGTGCTCACAAAAAGGGACCTAGAATGACAGCACTCCTGAAGACCCAACAAGCAGCTGAAAGAGTCAGATGCAGATGTTTGCACCCAACCAATGGACAGAAGCAGCTGACCCCTGCTGTTGAGTTATGGAAGGCTGAATGAAGCTGAGGGTGACCCTGTAGGAGGACCAGCAGTCTCAATTAATCTGGACCCCCGGGATCTCTCAAACACTGGTCCACCAAACAGGCGGCATATACCAGCTGATATGAGGCCCCTAGCACACATACAATAGAGGATTGCCTGATCTGTGTTCATCCAGAGATGACATACCTAACCCTCAAGAGACTGGAGGCCCCAGGGAGCTTAGAGACCAGGTGGGGTGGGAGGTAGGGACATCCATGTGGAGACAGGAGGGGAGGAGGTATGGGATGTGGAACAGTTGGAGGATTGACAGAGGTTGATGGGGTGGGAAATAAAATATGGAGTGTATAAAAATAATTAATAAAAAATTCTTGGACTGGAGAGATGGCTCAGGGGTTAAGAGCACTGACTACTCTTCTAGAGGTCTTGAGTTCAATTCCCAGCAACCACATGATGGCTCACAACCATCTTTAATGGGATCTGATGCCCTCTCTGGTGTGTCTGAAGAGAGTGATAGTGTGCTCATATGCATAAAATAAATAAATAAATCTTTAAAAAATTCTTGCAAAACAAAACAAAACAAAACAACTAAGACCTGGATTAATATATATTAATATTATATATTAATTAATATATAATTATATATTAATTAAGTAATATTAATTATTATAATTATAATTAATATAATTATAATTAATTATAATAACATTAATATATTAATATATTAATTAATTAATATTAATGATATATTAGTATATAATTAATATGTATATTCCTTAATTCTTGGTTGAGGAATGTCTCTTTCTCCATTCCTCATCTTTGCTTAGGCTACCTCAGACAGAAGATTCCTGCAGGTATCTCCAGTCTCCACCGTCTCATCAGGACTGGGACATGCTGGGACATGCCATTCACGAACACATGAACTTTTGTATCCACCATGTAGAGAAGGACCTGGGTAAATTGTCTCTCAAATGGTGTTTTCCAGAAAGTCAGAGTGCATAGCACTGTGGTGGTCAACCTGAATCAGGCATTTCCCAGTCTCTCCCTATTGTTCCCTGACTTTGGCGGTCCCAGGACCCTGTAATGGCTGGTTTTAATGTCAATTTGACATAACCTAGAATTAGCTTAATGGGGAATTTTCTAGATCAGATTGGTCTGTGAGAATGTCTGTGGAAGATTGTACTGATGGTCTTAATTGATGTGGGAAGACCTACCTGGCCAGGTGTAGTAACCTTGGTGTTTTAGCCCCTATGGTGGTTTAAATAATCTTGACCCATGGGAAATGGCACTATTAGGAGGTGTGGCCTTATTGGAGGAAGTATGTCACTGTGTAAGTGAGCTTTGAGGTCCTATGCTCCGCTCTGCCCAGTGCAGAAGTGTAGTGGCCCGAAGCTACATTTGAACGGTTTACTGGGTCACCTGGAAAGAAATCTGGAGATGGGAACAGGCTGACAAGAGAAACATGGAGCCAAGATGAATTTCCTGTTCAAGGCTCAAAGTTAATGAAGATCTCCAAGTATATATAGGCGGGGCAAGACCCCTCCCCCAAAAGCTGGAAACAGGTCTTCAGAACTGGTTCTGTTTGCTCTGAAGGAGGTTAGCATCAGCTGGTGGCTAGTGTCTCTCAGGAAGCTGCTATCCTTGGAGAACAATGGGCTTCACCTTAGTCTGAGTGCTCCACCCTAGGTGGAGGGGATTATGGCTAATGCAGGAATTCCCACTCAAAGGCTGGGAGAGGAACTTCACTTTGATCAATGTCAAGCCGTGCCAGGTGACATAGCACCCCAAGACAGCTCTCTACACAGAAGGGACCCTCCTACTACCTGCCCATCGGACAATCTTCTTCTGTCTGCCTTTCGATCAGTTGTAGAACTCCTGGGTTCTATCTCTGGAGTCTGCTTGCATGCTACCATGCTTCTTGCCATGATGATAATGGACTAAACCCCTGAAAGTGCAAGCACGTCCCAATTAAATGTTGTTCTTTATAAAAGTTACCTTGGTCATGGTGTGTGTTCACAGCAATGGAAACACTAAGACAGCCCTTGCATCATATCAGAGCAGAGAACAGGAGCTGAGCATGCGCGAACTATCTGCTCTTGACTGTAGATCTGATGCTTCAGTTATCAATTTCTGGGGGGCTTTGGGGTGGGACAGAGGGAGGTCAGGTCAAGTGGGGAGATTTTGGGGACTCTAATGGGAGTTGTCTTTTAGGCCAGAGGTATAGGGATCCTGAAGAAGGTTGTAATAGGGGCCAGGTGGACATGAGGGGCCAGGGAAGAGGCTGTTTCCAGGGCCAATGAGGCAAGAGGAGTCCAAGAGGGGACTGTCACCTAGCTCGGTGTAGTGAAGGCCTCCTGGAGAGTGGCAGAAGGTATGAGAGAGGCAGGAAGATATGAGAAGTGGCAGACCCTTCCTGAGGGAAGATGAGATATGAATACGGGGTTCTAGAAGGGGAAAGGTCCAGAGTCTCCCCTAGAGCATCATAGTAGAGGTGTGTTTAGCCCCCTGACATCACGACAGAGATTATCTACAAAGTTCATGCTCAAAAACTGCCCAATAGAGCCTCTCTCTTTTTCTCTCATAATGTTTTAAGCAAGTTTATGACTTTGTGTTGGGTAGTTTTCACAGCTGATCTGAGGCTCATGGAGTCCAGAGATTGCAGCTAAGATACACTTGTGGTGGGGGAGACCAAGGAAGGAAAAAGAAGAAGCCAATGAACAAGTTCATGGGTCTTTGCTGGGGGCACAAAATGAAACCCTGACTCAGGATGGAGCCAGAGGTAGTTTAGTGTCTTAACATCTCAGAGTTCTTCAGGATCAGATGTCCTAGACCAAGGCCACTCTTGGGCCTGTTGGTCCCCCAGTGTTAGTTTTTAGTTGGACAGTTGTGTTCCTTTTCTCAGAGTGGAGAACACCTTTGGGAGGACACCCAGGCACATGACAGCCCTCAAACCTTCCTCTCTGTGGTCTCAATCAAATCT
The DNA here is from genome assembly GCA_964023405.1 of Apodemus agrarius. Classification (NCBI taxonomy): domain Eukaryota; kingdom Metazoa; phylum Chordata; class Mammalia; order Rodentia; family Muridae; genus Apodemus; species Apodemus agrarius. The sequence goes on from OZ030028.1 coordinate 45,253,570, forward strand.
CCCAAACAATACAGGAGAAGAAACAGGAAATGGAATAGACATGCACCTCAGGTAGAAGAGTGTTGGATCTCCGTTCCTTTTGGAATTACAGAAGGGAGGTCTCACTAATTATGTCCTGGATTCTGACTTGTGCTAAATGTTCTATGTCACCTCAAGTCGCCCTTAGGGGTTCATAACATGGGACCTCTCGCCCCATGAACATGACACCCACCTCAATGAACAGTGAACCCCCACCTCCATGAACATGACACCCACCTCTATGAGCATGGAAACCCCCACCTCCATGAACATGACACCCACCTCCATGAGCATAACACCCACCTCTATGAACATGGAACCCCCACCTCCATGAACATGACACTCACCTCTATGAACAGGGAACCTCCACCTCTATGAACATGGAAACCCCCACCTCCATGAACATGGAAACCCCCACCTCCATGAAAACAGGCTATTCCACTTCCATGGACATAAACTTTCCAGTTTCCACAAACATGATATTTCCAATTTCCATGACTATGCTGGCTGGATTTATGTCAACTTGACACAACTCAGAGTAATTTGGAAAGAAGACTTCTCAATTGAGAAACTACCTCCATCAGAGTCACCTGTAGGCAAGCTTGTCAGGCATTTTCTTAATAATTGATACGGGAAGGGACTATGGGTGGGACCATCCCTCAGCAGTAGGTCATGACTTATATAAGAAAGCAGTCTGAACAAGTCATGAGGAGCAGGCCAGTAAACAGCCTCCTCCGTGGCTTCTGCTTTAGTTTTTGCCTCTAGCTTCCTGTCTTGAGATCTGGCCCCGACTTTCCTCAATGATGGAGTATGACCTGAGCTGTAAATTGAAATAAATCCTTTTATTCCCAAGTTGCTTTTCTATTTATTTTATTTATTTTATTTTTTTATGTATGTGAGTACACACTGTATCTGAACAGATGGTTGAGAGTCAGCATGTGGTTTTCTGGGAATTGAACTCAGGACCTCTGCTTGCTCTGGTCCTGCTCGCTCCAACCCTGCTCGCTCCGGCCCCACTTGCTCTGGCCCAAAGATTTATTTATTATTATATGTAAATACACTGTAGCTGTTTTCAGACACTCCAGCAGAGGGTGTTAGATCTTGTTACGGATGGTTGTGAGCCACCATGTGGTTGCTGGGATTTGAACTCAGGACCTTTGGAAGAGCAGTCGGTGCTCTTAACTGCTGAGCCATCTCTCCAGTCCCCCAAGTTGCTTTTGGTCATGATGTTTTATCACAGTAATAGAATCCCCAACTAAGACACATGGTGTGACCAGTATTCTCAAACAAGGCATCTTTCACCTTCACTGACACCATATATTCCACATTAAAGCTACTGGTTATGTCATCTGTCCCAAACTTAAAGGTGTGGGCCTGTGTACCTGGGGCATAGGCCTGGCCAGATTCAAGAGTTCTGGCAGAGGGAAGGGAAGAAGGGGGGGGGAGTCACTTCCGCCACTGGTCCCACCTCAGTCTTTGCCAAGCTACCGAGCTACCGTCTTGATTACCCGCGTTGCCCTGTGCTCAGTCAGGTCTGGTGGGCAGACACCTAGCCAGGGAGGAGTGCTGTGGAGCTGCTGCTGGTGTTTCAGGAGAGCAGACCTCTTCCCTCTTGTGTTACAGCTCTTATGGCAGAAGGTCTCAAGACGACGGAGTAATTCTCACACACCTTTAGTAATCATCTATAGGATTCAGGATAGGATTTATATACAGTTTTGGGGGTGATTCAGGGTTGACAGCAGGTACTTCTCATTGGCTTGGACTGAGAGCTTGGGGAAACCTTATTTACATGTGGGAAGGCTTGGCCACACACCTCTCCCATGGGGTGCTTTGGGGACTGAAACTACTATTAGGAGCCAGGGGCCCCGGGGGGGCGTGGTCAAACGCCTTCCATCCCATGTAGGTGGAAGCTTGGGTTCAAGGTTGGTGCTCAACCTGGGGCTGGGCTAACTGTGCACAGCCCACTTCCCAACATAAATGTAAGGTTCAAGCATTATCTATACCTCCAAGATCTGTGTCCCCACCCTGAGAAGAGTTTTAGAGTTCTTCCTTTAGGTATCAAAGTGTGTTGGTTGGCTTAACCCAGGAAACCTCTTACAAAACCTCTTACAAAATTCACCTCCCAGTGCAAAATCTGAAGATTTAGTGTGGGACTCACATAAGAGTTGGCTTCTACGCAAACACACACACACACACACACACACACACACACACCATTATCTGTAGAGGTAAAATGTACACACACACACACACACACACACACACACACACACACATACACACAAAGACTTACAAGAACCACAATATTACCAAACTACAGACACATATTTGACATACATAGACATCACAAAATAAAAGCACAAAGGGACACAGCACAGACACACTACATATATACAAGGATAAATACATACAGATGAATAATCTAATCCAGCCACAGATTTGACACAGTACAGTAAGAGCTCACACAGAAGCATATGCACCTCCTACACAACATATATGAAGAGAGAGGCCATACAACCCAAACCACAGACACCACACAATAAAAATCTACACACAGGAACCTGGAGGCAAACAACTCATATACACAGACACAGAGAAAGGCAAATGCAACCCAGTCAAGCCGGACACATAGTCACAGTAAAAAAGTATTTTTTTCCCCTCACAGTAAAACTACTCACAGACACAGATTATGATTGCTCTCTTGGCTATTGACTTGCATCATTATAGAAACAAACTTCTGGGCATGTCTGTGAGAAATTTTCTAGATTAAGTTGGGGTGGGGAGACCTATCCTAAATGTGGGTGTCACCATTCAAAAGCTGGGGTTCTAGGCTGAATAAAAAGGGGAAACTGAGCTGAGCACCGTGGTTCTCCGTCTCTAACACTGTGGATCTCCTCCATCTCTGAGCACTGTGGTTCTCCTCCATCTCTGAGCACCGTGGTCCTCCATCTCTGAGCACTGTGGTTCTCCTCCATCTCTGAGCACCGTGGTTCTCTGTCTCTGAGCACCGCAGTTCTCACTGTGGTCCCTGCTTTCTGACAGTGAGTGCAGTGTGACAGCTACCCCAGACTCACACCTTTAGCACAGTAATGGTGACGATCCGAAGTGTGAACCACCTCAAACCGTTTCTTCCTTAGGTTGCCTTTGTCAGGTATTTTGTTGGAGCAATAGGTAAGGACTAGACAGACATAATGCACAGATATCTACACACCATTTATTCAACACAACAGGACTATAGTTTACCAGAATACTTCCACACAAAAAAGCCATGTTATAACTATGCACACAATCATGTGCACACAGGCAGGGCACACACACAGACACAGACACAGACACACACACACACACACACACACTAGCAGAAGCACACAATTGAACACAACCATAGTTGATTATAGCACTATGGTAATTTGGTCACAACCAAATGGATACAGAGAACAGGCAGAAACATACAACCCCCCCCCACATGAACAGATATGTACACATGCTGTTTGTGTGTGCACACACAAACACATGTACAAAACTCAGAGATAGGCAGACATAACACATATAACCTCCACAGACACACACAAGGCATAAGCAGTTATCCAGATGCACGAGCCCCCTGCTGGTTGCTTGCGGAATGTTGAAGGGGAGGGGGAGGAGAAGGAGGAGGGGGTGGAGGAGGAGGAAAAGGAAGGGGGAGGATGAGAAGAAGGGGGAGGAGTTGACAGGCTTTCCAGCTCCATCCTGCTCTCCTCTCTGCTTGTAGGCTTCATTTTTATTCCTCCTTCTCCTCACCCTTTGGTTTCAGTCAACTTAAGCCTCTTCCGACAACTTCCTGTGTCCCTGTCTTCAGCCCAGCTCACCTCTTGAGACTCTACATTCCTTCTCACCCTCCTTCTTTTCTTTTTTAAGATCTATTTCGGTGGAAATCATATCCTCTGGAGGTTGAGTTACAGGCAGTTGTGAGTACACACAGGCACACATACATACATACACACATATTAATGCTTGTGTGGTGAGGGAAGTGTGGCGATTTGAATATTCTTGTCCCAGGGAGTGGCACTGTTAGGATGTATGGCCTTGTTGGAGTAAGTGTGCCTTTGTTGGAGAAAGTGTGTCACCATAAGGGTGGGCTTTGGCTTGCCTACGTTAAGTTCTCCTCAGTGCAGAAAAGCCTCCTCCTGGCTGTCTGAGTCTTCTTTGACTGCCTTTGGATCAAGATGTCAAAGTCTTGGCTCCTCCAGCCCCATGTCTGCCTGCGGGCTGCCATGCCTCCTGCCTTGATGACAACGGACTATACCTCTGTAAGCCAGCCCCAATGAAATGTTTTCCTTTATAACAGTTGCCTTGGTCTTCACAGCAATGGAGCCCTAAGAGAGAAGGTCCTGGCAGCCCGAGCCCAAGCCACACACACACACACACACACACACACACACACACGTTATGTCGTCTAAGGCATTTCACATGTATACAAATATGTACTTTATGAATTTGTTCAATGCATTTTTCCTTGAGAGATTTTTTTTTTTTTTTTTGGTTTTTCGAGACAGGGTTTCTCTGTGTAGTCCTGGCTGTCCTGGAACTCACTCTGTAGACCAGGCTGGCCTCGAACTCAGAAATCCGCCTGCCTCTGCCTCCCAGAGTCCCACTACCACCCGGCCGAGAGATTTTTTTTTTAAAGGTAGGATCTCATGCAGCCCAGGTTGGCCTCAACTTCCCATGTGCCTGAGGAACCTTGAACCTTGAACTTCTAATCCTCTGCCCACATCTCTCCAGTGCGGGGTGAGAGGCCTAGGCTGCCATGTTTGGTTTATGTTGGTGCTGGGGATGGAATCCAGGGCTTTGTGAATGCTGAATAAACACTTTACCAGCTGAGCCACATCCACAGGGCTTTAAAAGGCTTTTATTAATATATACTGCTTTTCTATAGCAGTGGGTTTTATTATGGAATTTTCATACCTGTATATAATGTATTTTGACCACAATCACTCCACTGCCCTCTGGTTTCTCTCCTGCTCCCTGTCACCCCCTTCCTCTTGCCATGTCTACTTTCACATCTTTTTTCAGTGACCCAGTGAGTTTCAGTGGGTTCCTACAAGAGCATAGATGAGGGCTATCTGCAGGGATGCGGACATCTTATCGATGGCCACACCACCAAAGCAAGTGGCTCTCCTTGAAACAACATTGACTGCGCATGGATCCTAGGAAGGAGCAGGGCCCCACCAGTTCACCACCACCGCCCGGCGGTAAATACCATTCTTATACTTACTCACTGGGTAAATATGAGAAAAGAACTCCTGAGAGGGGAAGCCATGGGTCTACATGCGCACAGCCAGCAGCCAGCAGTCAGTACAGGTTTCTAATTTCCAGCTTTCCCTCAGCTTCTGAAAATCAGAGATATCTGTGCTAGGGCTCCTGAGTGGAAAGAGTCAGGGCTGTGTGGGGACAGAGGGATGGATCTGACCAGGGAAAATGCTACCAAGAACTTGAGGAGAGATGCCAGCCTGCCTGTTTGGAGAGCCCCCGGGGACTTCCCCAGGTGCTTCAGCCTTCCTGGGAAGAAGAAACTGGGATGCAAGGGAGATTCCTGGGATCAGTTGCATTGCCTTGTCTCAAGGCCATTTCCCGGGAGAGCGCCATGACGGCAAGTCTGGTACATGCAGGAAGCCCCATTTGGCTTCTGAGGGCTCTCGGATTCACTGACTCAGCTGCAGATAAGGTCATCATACGGCCCTCTGGGGACCCGCTGTGGAATCATTGCTGCAGAGGGAAGGGGGTAAGCACAGGTGGTCTTCCCCCTGCTGTCCCCCACCCCCTACTCTCCCTAACCCCAATCAGAAATGCTAGCAAAGGCAGTCTGCTTTTCTAGAAGTTTTCATTTGCAATCTTACCACACAGGCGCACCACCTCTAGGAATCCTTATCACCTTTCCTCATCTCTATGGACTGTGAGTCATCCCTAGAGGGCAGCAATCCTTATCCTAATCTCAACACTTCATCAGGACGACTTTCAAGCATTCAGGAAGTTTGAATTTTGCAATGAGCAGCTTCTTGCTAGATTCTACAGTTCATAGCTTCCTAATTTACCTTACCACACATTTATCTGTTTCGCTCCTCATGTTTGTGGCAGCAAGAATTATTATCTGCTAAGCTACCTCCCAAACTTGTTAATACTTATAATACAAACTTTATGTGTTAAATAAAAGCAATTTAAGAAAACTACTGAGAACGAACCCCACGAACAAGATTTCTTCCAGCTGTGAAGCTTGTAACCCAGACACACAAAACAAAACAATACCCACACTTATTAACACACAAGACAATTCCTTAGGAAGCTATTTCTTGGCTCTTTCCAGGAAGTCTCTCCTACACAGCAACTCTCACAGGCCAGCATGCTGCAGTGATCTCCTGACTGTCTCCCCTGGCTGGAGCTATAGGCAGGCTGCCATGTCCACGAGGTTCTTACATGGATCCTGGGGATTCAGAGTCAGGTTCTCTTGCTCACAGAGCTGAGCATCTCCCCCAGGCCCTCCTTTTAAAAATGAGCATATAAAATTTTAGATGTCATTATAGTGTTTTCACCTTCTGCTCCCAAGAAGCTATTGTTCTCACCCCACCTTGAACTGGTTTTGTCAATTTCCTTCTGGGGGGGGGAGGCGTCCCCCCTCCTATCTTCCTGCCCCCACCCCTACCCCTTCCCCCACCCCTGCCCCTTCCCCCACCCCTGCTCCTTCACATCCTGTGTACCATGGGTCCTTTTAACCCTCTCTCACTCCTGGAAGTCTCTTCCCCTCTCCATTCTTGTTTCATAGCTGTGCAACACGCAGCCTCTGTTATGTGCACACATACAAGTCTGAGATCTGTACACGAGACGAGCCACATTGCTTTTGACTTTGTAAGCCTGGCTCACCCTACTTGATACACTTCCCAGATCCATCCATTTCCCCCTGCAAACTTCAGGATTTTATTTTTCCTTACAGCTGAATTTATTTCCATCGTGTATATTTTCACGCTCCATCCATCTGTTGAAAGACATCTTGGCCCAGTCAGTAGGACTACCACTAAGAAATCTGTCAGCAGCACTGGCTACATGGCGGAATGAGAAAAGGCACAGCTACCGTATCTGATGGCCTGAACTCCACCTGCAGGGCTCCTGTGGTGGAAGGGGAAAACTGACTCTTACAAGTTGTCCTCCGACTTCCACAAGCTCGCTGTGGTATATGTCTTCCTGCTACTAAATAAATAAACAAACAGACAAATGTAATTTAAAAATTTAAAAAGAAAAGTTCCTGAACAGAACACCAGTAGCTTATGCTCTAAGATCAAGAATCAACAAATGGGACCTCATAAAATTGCAAAGCTTCTGTAAGGCAAAGGACACTGTCAATAGGACAAAATGGCAACCAACAGATTGAGAAAAGATCTTTACCAATCCTGCATCTGATAGAAGGCTAATATCCAATGTATACAAAGAACTCAAGAAGTAAGACTTCAGAGAGTCAAATAACCGTATTAAAAATGGGGTACAGAGCTAAACAGGGAATTCTCAACCGAGGAAATTTGAATGGCTCTGAAGCACATAAAGAAATGTTCAGCATCCTTAGTTATCAGGGAAATGCAAATCAAAACAACACTGAGATTCCCCCTCACACCAGTCAGAATGGCTAAGATGAAAAACTTAGGGGACTGCAGATGCTGAAGAGGATGTGGGGAAAGAGAAACACTTCTCCATTGTTGGTGGGATTGCAAGCTGGTAAAACCATTCTGGAAATCAGTTTGGTGTTTCCTCAGAAAATTAGTCATAGTATTCCCTGAGGACCTAGCTATACTGCTCTTGGGCATATTCCCAGAAGATGCTCCTACATGTAATAAGGACACATGCTCCACTATGTTCATAGCTGCCTTATTTATAATAGCCAGAAGCTGGAAAGAACCCAGATGTCCTTCAACAGAGGAATGGATACAGAAACTGTGGTATATATATACAATGGAATACTATTCAGCTATTAAAAACAAAGAATTCATGAAATTCTTAGGCAAATGAATGGAACTAGAAAGTGTCATCCTGAGTGAGGTAACCCAATCACAAAAGAATGCACATGGTATGCACTCACTGATAATGAATGTTCACCCAAAAGCTCAAAATAAACAAGTTACAATTCACAGGCTACAGGAAGCTCAAGAAGAAGGAGGACTTAAGTGAGGGTGCTTTGGTTCCTCTGAGAAAGGGAACAAAATACGCACAGGAGCAATTGTAGAGGCAATGAGTAGAGCAGAGACTGAAGGAAAGGCCACCCAGAGACTGCCTTACTTGGGGATTCATCCTATAAACAGTCACCAAACCCCGACACTATTATGGACAAGAAGAGCAGCCCCTTTTATAGTGGGCCAAACTTACCTGATGGGGAGGAGCAAACCTGGCTGTTGCCAGGTAGCTGTGCGGTGGAGCTTAGACAGAATCTTAAGAGATCTGGTAGTGAAATTTTAGAAGGACATTTGGCAGTCTTAAGAGACTTTAGTCTGGGCTCTTTGTGTAATTCTTTGAATTAAGAATTTGTGGTTTCTGGTCTGCTGGGGCAGAGTCAGCTGTGATCAACATGAGACCAGAAACACTGAAGTGAAACCTTTGCTTCACTGGGACAATTGGTGCTGGTTTGTCAGGGCTGAAAAGTCTCCTGTAACTAATGAGAGACCAGCATCACTGAGGTGAAGTCTTCTGGGAGTATTTTCTCATGGTTAACACACAGAAGCTGTGGTCTAGAGAGGGCCAGGGCTGCATCTTAAGCTGGTAGCAGAGCTTGGCAATGTGTAAGAGTCTCTCCCATGTATATCGGCTTTGTGGCACACAAGCTGTAAGACCGAAGGCTTATGGAGAGTGGCTGGGGCTTGGCAGAGTGAGAGGCCACAAAAGGCCACTGGGGAAAGAACAGCTGCAGCACACTGGAAATGTCAGCACTGCGGGATGACTGCACACGTGTGAGCAGCGCCGTCCTGAGCCTGCCTACAGGACAAGCTGTGGATACTCTGCGTGGTAGAACCAGAGAGGTGGAGCAACCCACGGCCGGTGGAACCCAGATGATCACCGATAATTAGCAGACACTGGGTAACGACCTATTTACAGTTAAATTTTGGCTTTCTTTGATCATATTGTAATAATGTCTGGTTGTTCCCTCTTGGACTAAGACAATATTTAAACTATTTTGGACTATATAAGGCCCCAGAGTTAAGAACCTTTGAATTTTAAAAGAGGCTCTGGACTTTTAAAGTGTTGAAAAAACTTAAAGATTGTGGGACTTTCAAAGTTATATTAATTTTTATGTTGTGATATTAATATGTGATCTTGGGGATAAATAAAAGTTTATGGTTTGACAGTATTATGTTTATGCTGTTATGTGTCAAGCTGACAAGAGGTTAAGTTGTACTTGTTAGTTTTCTCAACTGACAAACTAAAGTCATCTGAGAAGAGTGAACCTTAGTTGAGGAATTGCTTCCATCATATTGGCCTTGGGCATGTCTGTGTGGCATTTTCCTGATTTTTTTATTGATATGAGAGGGCGTAGCCTACGGAGGGTGTTGCCACTCCTGCACAGATGGGCTTAGGAGGTATAAACAAGGTAGTTGAACACAAACCTGAGATCAAGTCAATAAGCAGCATTCTCTCACAGTTTCTGCCTCTGTTTCTGCTTGAGTCGCTGCCCAACTACCCTCAGTGGTCAACTGATTGGGATCTGTAAGCCAAATAAACCCTTCCTTTTCCAAGTTGCTTTTGGTAAGTGTTTTATCACAGCAATAGAAAACAAACTTGGACAGTCTTCCATAATGAAACCACTTCTGGGCATGTGCCCAAAAGACTTCCTATCCTACTAGGGAGACCCTTGTACATCCCTGTTAACTGCTGCTCTCTTCACAAAAGCAGGGGAAACAACCAGTTAAGTGTCCTTAACTCCTTTTGAGTTCTTGCTAGGCGTCTCTGAGCTGCATGCAGCATGGTGGTGCACACTCAGAATCCCAGCACTTCAGAGGCAGAGGCAGGATGTTTGTGGATGTGAAGACAGCCTGGAATACACAGTATGGAGCCACCCTGGGGCTTAGATGAGACCCCCATCTTACAGAAACAAAAGAGCAAAAAGGAACAAACCCAAAACCTCATTCCACAAAAACATATGCAATCAAAACACGTTACCACTGCTTCCTGTCTGTCTCCATTATCTGCTTCAACTTCTGGTTTCACTTCCTGCCTTTCTTCTCCGTTTCAAACTAAACAACTCCCCTGGGCTGCAGAACTATACAAACTCTGGGGTAAAACAAAATTCCTCCTGGAGTAACCAGGCTGCCCATGCTTTGCTGGTCTGGGTGGGTTGTTGGCCCTTCCTTACCTTTTCTTTTACTTTCATTACATTTGTTCCTTCAGAACAGCAAGAGAGCTCAGCAGATAAAGGTTCTTACCACAGGCACCAAGCGTTATGACCTGAGTTTGATCCTTGAGTGGAAGAAAGAAAGGATTCTAGGAAGTTTGTCCCCTGACCCAAGGTGTGCCCCCCCCATAACCAGGGTAAATAAATAATATAAGATTGATTCTTTTCTTTGACAGTTTTGATCGCTGTCACCTCTCTGAATTCCTCAAGCCTTTGCCTCCTCCCCTCCCTACGAGTCACGCATGGCTTCTGTTTTGTTCTGTGGCTGGATGAGTTTAACCAGGACCATCCGTGTGACCATGGGTTTGGAACTGTTAATGTCTGGGGCCTGATGGGCTCAAGAGTGACTATGTCACTGAAAATAATGCCTTCCCCTCCCCCAGAGTTTGACAATAGCCAATAATTCAGAAGAGGTAGGGACCTGTGAGATCCTTCTTAATCCATGAGTGACTATTGACAAATCAAGTCTTTTGCAGATAACTTCATTGGTCAGGACTGCAGTGATTGTGAGACATGCCAAGAAGACACCATTTCACAGCCTTCCTCCCAGTCTTCTTGCTCTTAAAATCTTCTGGGATGTTTTCTGAGCCTCCAGGGGAGAGGTGGTGGGCACACTGATGATACAGGGAGAGGTGGTGGGCACACTGATGATGGGCACACTGATGATGCAGGGAGAGGTGGTGGGCGCGCTGATGATGCAGTGGCTTTGGGAGTCTGCTTGGCAGGCTTATTTTCATCAAGTTAAACATTAACTGTTGGTATTCTGTCCAAGCTCCACCCACAGTTACCTGGCAATAGCCAGGTATGCCCCGCCCCATATGCCTGGCCCACTATAAGAGGGGCTGCCTGCCCCTCCTCGCTCTCTCATTCCTCTTTCTTGCTCTCTCATCGCACTCTCACCTCTCTGCCCCTCTTGGGCTCTCTCCCCTCCCCCCTCTCTCCACGTGGTCATGGCTGGCCTCCACTCCTCTCTCTCTCTCTCTCTCTCTCTCTCTGTCTGTCTGTCTGTCTCCACTATACCATTGACTCCCATCCTCTTCCCTGAATAAACTCTATTCTATATCATGTCATGTGTGCGTGGTCCCTCAGGGGGAAGGGATGCCTAGGCCTGGGTCCATTTAGGCACCCCCCTTCCCCCATGCTGCCATGCCACACTCCCTAATATCCCCTTCTCTCTTTTATATCCCATCATATGGTGCCGAAACCCGGGAACAACAACATTAAGCAACAACACTAAACCATCACTAACTGTGATGGTTACCATAGGCTGTTGAAAGGATCTAGATTTTAGACTTTAGAAATACACAAGAGACAAGCCTCTAGGCATGTCTGTGTGAAGGGTTCTAGATCAGGTTAACTGAGGTAGGAAGAGCTGCCCTGAGTTTGGGTGGCAGCATCCTGTGGGGGAGGGTCTCAGGCTGAACGTGACGTACAGGGTGAGCTGATCACCAGTGTTTGCTTTTCTCTGCTTCCCAGCTGTGCAAGCAGGTGACCCATTGCCTCCGGCTCCCATCGCCATTGCTTTCCCGCCGCGACGCACTGAACTCTTGAACTGAGAGGAAGAATAAACCTTTCTTTACTTTAGCTGCTTGCTGGGTGCTCTGTCGCAACAATGGAAAGCATAACTGATGCTCACGTTTCCACCATGATGCTCTCTGCCTCAAAGTGACCTTGCCAAGGGAACCTGGCCAGAGCACAACCATGCTGTTTGGACCTTTTAGCCTTCCAGAAATGTACCAAACTTCTTTATTCTGGGGGAAATGTAAACATTTCATTTTTAATATCTATTTGCTTATCATTTTTATATGTGTGTGAACACACATGTGTGGATGTGTGTGTATGGACACACTCCTCCATGAAGGTGTGCATGGAAGCCAGAGGTTAGTGTCAGGTGTTTTTCTCCTCATTTCTTCACCTCACCTTATGTTTTGAGAGGGTTGCTAAACTGGAGCTCATCATTCTGCCTAGACTGGCTGGCTGCAAACCCCCAGGATCTGTTCATTTCATTTCCCCATCACTGGGCTTACAGATGCATGCTGCTGTGTCTAGGTTTTATGTGGGTTCAGGGGATCTCAACTCAGGTCCCCAAACACTTTTCTTTTTTAAAGATTTATTTTATTTATGTAAGTACACTGTAGCTGTCTTCAGACACACCAAATGGATCCCTTTTACAGATGGTTGTGAGCCACCATGTGGTTGCTGGGAATTGAACTCAGGCTGTCTGGAAGAGGAATCAGGGCTGTGAAGTGCTGAGCCATCTCTCCAGCCCATAAACACTTTGTGTATGTGTGTGTGTGTGGGTGTTTTGAGACAGGGTTTCTCTGTATAGCCCTGGCTGTCCTGGAACTCACTTTGTAGACCAGGCTGGCCTCGAACTCAGAAATCCGCCTGCCTCTGCCTCCCAAGTGCTGGGATTAAAGGCATGCACCACCACGCCAGGCCCGTAAACACTTTTCTTATTGAGTCATCCCTCAGCCCTTCTCTTTTCTCTACAATGTGTGCAGCCTTAGGCATTTTGTTTGTGTAATGAAAAAACAGGTGAATATGTGAATCAAAAGGATTCAGTGGTTAAGATCACTTTCTGCTCTTGCAGAGGACCAGAATTTATTTCCCAGCACTCACAACGAGTGGCTCGCAACCACCCGTAACTCTTGATGCTCTCTCTGGCCTCAATGGACACCTTAATTAATGCACATATGCACACAAACTTATGCTGGGACTTGGCTCCTTGTGGGATAGGCTCATCTTACCAAGTCACCCTAAGCTTATCCATCTATGGGAAAGCCATCATCCAAGCTGGGCAAAGGCTTTCCAGAGGGGCTGATTTTGGGTTGCCTATCTATAGTAAGGCCTTATCTATGCTAATGAGTAAGCCCAGTAAACTCATTGGTTCCCCATAAGTTAAGTCCAAAGAACTCATTGGTTCTCTAGGATGAACTTCAGTGACTCAAACTTTGATTTACCATTTGGACTTTGTAAGGAAGGGGTAGACTAGACATTGCCTAGTTACTCTCCTTCCAAATTCTCACAACAGATGCTTACATTTGTTACTGTTACTATGTTTCATAATATAAAAAATAAACTAGGGCTGGTGTGATGGCTCAGAGGTTAAGAGCACTGACTGCTCTTCCAAAGGTCCTGAGTTCAAATCCCAGCAATCACATGGTGGCTTACAACCATTTATAATGAGATCTGACACCCTCTTCTGGTGTGTCTGAAGAGAGCTACAGTATACTCACATATAATAAATAAATAAATCTTAAAAAATAAACTAGAATGTTTATCTGAGTTCTTAAGGTCTGAGTAAGTTATATAAGGTATGTGGAAGATGGGACTTTGACATGCTATGCATGATATTAAAATTTCTAAGGTTAAAGTTCAGTACATTGATGTCAAAGTTCAAAACATTGAACTTTGTTTAAATCAATGGAGCTAAAAGTGTTTGGTTTCCCCAAGCTTTATCTAAGCATTACACAGTAATTAAAAGTGCCAGACTGGTGTAATGACCACTGAATGCTCACTAACCATACTCGAAGGCTACACTAATATGATCAGAATGGTTAAGAGGGAGACTATTGTTCCCCTTGCCCTCCAAAGTCATCAATGTCCCAGGCATAGGATATCCCTCAAAATGCTCTATAACTCTTGTTCATGGAGGCCATGGAGACCCTACCAATGACTCTAACCGGAGAAGATCATGCTTCCAAGTGAATCCACAGTCCAGCCAGGCCTCTGACTTATCCTCACATGGATGGAACAATTGAAAAAAGGAAGCCTAGATAAGCCTAGATGTTCTTTCAGGTCAAGTGACTCCCAAGGACAAGACCCTTAACTGACCGAGACAGTTAAAGAGCAGCAGTTAATTTTGTCCAACTACATGGTCTTGAACACCTGACAGAAAAGAAATGGCTGGTGTTTCTGTCATAGTCCAGGAGGTTGCACTACCCAGGCATGTGAGATGTTGTTTAGACAACTGTATATCGCCAATGACTGCCTTCTTCATAAGGAAAATGCTGCCAAGATATAAGAGGCTTTAGACCTTGGCTCAGTTCAAAGCAGTGGTAAGCACTTTTTGGGAACCCAGAGAGATCCACTATTGTTTTAACTTAAAAGCCAAGTGATGCTTAAATTTCTTCACTCCTCCTTTAGAAGCCATCCGAAAGGGATCTCAAACTATGATTCTAGCCACTCCAACCATGACCCCAGCATTTGTGAGCAGACCTGAGGCTTGGCACTCTGGAGACTACCCTTAGAAGCCAAAGCAAAGCGATACTGAGCCCAAATGGTGGCTTTTGTGAGCCTCTCAAACTATTCTGATGGACTTTGATTTGGACACTTACAGAGTATCTCTGTTCTGGTCTTTCTTGGTTCCCTGCCTCAGACTTTTAATGCTAAGAACTTTTGCCTTCATTTCTCTTTCACATCTCTGTCCAGGCACTAGATAAAGGCCTCCTTTTCTCTACACCTTAGAGGTATACAAATGGAACCATCAATGCAGTTTGGGGTCTTTTAAATAGGCCCATTGTAGGGATACTCTGGTGGTCATGCCCAGTGATCCCTTCCAGCTGGAAAAAACCAGATTGGCCATTGTTCTGATTCCATAATGGCAATTAAGGTTACCTCTTAAGATTGGGGTGTATGATTTAAATATTGTATAATGAAGAGATGAGAATTGTGAACAACTTTTTAATATCAAAGGTAATCATCCTGATAGGGGCCCATATTTTCTGAACCGCCTCCTTCTTCCTTGTGCCAATTAGCTGTCCTGTCAGAGTATAAAGCTGAGCTTCCACCAATGGGATAAGATGCAGTCCTCCGTTATATTAGAGATAAAAGACAGAGGCCATTTGGAGGAAGTATGCTGTTGCTAGTCCAGTTTTGGTTCTAGCCCACCCTTCCTGGAAAGTAAATCACAAAGTGTGTTCCTTTGTGGGATACAGAGATCATGCTTTTCCAATATAGATCCAGAGGCTAGATTCATTTTCCAAACATTTATTGATGCTCTCTCTCTGTATGAAGATGGCTCCATGTCAGAGGGGTGCAGGAAGGGGGATGCAGGAAGATAGGACAGCTCCAACACCGTGTCTAGGAAGACAGGCAAGGGGTCAGATGATCAGGCTTTTAGAGCCAGTGATTTTGAGACTGACAGGTTAGATGGAAGGTTTAGGCTGTCTTGTGAGTTAGAGCTGGGGTCTCTAAAGCATGCACTGCTCAGGCTGAGTGGCTCTTATTAATGGTGCATTCGAAAAACCAGCCTTGGTAGTGGGCTTGAGGAGTAGGAGCCACCCTTCTGACTCACCCTGAGGCAAGGGGCATGGTCAGCAACTGCTCCTCTTCTCGCAGATCCAGCCATCTCTCTCATTGGTACATGGTGCATCATTCCACAGTCCCGAGTGTAGCATCATGACACAGTCCTCACGCCCCCTGGAATCATTGGGCTCTCCAGAGTTCCAGTGGCTGTGGTGGTTCAGTGGGAGTGTTACTGGGACTGAGGATAGACGAGGGTCAAACCTTCCTTTCCAAGGTTTGCCTTGCTTGCCTGTTGTTGGCTTTGCTGTAAACACTGAATACCTACTTTGAGTTTATATCTGCAGCATACATTTGTAAGGACCCAGAATTTAACTCAGTTAATTCCCAGTGTCTAGCATATCCCTTCTTTAAAGGTTAGTTCAGGAGCTGATGATATTTCTCAGTGGAAAAGAATGCCTGTTGTATAAACATAAAGACCTGAGTTCAAATCCCAAGTAGTCACATAAAAAGCTGTGTATGGTTGTGCATGTGTTTGTAACTTAAGTAGGGTAGGGGCTGGAGATAAGAGAGCGTCTGAGGTCTTCTGGCTATTAGTCAATCTAGATCCAGGTTCACTGAGAGAGCCTATCTTAATGGAATAAGGCAAGGAATGAGAGACTAGTCTACCCAGAGTTTCCCCCTAGCCTTTGCATGAGTATGCCTGGGTGTGCACAGTGACATATGCACCAAAGCATCAACAACAATCCTCTCCCAGGAATTTAGTCTTTAGATATCCAAAAGCATTTCCCCTAGGGTCTAACTCAACCCTCTTTTCAAATTTCTCTTGGGGGCCTTCTTACCTGAAGGTGAGTGAGGCTCCATCCACCCACCGGTAGCCTTGAATCTTGTTGAGGTGGCGAACAGCCCTCAGACCCAACCAATAGCCCCGGCCGCGTGTATGCTGACTCAGGAAGCCCTGGAAGGGAGTGGACGCATCAGCTGGCCAAGTCTGCCAAACATGCTGGGCCACACCAGCTCAGGCAAACCCGGCTTCTCCAAGTCCCAGCTGAGCACCTGCTCATTCAGGCCTCTGACAATCACCAGATGGGCACCTTGGCCTCCACAGTAGCTTTGTGCTGTATCCCATATGGCCTGTGTCTCAGAGAAATAGTAGCAGGAGCCTTGGAAGGGTAGCCATGATGGTGGACACTGCTCACAGGAGCCTGTTGGGTGAGGAGGGTCAGAGTGATAGAGTGTTATGGAAAGGGACCATTGGATGGTGTTAAGTTCCAGAGAAACGAGGGTGTGTCTGGTGGAAAGAGCAGCATTGAAAACCCTCAGTTGGGTCCACTCCTCCCAGCCCCCAGTCTCCTCTCTGGCTCACTGTTCTGGCGCCTGACAGCCTCCAGTGCCCGGAACAGTTCACTGCGGATGTTCTCACGGTCTCTGCTGGCTTTAGCCAAGTCCTGGGTCACTACAAGGTCAGAACAGTGGACATTTATAGTTGAGATTAAGACTGGGACTTATGAGTCAAAATACATGTCCTTGGTCAGTTCATGGCATCACAGTCAAGAATAACATCAATCTGAATGTGGTGGTTTCAGTTACTCCCGAAAGGCTGAGGCAGAGCAGTGAGGTCAAAGCTAACTTGGACTACACAGAGAGTTTAGGATCATCCTTGGTAACTTAGTGAGACCCTGTCTAAAAGAAAATGTAAAACGAGTGCTGGTAATAAGTTTTATATTAGAGCACCTGCCTAGAATCCCCCAGCAAGGGTCTGGGAGAGCGACTCAAAGGTAGACTTGCTTAGAATCCTGCGCTGAGGGCCTGGCCATGGCTCAGGTGTGGAAACCCTACCTAGCATGCAGACCCCTGGGTTCAGTCACCAGGGACCTGAGGGTCCAAGATTGCACTACCAAGAAGCGGTGTGGCTGTGATTGGGGGTGAAGCTCGGGCCCAGGGCTTGTGCTCGCTCTCACCACGCTCTTGCAGTTCTTTCAGGATGCTCTCCTGCTCCATCAGCTTTGCATGTGTGTCCTTAAACTCTGCGAGTGTGGTTTGCAACTGCGCTTTTGTCATGGAGCCTATATGGGGTGGGGTGAAAGCCAGCCTCTTGCTCCCACTTGCCTCTCCCAACCCCCCTTCCCCATTTCCAGCCCCTCAGCTTTCAAGCTTCCACCAAACCCTGTTTCTTACAGCAGTTCCTGCAGGCTTCGACATCATCCTTCAGGGAACTCAACATCACCTTCTGCTCTGAGGCTGGAATGACCCCAACACACACACACACACACACACACACACACACACACACACACACACACACACACACACACACACGGTTAGGGGACACCCTTTTCTAAACCAGTCAACCCCATTGCAGGGGCCTCAGCTATTCACTACCCAGTCCCTCCTCCCTGGCAGTTCCTCCTCCCACCGCAAGGGTGCGCAGTCGCCCCTGCTCTGCAGTTCCTTACGCACCATTAGTCCTCAGCAGGTCCTGGTGGCTGAGCAGCACCCTGAGCTCCCTGGAGGCTGCAGAGAGATGCAAGTAGGAGTTGTGAAGCCTCTGCCTGCTCAGAGTGTGTGAGGACACGTGTGTTGTTATCCACGGAGGCAGAGGCCAGGAATACATCACCCGGGTACGGACAGGAGATATACAAAATGCATATACACAGTGTTAAGGAGTAGTGGTCCTCAACCTTCCTAATGCTGTGGCCCTGTTGTGGTGACCTCCAACCATAAAATTATTTTCGTTGTTACTTTATAACTTTAATTTTTCTGCTGTTTTGAATTTCCATTCATAACGTGTAATTCATATCATGTAATCCACATGTTTTCTGATGTGTTAGGCAACCCTGTGAAAGGGTGGTTCAACCCCAAAAGGGGTCGGGGTCCATGGGAACCATGGTTTACACTCGTTCCGCTCCAGGACCCCACGTGACACGCCGCATAGGAAGCAAGTTTGTACTTTACCTGCCAGGCAGCATAACTTGTCCCTGTAAAGGGATGGGCTGGAGCGATGATTCAAAGCGGCTGCTCCAGAGAACCCGAGATTGGTTCTAATCACCCGCACCCACATGCAATGGCTCACAACTGCCTCCAGTTCCCGCTGTAGGGGATTTGATGCCATCTGCCCACTGTGGGCACGTGTACACCCGTGGAATACCCTCAGACACATACATGCACACATAAAAATACATCACTCACCACTGGACAGTAAGGTGCTCAGAATGAGAGCCCATAGAACTGTGGCGACCAGCAAAGCCAAGACCAGGAAGAAAAGTCTTTGTTTGTAGCACTCCCGACGTCCCAACTGCCCTAGTAGAACACAGATGAATTCTGGATCCCTCCAGGACAGAGGTACCGACAGCTCAAGTACCCTTCTACCACCACATGACAGAGTTAGAATTAATTAAAATTTTTTTTAATTTATTTTTATTTTTTAATTTTATTGGTTATTCTATTTATTTATATTTCAAATGTTATCCTCCTTCCCAACTCCCCCCCCCGAACCTCCTGTCCCATCCACCCTTCTTCTACAAGAGCGTTCTCTCCACCCACCCACTCCTGCCTCACCACCCTAGATTTCCCATACACTGGAGCATTGAGCCTTCACAGGTGGAGCAGAGACTAAAGGAAAGGCCGCCCAGACATGGCCCCACCTGGGAATCCATCCCATATGCAGCCACCAAACCAAGACACTATTGCTGATGCCAAGAAGTGCTTGCTGACAGGAGCCTGATATAGCTGTCTCTTGAGAGACTCTGCAAACACCTGACCAATACAGATGAGGATGCATGCAGCCAACCATCGGACTGAGCGTGGGGACCCCAATGGAGGATATAGGAGAAGGACTGAAGGAGCTGAAGGGGTTTGCAACCCCATAGGAAGAAGAACAATATCAACCAACCAGAGCCCCCCAAAGCTCCCAGGGACTAAACTACCAACCAAACAGTACACATGGAGGGACCCATGGCTCCAGCTGCATATGTAGTGGTGTTAGAATTCTTATGCCAATATGACTGGAGTCTATGTAACAAGGTGTCTGCGGTTGAAGTGATACCTGCCCCCCAAACAGGTTTTCTGGGGGAGACTCAGGTGATGCTGTTTCTCAGTCCAGGACCCAGGACCCAGGATCCCTGGGAAGACCTCAACCCAGGATGTGATCTCCCCACGCCCATGCTGCAGGTACCACCATTCCACACTCTTGTCTGTGCTGTGGAGTCTCCTGTATGGTTTTGTCTCCTCTTCCCCCCCCAACCCTCCCAAACTCCAAACATTAGAACAGAACCCATGGAGGAAGATGAGGTGGTTCTCTTTCTCCTACCTCTGGGGACCTCTTCGACTGCACTGTCCAGTTTGCTGTATCCACCAGTGTTCATGATGGTGGTAGCATCCAGCCCCGGGCAGAGATATAAATTTCAGTCTCCAGCCTAGCTCCATCCTATTTCCCTCCCTTCCTTCCTTCCCATGTCAGTGGCCTCAATTCCTGTGTGTAGGAAGTCAGCTAATGGTCGCTCACAGTGCTGGGTGAGGCTGGGGCTGTGAGGGGCAGATCAAAACTCTGTGGCTTGATCATTGTAGCTGTGTTTCCTGCTCAGAAGGTGTGAAGACCCATGTCTTGGTGTCTACGGAGGCATAGGCCAGGAATACAGCACCTACGCACAGATAGGATATATATATATATATATATATATATATATATATATATATATATAATGTATACACACAGTGCCAAGCAGATATGTGTTTGGTTTATACCAGCAGTTCTCAACCTTCTCTGTCTCTCTCTGCTGTCTCTCTGTCTCTTGCTGTGTGTGTGTGTGTGTGTGTGTGTGTGTGTGTGTATGATTGTGTGCGTATGATTGTGGAGACCAGAGGACAGCTTAGGGTGTTGCTATCGAGGCACCACTTATTTTAAAAACACAACAAGATTGCATTTATTTAGTTACATTGTGCGTTTAGGTGCTTGCATAGGATTAGAGAGCCCTCTAATGTACATTCTCCTGACAACCTGTGAGAGTTGGTTTTCTCTCTACACCCGTGGGTTCTGGGATCAAAGTCAAATCGCCCAGCTTGGCAGCAAGCTCCTGTACTCAGTGAGTTGTCATGGTGGCCCCCATCTACCTTTGTTTTGGAAACAGGGTCTCTTAAAGGGTAAGTAATACAGGCTGGCCACAGACTCTGTGTCCACCACCTCAGCAGTGGTGATATGTTGCAGGGTATTTGATCACACTGTGAACCCTGAGATTCTGTTATTTACTGAAAAAAAGCTTTTTCTAGTTGTGATGTGGCTCAGCCTTACCTTAGCACACACCTTTAATCCCAAACAATGAAGGTAAAGTTGGTTTATAGAAGGAAGCACCTGTGTTTGAAAGTGATGTATAATTGAGTGGCAGAAAAATTAGTGATGAATCAGAGAAAGATCTGATAGAATATGATATGCTCAACTCTCACAAGACAGAAGAAAGGGAAGCTACTTAAGGGGTAGTACAGAAAGAGAGGAGGCAGTTTTAGTGGTACAGTTTTACAGACAGGTTGTATAGGGACTTTTTTTTTAAAACCCCATTTTGTCTCCACTTGGAACCTAGGCCATAAACCTACACCAGACCCAAAAGTCCAGGAAGGAGACAATAAAATCCCTCACCTGAGGAACAGCTTTAAAGATAGCCACATGAGAGCAGAGACTGAAGGAAAGACTGTCCAGAGACTGCCCCACCTGGGGATCATCCCATATAGTCACCAAACCCAGACACTATTGTGGATGCCAACAAGCACTTGCTGACAGGAGCCTGATATAGCTATCTCCTGAGAGGCTCTGCCAGTACCTGACAAATACAGAGGTGGATGCTCTCAGCCAACTGTTGGACTGAGCACAAGGTCCCCAATGGAGGAACTAGAGAAAGGACCCAAGATGCTGAAGGAGCTTGCAGTCCCACAGGAAGAACAACAATATGAACCATCCAGTACTTCCAGAGCTCCCAGGGACTAAATCACCAACCAAAGAGTACACACGGAGGGACCAATGGCTCCAGCTGCATATGTAGCAGAGGATGACCTTGTTGGACATCAAAGAGAGGAGAGGCCCTTGGTCTTGAGAAGGTTCAGTGCCCTAGTGTAGGGGACACCAGGACAGGGAAGCAGGAGTGGGTGGGTTGGTGAACAGGGGCAGGGGGAATGGGATAGGGTGTTTTCGGAGGGGAAACTAGGAAAGGGGATAACGTTTGAAATGTAAATAACGTTTGAAATGTAAATGAAATTAAAAAAAAAGATAACCACGTGAATGGGAGATATCTTATCTCAGGATAGGCTGTCTGTGCTAGGCAGCACACCCTGTGGCTAATCATTCAGGATGCAGGAATGCAGCCCCATATGGGGAATCCTGGTACCCAGTAATGAATCCTTAGATCACCTCAAATGTTTTGTCTGGGATTCCAGGTTTTAAATAGTTTGTAAATTTTCAGTTTCTGCACACATACCTTCCCCCCATATACATAGTTAAAAATAATAAAAGTAAGCATGAAAAAACTTAAAAGTAATTTAAAAAAAAGACCTATATAACAATAGCTAGGTTGTAAAACCAACTTCAGTGTCCAGCAACAGAAGAATGAATGGGGAAAACATGGTTTATAGTCATAAAGGATAACTTAATGTCATTTACAGGAAAATGGGTGCAACTAAAGACAATCATATCAAGTGAATTAAGTCAGCCTTCAGGAAGACAAATATTGAATGTTTTCTCTCTTTTTCGGTTCCTAGATTTTGGATTTGGTTTTTTCAAGACAGGGTTTCTCTGTATAGCCCTGGCTGTCCTGGAACTCACTCTGTAGACCAGGCTGGCTTCAGACTCAGAGTGCTGGGATTAGAGGCATGCACCATCACCGCCTGGCTTTGGTTCCTAGATGTTATAGTTACATAAAAATCACGAATGTATACGTAACAAGAAAGTAGAAGTGAAAGTCTGTGGGGGAAAGAAAGGGACCAAGAGGAAGAGGAGCTGTGAGAATGGGAAGGTCAGGGGTGTGCTCAATGCACGCTATGCACTTGCATAAAAACGTGCTTGTGTAAAACATCACCTGTGTAACAAATACATTCCATGAAAATCTAAAACAAAAACCAAAACAAAATACCCCAGAGCTGAGAGTGGTGGTGAACTTCTGGAATCCCACAGTTGAGAGACTGTGTCGAGAGGGTTGTGAGTTCAAGCCCAGCCTGGCCCACATTGTGGATTTCTAGGACAGTCTAAACTGCATATGGTGAGAGCATTTCTCAATAAGTAAACACTAAATAAGTAAAGCTAATAAAACCAGCATGAAATGAAAAGGGAAATTACTGGGGTTCCCCAGTGTTATGATTTGTATATGCTTTTCCCAGGGAGTGGCACTATTAGGAGGTGTGGCCTTGTTGGAGTAGGTGTGTCACTGTGGGTGTGGGCTTAAGACCTTCACCCTAGTTGCCTGGAAGTCAGTCTTCCACTAGCAGCCTTCAGATGAAGATGTAGAACTCTCAGCTCCTTCTGCACAATGCCTGCCTGGATGCTGCCATGTTTCTGCCTTGATGATAATGGACTGAACCTCTGAGCCTGTAAGCCAACCCCAATTAAATGTTGTCTTTTATAAAACTTGCATTGGTCATGGTGTCTGTTCACAGCAGTGAATCCCTAACTAAGACACCCAGTAAGGGACGGGGGATAATGGAGGAAGATGGAGCTATTCAAGGCTCTTGCTGCCAAGCCTGGTGATCTGAGTTTGATCCTTGGAATCCACTGGCCCCCAGGAGTCCTCTGACTCATGTTCATGCTTTGGCAGTCACCTACCTACATAGATGGACACACTCACACAAATACACAATAAAAAGAAAAAGCCAAATGTAGTATCTCACTTGTAATTCTAGTGCTGAGGGGCGGTGGACCCCAGGGCCTTGTTCCACTCTGGCACTCAGGTCTCTGCAGGCCTGGGTACAATGGCCGATTTCTCTCCCCTCATATCTTGTTCCAATCTCGAAATGACATTGCAATGCTTATACCAATAATCTCCTGTCTCAAGCTTGAGTAATTCGAATTTATTGACAAGGCAGAGAATAAATACTAAGAAGTGTTGACACAAATGTCATTTCAAGGTTGAAACAAGATATCATGGCAGAGAAATCAGCATTTGAATAACAGAAGGGTAAACTTTACACACTGTAGAGAAACATTATGCCTACAGCTCTCTCTTACAGAAGACACACCTTCCTCAGAGCTCAGGACTGTGGGAAAGGGGTGAGAAGAGTGCCCAAGCAGAGAGGCTGCACGGTCGTATTCTTTTTTTTTCTTTATTATTAGACATTTGCTTTATTTACATTTCAAATGTTATCCCCTTTCCTCCTTATCCCTCTGAAAACACCCCATTCCACCCTCTTCCCCCTACTTACCAACCCCGCTTCCGACTTTCTTGACCTGGCATTCCCTTACACTGGGGCATCAATCATTCACAGGACCAATGGCCTCTCCTCTCATTGATGTCAGCTACATATGTAGCTGGAGCCATGGGTCCCTCCATGTGTACTCTTTGGTTGGTAGTTTAGTCCCTGGGAGCTCTGGGGGTGGGTACTGGTTGGTACATATTATTTTTCCTCTTGTGAGGCTGATAACCTCTTCAGCTCCTTGGGTCCTTTCTCTAGTTCCTTCATTGGGGACCTTATGTTCAGTCCATTGGTTTGCTGTGAGCCATGGGTATTTTGATCCCACTTCTAAGAAGGACCAAAGTATCAACACTTTGGTCTTCTTCTTGTGCTTCATGTAGCCTGTAAGTTGTATCTTGGGTGTTCCGAGCTTTTGGGCTGATATCCACTTATCAGCGAGTGCATACCATGTGTGTGCTTTTTTTTTTTTTTTTTTGTGATTGGGTTGCCTCACTCAGGATGGTATTTTCTAGTTCCATCCATTTGCCTAAGAATTTCATGAATTCATTCTTTTTAATAGCTGAGTAGTACTCCTATGGGGAGAGCTGTTCCTGAACACCAACAGTTTATGCTCTAAGATCAAGAATCAACAAATGGGACCTCATAAAATTGCAAAGCTTCTGTAAGGCAAAGGATACTGTTAATAGGACAAAACGGTAACCAACAGATTAGGAAAAGATCTTTACCAGTCCTACATCTGATAGAGGGCTAATATCCAATATATACAAAGAACTCAAGAAGTTAGACTCTAGAGAACCAAATAACCCTATTAAAAATGGGGTACAGAGCTAAACAAAGAATTCTCAACTGAGGAATACCAGATGGCTGAGAAGCACCTAAAGAAATGTTCAACATCCTTAGTCATCAGGGAAATGCAAATCAAAACAACACTGAGATTCCCCCCCCTCAGTCAGAATGGCTAAGAAAAAACTCAGGGGACAGCCGATGCTGGAGAGGATGTAGAGAAAGAGGAACACTCCTCCATTGCTGGTGGGATTGCAAACTGGTAAAACCACTCTGGAAATCAGAAAATTGAGAACCCAGCTATACCACTCCTGGGCATATACCCAGAAGGTGCTCTAACATGTAATAAGGACACATGCTCCACTATGTTCATTGCAGCCTTATTTATAATAGCCAGAAGCTGGAGAGAACCCAGATGTCCCTCAACAGAGGAATGGATACAGAGAGTGTGGTACATTTACACAGTTGTATTCTTGAGAGACTGTTTAGAGGCTCTAGCAGGGGAGTGCAGCTACTTCCACATCCTTGACTTAAGAGCAGTCTGTGTCAGCAGGGAAGAGTTTCCCCCTCAGCTGAGTGTACAGGGTTGGGGAGGGACTGGTGAGGGAGGAAGCAGCCAGCCAGATCAACTGCACCAACACTGGCAATCGGTGAGTGGGGAGAAGGATGTCTCAACCCGATTGCCCTCATGTCTGAAATGCATGACGTGGCCACGGCTGCTGTGAACTCACAGGAGCAGTAGTTCCTGATTTTTGACAATTGTTGGTCCAAGCTTTAGACAAATGGAATCCTGTCCAGGACGTTGTCCTCTACACCCATATAGTATGTGGTGCTACACCTACTTTCCTTTAGCAGTTTCGGTGTTCCAGGCTTTATGTTTACACCTTCCATCCATCCATTCGGAGTTTGTTTTTACACAAGGTGGTAAATATGGGTCTGACTTTATGGTTCTGTGTGTGAATATCCCGTTTTACCCATCATCATTATTTGAAAATGCTTTCTTTTCTCTAGCTTATCTTTTCTGCCATCTTGGTCAACTATTAAGCAGATGAAGTCATGAGTGCTCATGTTTGGGTCTTTGATTTTGTTCCATTGGTCTACTTATCTGTTTTTCTGCCAGAGCCATATTATTTTTGTTTTGCCTTTTCACAATATTTTAAGATCTGGAGTGGTAATCCCTCCAGCATGGATCTTTTTGCTCATGATTGTTTTGGCCATATGGGGTCTTTGTGGTTCCGTATAATTTTTAGGATTTCTTTTTCTATTTCTGTGGAGAATGAGATGAAAAATTTGATTGGAATTTCAATGAACCTGTAAGAAGTTTTTGGTAAAATCATCATTTTCACAATAATAAATGTGAAATATTTTTATCTCAGAATAAAATGAAAAGGACTCTCATGAACATGGGATGTCTTTCCATTTTTTAGTATCTTTATCTCTATTTTATCTATCTATCTATCTATCTATCTATCTATTTATTTATATATATTTACATTCCAGCCATTGCCTCCCTCCAGATAGATCCCCCTTCCCACAGTTCCTCATCTCATTCTCCCTCTCTCCCTTGTCTCTGAGAGTGTGCCCCCTCCGTGCCCCTGTCCCTGGGGTGTCAAGGATTAGTCACATCTTCTGAGGTCACTGAAGCCAGACCAGGTAATCCTCTGCTATTTATGTGCCTTGGACCAGCCCGTGTATGCTTCGTGGTTGGCGGCCCAGTGGGAGCTCCCAGGGGTCTGGGTTAGTTGAGACTGCTGGTCTTCCTATAGGGTCGTCCTCTTCCGCTCCTGTGTCTTTCTCTTTCTTCACAGGTTTAATGTTTCAACTGTTAAAGGTTCTTCACTTCTTTAGTTAAGTTCATTTCTAGATATTTTATTTTTTAAGGCTATTGTGAATGGATATGTGTCCATGATCTCCTTCTCTATGTAGTTGTTGTAGCGCTAATGACTTGTGTAAGCTGATTCTGTATCTTGCCACACTGTTGAATTTGTCTCCCATTTCTAGAAGTTTCCTGGTAGAATTTTTGGGATCTTTAATGTGTAGTATCACATCAAATAGGGAGAGTTTGACTTCTTTCCCTGTTTGCATCTCTTTAAATTCCCTTCTTGCTCTGTATAGTACTTTGAGGACAATATTGAAAAGGAATAGTGGACATTCCTATTTTGTTTCTGATTTCAGTGGGATCTCTAGCCTCCCGAGGTGCCTTCAATTTGTGTAGAGAGCTCCAGGCTTTCAGATTGCATAAGTCAGCACCCAGCATGGGATAGACTGTCAGTAATGCAGCTGCATTTAAATGGTACATGCTCCTGTAAGCAACTCCTCACACACATCCCTGTGAGTTTCCTCACTAACCTCAGTTGTTTATCATGTTGGACTTTGGTGGTGATAGTGGTATCTTTTTTTTTTTTGAGACAGGGTTTCTCTGTGTGCCAGGCTGACCTCAAACTCAGAAATCTGCCTGCCTGCCTCTGCCTCCCAAGTGCTGGCATTAAAGGCGTGCGCCACCACTGCCTGACTAGTGGTGGTACCTTTACTTTGGTTTGTTTTTGGTTCCCTAACCAGGTGAGCAGATCCTTGTTCAGATCCTTTCAGGAATAGTGTCACAGGACCCCCTCCCCCCAAGCCATATGCACAGAGCTTTATGTATCTCTATATAACCTAGGATCTACAAACAGATACTTCTATAGAGAAAATTTAGTATTTGTCTCTGTTTTCTAATGTATTTTGTGTAACTTGACAATTTTCAGTACAACTATTTACAGCAGATAACACAATTAATAATAATTATGTAACATAATAATCACTCTTCTCTTTTCATGAACAAGATTTCATTGTAAACATGTCACATTTTCTGTAGATAAATATAAACATATTCATTCATTCATCTGTTGATACACGTGCTAATCCTTTATCTTGGCTATTGTGAATCGTAGAGCATTAAACGTGGATGTTCTTTGGTGTTTTGTGTCTGTAACTGGTTGGGGTTACACAGCTGGGGCACAAGGCAGTCTTGGTTGTTTGGGTTTTGTGAGGGGGTGAGCTGAGCTGTGAGCACACAGCATTCGGGGTTACACAGCTGGGGCACAAGGCAGTCTTGGTTGTTTGGGTTTTGTGAGGGGGTGAGCTGAGCTGTGAGCACACAGCATTCATCTCTCTGCTCTTAGCCACGACGTGATGTGTCCAGAGGCTTTACCATCCCTCTTGACTTCCTTGCTATGAAAGACTTTGTAACCTGGCACACAACGGAGTTGTATTTTTTATTAAAAAAGGAAACAATGTCATGTCATGTTAGGTAAAATAAGTCAGAAGGACAAATATCACATGGTTTTTATCTTTTTCAGAGGCTGGATTTAGGGGGAAAAAAGCTGACATGAAAGTAAAACTGTACTACACAAACGGAGGAAGGGTCTACATGATGCACCTGTGTGGGTGGAGAGACTTCGTCGCCACATCTGAAACTGACAATGACTGCTTTCTGGAATCTGTGAGAGTACTTATGCAGATTAAAAAAAACCTACAGACATGAGCAGAAAAGCCAGCCAAGGGAATGACATAGCAAAGCCCAGAAGAGAGACCTGACACAAATCGGCGTGGCTTCACAGAGGTTGAGGTTTGTGATCCCAGGACTTGGGCGCATACAAGAGAATTGCAAGTTCAAGACCACTCTAGATCACACAAGACCCTGTTCACAAAACCAAAACCAAAATAGAATATGGACATGCGTTTAAGGAAAGCTTAAATTCATTAGGAATTGAAGCACAAGTAATGATATGAAAGTCACCTTATACCACATAAAATAGCAAACAGTAAACAAGGTGGGTAGAGGCAGGAGAGATGGCTCAGTGGTTAAGTGCATGTATGGCTTTTGTCAAAGACCAGAGTTTATTTCTCAGCTTCCATATCAGTTGGGTCATAGGCTCTTGTGACTTCAGCTTCTGGGGATCCAATGCCCTCCTCTAGTCTCCTCAGATAATTGTATTCACACACACATTTTCACGTTTATAAATACACACATTTACAAAATAGTAAAGACAAGTGAATAACTTTTCATTTGTATGTAGCCCAGGCTGGCTTTGTATTAACAACCTTTCTATTTCAGCCTCCTGAGTTGTAGGATTACAGGTGTGTACCATTTCAGCTAGGTGAAAGGGTGGGCAGTTGTTAGAGTCGGTGAGGATGTGGAGAGAAGGGAATCATTGTCCACTGCTGATTGCAGTATAAATTCAGTCATTTGGGAAAGCAATTTGGAAGGTGAAAGTACATTGCAACAATATATGTCCTGTGATAAATTTGTGCATGTGTATGTGTGTATGTATATGGTGTGTATATATGTGTATGCATGTGTATGGCATATGTGTTCATGTATATGATGTGTATAATATGTGTGTGCATGTGTATGGTGTGTGTGTGTGTGTGTGTGTGTGTGTGTGTGTGTGTAGGGTAGGCCAGAGGTCATGTTCTCCTCTATCACTCTTCACATTATTTTTTATATTCTCCCTGTGTGTGGACACATGTGGAGGTCAGAAGACAACTTTGTGGGTTGGTTTTCTATTTCCACCTGCATGAGAACTACAAGGCTCTCATGAAATAAATTCTGGCTACCAGGATTGCAGGGGGAGCTCTTTTGCCCATCCAGACACTCCACCAGTCTGACTATACCTTATTTTTTTTAAAAAGGGATCTCTCATTGAACCTAGAAATAATGGTTTTAACAGACTGGCTGGACAGTGAGTCTCAGAAATCCTCCTGTCTTCACCCATGGCTGGGGTTATAAATGCTTGATGCTGAGCCACAGCTTTTTATGTGGGGATCTGAATTAGGTCGTCATGATGGCAAATCAAGCTCTTTATCGATGGAGCCATCTCCCTAGCCCCTGATATTTAGAAAATACATATTCTTAAAATGAGGTTGTTTCAAGGAAGCGCCTACTTCTAGGAGGCTCACTCTGAGTTGTTCAGGACATCAGAGTTGGAGATTATTGTCTCCCTTGCCCATGAGCGGTGCATGAGTCCATAAGGCTTGATGAGGACATGCAACACATCCGTCATACAGCAGTCACACAGGTGTAAGAGTTTCGGCTCTCGAAGAGCTAATGTTGGGAGAAATGGGATTCACTACAGTTAAAAAACCATCAGAGCCGGGCGGTGGTGGCGCACGCCTTTAATCCCAGCACTTGGGAGGCAGAGGCAGGTGGATTGCTGAGTTCGAGGCCAGCCTGGTCTACAGAGTGAGTTCTAGGACAGTCAGGGCTATACAGAGAAACCCTGTCTCAAAAAAAAAAAAAAAAACAACAAAAAACAAAAACAAAAACAAAAAACAAAAAACATCAGAGTTAAAAAGAAATGTGAAGTTTAAAATGATGAGGTTGATCTGAAATATTTTCCACATAAATCTTTAAATTTATCATAAGTGTTTTTACTTACCTTTACTTCCCTTTTCAATAAATAAAAAATTTAAAAAAAATGATGAGATTGGAGGCACAGGAAAAGATAAACAAAGGACTTTCAGCTGGCTGGGAGATAGCCAACCCAACTAAGTAATGGGAAGGACCAGGCTCTGTGGGAAAAAAGGCTCATCTGCGCTCCGGTAAGTGCCTATAGGAGCTGTTTCTAGAGACGCACATACATCCTGTTCCCTGATGCACACATACAAGGCACTTCTCAATTTTACTCATATTTGTAACTTTTTTTTGGTATTTTTGAGACAGGGTTTCTCTGTGTAGCCCTGACTGTCCTGGAACTCACTCTGTAGACTAGGCTGGCCTTGAACTCAGCAATCTGCCTGCCTCTGCCTCCCAAGTGTTGGGATTATATGTACTTTTATTTCAACTGTATTTAATTGTGCCAGACTGAACTGTGGGTAAAGATGGCTCCAAGAAAGCTCCAGGAAGGAGACATTCACAGACCTTCCCCAGGACCAAGGAGGGGAGGGAAATGGAAGAATAAGACATTTAAGTCCAGAGGCGGGCAACCCTCACTAGGAGCCACCGAGCTGAGTGAGAGCCAGCCCCTCTGGAAGGTGGACTTTCCTTTCCTTTCTGTGCATACTAAAAACAAACCTTGGATTCTCTCTCACTCTATATGTGCCCCAGTGTGAATTATTCCTTTTCAGGAGCTGAAGGCACAAAATTGCTGCTGCAGTTTGGATAGGGGACTTCAGGAGGCATCTCCCATTTGTGACAGAAATAACTGGTGATGTACACACACACACACACACACACACACACACACACACACACGAGTTATGTGTAAACTTCAAGCACCTGCATCACACATGTCAGCGTGGACCTCTGGGATAAAGAGTTACCCCTGGTTATCAGTGCTTAGAGGACTGGAGGGCAAGGCAGTTGTTTTTCCATGAAAACGGGGAAGCTCTACTTTTCTTCTCAGAAGGCTTCTTGTTGAACATGACACTTCTGTTTCCTTCAATATTAGGAAATGAGGGCAGGGCATGACAGGATCAGAGCTTCCAGGCATGGCACACCCCAGGTAGTTCTGAAGAAGAAGAAGAAGAAGAAGAAGAAGAAGAGGAGGAGGAGGAGGAGGAGGAGGAGGAGGAGGAGGAGGAGGAGGAGAAGGAGGAAGAGGAGGAGGACGTGGGGAGGAGAAGGAGGAAGAGGAGGAGGAGGAAGAGAAGGAGGAGGACAAAGACAAACAGAGAGAGGGGGATTATATAATGTCTTTTAGACATACTTAAGAAAGAGTTCACACAGAATTGATTCATCCAATGAAGGAGAATGTGTTAATATACTTGGCAGTATTTCTGAAAGAGATACTGTTGGAATGCTGCCTTCAAGGACACCTGCACAAGGTCTCACTATGTAGCCCTGGTTGACCTGATCCTCACAGAGAGGCACGTGCCTCTGATTCCCAATACTGGGATTAAAGGCTGGCTAGTGCTTTGAAATTTTATTATTATTATTATTATTATTATTATTATTATTAGTTGTTGTTGTTGTTGTTGTGTGTGTGTGTGTGTGTGTGTGTGTGTGTGCCATGCTGCATGTGTGGAGGTCAATTATAACTTTTTGGAAGTTAGTTTGCTCTTATCATATGGGTCTCAGGTATTGAACTCAGGTCATTAGGTTTGGCAGCAAGTGTGTTTTATCTGAGACACCCTGCCAGCCCCGAGCTTTCTCCTCTTCATGTGGTCCAGGACTGTACTCTATGAAATTTTGCCACCCACTTTTAGGGTATTTCCTCTTCAATTTAATCAACCCCATGGCCCCGCCCTCCACAGGCATGCCCAAAGCCTTGTTCACTGGGTGATTCTGGACAATTAGTTGTCAACTGCATGCAGAGTTGGAGGCTTAAGAGAACCGCTATCTCTGGAGATGCTAAGATGAGTGGAGGGGATCTCATCTGAGGTCAGGTGTCAGCTGTGGCCAGACTATAGAAAGTAAGCACAGAGCTTTGCTCTGGACTAATGGGGGAAGACATGAACCCAGAATTGAGCCCCAAGGCAAGGAGCCCTCTGCAGCTTGCATTCTCTTTAGCTCTCTGTGGCCGAGCACTACCAAAGCACCATTGCTTCCAGAAAAATCTCTTTTGACTCCTCAGATAAATGAATGAGTTTCCTACCCCTTCCTGCTTTCATGTCCCTGTTTCTGTATGTATTTCACATGTTTATGTATGTGCATGTACATGTGGAAGCCCAAGGTTGATGTTAGGGATTATCTTAATCACTCTTCCACTTGATTTAGTGAGGCAGAGTCTTTTTATCAAACCCAAGGCTTTTTCTGGGATTCTCATTTTTACCCTCTAAAGCTGGGATGACAGGTAGGTGTCCTAGGCTATCTGGTATTTGGGTGCGTCCTTGAAATCTGAACTCTAGTCTGCATGCTTGTGTTGCACCTTAACCTCCAAGCCATCTCCTCAGTGGAGTCTTTTTCTTTATAGCTGATGAATCAATTCCAGTCTGAGCCTTTCCTAAGAATATATTCTGATGGTTAATGGATACCTTGGACAGAGATTGTAGTGACAGCTCATTGCAAAGGGAATATTACTATTTGGTTGCTTCTTTTAATTCTCGTTCTCTGTCTCTCTTTCAGTGCCTCTGTCTCTCTCCCTTATACCTGCGTATGTGTGTGTGTGTGCATATGGTGGCCAGAGGTTGGTGTTCGCTGTCTCCTTTAATCACTCTCTACGCTATTTTTTGAGACAGGCTCTCTCATTGAACTAAAACTCACCAATTTAGCTCAACTGGCTGGCCAGTGACCTCCAGGGATTCTCCCTTTTCTACCTCCTCACCACTGGAATTACAGTATTTGCTACAATGCCTTTATTTTAAAGGGACGAGGAATTGTGGAAGGGCAGACTTGGAAAGGGGTAATGACCGAAATGTAGAAAGATAAAGGTTAAAAAAAGATTTATTTGTTTAAGTGTACGAGTACATTGTAGCTGTCTTCAGACACACCAGAAGAGGGCATTGGATTCCATTAAAGATGGTTATAAGCCACCATGTGGTTGCTGGGACTTGAACTCAAGACCTCTGGAAAGCAGTCAGTGATCTTGACTCGTGAGTCATCTCTACAGCCCCAGATCATATTATTTTTTTAAATCTATCTATCTATCTATCTATCTATCTATCTATCTATCTATCATCTATTATTTATTTATTTATTTATTTATTTATTTATTTATTTAGAGTGTGTGTGTGTGTGTGTGTGTGTGTGTGTGTGTGTGATGGGAGGACAGAAGAGGGTGTTGGATCTCCTGGAGCTAAGGTTACAGGCACTCATGAGTTGTCTGACGCTGGTTCTGGGAACTGAACACAGGTCACCAATAAGAGCAGGATGTGCCCTTCGCCACTGAGCATTTCTCCAGTCCTTAGATATTTAGATATTCTTAAAAGCAAAGAAAACAAACAAATGCAGTGGACATTTTAGAAGATGCTCAGTCCCTGCCCGGTCTTATTCTCTTGATTCTATATCCAAGGAGTCTCATTCTGAAAGTTGGTGTTCATAATATTAAAAAACCTTTATGTGTTGACCCATCGACAGTCTATTGAGTTGTTTTGTACATTTGGACGATTCATAAGCAAGTGACCACATGATTCACATCCTTCCTGATCTTGATTTTTGCCTCTTCCTTGTCATGAGATGCTTCTATGCAACAGCTGTGAACATGCAAAAATAAATTCTTAGCAAGCAACAGATAAGAGAAAACTTCCTTAGCTGATTAAGGGGTCAGTTACAGGGATGTTTTACTTAATCATGGAATATGAAAACAATGTTTTTGATAAATTTAAGAAGAAAATAAAGATAGCTCTAGAACAGGAATTTCAAATTTCCCTATAATATTATTTTTTCCCTAACATTATTTATATGGATATATATTTAAAAAACAGTCTCTTCAATTCTTTTCTTCATCTTTTCTTTTGTGTATAACTTCTTTAAAAACCACAGAACATTGTTTCTGCCTTACATTTGTCAGTGAAGAAGAGAAATCCTGATAATCATACAAGAAAACATTACTGTCTTCTTTCTCCTGCCTCTCCAGCTCTGAGATGACAAGCATGTGCCTTGATTGGCCAAGTTCTGGGCACTGAACTCAGGTCCTCATGCTTGTGAGGCAAACACTTGATCAACTGAGTTTCACCCTGGTCCAGACACAACAAGGTTCTTCAGAGACCCTATTTTCCCCACCAGTCTCACCCATTGGTCAGAACATCTGTCTTCAGGTCCTGCCTGCAGCAATTACAGATGAGGTATTCAAATGGGCTCCTGTTTGTTTCTGCATTTATTATTAGAATCCATCCAAATGGACTTTCTGAAGGGTTATCTGAAACTCAGTGAAGGACTGTCTAGATCAGATTTGGCCTGTGGGGGGTTACCTTGATTGCTTTAACTGACATAGAAAACTGACCTGGAGGTGGGTGGCACTGTTTCCTGGCTGTGGGCCTTGGAATGTACAAGAACAGACCAAGTGAGCTGAGCTTGTTCTCCATGCTCTTGACTTGGAGTGTGCTTTGGCTCACTGCTTCAAGTCCTGCCTGTGTGACTTCTCAGCAATGATAGGGTGTAACCTGGATTTGTGAGCTGTAAAATCTTCTCTTTTCAGCTGATTTTTGTCTAGAGATTTTATCACAGTGAAGGAAATGAAACTAGGATGGGGTGTTCCTTTTTAGAGTCCCACCAAAAACAAAACAAAACAAAACAACAAAAAAACTTTAGGTCTGCAGAACAAATGTTGGGGGATGGGTCACACAATCCATGTCCTTTCTGAAACACTCCCAGTCTGGAAGAACTCCTATTGGAGTGTAGATCTTTTTAGGTTTTCTTTTAAAAAAGATTTATTTTATTTCACTTTTGGCTGGAGACATAGCTCAGTGGTCTGTGGTCTTGTACAGCTTTTCCAGAATAGCTATGCTGAACGTAGCTTAGGGGTTCCTGTGACTGCAGCTCTAGGCAATGCGACTCCATCTCTGGTTTCTGCAGACACATACACTCAGGTGCTCACACCCATCTGCAAACACACAATTAAAAATAAATCACCTTGAAAGATTTAAAGTGTGTATATGAGTGTTTGTGTTTGTGTGCGTGTAAATGCAGTTTCTCATGGAGGCCAGGGTTGTAGCTGGCTTCTCTAGAACGGGAATTACAAGTGGGTGTGACCTGACTAGTACTGATGCAGATATTCACACCCAACTGTTGGACTGAGCCCAGGTACCCCAATGGAAGAGCTAGGGGAAAGACTGAAGGAGCTGAAGGGGATTGCAACCCCATAAGAAGAACAACATCAACTGACCAGACCACCCAGAGCTTCCAGGGACTAAACCAACAACCTAAGAGTACACATGGAGGGAGCTAGGACTCCATATATATATGTAGCAGAAGATGGCCTTATCTCACATCAGTGGGAGGGGAGAGGGGCTTGATGCCCCAGTGTAGGGAGATGCTAGAGGGGTTAGCCGGGAGTGGGTGAATGGGTGAAGAAGCACCCTCATAGAGGCAAAGGGAGGGGGGAAAGGGGAGAAGAGACAGGGTGGCAGGATTATAAAACCAACTTGACAAGTAGATTGTTGGGATATGCTAAAGATGTCCTAGGCAAAGTGGGAAACAGGGAGGGAGGTTCTTTATTTAATATTTTTTAAAAAAGGATTTACTTTCATTTTTAAATTATGTGTATGTGTAAATGTAGGTGCGTGCCCTCAGAGCCCCAAAGAGGGCATAGGATCCTGGGCTGGAGTTCCTGGCGGTTGTGAGCCAGTGGACATGGGCGAGGGGACCAAACTCAGATCCTCTGTAGGTGCAGCAGGTGCTTATCACCATGGAATCAATTTCCTAGCTACCCAGGTGGAGGGAGCTTGAGTCTCCCCAGAGTGATTAATTGATCTGTTTGATTCCACATGCTGAGATATTTGACACAAAAGTACATTTTCTCTTTAAAAGCTAGAGGCCAAGGATTTGAAAGAGAGCAAGGAGAGGTATATGGGAAAGTTGAAAGGGAAGAGGGGGAATGATGATGTTATAGTATAATCTCAAAAAAGAAAAGAAATAATTATAAACAAACCAAAAGAAAAGGTCTAGGGCTGGAGAGATGGCTCAGCTGCTGATGCACTTGCTGAACAAGCATAAGGACTTGAGTTCAGATCCCCAGTGCCCAGGTAAAAGTGGGTGATGCCGAAGCCTGATGGAACACTAGAGCGAGCCCAACACTGGGGTGGGGGCAGAGACAGAGGGCGCTTTGAGGCTGATTGTTCAGACATTCTAACCAGCTGATGGGTGCCGGGTTCAGTGAAAGATCCTTCTCAAAAAACAAGACAGAGGGCAACTGAGAAAGACAACTGATTTTGACCTTTGGCCTCCATATACCTACACGCACACATGCACACATCTACACAAAAATGGATATGCATTCATACACCACCCACACAGATACACACATACACCTTTCACACACATATACACCTGCACATACAGAGCATGCACTATATACACACCACAAGCCCAAATAGCACACATACATGCACTCCTTAACATATGCACACACATATCACACAGCACACACGCACATACATATACATGCACCATCCACAGGATGTATTCAGCAATACACATATACATATAACGCATGCACATAAATACACATTATATACACATATATGCATATACACATAGCACACAGAACACATTAACATATGGGTCCACAACCTCATCTGAAGGAAAAATTGCACAAGAATGAATGAGGTGGAGAACCATGAGTGATGGACACTGTCTCAGTCAGGGTTTCTATTCCTGCACACACATCATGACCAAGAAGCAAGTTGGGGAGGAAAGGGTTTATTCAGCTTACACTTCCATGTTGCTGTTCATCACCAAAGGAAGTCAGGACAGGAACTCAAGCAGGTCAGGAAGCAGGAGCTGATGCAGAGGCCATGGAGGGATGTTCCTTACTGGCTTGCTTCCCCTGGCTTGCTCAGCTTGCTTTCTTATAGAACCCAAGACTACCAGCCCAGGGATGGCACCACTCACAATGGGCCCTCCCCCCTTGATCACTAACTCAGAAAATGCCCCACAGCTGGATCTCATGGAGGCACTTCCCCACCTGAAGCTCCGTTCTCTGTGATAACTCCGGCCTGTGTCAAGTTGACACACAAAACCAGCCAGTACAGACACTCATGAAAACATTCTGCAAATTTTGTTTGGGTTTCGTTATCCATAGAGCCTGAGACGAGTATCTAGATATCAGTAATTTATCTAAGGGGTGGAGTGTGCAACATAGCAGTGGAAGTGGGAGAAAATCAAGAGAACCAGGAAGGGAAAGAAAGGACACCAGGACATGAACATGGGTAGGCTTGGGATTATTATGTGGGCAGCTAAGACTCAGATAAGCAAGAGCCCCTGAGGGGTACTGTGGAATGTGTCTCTGAGCTATACTACATGTTGAAGGTTGACTTAAGTGAGATACAATTTAGCATTCAATTTTATTTTATTTTATTTTATTTATTTTATTTTATTTATTTTTATTATTTTTTGTTTTGTTTTGTTTTTTGAGACAGGGTTTCTCTATGTAGCTCCGGCTATCCTGGAATTCACTCTGTAAACCAGGCTGGCCTCGAACTCAGAAATCTGCCTGCCTCTGCCTCCCAAGTGCTGGGATTAAAGGCGTGCACCACCACCGCCTGGCTCCAGCATTCAATTCTATATTCAAACGGTGGAGAATATTTTTTGGTGGTCAACCCCAGTGGAGGAAGAGGATGTCTATTAAAATGTGTTTTTCTTATGGCCTTGGAGAGTGATGAGGGTGTGAATGAACATTCCAGGATTTAATCACCTCTTTGGCTTTCTTGGTGCCTGGCCCATGCTGAGATTTTCTGTTCTACACCAAGTCACCCTTTGGCATAAATGCAATGGTGGTCAATGGTGCATATTGTAAATTAGAAAAGAAACCTGACATAGACAAAAACTCATGTTTTAATTATTTCATAAAAGACTAGCGGAAGAACAGGCCTAGAATGTAGGTCTGATAGCAGCCATGGGAGACCTCATGAGGGTTCTATGGAGCCTCAAGGATCCTGCATAGTTGTCCCATGCTGACCCAAACATGGCTACATCTCATCTATATGAGCTTCACCAGGTAGTCTGACTAGAAGACAGTTGATGCAGTGATCTAGGACAGGAAGGGGCTGAGACTAGAACTCCTAGCCGCTGGAGCACCATGTTCATTCTTTTTTTTTTTTATCATATTTTTTATTTTTATTTTATTTATATTTTTCCTCTCTTTTTACCCTACGAATTCTCTGAGTATAAATTATGGCTTCTAGTTTTGTGTTTTTATGGGACTCTGAGTGTGTGAACAAGCGGGTGTCAGTGTCAGTATCTGTTTCACAAGCTTTTACTTGGGCTCTTTTCCATCTGTTTGTTCTATTCTGTTAGTTTTTGTTTTGTTTTACTTTATTTTTTTATTGTCCCTCAGAAGCCTGTTAGTTTCCTTTTTTTTTCTTTTTTTTTATTGTATATATTCTATATTTACAATTCATTTCCCTTTTTCTGGTTCCCCACCCCCAAAGGTCCCACATGTCCTTTTCCCTCCCCCTGCTCCCGCATCCACCCCCTCCCACTTTACTGTTCTTGTACTCTCCCACAATGATGTTTTGGTCCATTCTAGCACCAGTGTCCACTCCTTTCTTCTTGTGAGACATCACTTGATATGTGATTTGTGTCTTTGGTGTTCCAAGCTTCTAGGCTAATATCCACTTATCAGTGACTGTATACCATGGGTATTCTTTTGAGACTGGGTCACCTCACTTAGTATGACATTCTCCAGCTCCATCCATTTCTCTAAGAATTTCATGAATTCATTGTTTCTAATGGCTGAATAGTATTCCATTGTGTATATATACCACATTTTTTGTATCCATTCCTCTGTTGAGGGACATCTGGGTTCTTTCCAGCTTCTGGCTATTATATATAAGGCTGCTATGAACATAGTGGAGCATGTATCCTTATTGCATGCTGGTGAATCTTCTGGGTATATTCCCAGGAGTGGTATGGCTGGGTCCTCCGGAAGTATCACGCCCAGTTTTCTGAGGAACCGCCATACTGATTTCCAGAGTGGTTGTACCAGCTTGCATTCCCACCAGCAGTGGAGGAGTGTTCCTCTTTCTCCACATCCTCGCCAACACCTGATGTCTTCTGAGTTTTTAATCTTAGCCATTCTGACTGGTGTGAGGTGAAATCTCAGGGTTGTTTTAATTTGCATTTCCCTAATGACTAGTGATGTTGAACATTTTTTAAGGTGTTTCTCAGCCATCCGAATTTCTTCAGGTGAAAAGTCTCTGTTTAGCTCTGTACCCCATTTTTGGATAGGGTTATTTGGTTTTCTGGGGTCTAACCTCTTGAGTTCTTTGTATACATTGGAGATTAGCCCTCTGTCGGATGTGGGGTTGGTGAAGATTTTTTCCCAATTTGTTGGTTGCCGATTTATCCTTTTGACAGTGTCTTTTGCCTTACAGAAACTTTGTAGTTTTATGAGGTCCCATTTGTCTATTCTTGTTCTTAGAGTATAAGCAATTGGTGTTCTGTTCAGGAATTTTTCCCCTGAGCCGATGTCTTCAAGGGTCTTCCCCAGTTTCTTTTCTATTAGTTTTAGTGTGTCTGGTTTTATGTGGAGATCCTTGATCCACTTGGAGTTGAGTTTAGTGCAAGGAGATAAGAGTGGATCAATTCTCATTCTTCTGCATGTTGACTTCCAGTTGAGCCAGCACCATCTGTTGAAAAGGCTATCTTTTTTCCACTGGATGTTTTCAGCTCCTTTGTCGAAGATCAATTGGCCATAGATGTGTGGCTTCAATTCTGGGTCTTCGATCCTATTCCATTGATCCGCTTCCCTGTCACTGAACCAATACCATGCAGTTTTTAATACCACTGCTCTGTAATATTGCTTGAGGTCCGGGATATTGATTCCCCCAGAAGTTCTTTTGCTGTTGATGATAGTTTTAGCTATCCTGGGTTTTTTGTTATTCCAGATGAATTTGAGAATTGCTCTTTCTAGCTCTATGAAGAACTGAGTTGGGATTTTGATGGGGATTGCATTGAATCTGTATATTGCTTTGGGCAAGATTGCCATTTTGACTATATTAGTCCTGCCAACCCACGAGCATGGAAGATTTTCCCATTTTCTGATGTCTTCTT
The DNA here is from genome assembly GCA_964023405.1 of Apodemus agrarius. Taxonomy (NCBI): domain Eukaryota; kingdom Metazoa; phylum Chordata; class Mammalia; order Rodentia; family Muridae; genus Apodemus; species Apodemus agrarius. Next base: position 45,294,036 of record OZ030028.1, read on the forward strand.
CAATTTCCCTCTTCAGAGACCTGAAGTTTTTGTCGTATAAATCTTTCACATGTTTGGTTAGCGTCACTCCAAGATACTTTATATCATTTGTGGCTATTGTGAAGGGTGTCATTTCCCTAATTTCTTTCTCGGCCTGCTTATCCTTCGCGTATAGGAAGGCTACTGATTTACTTGAGTTGATTTTATAGCCAGCCACTTTGCTGAAGTTGTTTATCAGTTGCAGGAGTTCTCTGGTGGAGGTTTTTGGGTCATTTAAGTAAACTATCATATCATCTGCAAATAGTGATAGTTTGACTTCTTCCTTTCCGATTTGTATCCCTTTGACTTCCCTCTGTTGTCGAATTGCTCTAGCTAGTACCTCAAGTACTATATTGAAGAGATATGGCAAGAGGGGACAGCCTTGTCTAGTCCCTGATTTTAGAGGGATTGCTTCGAGTTTTTCTCCGTTTACCTTGATGTTGGCTACTGGTCTGCTGTATATTGCTTTTACTATGTTTAGATATGGGCCTTGAATTCCTGTTCTTTCTAGGACCTTTAGCATGAAAGGATGCTGAATTTTGTCAAATGCTTTTTCAGCATCCAATGAGATGACCATGTGGTTTTTTTCTTTGAGTTTGTTTATGTAGTGGATTACGTTGATGGATTTCCGTATATTGAACCATCCCTGCATCCCTGGGATGAAGCCAACTTGATCATGGTGAATGATCGTTTTGATGTGTTCTTGGATTCGGTTGGCAAGTATTTTGTTTAGTATTTTTGCATCAATATTCATAAGAGAAATTGGCCTGTAGTTCTCTTTCTTAGTTGGATCTTTGTGTGGTTTTGGTATCAAGGTAATTGTGGCTTCATAGAATGAGTTGGGTAGTGTTCCTTCTGTTTCTATTTTGTGGAATAATTTGAAGAGTATCGGTATCAGGGCTTCTTTGAAGGTCTGATAGAATTCTGCACTAAAACCGTCTGGTCCTGTGCTCTTTTTGGTTGGAAGACTGTCTATGACCCCTTCTATTTCTTTGGGGGTTATGGGTCTGTTTAGACGATCTATTTGATCCTGGTTTAATTTTGGTATTTGGTAACTGTCGAGGAAATTGTCCATTTCCTCCAGATTCTCCAGTTGTGTTGAGTATAGGTTTTTGTAGTAGGATCTGATGATTTTTTGAATTTCCTCAGTTTCTGTTGTTATATCTCCCTTTTCATTTCTAATTTTGTTAATTTGAATACTGTCTCTGTGCCCTTTAGTAAGTCTGGCTAGGGGTTTATCTATCTTGTTGATCTTCTCAAAGAACCAGCTCCTGGTTTTGTTGATTCTTTGTATGGTTCTCTTTGTTTCAGCTTGATTGATTTCAGCCCTGAGTTTGATGATTTCCTGTCTTCTACTCCTCCTGGGTGAAATTGCTTCTTTTTGTTCCAGAGCTTTCAAGTGCGCCATTAAGTTGCTAGTATAGAGCTGGTGGTGGGGAAGCCGGAGGGTCACCCAGCGTGCCAGGTGCTCAGAACCATCCGGCGGCGGCGGGGGAACCAGGTACCCGAGACAGACGGCCCGAGCTTAAGACCTTCGGGGACTCAGGCCTGGAGTGGGAATTGGGCACAGAATAGCGGCTGCACTCTGCACTCGCGCGCGGGGCGGACCCCGAGCTCCCTGCAGGCAGCTGCCATATTGCCTGCAGCTTCCCGCCCAGCTGGTGGTGGGGAAGCTGGAGGGTCACCCAGCGTGCCAGGTGCTCAGAACCATCCGGCAGCAGCGGCGGCAGAACCAGGTACCTGAGACAGCCCAAGCTTAAGACCTTCGGGGACTCAGGCCTGGAGTGGGAATTGGGCACAGAATAGCGGGTGCACTCTGCACTCGCGGGGCGGACCCCGAGCTCCCTGCAGGCAGCTGCCATATTGCCTGCAGCTTCCCGTCCAGCTGGTGGTGAGGAAGCCGGAGTCAGCCAGTGTGCCAGGTGCCCAGACCCAGCCGGAGGCCGAACCAGCCTCCCATCCAGCCAGTGGCAGGGAAGCTGGAAACCGGACCCAGCCAGCTTCCCAGCAGCTTGGGACCAGCAGGTGGAACCAGATAACTGAGATATCCCACTTTAAGACCCCTGGGGAAACAGGATATCAGACAGCGAACCCTGAGCAGGAGCAGTGCAGAGCAGCCGCCCAACAGGCGGAACCAAATACCTGGGATATCCTGAGGTTAAGACCTCGGGGGACTCAGGCCACCTGTCAGCAATCTGTGAGCAAGACCCCCGCAGGACAGTGATTCAGGTATCCCAGTCGCTGGGAAATAGCCTTACAACCCCACAGGAGGGTCAAGCACCAGCTAGTATCTACAGGACCAACTAACACCAGAGTTAACCAGATGGCAAAAGGCAAACGTAAGATCGCTACTAACAAAAATCAAGGCAATATGGTGGCATCCGAACCCAGTTCCCCAACAGCAATAAATATTGGATACCCTGAAACACCAGAAAAACAAGACTCAGATCTAAAATCACTGGTCAGGATGCTGATAGAGGAACACTTAGATAAATCTCTTAAAGTAATACATGAGAAAATAGATCAAAAGCTAGAAGCCATTGCAAGACAAACACAATTAAATCCCAGATATCTCAACACACCAGAAAAACAAGACTCAGATCTAAAATCACTGGTAAAGATGCAGATTGAGGATCACTTAGATAAATTTCTTAAAGTAATAGAGGAGAAAATAGATCAAAAACTAGAAGCCCATACAAGGCAGACACAAAAATCACTTAAAGAAATCCAGGAGAATATAGAGCAAAAAATGAATCCCAATAAGGGGGAGAAACAAAAATCACCCAAAGAAATACAAGAGAACATGGGTCAACGAGTAGAAGTCATAAAGGAGGAAACACAAAAATCCCTTAAAGAATTACAGGAAAACACAAACAAGCAACTGAAAGATCTGAGCAAAACCATACAAAATCTAAAAACAGAAGTAGAAACAACTAAGCAATCGCAAAGGGAGACAATGTTGGAGATAGAAAACCTTGGGAAGAAATCAGGAGTCATAGATGCAAATATCAACAATAGAATACAAGAGATAGAAGACAGAATCTCAGATGCTGAAGATACCATAGGAACCATGGATTCAACAATTAAAGAAAATGCAAAATGCAAAAAGCTGGTAACCCAAAACATTCAGGAAATCCAGGACACAATGAGAAGACCAAACCTAAGGATTATAGGGATAGATGAGAATGAAGAACTACAACTTAAAGGGCCAGCAAATATCTTCTACAAAATTATGGAAGAAAATTTCCCCAACCTAAAGAGAGAGATGCCCATGAATATACAAGAAGCCTATAGAACCCCAAATAGACTGGACCAGAACAGAAATACTTCCCGTCACATAATAATCAAAACCCCAAATGTACTAAACAAAGAAAGAATATTAAAGGCAGTAAGAGAAAAAGGACAAGTAACATATAAAGGAAGACCTATCAGAATTACACCAGACTTCTCACCTGAGACCATGAAAGCTAGAAGATCCTGGGCAGACCTCATGCAGACCCTAAGAGAACACAAACTTCAGCCAAGACTACTATACCCAGCAAAACTCTCAATTGCCATAGATGGGGAAACCAAGATATTCCACGACAAAAACAAATTTGCAAGATACTTATCTACAAACCCAGCCCTACAAAGGATAATAGGGGAAAAATACCAACACAAGGGGGGAAACAACACCCCAGAAGAAACAAGATAGAAACCCCATCTCATCCAACCCAAAATAAGAGAACCACTCAAATACAAATAATAATAACAATTCCCAAAATGTCAGGAAGTAATAATTACTATTCCTTAATATCTCTTAATATCAATGGACTCAATTCCCCAATCAAAAGACACAGACTAACAGACTGGATACGGAAACAGGACCCTACATTTTGCTGCATACAGGAAACACATCTCAGTGTCAAAGACAAACACCACCTTAGAGTAAAAGGCTGGAAGACAGTTCTACAAGCAAATGGTCCCAGGAAACAAGCTGGAGTAGCCATTCTAATATCAGATAAAATCGCCTTTCAACCTAAAGTCATCAAAAGAGACACAGAAGGTCACTTCCTGCTTGTCAAAGGGAAAATCCACCAAGAAGAATTCTCAATACTGAACATCTATGCACCAAATGCAAGGGCACCCTCATTCGTAAAAGAAACTTTACTAAAGCTTAAAGCACACATCGCACCTAACACAATGATTGTAGGTGACTTCAACACTCCACTCTCCTCAATGGACCGATCAGGAAAGCAGAAACTAAACAGGGACACAGTGAAACTAATTGAAGCTTTGGACCAATTGGATTTAACAGATATATATAGAACATTCCATCCTAAAACAAAAGAGTATACCTTTTTCTCAGCACCGCACGGTACCTTCTCAAAAATTGATCATATAATTGGTCACAAGACAGACCTCAACAAATACAAGAAGACCGAACTAATCCCATGTCTCCTATCGGATCACTGTGGAGTAAAAGTGGTCTTCAATAGCAAGAAGAACAACAGAAAGCCCACATACACATGGAAACTGAACAATACTCTACTCAATGACACCCTGGTCAAGGAAGAAATAAAGAAAGAAATCAAAGACTTTTTAGACTTCAATGAAAATGAAGGTACGACCTACCCAAATCTCTGGGATACAATGAAAGCAGTGCTAAGAGGAAAACTCATAGCCCTGAGTGCCTCCAAAAAGAAACTGGAAAGAGCATACACTAGCAACTTAACAGCACACCTGAAGGCGCTGGAACAAAAAGAAGCTAACTCACCCAGGAGGAGTAGAAAAGAGGAAATCATCAAACTAAGGGCTGAAATCAATCAAGCAGAAACAAAGAGAACCATACAAAGAATCAACAAAACCAAGAGCTGGTTCTTCGAGAAAATCAACAAGATAGATAAACCCTTAGCTAGACTAACCAAAGGGCACAGAGATAGTATCCAAATTAACAAAATTAAAAATGAAAAGGGGGATATAACAACAGAAACAGAGGAAATTCAAAAGATCATCAGATCCTACTACAAAGGCCTATACTCAAAACAACTGGAGAATCTGGAGGAAATGGACAATTTCCTAGACAGATACCAAATACCAAAATTAAATCAGCATCAAGTAGACCAGCTAAACAGTCCCATAACCCTTAAAGAAATAGAAGGGGTTATAGAAAGCCTCCCAACCAAAAAAAGTACGGGACCAGATGGTTTTAGTGCAGAATTCTACCAGACCTTCAAAGAAGACTTAACACCAATACTCTTCAAACTATTCCACAAAATAGAGACAGAAGGGACACTGCCCAACTCGTTCTTCGAAACCACAATTACGCTGATACCTAAACCACAAAAAGATCCAACAAAGAAAGAGAACTACAGGCCAATTTCTCTTATGAATATAGATGCAAAAATACTAAATAAAATTCTTGCCAACCGAATCCAAGAGCATATCAAAACGATCATTCACCATGATCAAGTAGGCTTCATTCCAGGAATGCAGGGATGGTTCAATATACGGAAATCCATCAATGTAATCCACTACATAAACAAACTAAAAGAAAAAAACCACATGGTCATCTCATTAGATGCTGAAAAAGCATTTGACAAAATTCAGCATCCTTTCATGCTAAAAGTCTTGGAAAGAGCAGGAATTCAAGGCCCATACCTAAACATAGTAAAAGCAATCTACAGCAAACCAGTAGCCAACATCAAAATAAATGGAGAGAAACTTGAAGCAATTCCACTAAAATCAGGGACTAGACAAGGCTGTCCTCTCTCTCCATATCTTTTCAATATAGTACTTGAAGTTCTAGCGAGAGCAATCAGACAACATAAGGAAGTCAAAGGGATACAAATTGGAAAGGAAGAAGTCAAAGTATCATTATTTGCAGATGATATGATAGTCTACTTAAGCGATCCAAAAAACTCCACCAGAGAACTTCTACAGCTGATAAACAACTTCAGCAACGTGGCTGGTTATAAAATTAACTCAAGCAAATCAGTAGCCTTCTTGTACTCAAAGGACAAGCAGGCTGAGAAAGAAGTTAGGGAAATAACACCCTTCACAATAGCCACAAACAACATAAAGTACCTTGGCGTAACTCTAACCAAACAAGTGAAAGATCTGTATGACAGGAACTTCAAGTCCCTGAAGAAAGAAATCGAAGAAGACCTCAGGAGATGGAAAAATATTTCTTGCTCCTGGATTGGCAGGATCAATATAGTAAAAATGGCCATCTTGCCAAAAGCAATCTACAGATTCAATGCAATCCCCATCAAAATCCCAAATCAATTCTTCATAGATCTAGAAAGAGCAATTCTCAAATTCATCTGGAGCAACAAAAAACCCAGGATAGCTAAAACTATTCTCAACAATAAAAGGACTTCTGGGGGAATCAATATCCCTGACCTCAAGCAGTACTACAGAGCAATTGTGTTAAAAACTGCATGGTATTGGTACAGCAACAGGCAGGTAGATCAATGGAATAGGATTGAAGACCCAGAAATTAACCCACAGACTTATGGTCACTTGATCTTTGATAAAGGAGCCACAACCATCCGGTGGAAAAAAGATAGCCTTTTCAACAAATGGTGCTGGTTCAACTGGAGGTCAACATGCAGAAGAATGCGAATTGACCCACTCTTATCTCCTTGTACTAAGATCAACTCCAAGTGGATCAAGGACCTCCACATAAAACCAGACACACTGAAACTATTAGAAAAGAAACTTGGGAAGACCCTGGAGGACATGGGCACAGGGGTAAAGTTCCTGAACAGAACACCAATAGCTTATGCTCTAAGATCAAGAATTGACAAATGGGACCTCATAAAATTACAAAGTTTCTGTAAGGCAAAGGACACTGTCAGAAAGACAAAACGGCAACCAACAACGTGGGAAATGATCTTCACCAACCCCACATCCGACAGAGGGCTAATATCCAATATATACAAAGAACTCAAGAAGTTAGACCCCAAAGAACCAAATAACCCTATCAAAAAATGGGGTACAGAGCTAAACAAAGAATTTTCACCAGAAGAAATTCGGATGGCCGAGAAACACCTTAAGAGATGTTCAACATCATTAGTCATCAGGGAAATGCAAATCAAAACAACCCTGAGATTCCACCTCACTCCAGTCAGAATGGCTAAGATTAAAAACTCGAGAGACAACAAGTGCTGGCGAGGATGTGGAGAAAGAGGAACACTCCTCCACTGTTGGTGGGATTGCAAAATGGTAAAACCACTCTGGAAATCAGTGTGGCGGTTCCTCAGAAAATTGGGCATGCCACTCCCAGAGGACCCTGGCATACCACTCCTGGGCATATACCCAGAGGATTCCCCTGCATACAACAAAGACACATGCTCCACTATGTTTATAGCAGCCTTGTTTATAATAGCCAGAAATTGGAAGGAGCCCAAATATCCCTCAAAGGAGGAATGGATACAGAAAATGTGGTATATTTATACAATGGAGTACTACTCAGCAATTAAAAATAATGAATTCATGCAATTTGTAGGTAAATGGTTAGATCTGGAAACTATCATCCTAAGTGAGCTAACCCAATCACAAAAGAATATACACGAAATGCAATCACTGATAAGTGGATATTAATGAGCCCAGAAGCCCTAAATACTCAAGGCACAATTAGCAAGTCAAATGACTCTCAAGAAGAAAAAAAGGAGAGGACCCTGGGCCTGTAAAGATTGGATCCAGTATTGTAGACCCAGAACAGAGAAATCGTGTGGGGGGGGGAAGAGTGGGGAATAGCATGGGGGGGGAGAGGAATTATGGGACATATGGTGGGGGGTACCTGGGAAAGGGGAAAGCCTTTGGAATGTAAACAAAGAATATAGAAAAAAAAAGTTGCTAGTATATGCTCTCTCCTGTTTCTTTTTGGAGACACTCAGGGCTATGAGTTTTCCTCTAAGCACTGCTTTCATTGTGTCCCATAGATTTGGGTATGTTGTGCCTTCATTTTCATTAAGTTCTAAGAATTCTTTGATTTCTTTCTTTATTTCTTCCTGGACTAAGGTATCATTGAGTAGAATATTGTTCAGCCTCCAAGCGTATGGGGATTTTCTGTTGTTTTTGTTGCTATTGAAGAATACTCTTACTCCATGGTGATCTGATAAGAGGCATGGGATTAGTTCGATCTTTTTATATTTGTTGAGATCTGTCTTGTGTCCAATTATATGGTCGATTTTGGAGAAGGTACCATGAGGGGCTGAGAAAAAGGTATAGTCTTTTGCTTTAGGGTGAAATGTTCTATATATATCTGTTAAATCCAATTGCTCCAAAGTTTCGATGAGTTTCTCCGTGTCTCTGTTTAGTTTCTGTTTTCCTGGTCGGTCCACTGTAGATAGTGGAGTATTGAGGTCCCCCACAATCATTGTGTTAGGTGCAATGTGTGCTTTGAGCTTTAGTAAGGTTTCTTTTACAAATGAGGGTGCCCTTACATTTGGAGCGTAGATGTTTAGAATTGTGAGTTCCTCTTGGTGGATTCTTCCTTTGACTAGCAGGAAGTGACCTTCTGTGTCTCTTTTGATGACTTTGGGTTGAAAGTCAATTTTATCTGATATTAAAATGGCTACTCCACCTTGCTTCCTGTGACCATTTGCTTGCAAAATTGTCTTCCATCCTTTTACTCTAAGGTAGTGTTTGTCTTTGACTCTGAGGTGTGTTTCCTGTAAGCAGCAAAATGTAGGGTCCTGTTTCCGTATCCAGTCTGTTAGTCTATGTCTTTTTATTGGCGAGTTGAGTCCATTGATATTAAGAGATATTAAGGAATAGAGATTATTACTTCCTGACATTTTTGATGTTATTTTTGTTTTTGAGTAGTTATCTTCCTTTGAGTTTGATGGAAGAAGTTTACTGTCTTGCTTTTTCTTGGGTGCCATTTCCTTCCTTGTGTTGGAGTTTTCCTCCTATTATCCTTTGTAGAGCTGGGTTAGTGGAAAGATATTGTGTAAATTTGGTCCTGTCATGGAATATTTTGATTTCTCCATCTATATTGATTGAGAGTTTTGCTGGGTATAGTAGTCTTGGCTGACATTTGTTTTCTCTTAGGGTCTGCATGAGGTCTGCCCAGGATCTTCTAGCTTTCATGGTTTCTGGAGAGAAGTCTGGTGTGATTCTGATAGGTCTTCCTTTATATGTTACTTGGCCCTTTTCTCTTACTGCCTTTAATATTCTTTCTTTGTTTAGTACATTTGGGGTTTTGATTATTATGTGACGGGAGGTGTTTCTGTTCTGGTCCAGTCTGTTTGGAGTTCTGTAGGCTTCTTGTATATTCATGGGCATCTCTCTCTTTAAGTTAGGAAAGTTTTCTTCCATAATTTTGTTAAAGATATTTGCTGGTCCTTTAAGTTGTAGATCTTCACTCTCATCTATCCCTATAATCCTTAGGTTTGGTCTTCTCATTGTGTCCTGGATTTCCTGGATGTTTTGGGTTACAAGCCTTTTGGATTTTGCATTTTCTTTGACTGTGGAGTCAATGGTTACTATGTTATCTTCAGCATCAGAGATTCTTATTTCTATCTCTTGTATTCTGTTGTTTATGTTTGCATCTACGACCCCTGATTTCTTCCCAAGGTTTTCTATCTCCAAGGTTGCCTCCTTTTGTGATTTCTTAGTTGTTTCTACCTCTGTGTTCAGATCTTGGATGGTTTTGCTCAGTTCCATCATTTGTTTGTTTGTGTTTTCATGTAATTCTTTAATATATTTTTGTGCTCCCTCTTTCATGACTTCTGCCTGTTGTTTCAAGTTCTCCTGCATTTCTTTAACTGACTTTCTCATTTCCTCTTTATTGGTTTCTGTCTGATGGCCCATATTCTCCTGGAGTTCTTTAAGTGTTTTTTGTGTTTGGATTGTAAGAGCTTCTACCCTATTGATGTTCCCCTGCATTTCTTGAAGAGATTTGTTTATGTCTTTTTTGTGTTCCTCTAGGAGCATCATGACCTGTGCTTTTATATCTAACTCTTGCTTTTCTGGTGTGCTGGGGTATCCTGGACTTGCTGTGGTTGGCGAATTGGGTTCAGATGGTGCCATATTGCCTTGATTTCTGTTAATAATGTTCCTACGTTTGCCTTTTGCCATCTCTTTATCTCTGGCGTTAGTTGGTCTTATTGTAGATGGCGCCCTGCTGAGAGCACAGCACGCCTGTCGCCAGGAGACAGATCCCTTCTGGCAGCTTGTCTGTTCTGGACTACGCTCGCACTGAGTCCAGGCCCCTGACTCCAGCTGCTAGAGTTCCGAGCTGTGCCCCAAGGCGGCCCGGTGGCCCCTGGCTGCTAGTCCGCTCAGAGAGCTGGTCCCGGCCGGTAGTCTGCACCCGCAGCTGAGCTTTCTGTGCCCGGATCTCCTGCAGAGCTAAGCTAAGCTATAACTCTGGCCACGCACCTGATTCCAGCCGCTCACTGTGTCCAGTGTGCCCGCTGTTTGCGCGCGGGGGTCTGGGGCAAGATGGCTGCCCCAGCTGAAAGCACTGCGTGGCCTTGGCTGAGCTGCTGGCACCCGGCTCTGCTGCTCCCTTCTGGCTGCGTTGTCTGTGCTGGACTATGCTCACTCTGAGTCCAGGCCCCTGACTCCAGCTGCTAGAGTTCTGAGCTGTGCCCCGAGGCGGCCCAGTGGCCCCTCGCTGCTAGTCCGCTCAGAGAGCTCGTTCATTCTTAAATAAAGAAGATTTCAGGGAATGATACGAAAGAGGGGGCAGAAATATATAAAATCTGGGGAAGAGCCGTGAAATTCTGCGTTTTTTGTTTGTTTGTTTTTTTTTTTGGTGCAGATGTGATCTCACAGTGGCGGAGGCTGCACAAAATCAGGCATCCCAACAGTCAGTTATGGATCAGGGAAGAGCTCATGGGGTCCTTTCTCTCCCTGCTAGATTATTGACTATTGGTGGATTTTGGGAGAGGGATAGCCATTTTCTTCACTTGATGATGAGCCTACCAGACTCTACTGGAGAGTTTCAAACCCATTGTCAGACAGATGGCCCTGGTTAAATTCAGTGGGTCAAAAACCAAACAAGAAGTCATAAATGGAGAAAAGAAGAAGTAAGAAAGATGAGATTCAGGATGGGTGAAGGGTGGCAATAATCAGAAAGTTTATTTATACTTATATTTATACAGACATATGTATAAAATTGTCAGTGAGCAAATTCAACACAAATTATAAATCTTCCAAAAATTTGGGAGGTCAATCTCAGGGTCTATAACATTGAGAGTCACAATGTCTACCAAGGGGAGGAAATGGAGCCAGGGTATTAACACAATAATTTCAGATCATGACTAACAGTTGAGGAATTGGTTCTCTTGTGCTTTTAGCCTATAGGTTGAGCTCCTGAAATCAGAGAAGGGTCCCATAGAAAGGCATGCAGGGTAGATGAATGAAAATTTAGTAGGTGAGAGTAAAGTACTCAGATGTGTTATGAAGCCACACAGGATGTGTCATCAATTACACATGGCAATACATGGTCTGAACACAGAAAGGAAGACAGAGATGAAAAGAACCCATTTAAGGACCTGTATACACCTCATGTCTGTTCGCTTCATTAAATGGCAAAGGTGGACCAGAGGCACAGTTGCTAACCCAAAGAGAACCTGCAGACATCTGAAGACTACACAGCATTGGTCCAGGAGACAATCTGGACCTAGGAGCAATGCAGGAGACAAACGACCTGCCAGAGAAAAGTCTTACAGATCTTGTCAAGGTTATCAGTGGTCACAGACAAGTAGAATAAACTGGCATAGCTATGGGTGAAGTTCTGCCATCCGGCAGGGTTTGGGGACTGTGGGGATAGTGGAGGGAGTTGGCCATCACTTGCTAGGGCAGGAAGTTTCAAGCTTTTTGCAGATTCAGAATTTCTTGTTACATTTGGTGTCATTTCAGCCATCATCTCTGAACTCTGCAGTCTTCCTCTCCCAGGTTGTTAGGTTCCCCTTTATTTCCCTGCCCTGTCTTCGCTCAGTGATAGTGTGACCTGGGAGTTGTAAGAGGAAATAAACCCGTTCCTCCCCACACTGCTTTTGGTCATGGTGTTAACCACATTAATACTAGGCAAGCCAGGAAAGAGCACCTAGAGTTCATTAACACACTTTAAAACACCCACCTAAGCCTGCTTGACCCACATCATCTACTTTTTTCCTTCATGACACCTCAACCAAAGCCTTTGTCCAAATCTGATCTCTCCACATCTAGAGGTCAGGTCCGTGGTCTCCTGCCACATCATCAAGTTGTGATATAAATTCCTTATCTTTGGACCTTTGAGTACAACAAGCTCTGAACATACTTTTCTTTTTGTGCTCTCTCTCTCTCTCTCTCTCTCTCTCTCTCTCTCTGTGTGTGTGTGTGTCCCTATCATGCAGGTGCATGTACACATATGTGATTGTAGGTGCATGCAGAGCTGGAATTACAGGAGGTTGTGAGCTAATTGATGTGAGAACGTGGAACCAAACTTGTGCTATTTGGAAGTTTCAGTTTTCTTTTCTTTTCTTTTCTTTTCTTTTCTTTTCTTTTCTTTTCTTTTCTTTTTTTTTGCAGATTCAGAATTAAGGACTCTAAGGTTCTTAACTACTGAACAATCTCTCCAGTTCTACCTACAAATTACATTGTTAATGGCAACAGTGATTTTCCATCTTTGTGTGATCATGTATGTGTGGTTGTGTTTGTTTTGTGGTGTGTGTGTGTGTGTGTGTGTGTGTGTGTGTGTGTATACATATGTATATGGGCATGTGGGAGTCATAAAAACTTCAGCTATAAAGGACACTGTCAGAAGGACAAAACGGCAACCAACAAAGTGGGAAAAGATCTTCACCAACTCCACATCCGACAGAGGGCTAATATCCAATATATACAAAGAACTCAAGAAGTTAGACCGCAAAGAACCAAATAACCCTATCAAAAAATGGGGCACAGAGCTAAACAAAGAATTTTCACCAGAAGAAATTCAGATGGCCGAGAAACACCTTAAAAGATGTTCAACATCATTAGTCATCAGGGAAATGCAAATCAAAACAACCCTGAGATTCCACCTCACACCAGTCAGAATGGCTAAGATTAAAAACTCAAGAGACAACAAGTGTTGGCGAGGATGTGGAGAAAGAAGAACACTCCTCCACTGTTGGTGGGATTGCAAAATGGTAAAACCGCTCTGGAAATCAGTTTGGCGGTTCCTCAGAAAATTGGGCATGTCACTTCCAGAGGACCCTGGCATACCACTCCTGGGCATATACCCAGAGGATTCCCCTGCATGCAATAAGGACACATGCTCCACTATGTTTATAGCAGCCTTGTTTATAATAGCCAGAAATTGGAAGGAGCCCAAATATCCCTCAAAGGAGGAATGGATACAGAAAATGTGGTATATTTATACAATGGAATACTACTTAGCAATTAAAAATAATGAATTCATGCAATTTGTAGGTAAATGGTTAGACCTGGAAAATATCATCCTGAGTGAATTAACCCAATCACAAAAGAATGCACATGAAATGCAATCACTGATAAGTGGATATTAATGAGCCCAGAAGCCCTAAATACTCAAGACACAAATAGCAAGTCAAATGATTCCCAAGAAGAAGAAAGGAGAGGACCCAGGGCCTGTAAAGATTGCATCCAGTTTAGTAAAGAAACCGAGGGGGGAGGGGGAAGGATTGGGGAACAGTTGGTGGGGAGAGGAACTATGGGAACTATGGTGGGTGGGAACTGGGAAAGGGGAAAGCCTTTGGAATGTAAACATAGAATATAGAAAATATAAAAAAAAAAACTTCAGCTATTGTGCCTCAGGACATTCTCCACCTTGATTGGATTTGCTATTTGGCTAGGCTGTCTGTCTGGCAAGCCCTAGGAAGCCTTCTGTTTCTGCTCTTCTGCTTCAGGGATTACAAGTGCTTGCTATCATAACACCAGTTGTTTTCACATGGGTTCTGGACATGCACTTTCCCAAAGGAGCCATTTCCCAGTCTTAGACTTCCTATATAATCATTCCTATGTAATGCCCCTCTGGCTGCAAGCCTTTCCTGGAGTTCTGATGATGGGATCTCAGGCACCTGCCATCCTATCTGGACTTCCTTTACTTCATGCCACTCAGAAAATGTTCCAAGCTCTAATGCCTAGGTGAGCAGCAAGAGAAGATGAGCCCCAGGGATTCCTCAAGTCTGAGCTTCATCACACTCTACAGGTGCTCCCTGCTTCTAGTCCTTACCTGAGTGTCAGAGGTGAACCATCTATCCAGTGCCATGCAGTTTCCCTGTTCATGTCAATGAGCCCCATCCAAGTGTAGCCTCTCTTTTTAGAAGTTGTTTGTAGAAAGTTCTAGAAAAATAGAAGAGGAAGTCAGAAGGGAGCTCTACCTCCCTCTTTTAACTAGTATTTCCCTAAACTCTTGGTGGGAAGTTCTGCCTACAATCCAATGTTTAGCTTTATACCTTTTAAGGCCACGGACACCATGAGTTCTGAATCTTTCTACACCTGTGTGCTATGGGCAGATGTATTCTCTCTAGCACATAGCATGTGCTAACTTGGTAATATCATATACTTGTTTGTCTGAAAGCTATGTATATGTCCTCATGAATTTACTCATTGTTGGGATTGATTGGCTGCACCAGATCAAACAAGTTAATGATTATTGAGTGTGTTAGTGAACTTTGTTCAGCTCTGAATTGTCTCACTGGCACTTAACATTAGCAAGGCTGGTACTATTTACATCAGGTGAATTAGCGAAACACATACATCAGGATGTTTTTAAACCAATAGAGGAAGTTGTTAAGTGCTGGTCATATAGTTTAAGTGATCTCCCAAAGCATCAATCACATCAAAAACTATAGTAATGAGGGCGAGGAGATGGTTGGGTCAGTTAAGCCTGAGGACCTTAGTCTGACCCCTAGCAATCATGTGAAAACTCCAGCTGTGATGGTACACATTTGTAACTCCAGCATGGGGAAGCCAGAGACAGGATCCCTGGATCTTGTTGGCTAGCCAGCTCAGCCTAAATGGTGAGCTCCAGGTTAGTGAGAGGCCATGCCTTAAAGAAACGGTGGGCATGTGACAGAGGATCGCCTTGTTGGACATCAGTGGGAGGAGAGGCCCTGGGGCCTGAGGTTGTTCCATGCCTCAGTGTAGGGGAATGCCGGGGGTGGTGGTGGGGCGGGGCAGGAGGATGGGAATGGGTGGGTGGGGGAGCACCCTCATTAGAGGCAGGGGAGGGGGATGGGATAGGAGGTTTCTGAAGGGGAGACCTGGAAAGGGGATAACATTTGAAATGTAAATAAAGAAAATATCCAAGAAAAAAAAGAAATGGTGAACAGAACCTGAGGGATGACACTCAAGACTGACTCTGGCCTGCATATACACACATGTGCACCTACATCTGAATGTGTGCGTGCATATGTGTATGTGTACATCAGAGGACAACTTTAGGTGTAGATACTCACCTTCTACCTTTTTGGAGACAGGGTCTCTTGTTATTTCTGTGTATGCCATGAGAGAAGTCCACCAACTTCTATAGAATCTCTTGTCCCTACCTCCCATTTTACCATAGGAACACTGGGATCACAGATGTGTGTCTCTATGCTGGGCTTTGTGTAGGTTTGAGGGGTCCAAACTCAAGTCCTCATGTTTGCTGGCAAGTGTTTTACCCACTGAGCCTCCTCTCCAGCCCTAGAGTGTGTCTTTTTGCATGTACTCTGGTCTCCTTTATAATCTTCTTATCTTCCCTCTCCAGGCAGCAGCCTCTTTTCCAGAACGTTGTATCCAACCAAACACCTCTCCTCCCTTTAGCCAGTGACCTTGATGCATCCTCAGCTGAGGACTGGGCCTCACCAGGCATACCTGCTCTTCATCACTCTTGATGACCACAAGTTGAGCCCCCATGTTGTGGCAGGCAGTGGCAGAATCATTCCAGGACTTCTGGACCACAGAGAAAAAGTAGTAGCTTCCTTGGAAGGGTGTCCAGTCCCAGGGGCAGGAGTGGCACAGGCGATCTGTTGGGAGGTCACGTCAACCTTCAAGCCCTCCAGAATCAGCCTCTCCATTGACACAGCACATTCCTTATTCCACTTCTTGAGTTCCTTCTATACCCAGGAGAAGCCAGGATTCCTAGCCTAATCCTTTCCAGACTGGAAGAAGTTGGATCTTAGAGCTCAGAAGAGAGGCCAGGAGGCAGGTTTAACTGAGTACCTACCGTGTCCTGTGAACACTGAGCACCTAATGTGTACACAACCTCTGTGAACACTGAGTGTCTAATATGTGCATTCCCCTGAGAACTTTGAAAGCTTACTTTGAACATACTCTTGTGAACATTGAGTGCGTATTCTGTCCAGGCTCTTTTGACTATTGAGTGCTTATTTTGTACATAATCCCTATGAACACTGACTGCCTATTGTGTACACGGACTCTAGTCAAACACCAGTGAGATGCCTTCCTCAGCATTACCATGCATGTCAATCCCATGTGTGAGGAAAATGAGGCTCAGTGAATAGTAGTTGTTTAAAACAAAGTGACTCTCTGTGTAAACCTTTTCAGGGTGTGAGATCCTTCACTTCCAGTCACTCACCTACCCCAGCCTTCAACTGGGTCAGTTCCTGGTAGACATTGGCATCCTCCTGACCCTGAGAACTGGGAATCTTACAGACTGGGCCAAGAAAAATAGTCACTGAAGTTATTAAATGCTTACTATGTTGCTTGGTCTATACTGGGCCCCTAGTATCAAGATACTCTTCTTCCTCTTCCTCTTTTCCACCTCCTTCCTTTCCTCCCTCCTCTCTCCTTCCTCTTTCTTTTTCTTTCTTTCTTTCTTTCTTTCTTTCTTTCTTTCTTTCTTTCCTTTCTTTTTCCTCTTACTTTTTCTTTCTCTCTCTCTTTCTTTCTTTCTTTCTTTCTTTCTTTCTTTCTTTCCTTTCTTTTTCCTCTTACTTTTTCTTTCTCTCTCTTTCTTTCTTTCTTTCTTTCTTTCTTTCTTTCTTTCCTTTCTTCCTCTTACTTTTTCTCTTCTCTTCTCTCTCTCTCTCTCTCTCTCTCTCTCTCTCTCTCTCTCTCTCTTTTCTTTTTTCTTTCTCATAGAGTTCAGGCTGCATCAAAATTTCTATGTAGTTGCCTCTATGAACTTTTCCTGCCTCTGCTTCCTGAGTGCTGGGATTATAGGAATGCACCATTATACCCAGTTTTATACAGTGTTTGGAATAGAGCACAGGATTTTGAGCTTGTGAGGTAAGGATTCAACTGCTTGAACAATGTCTCCAGTCCAGCATCATTTTCAAGACCCAAGGTCTTACTTAGTCCTATTTGATGAGGAAGATATCTAGTAATCAAAGAAAATTGGATGCCTAAGGCAAATGCAGCCAGTGTCTCTGTGCAGAACTCCTTTATTCAAAGGATCATGAGGACACAGTCCCAGTCAGTTGTTCCTCTCTTCTGGATCCCTTGGTTGAATAGTCAGACCTAGGAGCCCCAAACCTTAATCCTGCCTGATCTTTGAAGGATACAACCAGTAGCACAGAGAATACAGTGAGGAAGAGCACCTGCAGTGCCACGGGGACATAGTTGTGGACCAGGCAGCCTGTGGGAGAGAAGGAGGGAATGTTAGCACCTCAGCATTCCTGACTCAGTGTGGCCCCAGTCAGGCAATCCATCAGTCTCAATCCCAAGGTGCAGGATTCCAGATCCTAGTCTCTACAGTTACCAGGAGTCTAGGTCCCAGATTTAGGATCTGAGCTTCCAACTCTCTGAACATCAGGGGTCCAAGTCCCAGCCTCCACCCCACTCCCAAAGAACCCAAGTTTCTGTTAGGAGCTGACCACCCCATAGTTCATTATCTCGTTTTACCTGTGAATCTACTGAATCTAGAATTTGGTTGGAAGCCAAAGCCTTTGATGGAGTACCTGCTGTGGCTGGATGTCAGCAGTTCCTCATCTAAGTGAATAGAGCATCAGTCATATACAGGGTAGTCTGAGACAAGCACTGCCCTATTTGTGCCCCTTCCCCAAGCTCCCAGAGCACCAGCCCAGTCTCACCCAGAGGGCCAAGCTGCTTCTCCATTTCCTTTCACTCATGCTTCACAGCCACTTCTCAGTGCCAGAATCTGATGGAAACAACAGCTTTTATTTGTTACCTCCTTGAATCTTACTTAGGAAGAGAAATTGGGAAGTGGGTACTAGCACCGGAAGAGTGAGAGGGGGCTGAGCATCTGACACACCAGGCAAGAGATACATTTTCCAAGAATTTCAGAGAGTTGTAAGAGGGCTGGGACTTCGCAGCAGAAATAGCTGGTTCACTTCCAGTATGGCCATCTCTGGAATGTCTTCTATAAAGACCAGTAACTGTAAAATAAAGTGACTTTTGGATCTTTTTCAGTTACAGCGGGGTGTAGGCTAGCAATACTATATCTTCCCAGAAACACCACCCTGCTGATGCCAGACATTTTTATCTTGGTTTACTGATGGCATCACTCATGGTGATTTTTCCTTTTTTTCTCTGTTTTTTTGAGACAAGATTTTATGTAGCTCAGGTTGGCCTCAAACTTGACATGTAGCAGGAATGACTTGAACTGCATCATCCCAGAGTTATCTGGGGGCTAACTGAGCCATATGCACACCCATCTTTTTAATTTTATGTGCTTATTAAACTGTACAAGTAACTTCCTTCTGGTCTACAACTCAGCTGGGGGAAGATAAGGATCTCCAGTCTCCCTACCCTCACACCCAGAGATAGCCTGACTCCCAGGAGGTCCACTATAGCCAGACTAACAGGTGAGACCCCTCACCCCAATATCTGACCTAACTGGGACCCCCAGAGGGCCCAGCAGACACAGGACATATCCACACTGCAGGAGACACACCTTCCTTCTGGTCCAAAACTTGGCCCAGGGAAGACTGGGTGCTTCAGCCCACCTGTCCACACCCAGAGACAGCCTGGCTCCCAGGAGTCACAGGAGTTCTGCCATAGCAAGGTTAACAGGAGGTCTGCCCTAACTAGGGACACAGGAGGTCCCCCTAACCAAAGACATCTCTGTTTGTCTCAAGAAGGCCTGTTCTAACCCAGCTCACAGAGGTCTACTTTCCTACAAAGAGGGACAGGCTTCAGTCCCTGTCAGAGACAACAAAGTCAGTTAACACTAGAGATAATCATATGGTGAAAGGCAAATGCAAGAACATAGGCAACAGAAACCAATGTCACTTGGCACCATCAGAACCCAGTTCTCCCATCTCAGCAAGCCCTGGATACCCTAACACACTTGAAAAGCAAGATTATGGCCGAAAATCCCATCTCATGAAGATGATAGAGCTCTTTAAGGAAGATATAGATAATCCCCTTAAAGAAATACAGGAGAACACAGGTAAACAGGTAAAGGATTTGTACAAAACCATTTAGGATCTAAAAATGGAAATAGAAACAATAAAGAATTTACAAAGAGAGGCAACCCTGGAGATGGTAAACCTAGAAAAGAGATTAGAAGTTACAGATACAAGTATCATCAACAGAGTTCAAGGGATAGAAGAAAGACTCTCAGGTGTAGAAGATTCCATAGAAGAGATTGACACAAGAATCAAAGAAAATACAGAGTGCAAAAAGCACCTAACATGAAACGTCTGGGAAGTTTAGGACACAATAAAAAGATAAACACATAATAGGAATACAAGAGAGTGAAGACTCCCAATTCAAAGGGCCAGAAAACGTCTTCAACAAAATCATAGAAGAAAACCTTATCTTTAAAGAAAGATGGCCATAAGTGTACAAGAACCTTACAGAACACCAAATAGAGTGGACCAGAAAAGAAAATCCTCCTGTCACATAATAATCAGAACACCAAATGCACAGAACAAAGAAAATATTAAAAGCCAATTAATAAAAAAATTATTAAAAAAGAGAAAACTTTGCATAACAAATGAAAAAAAACAGCAAGGGAAAAAGGCCAACTAACATATAAAGGCAGACTTTATCAGAATCACACCAGACTTGCAACGGAGACTCTAAAAGTCAAATCTTGGACAGATATCATGCATCCCCAAGAGAACACAAATGCCAGCCCAGACTACTATGCCCAGTAAAACTCTTAATCACCAAAGATGGAGAAACCAAGATAATCCATGACAAAACCAAATTTAAACAATATCTCTCCATTAATCCAGTCCCACAGAGGATACTAGAAGGAAAATGCCAACAAAAGGAGGGAAACTACATCCAAGAAAAACCAAGAAATTAATAATCTCACAAGAAACCCAAAAGAAGAGAAACACACAAACATAATACTACCTGTAACAACAATAACAGGAACCAACAATTATTGGTCTTTAATACCTCTCAATATCAATGGACTCAATTCCCCAATAAAAAGACATAGGCTAACAGACTGGATACTTAAACTAAACCCAGCATTTTGCTGCATTCAGGAAACACACCTTAGTGACAAAGACAGCACTACCTCAGAGTAAAAGGCTGGAAAAAGAATTTCCAAGCAAATGGTCCCAAGAAACAAGCTGGAATAGCCATTCTAATATCCAATACCAAAAGTTCTCAAAAGAATGCTTCATACTCATCTAAGGAAAATTTCACTAAGATGAACTCTCAATCCTGAACATCTATGCCCCAAATGCAAGGGCTCTCACATTTGTAAAAGAAACAATACTAAAGCTCAAAACACACATTGAATCCCACACAATACCAGTGGGGGACTTCAACACTCCACTCTCACCAATGGACAGGTTATGGAAAAAGAAACTAAATAGAGACACAGTGAAACTAACAGAAGTTGTGAACCAAATAGATTTAATAGATATCTACAGAACATTTCACCCTAAAACAAAAGAATATACCTTCTTCTCAGCATCTTATGGTACCTTCTCCAAAACTGACCACATAATAAGACACAAAACAAGCCTCAACAGATATAAGAAGATTGACATAATCCCATGCATCCTATCAGATCACCATGGACTAAGGCTGGTCTTCAATAACAACAAAAACAACAGAAAACTCATATACCCATTGAAGCTGAACAACCTTCTACTCACTGATAACTTGGTCAGTGAAGAAATTAAAGACTTTCTAGAATTTAATGAAAATGAAGGTACAGCATACCCAAACTTCTGGGACACAATGAAGGCAGGAAGAGGAAATTCATAACACTAACTACCTTCATAAAGAAATTGGAGAGATCCTACACTAGCAGCTTAACAACACAACTGAATACTCTAGAACAAAAGAATGCAAACACACCCAAGGGGAATAGATGGCAGGAAATAGTCATATTTAGGACTGAAATCAATCAATTAGAAACAAAGATAATAAAACAAAGAATTAATGAAATCAAAAGTTGATTCTTTGAGAATATCAACAAGACAGACATACTGTTAGACAAATTAACTAAAAGGCATAGAGACAGTATCCAAATTAACAAAATCAGAAATGGAAAAGTAAACATAACAGAAACTGAGAAAAATCAAAAATTCATCAGGTCTTACTACAAAAGCCTATACTCAACAAAAGTAGAAAATCTAGATGAAATGGATGATTTTCTAGACAGATACCAGGTACCAAAGTTAAATCAGGACCAGATAAACCATCTAAACAGTCCCATAACCCCTAGGTAAATAGCAGTCATTAGAAGTCTCCCAACCAAAAAAAGCCCAGGGCCAGATGGTTTTAGAGCAGAATTTTATTATACCTTCAAAGAAGACTTAATTCCAATATTTCTCAAACTATTCCACAAAAGAGAAACAGAAGGAACACTACCCATTTTTCTATGGAGCCACAGTTACTCTGATACCTAAACCATGCTACAAAAAGACTCAACAAGGAAAGAACTTCAGATCAATTTCCCTTGTGAATATCAATGCAGAAATACTTAATAAAATTCTAGCAAACACATGGATGTGAATCCAAGAACACAAAAACAATCATTTATCATGATCAAGTAGGCTTCATCCCTGGAACGCACTGTGGCTCAAACTTTTCCTATTCTGGACCAGGAGATTAGGCACCTGGGAATGGGGAAAGAACTAGATATGCTATGGGGTTCACAGGCTTGTTGGATAACCACATGCCACCAGACAAACGTCTTACTACTTTGTCCCAGATGCCAATAACAGTTAAACCCCATAGCATACCTAGCTCTTGTCCCATTTCCAAGGCAACTATGGCCTTTTATGATGCTAATAAAGTCAGATATGGAGTTCTTATCCAAAGGATAGGGGGTGGGGCAGACACAACTTATATTCTCCTTAATCCTGGGTCAATGCAAATAATTATTTACACTCCTGAAAAGTTTTTAAGTATTGTCAACAGGAGCCAGTTAATATTTTCTCAGATAGCCAGTATGAATTACAGGCTGCCCCATACCCTGTCCTTCTATATTAAAGAGCAAAACAGCCCTATACATGTCTTCATATGATCTATCCAGAAGGCTGTTGAGAATAGGGTAAATCCCTGGTTCATCTCACACCTCATATTCTAAACTTCCTGGTATATTAGCTGAGGGAAATGAGAGAACTTATGCCTTGGTTATGGCTGTAGACATGGAATTGCTAGAACAAGCCAGAATGTTACACTAGCAGTGTCACCTTTCTCCTCAGACTTTACATAAACTCTTGCCTGAATTGCCTATGTCACAATGTAAACATCTTGCAAGATCCTTTGAAACGTGCACATGTCTTGTACCATGCGTCCCCTTGGAAGATAAGGAGTTAACCCTAGAGGTCTACTCTCCAGTGCAATCTGGCAGATGGTTGTCACCCAGAACCCAGCCTTTGGTAATCTTAGGTATGTATGTGTTGTGGTAGATACTTGCTCGGCCTTCACATATGTGGTGGCCATGACAGGTGAAAAGGCCTCTCATGTTATTAAGGCCATGAAATCAGCAATGCTGGTAGTGGGCGTGCCTTGGGCATTCAAGACTGGCAATGAACCTGCTTACTTATCTTAGCATTTCAGTGACTTCCTTTCATTATGGAGGATCAGTTCCCCTTTGGGATACCCTATAATCCTCAAGGCCAAGCAATCATAGAGAGAGCAAATCTCTCCTTGAAGGGAGCACTTGCTTGGGTCACCTCCCCAGAAACAAAAAGAGATCCATACATAGCCTTCCTGTTCCATGTGCTCTTTCTAACTCTGTGAAGAACTGAGTTGGGATTTTGATGGGCATTGCATTGAATCTGTAGATTGCTTTTGGTAAGATGGCCATTTTTACTATATTAATCCTGCCAATCCACGAGCAATTATAGCCAGGCAGTGGTGGTACACGCCTGTAATCCCAGCACTCTGGGAGGCAGAGTCAGTCGGATTTCTGAGTTCAAGTCCAGCCTGGTCTACAGAGTGAGTTCCAGGACAGCCAGGGCTACACAGAGAAACCCTGTCTTGGAAAAAACCAAATCCCAAAAACAAAACAAAACAAAACAAAAAAAGATTAAAAGAAAGAGCAATTATCAAATTCATCTGGAATAACAAAAAACCCAGGATAGCTAAAACTATTCTCTATGGTAAAAGAACTTCCAGGGGAATCAATATCCCGGACCTCAAGCAGTACTACAGACCAATAGTGTTAAAAACTGCATGGTATTGGTACAGTGACAGACAGGTAGATCAATGGAACAGGATTGAAGACCCAGAAATGAACCCACACACCTATGGTCACCTGGTCTTTGACAAAGGAGCTGAAACCATCCAGTGGAAAAAAGAGAACCTTTTCAATAAATGGTGCTGGCTCAACTGGAGGTCAGCTTGCAGAAGAATGCGCATTGATCTATTCTTATCTCCTTGTACTAAGCTCAACTCCAAGTGGATCAAGGATCTCCACATAAAATAAGACACACTGAAACTAATAGAAAAGAAACTGGGGAAGACCCTTGAGGACATTGGTTTAGGGGGAAAGTTCCTAAACAGAACACCAATAGCTTATTGTGTGTGTTTGAGGACCTGCAAAACTCTTCAGCTCCTTGTGTCCTATTTCTAGTTGCTCCATTGGGGACCCTGTGCTCATTCTATTGGTTGGCTGTGAGCCATGGGTGTTTTGATCCACTTTCCAAAAGGATCAAAGTATCCACACTTTGGTCTTCCTTCATTGAGTTTCATGAGTTGTATCTTGGGTATTCCCAAGCTTTTGGGCTAATATCCACAGTTTGCAATTGCAAACTGTGTTTTCTTTGTGCTTGGGTTACCTCACTAAGGATGATAGTTTCTAGCTCCATCCATTTGCCTAAGAATTTCATGAACTCATTGCTTTTAATAGCTGAATAGTACTCCATTATGTAAATGTATCACATTTTCTGTATCTATTCCTCTGTTGAGGGACGTCTGGGTTCTGTCCAGCTTCTGGCTGTTATAAATAAGGCTGCTATGAATATAGTGGAGCATGTGTCCTTATTTCATGTTAGAGCATCTTCTGGATATATGCCCAGGAGTGCTATAGCTGGGTTCTCAGACTGTGCTATGTCCAATTTTCTCAGGAACTACCAAACTGCTGAGGGACACTCCCCTCCCATAGATTAGATGGAGGGACCCAATAACCTCTTAGTGGCAACTGCCTGCTTCACTTCTGACAAGGGGGTGAGGTTATGTTTGTATTTCCCCCAGGTCACATCTGGATCAATAAGGGTGCCCTTGAGAGATGGCTGCCTGGCTACAGACCAGGGGGCAATGAAGGAGCCAGAAGAAGACCAGGATGTGGAGATATAATGTACATATTATGTTTATTAGTTTCCTTTAGCCTGGGAGGCCTGATGAGCTCTGAGCTTTGGTGCCCCTGTCCCTCATTCTTTTGCCTGTAGTTAACTCCCCAGCCTACCTTGTTCTTTTCTCTTCCAATGTGAATTTGCCCTTCATGGACTTAGTCACTACTTCCCAACGATTAGAAGGCCCCTGGCCCATGGAGGAAATTCTCGCTTTACCACCAGTGTCTTCTCTGTTGGCCCTTGTATCCATCTACACAATATGCCCACAGGGACTTTCATGGTAATCTCACCTATGGCACTGTGTTAGGCATGGAACTTCATGTTCCCCTTACTGATTACAAATCCCCAATGGATCCTCCAAGCATATCACGTCCACCCCTGCCTCACTGTCCAAGGCTTCCTCAAAAGCCCACTTTCATGGGATTCCCTATCCCTTGTGAGCACCAGCCTGCACTAAGTGTAAAATTCACCAAGGATTACTCAGTATTGTCATCTAACCTCACACTTGGCATGTGGAGGTTTACCTCACATGATAATTCCATATTACTCCCTATATTTACAGAGATCCTATAAGATTCCAATATGACCACATTATGATCAACCGGGATTTCTGTAGCCCCTATAACTGTATTGATTTGCACCCCTTTACTCTTCTAAAAGGTGGACGTCTCTTTTAGAGGACATATTTCCATATAAACCAGTTGGCAAAAATGTGAACTGGGGCAACCTTGGTAAATGAGACCATTGGCAGCTAGATTGACTGGAAAGCCACCCCAGTCTGTGTCCAAACTCCCCTTTTCTTTCTGATCAACAATACCTCCATTGTCAGAGAGTCTTAACTACTTTAATGAGAAATGTCTGCTGACCGTCTGCTGGATGGGGTATTCAAAAACAGCCTTCCTGATGAGGGAACTATTTGGATGCCTGTGGTAAATACCACCCATTTTCATGCTGTCACTCTGATGGCCCAGACTCACAACCCAGCACCAGAGAACGAGGGATTTTGGTATTATAGCTGCCATCATTGCAGGCATTGCCAGGGTGACAACAGCTGCTGTTGCCCAGACAGGCACTATGGTAGATTGTCAATGCTGTAGTCTCTAAGTCAGCTGAGGCACCACAGGAACAGGAGGTACTAAATCAACATCTATATCAAAGTCATCCACATTTTACAACAGATTGACTTATTGGCAGAAGAGTTTGCCCTTGTTAGAGACATGTCTCTATTGGCATGCGAACCCAGGTTTCACTAAATCTGCTTAACCCATTACCAGGTGCAACTGAAGTACCTCTGAAGCCCAACAACATTTGGCTCAATATCTTGAAGGTACCTGGTCGGACAAACTCCTTAACTATTCTGTGCTGCTAAGGGAGAACATAGCCAACCTCAGTGTGACCCTCTTTGTGCTCTCCCTAAATGCCAGATTTTTGGGAAAAGTATGGGACAATATTAGGAGGCTTTTTAACCCCTTGGGAGGAATTGTCATACTAATGTCATACTAATACTTTCTTTTGAGTGCATACCTCCAGGCAGTGTCCCATAAGAAGGGCAACTCTCCAGGTGCTGATGGCTCCTGAAAACCCTGATTGTGGTACCCTACGGAACTGATCCAAACAGGGATGGCAGAGATCTGTGAGACCACCATGTAGGCTGTTCCTCATCTCCCCCTTGTGTGACATACCTCCACAGTGCGTTCCAGGGATGAAGCCTACTTGATCATGATGAATGATTATTTTTGTGTTCTTGGATTCACATCCATGTGTTTGCTAGAATTTTATTAAGTATTTCTGCATTGATATTCACAAGGGAAATTTGTCTGAAGTTCTTTCCTTGTTGAGTCTTTTTGTAGCATGGTTTAGGTATCAGAGTAACTGTGGCTTCATAGAAAAATGGGTAGTGTTCCTTCTGTTTCTCTTTTGTGGAATAGTTTGAGAAATATTGGAATTAAGTCTTCTTTGAAGGTATAATAGAATTCTGCACTAAAACCATCTGGCCCTGGGCTGTTTTTGGTTGAGAGACTTCTAATGACTACTATTTACCTAGGGGTTATGGGACTGTTTAGAGGTATTTCTCTTCTGGTCCAGTCTGTTTGGAGTTCTGTAGGCTTTTTGTATATTCATAGGCATTTTTCTCTTTAGGTTGGGGAAGTTTTCTTCCATAATTTTGTAGAAGATATTTGCTGGCCCTTTAAGTTGTATATCTTCCCTCTCATCTATGCCTATAACCCTTAGGTTTGGTCTTCTCATTGTGTCCTGGATTTCCTGGATGTTTTGGGTTACAAGCTTTTTGCATTTTGCATTTTTTTGGACTGTTGAATCAATGGTTTCTATGGTATCTTTGGCATCTGAGATTCTTTCTTCTATCTCTTGTATTCTATTGTTGATATTTGCATCTATGGCATTTTAATTATTATGTGACGTGAGGGATTTCTTTTCTGGTCCAAACTATTTGGAGTTCTGTAGGCTTCTTGTATGTTCATGGGCATCTCTTTCTTTTGGTTAAGGAAACTTTCTTCTGTAATTTTGTTGAAGAAATTTACTGGCCCTTTAAGTTGGAAATCTTCACTCTCTTCTATACCTATGATCTGTAGGTTTGGTCTTCTCATTTTGTCCTAGATTTCCTGGATATTCTGGGTTAGGTTCTTTTTGCATTTTTCATTTTCTTTGACTGTTGTTTCAGTGCTTTCTATGGTATCTTCTTCCCCTTAGATTCTTCCTTCTATCTCTTGTATTCTGTTGTTGATACTTGTATTCATGACTCCTGACTTCTTTCCTAGGTTTTCTATGTCCAGAGTTGTTTCCCTTTGTGATTTCTTTATTGTTTCTACCTCCATTTTTAGATCCTGGATGGTTTTGTTTAGTTCCTTCACCTGTTTGGTTGTGCTTTCCTGTAGTTCTTTAAGGGCTTCTCCCTGTTCTCCTGTATTTCTTTAAGTGAGTTATTTATGTCCTTCTTGAAGCCCTCTACCAGCTTCATGAGCTGTGATTTTAAATCGAAATCTTGCTTTTTGGGTGTGTTGGGGGTATCCAGGACTTGCTGTTGTGGGAGAATTCGGTTCAGATGGTGCCATGTTGCCTTGATTTCTGTTAGTAACGTTCCTATGTTTATCTTTGCCATCTGGTTATCTCTGGTGTTAGTTGGTCCTGCTGTCTCTGTCTGGTGCTTGTCCCTCCTGTGTGCCTGCAAGCCTGTGTCAGCACCCCTGGGTGACAGGCCCTCCCCTGGCACAGAGTGCTGTGGTGGTGCCCAGCTCCTGGATATAGGTGAAGCCCGGAATGACTCTGTCCCACCTACCTGTTCTGCTGCTCCTGGTCCATGCCTCCTGGTTGTACCTGTCTGTTCAGTCACCAGAGAGAAGCTGGAGGTGGCCTGATCCCCGAAGTCGGGAGTCAACTCCCTCCCTCCCTGCAGGATTGGAGCACAGAGGACAGTGGAGATGCCCAGCCCCTGAGTGCAGGCGGAGCCCTGATGGACCCAGCTGTTCTGCCACTCTTGGTCCCTGCCTCCTGGCTCTACCTGCCACTCGGTCACTAGAGAGAAGATCCCATGTATTCCTTTTTAGTGTTTTAACTTTGTCCTTGTTGGATTGTTCCAGCTACTCCAGTTTGTCTTCATGCACAAATATTTTGTCTCCTTGATCCACTCTCTTGATGAGACTTTCTACAGAACTTTTTGTCTTTGTTTTTTTTCATATTTAGCATTTCAAATTAGCTTTTCTTTAACATTTTCATTACTACATTTATTTCCTAAAATTTATTTTTATTTTGATGCTACAGTATTTGGCCACATCTTCCAAGGAACCAGCCTCCTTGGGTAACTGACTGGCAGCCCAGCCTTTCTTCCTTGGGTGACTGGCTGCCCAGCCTTTCTTCCTTGGGTGACTGGAAGCCTAGCTTTCCTTGGGTGATTGGCAGCCCAGCCTTCCTTGGTGACTGGCAGCTGAGCCTTCCTTGGGTGATGGGGAGCCCAGCCTTTCTTTCTTGGGTGATGGGCTGCCCAGCTGGCTGATGACTCCTCATTCACATGCTGTGTCATTTTTTTCTGCTTCACTCAGCTGTTTGCTTCCTTGACAGGGATGATCTGTCTTACTGTCTGTCACTGAGAGAGGCCAGGCAGAGACCTGCAGGCAGGAACTGAAGCAGAGGTGACAGAGAATGCTACTTATAGATTTGTACTCTTTAGCTCACCTTTTTGAATGTTCTTATAGTTGTTCTTTTGAGTTATTTTTCTGGGATTTCTTCTCATTAGATGTCTACAAACAGTAATTTTTTGAGAAATTATGCTGCCTTGGTTTTCTGTGTTACAGACTTGGAGTTTGGGTTGCTTATGGACGTTTGAAAATATTTTTTTTATTTGAAACATTTGAAATGTTCAGGTGGGACAGAGATGTGGAAGAGCTGAGGTGTACAGTTCATAGATAAGTTCCTCAGTCCAGGAGTTCAAGGTTCTGGTATAAACTCTACCTTATTCCCTGAGAAGAATGTTAACAGTGATAGTTGCTAATACTCTTACCATGCAGATGTTGTAGTAGTCTAATAGAAACAGTGGCCTCTTTGAGTCCCATTACTTTTGGAGGAAACAACCAAAGATAGTATGGGCTAAACTCAAATATTAGTTAATAGAATAAGACAAATAAAAATAAAATAAAAAATTAAAGTGGGTAATCATAAGTGTTAGACTGACTTTGAAAATTTGAGGAAAGACGATGGGTAAAACAGCTTGGAGAGAAAAGCTGAGATTTTAGAAATGGTTAAAGCTATGGAAAGTTATTATTAAGAAGCAAAAAGAGGAAAGAAGTAGGAAAGACAGAAAGAAAGGAACAATGTAGGAATACTTGGGGAGGTGTGTGGACGAAAGGTGTGGTAAGGAATCCGTTATAGGAGAAGCACTCACAGCAACACTAAAGCCTAACTGAGCAATATGTAAACAAAGCCCAAGCAGAGATAAATAACAGGAAATAGCCAAAGGGGCCCCAGGAAAGCCTCCAAACATTTTAGGCTATTTCCAATGCTATTGGTTGCCCCTTGTAAGGCCCTATTGATAAAGATAATGCTTACATATATCATTGAACATAGAGAAGTTGGGCTGGTACTAACCTTGAACCTTCATCTCTACTGACTATTGTTTACAGTATTGAAAGGTACTCTTCATGGAACTGGAGGAAAAAGACAAACATGAACCCAATTATAAACCCAGAGAACTACAATGGTGACCTACCTGTATGATATACTGCTGCAGTAGTGAGACAGACATTGTGGGAGTGACTCACTACTGTATGACTAGATTTAAGGCCCACTCCATGAGGTGGAGCCCATGCCTGACAGTGCTTGGGTGTCTGAGAATTTGAGACGTCATAGGCTATGGGCCTAGGAGAAATCTAAATACTATTGTTCTGCTATAGGAACTTAGCAATAAAATGACTCCTAACCACAATCTGTTATAACTATCACTATCATTATCCCTGTTACAGTAGATGTGAACTAAAACAAAGATATACAACTGGACAATGAGCAGAGAGTGAGAAATTTTTGACCACTCAGTCCAAAGGTAGAAGACTTCATCCAACTCCTCCTCTCAGGGTAAGGAAACTATGCAGAAATGGAGGCAGAAAGATTTTGAAGAGTCAGAGGAAATGATGACTCCAGTGAAACAGTGTCTTTTAGACTGTAGTTGGTTGGTCTGATGCTGCTTGTATTGTAATACTGAATGTTGGCCTCCAATGCCTGGCTAGCTCTGTCAGTAGACCCTCTTAATCCCAGGGTCATGGGTTTGAGCCCCATATTGTAAACCAATATGTTATAGAATATATTTAATCTCTATCAAGGACTTCTACTCTGCCTTTGATTATTCAATTCCCAGATAAAAGACACATGTGACCTTTAATTTGTAAGAAATAAGCCCTTATCAGCTTTAAAGCTAGCCAGATCTACCCTCTATGCTATTAGAATCTACTTTCCTATTGGTAACCCTGAGTTATTGCTTACTGTGGTCATTCTGGTCTTCTCTTAACTTCAATTGGCCAGACCTCATGGCCATGATTTTTTTAAATTTAATTTTATTTTTATTTATTCACTTTACATCCCACTCACTGCCCCACTCCTGGTCACCCCCTCACAATCTTTCCCCTTCTCCCTCCCTTTCTCCTCCAAGTGGGTGGGAGCCGTCCTGGGTATCCCCTACCCTGGCACTTCAAGTCTCTGCAAGACTAGGCACTTCCTCTCCCACTTTGGGATAGCCTCCATTCCAGTTCTTCCTAAATGAAGATACACATCTGCTACATATGAGCAGGGAGGCCTAGGTCCAGCATGTATTATGCTCTTTGGTTGGTGGTTCAGACTCTGAGAGTTCCAAGAGTCCAGGTTAGTTGACTCTGTTGGTCTTCCTATGGAGTTCCTATCCTTTTCAAGGCCCAGAATCCTTTCTCCTCTTCTTCTGTAAGAGCACCCAAATTCCATCCACTATTTAGTTATGGGTATCTACATCTGTGTGAGTCAGTTGGTGGGTGGAGCCTCTCAGAGGACAGATGTGTTAGACTCATTTCTGCAAGTATAACAGAGTATCATTAATAGTGTCAGAGATTTGTGCTTGCCCATGGGATGGGTCTCAAGTTGGGTTGGTTAATGATTGGCCATTCCCTCAATCTCTGCTCCACTCCCCATAAGAGCATTTCTTGTATACAGGATAAATTTTGGGTTGAAAGTTTTGTGGGCAGGTTGGTGCCTCTATCCCTCCACTGGAGATCTTGCCTGGCTACAGGTTCCTTATCCCTAATGTTGCAAGCCACAGTTAAGGTCATCCCCATTGACTCTAAGGTCATCCCCATTGACTCTAAGGTCATCCCCATTGATTCTTGGGTGCCTCCCTTATCCTACATCTCTGTCTTGTTCTGGAGATGTCTCCCGTCTTCTCACCCCCAGCAGTTGCAGATACCCATTCATTTTCATGGCCATTTATCCAACTCTCCTGTCCTTCCCCACACCTGATCCTGAACCTCCCATTCCCTTCCACATTCCCCTGCCCACCTAAGTTTCCTTCATCCACCTGCCTCTTACAGTTATTTTATTCCCTCCTCTATGTGAGATTCAAGCCTCCTTCCCTGTGCCTTCCTTCTTGTTTAGCTTCTTTGGGTCTGGGTAGTATAGCATGGTACCTGTATTTTATGGCTAATATCCACTTAAGAGTGAGAACATACCACACATGTCCTTTTGTGACTGGGCTACCTCAGGATGATATTCTCAAGTTCCATCCATTTATGGCCATGATTTTAAGATTCTTGCTCCATGGTATCTTCTCCTCTCTCTCTCCCTCTCTTTCTTCCTTGTGGTTCTCCTCCTACACCAAGCCCAGGAACCCTAAACCCCATCCATCTATGTCTCTTCTGCTCAGCTATTAGCTGTCAGCATCTTTATTCACCAATCATGGATAACTTTGGGCTCAAGGCCATATAGTGTCACCTGGGTAAGTCACATGGGTAGGTGTAGACTCTCTCCTCCCTGGGGCATTTGAGCCTTAAGGGCTAACATTTAGCATTACAATACAAGCAGCAACAGACCAACAATAGGACTGAGGTACAGGCAAGCTCACTAAGACTGGCAGTATGCCCGTTCTGTGCAGGTTCAAGCCAGATAGGGTCCCCAGTACTGGGGGTGGGGAAAGTGGCCCCTAATCTAGAACCCATCTACAACTGACACTAGTAAAGGAAAAATTTAATTCTTTCCAATGGAGACTTACTGGGTATATTAACCTACCATAGTAGATGGCCAACACAAAACAAACTCAGTGGTATTTTTGTAGATATTTTATTTCTTTGTGTTGCCCTGGTTGTTCTGGAGCTTACTCTGTAGACCAGACTGACCTCAAACTCAGTGATCCTCTTACTTCTGCCTCTTGAATGCTGGGATTAAAACCGTGTTCCACCCCACCAGAATTTTTGTCTCATATAGCTTTTTTTGCGGATTATTTTTTTATTTGCGGATTTTTTTTTGTCTTACTGGCATTTTGCTTATATATTATGGTTTCCATTTGTGTGTTTTTATGGATTTTGGTGGTTGTGTGCATTTGTTGGTTTGTTTTTTGTATTTTTCTCTTTATTGTGCTTTTTTGTTTCCTTGTTTGAGGGGAAGAAGAGTTGGGTTGGGGGAGGGGAAACTGATCAGAATAAATTGGATAAAAATTTTTTTTCAATAAAAAAATAAAAAGAATGCTTGAAGTGAATTGTTGACACAGACAAGCTAAGTTGAAAGGTGAAGTCCTACGGTCCCTTTGGCTCTATCAACTTTCCCATGGTGCCATGTGTGAACAGGCTCAAACAGGAGTCATTGGTCTCTGTAGCTGCTTTTCTCTGTGGGGTTCTGGTATATTGGGAAGAGGAACTTTCAAGCCCTTTTCTGGTAGATCTCTGCACTGCACTTTCACATCCTCTGGTCCTATAGATCCCCTGATGTTTCTACTTCTTTGTCCCAGATATCCTAAGTTGACTAGGGGTGGCTGTGAGGGTTCAGGGGGACTTTCCAATGGGCTCTGATTCTCAGCCCTCCTGCCTCTTTCATATAGAGAGCTCCCTGGCTTAAGTTCATTTATAGACCTTGTCTCTAGCAGGGTTAAGCATTTATTCTTTTCACTGTGTATTCTTTTCACTGTTTTTTTTTCCACTGAGTTCATGTGGAGAGGCTAGTAGTCTGCCATATGTGTATTACTGGGAGGGAAGCAGGCACATGGTAGGGTCACAATCCCATGAGTGGTGGTTTGGCAGAGTCCACAGCCACCTGCTGGAAAGTTTTAGAACAAAACTTCATTGTTAGCTCAAGTTGCTCCAATAGTTGAATTGTGGTTGTCTCTCATTCTTATGAACAGAAGCAGTAAGGGACCAAGCATTGGTGAAGGGAGCTCCCTGTAGCACAAGCAAGCTAGTAAAGAAGACGATGGCCTCTGCCATTACCACAATTCCCAGCAACTGGAGAAACATGAACTTCCTTGAATTGAGAAACATCTAGGTTCATCATGCCATCAACAAGGGAAAGCAGAAGTAGGAAATTCACACATTACTGTGAATTATTGTGCAGCTGGGGAGATTAGTTCTCTGGTACTTCAGCTTATTGGAAGATTTATAACAACTAGAGAAAGACTTCTAAGTTAAAGTACACAGGGGAGGTGGATGGAAGAGAATATACAGGGATTGCATGCAATTTTTTTGGGATGTATTAGCAATAACACATGTGTACTGCATGGTCTGGAGAATGATCTACTATAGCCATACTTCTGTTTCCCCTTTATTATGTGTGTATGTTTGCTTGCATGCATGTCTGTACAACACTTGCATGCCTGGTATGGTCAGACACTAGAAGAGGGCATTGGATCCCTAGGAAGTGGAGTTACAGACAGTTGTGAGAGGTCATGTAGATGCTGGGAATTGAACACAGGTCCTCTACAAAAGCAGTCCATCTCCCATACTTTTTCAGTTTTGAATGAGTTTATTAAGTATAAAGCAAGCCAAAGTAAAAAAAAATGAATAGCAAGTGATGGGTAGATAGACAGAAGCCAATCAGTGTCAAGTTGAGTGCTCAATGTGCTAGGCAGAAGTTAAAGAGAGAAGTCCCTTTAAGGCAGCCAGCTAGAGTTCCCAACATAAGGCATCCTGGGCAGAGCAGTGTCCCCTGAGTGAGGCTTCCAAGTAAAAGTACAAATAGCAGTGGAAAGATAACATGACTGAGTCAGGACCTTACAGACACCCAGCAGAAACTGACTGAGGAAGTCCCACTAAGGCAGTTAGCTAGAGCTCCCCATTGGGTTTCCAGAAGAGTAAAGTGAAAACCCCTCATGCAAAAGTACAGACAACAACAGAAATGACATCCTCAAATCTGAGTGCTCACAAAAGTCAGAAGAAACTGACTGGGGAAGTTGAGGCAGGCAGCTGGAGTTGGGTATTGAGCTGTCTCTCCATTGCTGAGCTCTTCCTGGATAAACTTCTGGCTTCTCTGTTCCAGAGCAGGCACTTTCACATCATGGGATAAACATTAGTAACACCTGTTGGTAATGTTCACCTTCTAGCTGTTCTCAAGGATGCAATGTGTTTACCCTTAAGCTGTCTTGATGATCTCTTCCCTACCTGTCACACAGATGGGCAGGGGCTGCCCAACCCTAGACAAGGTCTTTGAATGACACTTGAGGTAAACATGCTTTGGTGTTACAGGGCAACCATCATTCCAGAGCCAGCTTCTCTGTGACAATTTACCAATATAATGAATATTAAAATGATTATAGTAATGTAAAGCCTCTGAGCTCACCAAAAAGGATGGGGAGATGACTGAAACACACCCAGTCCATCAGTGGATACACAACTTCATTGTAGTTAAATTCACAGCAAAATTACAGCTATGGAGTTTGGAGACATCAAAGGAAGAATATCAGTGGTCCAGCACCATAGTGACTAACAAAGGAGACTGATGAGTTCCAGAGGTAATACTAAGATTTCTATGCCCATAGACAGGGAGAAGGAACTGGGAAATGTCGCAGGATCTTCTCTGTCCAATTACATTAGTGCAGAGGAGGTCTGTGATGGACAGGGAAAAAGGGGTGAAGCTAAGAGGGTCAGAGAGAAGGAGCATGCCAGAAGGTACAGAAGAAGAACCGTGACCTCGGGACATGAACCCACGTGGCAATTACCAGGCACAAGTAGCTAAGTTTTCACAAGACTAGAAATGTTGGGATAAAGCTTTTATCATTATCTATTGGCTCTAAAATTATTGTATTGATATCTTGTAAATTGCGATATTATTTATACATAAATCTGATTGGTTAATTAAGCCTTAAGAGTCTTGATTCTGCCCGGTGTTGAGGTGGCAGATCATGGGGAGTGTGGGATGTTGCTGGGAAGGGAAAGGTATCCGGGACTCCGCCGGAGAGATGACCCGATGGGGGCAGGAGAGCTGGTGGGTAATTTTTTAAATATTTGTCACAACAGGAAATGCATGAGTAAAAGTTCACTGCCCAACTAGGATGTTTAGGCTGTGCAAGCTGCAGAGAAAGTCTGGCCATCACTTGCTGGAACAGGTAGTTGCAATTTTTTTTGCAGATCCAGAATTTCCTTTGGTCACATCTGGCATCATTCCAGCCATCATTTCTGAATTCCACACAGTCTTGTCCCACAATATTGTTGGGCTGTCCTTCGTTCCAATACTTCTCAAGGCTGCAAAATCCATTCACAATTATACAAAACAGGCATGTACAAAACAGCAGCATTCCTATATATGAAAGACAATGACACTGAGAAAAAAGTCATCCCATCAACAATAGTCTAAAAATATCTTGGAATAAACCTAATCGAGGAAGTTAAGGACCCCTATAATGAAAACTTTATAACCCAGAAAAAACTGAAGAAGACATCAAGTAATGGAGACACCTTCTATGCTCAGGATTAACGGCATGAAAAGGCCATCATCCCAAAGGCACCTACAGATTTAGTACAATCCCCACCAAAATGCCAATGCAATTCTTCATGTCAATAGAAATCTTGCATTTCATATGGAAATGCAATGGCCTGGGAAAGCCAAAACAATCCTGAACACTGAAAATACTGTTGGAGATATCAGTACTCTTCATTTTAAGACATACTATAAAGATGTAGTCATAACAATAACATACTAGCATAAATACAGACGTGCTGATTGATGGGATAGAATTGAACACCCAGATATAAGCCCTCACTACTTCAGCCACCAGGCATTTTACGGAGTGAGGCAATAAATGCACATTGGAACAAAGACTGTATCTGCAATGCTACCTGAACCTTATGAACCTTCTTTCGTAGTTCCTGGAAATTGGCGCTTTCATACCTTCCTTGCATGTGTGTGACAAACATGTCCTGTGTAGGACCTCCTAACATTCTCATGTCACTTTGACCTTTACCCTTATTTTCCATGCTCGATAAGAGTTGTCCCACAGGGAGCATGGCTATTAGGTACAGCTATGCAATGTAAGCTTCCCACATCCAATCACCTCTTTCACTGGGCTCTTGTACTCTGGGCCAATCAATATACCTAAGCCCCAGGGCTAAATAACAAAGAACCAGGTTCAGTGCCTACACTCCAAAGCTTACCACTTACCTACTTCCAAGCTATACTCCTTTCCTGACATCTAACATAGGGTTTTACTCACAGCCTCAGTTCCCTCTGCATTCCCACTAGCCCTGGTCTTGGCAGATGTTCTGCACATGTAATGAATCCTTCCTTTAGAGGACCTATGAGTATAACATGCTGCTTTTCATGTATGTGTGCATATGTGTGTATGATGGATGCACGCATGTGTGTGCATGTATATAATATGTGTACATTTGTAAGTGCATGCAAGTGTGATGTGTCTCTGTGTCTATGCACATGTGTACATGGATGTGTATGTATGTAATGTGCATGTATGTGTATGTGCATATATGAGTATGTAATGCATATGTTTATGTACATTCCTACATGCATGTATGGTGTGTATGTGCATGTGTATGTGTATGTGTGTGTGTGTGTGTGTGTGTGTGTGTGTATAGGCCAGAGGAGAACCTTAGGTGTCATCCTTCAGGGACCCCTCAGTAGCCATCTACCTTTTTTCTGAAGCAGAGTTTTCTATTATATTGGAACCACCATGTTAGACTGGTTTTACCATGAATCC
This sequence comes from Apodemus agrarius, assembly GCA_964023405.1. Classification (NCBI taxonomy): domain Eukaryota; kingdom Metazoa; phylum Chordata; class Mammalia; order Rodentia; family Muridae; genus Apodemus; species Apodemus agrarius. Next base: position 45,331,341 of record OZ030028.1, read on the forward strand.
CAGAAATTCATCTTTCTCTGTCTACCCTGAGTTGCAATAACATACACACACACAACTATGTTCAGCTTTAAACAAACAAACAAACAAGCAAACAAACAAACCTGAATTACACACATCCAATTCTGGTCCCTTTTCATATTTGTGCTCCAAGCAGTTGACTGACTGAGCCATCCCCAGTCCAACATTCTACTCTTTTAAATGCTGTCATCCCTTGACCTAGTGACCTTCCTTATGAAGCTGGCCATGATTACTCTTCATCTAGATTACCCACACAGGCTACAGACTCCTCCTTCAGCTCTAATGGTGGAACCTAAGCAGCTCCTGTCTTGTGTGAACATCCGGTCCTCCTTTCTCCATCTTATGGAGGAAAGTTATTAACTCTTATTTCTAGAAGGCAGGGAAGGTGGTGGCAGAGTTTGGGGGAACTAGAAAGGTAATACAGGTCAGACACAGCCCCTTCCCTTACAGTCTCCAGGGTAAGTCCCTTTGCTGGGACTACCTGTCTGACAGAGGTGAACCATCCAGTCAGTACCACTATCCTTCCTTGTTCAGATCTGACAGCCCCATTCAGGCATAGCCATTTTTCTTGGATGTCTGCTGCAGGAAGCTCTGGAGGGGAGAGAAAGAGTCAGGGGGCAGCCTTTCCCCTATTCCCTTGCTTGCCTTCATCAATAGATTCCAAAACATTATATATTTGGTAATTGAACAAGTTTAGTTAGGGCTCCTTATAGGACAGGGGTTCTTTATAGGAACATGGGCACCCTACCAGTAGCTACAGCATGGAAGAAGGTGTCTTTCCAGTCCTCAGCAACTGTTAACTCCCTATAGATCCTTAGGGAGGGGTGGGGCTTGGTATCCTCCCACTTCTACCATTAGTAACTGCCTATCAATCCTCGGAGAAGTGGGCTGGATTTAGTGTTTGACAGCATTATGTGAAGGCTATGGAAGCTGGGAAATGTGGCTTTGATGGAAGAGATAGGTCACATTGGTAGCATCTTTGCTTCTGCTCCCCTCTTTGTGTATCCTTTTAGAATAGGTAGGAGGCTTTCTTCTGCTATGCCTTCATATCATATTTCTGCCTTGTCATAGACACAGAAGAAATGGGTCTAGATGACCACGGACTGAAGTCTCTGAACTATGGGACATGAGTTTCCTCCTGGAACTGGTTTCAGATATTTTGTTTCATCAATAGAAAACTATTATGCTCCCCAATATCTTGACAGTAGTCTCTGCTTTAAATCTGATTTTAACCCTTTCACATTTCTAGTACACCAGTCAGGAGCCCCCATATGTTATCAGCAGTTCATATTTTCCTTTGACACAGGTCTCATGGCCTTAAACTTATGTAGCTGAGGATGGCTTTAATCTCTTGATCCTCTTGCTTTTACCTCCCAAGAGCTAGGATGACAGATTTGCATTATCACCTGGCTTTTGTGGCCCTGAGGATTGAATTCACATATATTAGGCAAGCACTCTAAAAGTTGAGCTCTACCCTCAGCCTGATGTTCCCAGGAGTTCTGAATTATTTGCATAGCTGGATCCTATGGGCAGATGCACTTAGACTTATGCTGGTAGTGTCCATAGTTGGCCACACTTCACATGCACTTGGTAACACTACATGTTTGTGTGCCTTACATGTTCTGAGTATATCCACATAACTTTACTCATGGTCAGTTATGATAAAGCTAGATTATATCAGTTTGTGACTGTGGGTCATGCATATGGTCTTCATGTCTTCATTGAGTGAACCTCTCTGGTCACTTGAAATCAACCCTGCTGAGAATATTTACATCAAGGATTAAAAAAATATCCCTGTCAAAGAAGCTGTTGTGCACTGGCCAGTACACTCACAGAAATCACTTTCATTTTAAATGTTCCCCACAACATTTATCCATGTTGGGAACTTGGGTATGCCTATTTTCAAGGTGCCTGGGAACACATGCTCATACCCACTTTTTCACCCTTTCCAAATAGAGTGAGTAGCCCATTTTCTAGAAAACATCATATGTATAACTGTCTCTGCCATGGTATCCAGTATCCAGATGAATGCCTCAGAACAGTTAGGCAGTCACACCTGCTCCTCATGACTTTTGATGATGACTAGTTGGGCCTCCATTTCTTGGCAGGTAGTGATGGAGCTGTGCCAGTCCCATTGTGACTTGGAGAAAAAGTAACAGTTTCCATAGAAGAATGTCCAATCCCAAGGGCAGAGGCGACAGAGGCTATCTGTTGGTGAAAGTAGATCAGGTTGGACTCATCTTTGAATCTCCTTGTTCCTGTGTTTGTCTAGCTTCAAGACCTCTAGAATGAGGATCCTCCCTTGACATAGTACCTCATCAAGCCATTACCCCTTCTCTACTTCTTAAGCCCTTTCTCCATTCCAAGAGAGCCCAGGATATATGGACCCGTTTTCTCCAGAGATGACAGAAGACTGGTTTAACTGGGTGCCTACTGAGTGCATGGTCCTCATTGACCATCACATGCTTTTCTTATTTTTTTAATCACTATTCCAAACTCACAGATAAGGAATTGAAATGGCAGAGATGGCCAGAGACTGGAACAGAGTGACCCCACGTGGAGGCCCTCTCCGAATTAGGGGCGAATTGGTTTGCTCACTCACCTACTTCAGATCTCAGTTGGCTCAGATCTTGGTACATTTTTCTCTTGCTTTTTCTGTTTCCACTGAATTTCATCTGAGCTGGGGATCTTGGAAACTTGACAGAAAAAATATTTTAATTATTAAACATCCACTGTGTGTGGTTTTTTTTTTTTTTTTGAGCTTATTTTATTTTTATTTTTTCCTTTTTTTAATTGAATATCATCTTCATTTACATTGTCATGGTAAAACCTTTCCCAATTCCCCCCTCCCCAAAACCCCCCAACCCCTCATCCCTCCCCCTGCCTCCATGTACATGCCCCTCCCCCGACACACTCCCCCACCTCTGTTTCCCTTTGTTGGGGCCTCTGTTGAGCCTTTACCTGACCAAGGAACTTTCCTCCCACTGATGCCCAACAAGGCCTTCCTCTGCCACATTTTTGGCTGGAACCATGTGCGCACCTTGGTTGATGATTTAGTCCCTGGGAGTCTTAGGGCATCTGGGTGGCCAAAATCATTGTTTTTCCCATGGGGCTGTAAGCCCCTTCAGTTCTTCTGGACCTCCCTCCAGCTCCTCCATTGGGGACCCCATGCCCAGTGCAATAGTTGGTTGCTAGCATCTGCCTCTGTATTTGTAAGGCTCTGGCAGGGCCCCTCTGGAGACAACCATTGCCTGCTCCTTTTGGTATACATTTCTTGTCATCCTTAGCCACTGTGTTTTATATATCATGCAGACACTGTATTAAGAAACCTCATTCAAAGATAAGAAATCCTAACATCCATGAACACTCTACTGTTTCTATTCCACCCCCAAACAAATAAAAATGGGGGTTGGGTTGCAAGAAGCTGCTAACAGCTGCTGAAGGACCCATTGCTCTTGTCAGCTTCTTCATTTTTTAGACCTAGATGTCTGAGCTGAAAGGTCACCCAAGGAAACCCCAACCTCTGAGTTGGTCCTGACCTTGGATGATGATGGCTACTAGATGTCCAGTAGAGAGAACAAGGAACAGGAGCTGCAGCACCAGGGGAATGTAGACTCTGTCTGGAAATCCTGCAAGGCCAAGGATGGACCGTTTACTACTGGCCCAGAAAACCCAAAAATAGCCTCTTCAAGTCAGAATTCATAGCCTTAGCTTTCATATCCCCAGGAAGGAATTCCAAAGTCAGTTTCCAACCAGATGCTCAGATCCATAACTTTCCCCTTCCTATGACTTGACTGTTGAGGTCTGGAGCCTCAAGCTCTTCAGAATCCGGGTATTGAGTCCCAATTCTCCACCTTCTCAGGACTCAGAAGTCCTGAGATTAAACCTCTATCTCTCCAGGATGGAAGGACTCATATCCATAACCTCAACTTCCCTGAGTTTTGGGGTTTCTGAAGTCAGCTTTCAGTCAGGACTGAATGTCTAGAAACTTCACCTCTCAGCGACCCAGGGATCTAAACACCCAGTCTTCAAGTTCTAGGACCAAATTTCTGATAGGAGATATCCTCATCCTATGATACCTCTGTACCTGGAAAACTGTTGAGTTCTAAAGTTGGACAGAATCTCAGCCTATTTATCAAGTGTTTATTACCATGAGTTATCAGCCATTCCTCATCTAAGCAGGCAGAACTTTGGTCAGAACCTAGATAACCTGAGACCTGAGCTGACCATCACACAAATTACCTCCCCAAGCTCCCAGAATGCTAGTGTAGTCTTACCCAGAAATCCCATCTGCTGTGCCCTCATGTCTTTGGAGTCACAAATAGTTCTTTTCCTTGGTGCCTGGTCCTGCTTAGAACAACAGCTTTTATCTTCTGCCCCACTGTGCCTTATTCATCGCAGCTACTCTTCTTAGGAAGAGAAACAAGGAACTTGGTTCCAGCACTGGACAGAGGTAGAGGAGGAGGAAGATTTTGACACAATATAACAGAGGCCTCAAATTCTAAGTATTTCAGATGGCTGTGTGTGTTCTGATCTCCATTACAAAGAGATCTGGTTCACCTATGGGATGGGCAACCTATATAATGATTTTCATGGCAACAGTAACTTGTAATATAAAATTACTTCATTTTAAATTTGTGTGCACACACAAGCTTTTATGTGTTGATATATGTATGTTCTTGTGCAAAAATAAGTGTATATGTATGTGCATGAGTGTGATATGTGTGTACAACATATGGAGGCCAGATCACTTTGGACATAATACTTTAAGTACTATTGTTTTTTTAAAAGATTTCTTTAAAACATGGCCTAGGGAGATGGCTCAGCAACTAGCAGGGCTGTTGTTCTTCAAGAAGACCTGGCTTTAGTTCCCAGCACCCATGTCATGTCAGGCAGCTCACAATGGCCTGGAGCTACAGGTCCAGGGGATTTGATGCCCTCTTTTGGCTCTTAAGGCATTGCACTCAAATGGCATACACACAGACACACATATAAATAAAAAGTAAAAACAAATCTTTTAAAATGTTTTATTAGCATATTCCAATTACACATAACTGAGTTTCATTAAAACTTTTACATACATGTACACGATACATTTTCAAAAGACTTTTTAAGTGTGTGTGTGTGTGTGTGTGTGTGTGTTTGTGTAATGTGAGGCCATTGGTCTCAGATCACTCTGGAACTTGAGTTACAGTTCCTTGTGAGCCATCTGACATGGTTATTGGGAAATCAACGCAGGTCCTCTATAAGAGCACTACATGCTCTTAACAGCTGAGCCGTCTCCATCCACAATGTATTTTGATTATATTCACCTGTTACGTTCTCTATTCCTGTTCCTGCTTATTCCCTCCCTCTTTCCCTGCACTCCCTCTACTGTCATGATAATTTGTATGTGTGTGCATATGCATGCTCATGTGTGTGTGTGTGTGTGTGTGTGTGCGCGTGCGCACGCGCGCGCATGTGTACACAAGTTTCATTGGGGTTTGCTTGCATTCTCAGGGCTCAGGGACACACACACACACACACACACACACACACACACACACTGAACCTAGCCCCAGCTTCACAGTCAGTAATATGAATTCTCTCTCACTGGTCTGGAACTCAATCAGCAAACCCCAAGAATCTGCAGTTCTTTTCCTTCTCATTACTGGGATTTCATAGCAGTGCCACCACACCTGATTTTTTTTTTAAATTTGGTTTTGGGAAATGAATTCAGGACTTTCTGCTTCTGAGGCAAGCATATTTTTTAAATGGACCCTTCTCTCTAGCCTTCTAATTTCTTCTAGTTCCTGTTAATTTTTTCTCTATCTGTAGCAAAGTCAGGGGTTTGCAATGTTCCCAGTCTTCCCAGAAAGCCCTGCCCTGTGACACTAGGCTACTTTGGTGCTATAAATCATAGCGATTTCTGCTGACTGGGAAGCTGGGCTGACTCCTCATTGTATTTCATTAATGCATTATTAGTTTATCTGTTCCTTTTGCTCATCCCCTCCCTCTTTCCAACCACTCCCTCTACTTTCATGGTAATTTGTGTGTGTGTGTGTGTGTGTGTGTGTGTGTGTGTGTGTAAGAGCATACAAACATTTAAACCACCACTTTACAGGTGGATCATTTTGATGGCCAGGTAATGGGCCCAAGGTGTCACAGTTAGAAATGGTAGAGCAATAAAATCATAGGAGGGGCTCAAGAGGCCCCAATTCTCCAGGAGGAGACAGTTAATCATTGATGGGGGGAGGGATTCACAATGTGCTTTTCTCCTTGAGAGGTTTGCAGGCAGTATATGGCTCCAGGGAGATGAAGGAACATTTTCTTCAGTGGTATAGTCACTGAGAAGCCTCCCATGTTCCTTTAAGCAACCCCTTATCCTTGCACATAATTCCAACTCTGTTACACAGAAAAGTACATGAGAGTGAAAGGGGACTATGTGAGAAAACAAGGGGATATACAAGAGTGGGGCGGGTAATGAAGTGAATGCAATAAAAATACATTATATAGCAGGGTGTAATGGTGCATACCTTTAATCCCAGAATTCAGGAGGCAGAAGGAGGAAGGTCTCTGTGAGTTCAGGACCAGCCTGGTGGACATAGTGAATTCCAGGACAGTCATAGCTACCTAGTGAGATCCTGTCTCAAAGAAGCAAGCAAACGCACACAGACACAGACACACACACACACACACACACACAGACACACACACAGACACACACACACACACACACACACACACACACACCACACCACACACAAAATGCATTATATATATAATTGAAAAGGCACTGATAGAACCCACTGTTATGTATAATTAATTTATTCTAATAAAACATTTAGAAAGAAAATTATCCTAATGATGGTGAATTTCTATTTCTAAAGGTCACAGGGTTAGGGAAATGGAGGATAGAGCTTGACTGCACTGCTCAGGACATGCATTAAGGATGCAGCTGTGATGTGAACTGGCACAGTAGCTCCTGCAAGCCCAGCCTGGTCTCTGCTCTAGCCTAGATGCAGCAGAGGACCCTTAGGTCTTCCCACATATCACTACCCACTGGGGTAGTGGTAGACAGGTTTGAACTGGCTGCTGGAAATGACTCTTTGAACACCTGTTATTTCATACAGTTAGCATGCTGCAACAAAAATGTTTTAAAATTCTTGAAAAACTATCCTAGTTTGTTTCCACAGAGCACATTTGCTCCAAAGAAAGTTCCACACTCTTAAGGAGGAAACAAAAAGCTGCCTGGGTATATTTAGGATGGCTGTATGTTGGAAAATTCCACGTGGCCATCAATAAGTGAGTCGGAGAAAAATAGTGGCTCTTTGACAGAATGAGGACTACATAGCCATGAAATAGAAAATTCTTTATAAAGGCAACAGCTTGTATAGAAGAGTGGAGCACTGAGATACAAATACTCCAGGAGCTCAGGATCTGCTTCAGTTAATGAAGTGCTAGTTGTGCAAACACAAGCACCCGAGCTCAAGCCTTATGGTCTTTGCTTTTGTTTTTAAAAGGTCAGTTTGGCATCTCCATGTTGTAGATGGGTGTTGTGCTGTTCTTGTGAACCAATCCACTAATGAATAAAGGAGCCAACCACTGGGCAAGTAGGTGGGACTTCCGGGTTGTATGAAGGAAGACAGGAGGCAAGAGGGAGTTATTTCTTTTTGGAGCTGGGACAGCATGAGGGTAAGATGTATGTGATAGAGTTTCCTAGTATCATGATGAATTCACAAGGATCTGCCACTGGAGGGATCAGATTTTAATAAGGCTTACAAGATTAGGTTTTAGTTGTGTCCATAGATTGAGTTACCATTTTTCCTGAACTAAGTTTGTGTTGTTTTCCTTCACGCAGCGGCTCATCTGGGTTCAGCAGCAAAGCATGGGTTTTCTAGATGTGTACCACAAAGACAGTGGAGGATTTGAAGCACAGGTTTTGACCTGCCCCTGGGAACCTAGTGAGCAGGGTGGAGACATTTCAGAAGTTCCAGGCCAGTGAATCTCCACAAATCTCTAGTGCATGGCTGGCCAGGCCACCGGGACAGAGAGTTAGAGGCACAAGTGCAGAAACATGCTGGTTCTACTTTTTTAAATATTTCCCCAACAGATGGCGAACCAATGTGTTCACTGGGCCTGAATCCACTAGAAATGTAAGATTATTAGCCTGAGAGTTAGTTGATGATCCACTGCATTCAGAGTAGTCAAGGATCAGATACACTCAGAACAGTTGGACAGCATCTAGATGCTTCATTGAAGACCCAACAGCCTGAAAGCCTCCCAGATCTACTGCATTCAGGGCAACAGATCATCAGCTTCTCTGCCCCTGTGAAGAGCACCCACTTGGAAGACCCCACAGGTGGTCTGCTGCAGCCAGAGCCATAGTCCTACCAGAAGACCTGAAACAACCCAGGGACAAGAGAGGCAGACTCCAGACCAACAAACACTAGGGATATCCAGATGGTGAAAAGCAAGAGTAAGACCAAAAGCAACAGAAGCCAATATACGTGGCATCATCAGAACTCAGTTCTCCCACAACAGCAAGCCTTGAATACAACACCCCTGAAAATCAGGCAGCTGACCTAAAATCCTATCTCATGAAAATAATAGAGTCCTTTAAGGAGGATATCAATAACTCACTGAAAGAAATATAGGAAAACGCAGGTAAACAGGTGAAGAAATTGAATAAAGCGATCCAAGACCTAAAAGTGGCAGTAGAATCAATAAAGAAAACACAAATGGAAGCAAACCTAGAAATGGAAAACCTAGGAAAGAGATCAGGAATCACAGATGTAAGTATCACCAACAGAATACAAGAGATAAAAGAGAGAATCACAGGTGTAGAAGATACTGTAGAAGAGATTGACACAACTGTCAAAGAAAATTCAAAACATAAAAAAACCCTAACCCAAAGCATCCAAGAAATCCAGGACACAATGAAAAGACCACATCTAAGAATAATTGGAATAGAGGAAAATGAATATTCCCAGGTCAAAGGACTTGAAAATGTCTTCAACAAAATCATAGAAGAAAGTTTCCCCAGCCTAAAGAAAGAGATAGCCATAAAGGTACAAGAAGCCTATAGAACACCAAATATATGAGACCAAAAGAGAAAAATCCTTTTGTCACATAATAATCAAAACACTAAAAGTGCAGAACAAAGAAAAAATATTAAAAGCTGCAAGGGAAAAGGACCAAGTAACATACAATGCTAGACTTATAAGAATTACACCATACTTCTCAACAGTGACTATGAAAGCCAGAAGAACCTGGTCAGAGGTTACTCAGACTCTAGGAGAACACAAATGACAGCCGAGGCTACTGTACCCAGCAAAACTTTCAATCAACATAGATGGAGAAACCAAAATATTCTAGGACAAAACCAAATTAAGACAGTATCTATCTACCAATCCAGCCCTGCAGATGATCCTAGAAGGAAAACTCCAACTCAAGGAGGGTAACTACACACAAGAAAACACAAGAAGCTAAGCATCTCAGAACAAACCCAAAGGATGAGAATCATGCACATATAGTACTGCCTTCAACAACAAAATAACAGGAACTAATAATCATTGGCCATTAATACCTCTCAACATTAAGGGACTCAATTCCCCAATAAAACAACACAGGCTAACAGACTAAATAGGATTCATTATTCTGCTGCAATCAAGAAACACACCTCTGCCACAAAGATAGACAGAACCTCAGAGTAAAGAGCTGGAAAAAGTTTTCCATGAAAATGGTCCCAAGAAACAATCTGTAGTAGCCATTCCAATATCCAATAAAATAGATTTTCAACCAAAAGTAATCAAAAGACATAGGGAAGGACAGGTCACAAAGGAAAAATCCACCAAATGAAGTCTCAATTCTGAACACATATGCTCCAAATGCAAAGACACCCACATTTTCAAACATCAACAACAACAATGTTACTAAAGCTCAAAACACACATTGAACCCACAGAATAATAGTGGGAGAATTCAACACCCTTTTCTCATCTATGGACAAGTCATCGAAACAAAAACTAAACAGAGACACAGTGAATATAACAGAAGTAACAAACTAAATGGATTTAATAATCATCTACTGAACATTTCACCCCAAAACAAAAGATATACATTCTTCTCAGCCCCTCACAGAATCTTCTCCAAAACTGACCATATAATCAGACACAAAACAAGCTTCCATAACAAAAGCAACAGAAAGCCCATATACTCATGGAAACTGAAAAATTGTCTACTTACTGATAACTTGGTCAGGGAAGAAATTAAGAAATTAAAGACTTTCTAGAAGTCAATGAAAGTGAAGGCAAAACATACTCAAACTATTGGGATACAGTGAAAGCAGTATTAAGAGGAAAATTCATAACACTAAGTGCTTTCATAAAGAAATTGGGGAGATTCTATACTAGCAACTTAACACCACAACTGAGTGCCCTCGAACAAAAGAACACACACACCCAAGAGGAATAGATGGCAGAAAATAGTCATAAGAGCTAAAATCAATCAATTAGGAACAATGAGAATGAATAAAAGAATCAACAAAATCAAGAGTTGATTCTTTAAGAATATCAACAACATAGACAAACCCTTAGCCAAACTAACTAAAAGGCAGAGACAGTATCAAAATTAACAAAATCAGAAATGAAAAAGGATATATAACAACAGAAACTGAGGAAATCATAAAATTAACAGTTCTTACTACAAAAGCTTATACTCAATAAATTGGAAAGTCTAGATGAAATGTGTAGCATGTAGTTTAAAAAATAAGATCCATGACGAACTGGCTACACCCCTGAGTTGCTGCAAACGGAAAACACCAGACAATCTTAGTTTAAAATCAACATATGGCATAACCCCTGGGCGTGGGATCTATTGTCCTAAACTCATCTACTATTCTATGTTGAAAATCTAGTGGCTGAAGCAGCCACCAGGTCTAACAGTTCCCGATCTACACATTGCTTCCTCTCACTCCCAGCCTCTCCTTATAAAAGGGCCATTTCTTCCTCTTGTGTCCATCTTCCTCTCTTGGACCTCGAAAGCATCCTTTTGGCCCAGCAACTAGCATATTATTATCTAATCAATTAATTAGGGGAGAATTCCCCCACAGAAATGGATGACTGATAACACAGACCAAAGTTAAATCAAGATCAGATAAACCATCTAAAGAGTCCCATAACCTCTACAGAAATAAAAACAGTTATTAAAAACTTCCTAATCAAAAGAAAAAAAAGAGTCTGGGGGCAGATGGTTTTAGTGCAGAATTCTTCCAGACCTGAAAAGAAGAGCTATACCAAAACTCCTGAAACTATTTCATAAACTAGAAACAAAAGGAGCACTACCTAATGAATTCTATGAGGACAGAGCTATCCTGATACCTAAAACCATACAAAGAGCCAAAAAATAAGAACTTCAGACCAATTTTGCTTATGAACTAACTCAAATATACTCATAATTTATTGCAAACAGAATCCAAGAACACATAAAAAAATATCGTTCACCACAGTCTAGTAGGCTTCATCCCAGGGATGCAGGGATGATTCATTATGTGAAAATCCATCAGCATAATCCACTATGTAAACAAACTCAAAGGAAAAAATATCACAAGATCATCTCATTAGATGCTGTAAAAGCCTTCTAACAAAATCCATCACTTTTATGTTAAACGTCTTGGAGAGATTAGGAATTCAAGGTACATACCTAAACATAATAAAAGCAATATAAAAGAAACACATTGCCAACAGAAAATTAAATGGGGAGTAATTTGAAGCAATCCCATTAAATTCAGGGACCAAACAAGGCTGTCCATGCTCTATCCATCTATTCAGTATAGTATTTGAAGTTCTAGGTAGAACAATAAGGCAACAAAAGGATAGCAAGGGGATACGAATTGGAAAGGAAGAAGTCAAGGCATCACTATTCACTGATGATATGATAGTTTACACGAGTGATCCCCAAAATTCTACTACAGAACTTCTACAACTGATAAACAACTTCAGTAAAGTGGCTGGATATAAAATTAACTCAAAGAAATTGGTAGCCCTCTTTTATACAAATGATAAAGAGCTGAGAACTAAATTAGGGGGACAACACCCTTCACAATAACCACAAATAATATAAAATATCTTGGAGGTAACTCTAAGCAAGTAAAAGATCCGTATGATAAGAACTTTAAGTTCTTGAAGAAAGCAGTCTAAGAAGATATCAGAAGATGGAAAGATATTCCATGCTCATGGATTGGTACAATTAACATAGTAAAAATGACCATCTTATCAATCTACAAATTCAATGCAATCTCCATCAAAATTTGAACACAATTTTTACAGACATTGGGAGAGCAATTCTCAACTTCATATGGAAAAATAAAACCCATGATAGCCAAAACAATCCTTAACAATAAAAGAACTTCTGTAGGAATTCCTGACCTCAAGCACAATAGTGATAAAACCTGCATGGTATTGGTACAGAGTCAGAGAGTTTGATCAATTGAATAAAATTGAAGTCCCAGATTATGACCATAATGGAGCATAGAAATAAGCCCACTCACCTATGGACACTTGATTTTTGACAAAGAAGCTAAAACTGTACAATGGAAAAAAGAAAGTATCTTCACCAAATGGTGCTGGTCTACCTGGCAGTCTGCATGTAGATGAATGCAAATTGATCCATATTTATCAACCTGGACAAAGCTCAAGTCCAAGTAGATCAAGGATCTCTATCTCCATATAAAACCAGATACACTCTAATATTAGAGAAATTGGAGAATATCCTTGAACTTATTGACATAGAAGAAAATTTCCTGAACAGAACACCAATGACTTAGGCTCTAAGATCAACAATAAATAAAAGGAACCTCTTGAAACTGAAATGTTTCTGTAAGGCAAAGGACACTGTCAATAGGACAAAACATCAGTTTACAGATTGGAAAAGTTTCTTCACTAACCCTACATCAGATAGAGGATTAATATCCAAAATATATAATGAACTCAGGAACTTAGACTCCAGAAAATGAAATAATCCAATTAAAAATGGGGTAGGAGGCCCCAGGGAGTTTAGGGTGTGGGTGTGGAGACATCCACATGGAGACAGGGGGTGGGGAAGATGTATGGGATGTGGGATAGTCAGAGGGTGGACAGGGGGAAATAAAATATGTAGTGTAAAAAATTAATTATTTAATTAAATTAAAAATGGGGTACAGAACTAAACAGAATTCTCAATAGAGGAGTCTCAAATTGCCAAGAAGTCCTTAAATGTTCAACATCCCTAGTCATCAGAGAAATGCAAATCAAAATGAACCAGAATCAATCAGAATGGCTAAGATAAAAAACTCAAGTGACAGCACATGTTGACAAGGGTGTGGAAAAAGAGGAACATTCCTCCATTGCTGATGGGATTGCAAATTAATACAACCACTCTGCTACTCAATCTGGTGCTTCCTCAGAAAAATGGCAATAGTTCTACCTGCAGATCCAGCTATACTGCTCCTGGGCATATACCCAAAAGATGCTCTACCATATCACAAGGACATGTGCTCCATTATGGTCATAGCTGCCGTATTTGCAATAGCCAGAAACTGGAAGCAACCCAGATGCCCCTCACCCAAAGAATGGATATAGAAAATGTGGTTCATTTACACAATGAAATAGTATTCAGCTATGAAAATAAGGGCACAATCAATTTTGCAGGAAAATGTATGGAACTAGAAAAGATCATCCTGAGTGAGGTGACCCAGACCCAAAAGGACATGCATGGCATGTACTCTCTGACAAGTGCATATTAGCCAAAAAGTAAAGAATACTCATAATACGCCCCATAGATCCTAAGAAGCTAATTAAGGAAGACCCAAGTGAGGCTGCTTCAATCCCACTAAGAACAAAATATCATAGGAGTCAGAAGAAGGGAGGAACCTGGGTAGGAGAGCAGTGGGAGGGCAAAGGGGGTCAGGATCGGGTGGGAGGAGCAGGAGAGTGAATGGAATTATGCAGCAGTGGGGTGTGGGTGGACCTCTAGAAAGTCCTAGAGACCTGGGATGGGGGAATCTCCCATGTCTCAGTGTGTGTGTGAGCTCAGCCGCAATGCTCAATACTGGGGATATGGAACTGGAAGAGACAGCCTCCAGCAATAAAACATGACTACCAATGGAGGGATGGGGTCACCAATGCACCTACAAAATTTTCAACCTAAAATTGCTCCTGTCTTTAAAAAAACATGCAGGGACAAAAATGGAGGAGAGATGGAAGGATGGCTGACCAATGAATGGCTTGACTTGGGATATATGGAATAGGTGGGCACCAAACCCTGACACTATTTCTGATGCTACATTGTGCTTGCAGACAGAAGTCCAGCATGACTGACTGTTGAGAGGCTCTACCATCCGCTGCCTGAGACAGATGCAGATACTCACAACCAAACAACATTCAGAGGTTGGGAAGCCCATGGAAGAATTGGGGGAAGAATTGAAGGGATGGCAACTCCATAAAAAGACCAACAGTGTTAACTAACCCAAACTCTTGGGCGCTTCCAGATACTGAGCCACTAACCAGAGAAGATATAGGACTGGTCCAAGAGACCCCAGACACAGACACATACTTAGCAGAGGACTGCCTTGTCTGTCCTCAGTGGGAGATCTATAGAGACTTGATGCCCTAGGATTAGGGAATATGTGGCGGAGGCCCACAGTCTCTGAGGCAAAGGGGAGGATGGACAAGGGGAAAAACCTCTGGGGGGACTAGGAGGAGGGCAACATTTAGAATGTAAAATAATAAAATAATTAATAAGTAATGATAATAATAAAAGCCAGTTGTGGTGAGTGTTTGTAATCCTGGTGCTTGGGAGGCACAGACAGGTAAATCCCTGGGGCTTGTTGTTAACCTGTGTGTGGTAGGAATAAAATGGCTCAGTGTGTAAAGTAAAGGCACTTATCACCAAGACTGAAGACCTGAGTTCAATCCCCAGACCCTTACCTGTGCTGTGGTTTATGTATACCCTTTCCCCCTAGTAAGTTAATAATTGTAAAAAAATGTTTTTAGGAAGGTGGACAGTGTTTTAGGAATGACACCATAGTTTGTCCTCTGGCTTCCATGCACACATACATACATGCATCTACACATATGTGTGCATCCCACACATGTACACATATATGCTTATATGTATTCACATCCAGTAAAGGAAAATGAAATGAGTAGATTCATTTTTGTGCTTTTTAGTTTGTGCATGTGTGTGTGAGAATATGAGGAGTATGTACGTGCAATGTGAGTATCTTGGGGACATATTCAAATGCCTGATAAGTGCTGTTAGATACAGAAGAAAAAGGAACAGCTTCTTTATTTAGAAAGGTGCTGACAGAAAGTTACTATTAAAGAATAAGCTTTCTTAAGAGATAGGTACCACAGTGATGGGATCCATGAACCACATTCCAGATAGAGAGCATTAAAAATAACACGTTATTGTATTTGATAAAAAGGAGCTGAGTCTCCAAAGAAGGGTGGCATCCTACAAAACCTGGAGAACTGCATTAAGATAGCATAAAGGGAAAGGTAGCCATCATGGATAGGATGGCCCAAAGGTCCAGAACAAAAGAGCCCCCTCTGAGTCTACCATTCCCATCATCTCAGTGGACATATGTGAAGATGGAAGGAAGTTGGGGGGTGTTTGAAAGAATACCAGCAGTATAGGGAAAGTCAGGAGCTGAGGTGGTGCTCTGGGGAATCTAATAGCATTGGGGGCTCCCAAGGGACCATGTGGACATTGCCCCCATGGCTTGGTCAGTGGTCTAAGCAAGCAAGAGCCAGTTCATGGTGTGGATTGAAGTGCCTAGAGAAAAAGGAGAGAAAGAAAAAGAGAGCAAAACACAGGACTGGAAGGGGGAGGGGAAAGGACTGTACCTCTTGTTAAAGATTCTACAAGGTCAAATAACAGAATTTTGAAATTATGGAGAATTAAAATGTCCCATACCAGAACCAAAGTATGTTAGGCCATTTTTGGTCTCTTTATATGATGTTCAATGGCCACCCCTGAGTCTGACCTAATACCTCTGTGACTATCAAACCTTACAGTGAATTTGTTAGCAAAGCACTAACTTCTACTGATCCAAAAGCCCAGGATATCACCAGATGGTACCTGAAATCTGTAGCAGAGGCTCCCTGTTTCTCTGTACCCTACCTACCCATAGTCCCCACATATGCAGTTGGCAAATACTTGGATTTATAGATTTATTTTTTTATGTAACTAGTAAAATCTTATGTAGCCACTTCCATGGTAGGACATAGAATCTGGTGAAACCTGAATGTATGTCCCCAGGCTATTTATTCCTGCTTGATTCCAGAATAAGAATCTCTTATTTTTCTTGAGGTTACAATTTCCTGCCAGGATCTATGTGCCTCCCAGCATTGGTGCTACGTTGCTAAAGATTTACAGTGATCTCTCAAGTTTAGTCATCTTAAAAGTTTTGGCTCTCGTGGCTAGCTTCTGACTGGTATGTGAGTCTTTATCCATGGATCAATTCAGCTAACACCCCATAGAGCAGCATAGTGAGTGCAGCACACAGGGTGGGTGTAGCAGACTCCTGCTGCAAGAGTCTGGGGAAAGCAAGATGGCAGGGTCAGAACGGAGCGGAGAAGTGCCCCAGGTGTGTCTCCTATGGCAGCCATGCAGAGAAGGAAGCAGGGAAACAAATGCCATAGAAAGCACCTTCTGTCTGGAAGCCCCAGCTTTTATGGGACCCCCACATGAACAACCCTTGAGGTTATCAGGTTCTTGTGCACCAAGGTAAGGAATTGGACCAGGAGCACATGCTTAGAAAGAAGAGTGGAGAGTTGATTAAGAAAGGGAACACACGTTGACAGTAGGAGCGACCAGTGAGATGAGGAAAAAGCCCTTAAAGCACTCATGATTCTTTGTAGGTTATGACACGACTGCTGTTCTGTCCTGTGTATCTGGGCTTTTCTTAGGCATGCTCAGTTTGTCACCTGTAGCCCACACAGGGAAGAACACCCAGCCTCTCTCTGTCAGTGGCTTGTTTTATGTGTCAGTCTTGAGGCTGCTGTCTTTAGTCCTTACTTTCTGGAAGGTTTCCTCTGTTGGGGACAAGGGGAACACTGAGGCAGATTGCCTTTTTGAGTAAGAAATTTATTAGCAGAGTTATTAATTTCAAGAGAGCAACAGACACCGGGCTGTGGTGGCACACGCCTTTAATCCCAGCACTTGGGAGGCAGAGGCAGGTGGATTTCTGAGTTCGAGGCCAGCCTGGTCTACAGAGTGAGTTCCAGGACAGCCGGAGCTACACAGAGAAACCCTGTCTCGAAAAACCAAAGAGAGAAAGAGAGAGAGAGAGAGAGAGAGAGAGAGAGAGAGAGAGAGAGAGAGAGAGAGCAACAGACATACATACAGCTGTATAGTAAGGGCTGCTGTAAGGAGAGTTGAGGTCTCAACTCCACAGATAGGCAGACAACATGGCAGGGGCTCCAAGGAGAATCCATGTCCATGAATCAGAGTAGGGATCATTGCATATAGATCTCAGAGAACAGTGGAAAATTTAGTAGTCAGTCTGTCTCTGATTCCACAGCCAGTAGCAAGGGAGGTGGAAGGAAGGGAATTAGTTCCAGGTAGGAGGATGTGTCTGTACCACTAGCCCCCATGATATCTTAGAGACTCTGGCAACCGGACATCTGTGAACTTCCTTGGGGAAGTGAGAATGGAACCTGTGATTCTCCTAGAGTGCAGACACCTGGGGTTAGGAACTCATAGGTTGATGATTGGAAGGGGCCTTGCCCTTCCCTAACAAGGGCTCTGACTTTGGCTTGGGAAGCAGTTTCCTACAGCACCTGAACATTTCTTTAATACCATTTCATGTGCACCCAGTGTGTTCAGATCTTCATTGTCCTGATGTATGAGCAATGCACCAGGGAGAAGTCTGGACTTGAAGAGGTCAGCTCCTTACATCCTTACATCAAAGCACGAACAGTCTGAATGTGATAACTGCTTTAAAGAACTTCCAGAAGCTAGCAAACATGTTCACACTTGAGCAGAGAGCGAGGAGATTCCCTTCTCAGGACCCAGCATGGAATCTCGTTGGCTCAAGGGAGTTGGGGTATTCTTATCCCAGTGTCCAATGGTAACTGATTGACCGGAAGAATTATTTCCTGGGTTTCTCCATCTGCAGAATGGGCTATGCCAACCAGGGAAGGCTCGCTGCTGTGGTAGTTACTATTATCAACTCAACACGATCTAAAATCACTAAAATGAATCTCTGGAAGGGAGCTTCTAGATTTGGTTAATTGGGGTGTGAAGACATATCTTAAATATAGATGGCCTCACGTCAAGATCTGTGATCCCAAAGGGAAGAAAATGGGGAAAGCAAGCTGAGTACCAACATTCACCTCTGCTCTCTGAATATAGTTGAAGTATGAGCTGCCCAGACTTCTGTGCCATGCCTTCACCTTTGTGGCGAATCTGTACTCTTAAACTGTGAGCCCAAGTAACTGCTCCCCAACCAGAAGTGGTTTTCGACAGGTATTTTGTCACAGCGGAAAAAGTAAGACATCAGCCAAAGGGCTCAGGGGAGCTGGGTGGAGACTGAGCAGATGGATATAAAGTGCAGGGATGGGATCGAGTCCCAGGGGACAAAGCAGCTGTGACACCACAATGAAAATGCTCTATTTTTTTTGCAGGGTCCTGAATGTGTCCTATATCTGGTAATAATATTAAGTTGTCAAGATGGGGGGGGGCAACCTCGAGACCTGAGCCACAGAAAATATGAACTCTTCCTCACTCCAGAAGCAGAATTGGAAGGAAGCAGTGGCCCAAACCCATAGAGGAAGAGGACTCTGACAGAGAAAAATGGGTGTTTTATTAGCATCCTAATGTCAAAAGACAAGGAGAAGGAACACGGACATGAGTCAGGTTCATCCAATTGGCATAGTTCGGGATGCAGAGGCTAAGATGAGGTCTTTCATTTGGTGGTGCATGATGAGGTTGAAACTTTCTTACAGATCCAGAAAACGAGGGTATCGCATTTGAGATCATTCCAGCCATCCCCAGAGAACTCTACACAATCTTCATCACCGACATTGTTGGGCTCCCCTCTATTCCAATACCGTGTAAAGCTGCAAAGCCAGTTGTGACAGTTAGTTTTAATTGTCAACTTGACACAATTTAGAATCGCAGGAGAATAGAGTCTCAATGAGGCATTGTCTAGATTAGGCTGGCCTGTGGATGTGTCTGAGGAATTTTTTAAAAGTTGGATTGTTTGAGATGGGAAAACACCCAGATGTGTGTGTCATCATGCCGTGGACTGTTGCTTGAAATGGGTGAAGGCGTGTAACCACCCTTTCTCTGTTCTTGACTGGATGTGAACAGCTGCTTCAAGCTCCTGCCTAGATTTCCTTCCAAAAATGGTTTGTGTGTGGGCTAGTTAAGTCAACTAGAGTCACTGGAGAGGAGGGAGCCTCAACTGAGAAAACACCCCCATAAGATTGGGTTCTGGGCAAGCCTGCGGGGCAATTTCTTAATCTGTGATTGATGGGGAAGGGCCCAGCCCACTATGGGTTGGAACACTCCTGGGCCAGTTGTTCTAGGTTCTGTAAGAGAGCAGGATGAGTAAGACAGGCCGTAAACAGCACCCCTCCATGGCCTCTGCAGCTCCTGCATACAAGTTCCTGCTGTGATTGAGTTCCTGCCCTGATTTCTTTCCGCCATAGACTACAGATGAAGAAGTGTAAGTCAAATGTTTATTTCTTCCCCAACTTGCTTTTGGCCACGATATTGCATCACAGCAATAAGACAGACTGTAACCTGATCTTGTGATCCAAGTTTCCTTCAAGTTGTTTTTGCCAGGATAGTTTACCACAGCAACAACAAACAAACCAAAACAAACCAAAAACAAGAATCGAACCCCACCAAAACCAAATACCTCCCCCCCCCACACAAAGATAACTATAACACCAGCTTACAGAACCTTAATCTGCCCCACTGGCATATTACTAAAAACTACATTTTTAGTTTCTGGAAGCTCAATGTCTTCACATCCTCCTTCAGTGCAGGTGCCCTCCCCTCCCTCTCCCTTCCCTCCTTTCCTCTACCCTCCTCTTCCCCTCCCTTCCCTCCTTCCTTCTACCCCCTCCCCTCCCTCCCCTCCTTTCCTCTCTCTCCCTTTCTTCTTCCCCTCTTCTCCCCTCTCCTCTCTTCTCACCACCTCTCCTTCCTTTTCCTTCATTTTCTTTTTCTTTTTTGAGACAGGATCTCATGTAGCCCTGGCTAGTCTCAACTCACTACATAGCCAAGGATGAACTCAAATTTCTGATCTTCTGCTTCTACCTCCCAAGTGCTGGAATTATAGACCCTTGGTGTACATGGTGCTAGGGACAGAACCAAGGCTTTATACATTTAGGCAACCACTCAATCAACAGTTACATTTCTAGTCTAACTAATCCTCTACCTCACCTAGTGGCTGTGGTTAATAGCCCCCTTTCCCAGTGATCTTACTTTATTTTATATTTTATACCTACATGCCCACACTAAATACCCTACATCAAAATTAATACCCCTCAGAGGGATGCATGTCTTGAAGATTTAATTGTGGGATTTGCTATTATTCTGTCTTTGTATGGTTAGGAAGATCTTCCTTAGCAAATGTGGGAACTCTTTTTTTCCTGAGGGGCCAGGGAGAAGAGGATAAGCCCCCCCCAAACAGCTCAAGTCAGAGTACCAGAGACACGCATACACTGTACAGTGTCCCTTTCATTGTAGACCTACCTGGGTGACAGAGGCGAGCCATCTACCCAGTGCCACGTGGCTTCATTGTGCAGGTCTGAGAGACCCATCCAAGTTGGTCCTCTAGCCTTAGAAGTCTGCTGCAGGAAGGTCTGGAGTGGGGCACAAGGAGGAGTCAAAGGAGGAGAGATTTTATCTCCATGAACTTTTGCAGGAAGTTCTACTTGCAATCTGACGTCCTCCTTCTGCTTTATTGGGTTATGAGCACTCATGGGTACTTAGGTGGTTTCGACTGCTTACATATATGCATCTTATAGGCAGATGGACTGCCACACCCAGACATACTCAGCTGGCTTTCCTCCAAACACACTTAGTAATGCTGCAAGGTTGTCTGTCTTAGGTGATCTGAGAATGTCTGTAGGAATTGACTCGTGACTAGCTTTACTGCGACAGAAACATTTGTACCCGTTCATGATGGTTGCTAAAGATGCATGCCAGCCATGCCCAGCTCTGTGCTGGGTGATGTCCTATCGATGAGGGCAAACACTAAGGAAATGGGAAAAATATAGTAAGATTATTTTTTTTGCATGTGTGTATGTGTGAAGTGTCTGAATGTATTTGTGTGTCTATATTTGTGCCATATGTGAGTGTATAAATGGTTATGAAGGCCAGAGGTCAGCATTTGGTGTCTTCTTCAATTGCCTTCTAAATTTTTTTTTTTGTTTTTGAGTCAGGGTTTCTCTGTGTAGCCCTGGCTGTCTTGGAACTCACTCTGTAGACCATGCTGGCCTTGGACTCAGAAATCCTCCTGCCTCTGCCTCCCAAGTGCTGGAATTAAAGGCATGTGCCACCGCCACCTGGCTTTTGCCCTCGACAAATTTTTGAGATAAAAATTTCTCATTGGATCTACAGTTCAATCAGTTAGACTAGCTGCTCAGCAAGACTTAGGAGTATGTTGTTTCTGCTTCCCCAGGGCAAGCATTAGGCTCACTAACTTCCACAGGACCTGAAAGTGCTACACAGGCTACAAGAGAAAATTGAGCAGCAGTCTTACTCAGCAGTGAACAGCATGAGCTGAGTAACGACCAGCCTGCAAGACACACTTATGCCTGCAACATCATTGCAAATATTATGGGCGTAACCAACTGCTTTCTGCTTGGATTTAAGGGATATTCCACAAGAGGAAACACATGCCTGGTACTTTAAATCTGACCAAGACCCCATGGCTGGGGAGCTCATGGGCTACAGGGATGAAATTATTACTATTATTTTGCTAATACTTCAAACTGCCTTCTAACTTCATGTCTCCATAGCTACGGATTAGTGTGAATCTCAGACCTCATCAGAGAAGCTTCTTTGTGTAGTAACAGAATCTCATAGCTACTCAAAGTGCAGAGAGTAAATGTCTAGTGCTCGGCTCTAAATGGGACATCTGTATCATGTCTGCTCTCAAGACTCTGGGAGCATCATGGAAGAGATGACAAGGTTATAAGAGTCAGAGGCTGGGGAGGACTGCTGCTGGGGAGGACTGCTACACTCGTGACCTCACAGCAGTTATGGTTGCCTATACAAGATCAAGTTTGTCATCTCTGCAGCATTGAGAGTGGAGGAGTCCATGAGGTACTAGGCCAGTTGATGGCTTCTGGGAGAGGACTAAGCTCTGGGGAGGGTCCCATGTCCATGAATATAATTGTGCTCAGTGGGATACAGAAAAGGGAATGAAGTTGGGAGGGGATGGGGGATGGATTCAGAAGGAGTTAGAGGGAGAAGTGGGTGGGTGTGAATAGGATCAAAATGCATGTGTGAAACTTTCAAATAATAAAAATATATATGTTAAAATGTGGGCATGATAACTGGCTCTCTACCCCTCCCTCTTTTCCTCCCTCTTTCTCTCTTCCTCCCTCCTTTCCTCCTTTCCCCCCTCTCCCTCTCCATCCCTCCCTCCCTGCCTTCTCCCCCTCTCTCTCCCTCTTTCTCTCTCTGTGTTGTATGTGCATATGTGTGTGCAGGTGTTTGCAAATGGTGAGTGCACATGCAGATGCCACAGGAAGATATCAGGCATCCTGCTGGATTGTTCTTCACTTAGTTCTCTTGTGTGAGAATTTCTTACTGGTCTTGGAGCTAGGCTGGCAGTCAGCAGGCCTTGGTGATATTCCTGTCTGCAGGCCTATGCCCAACATGGGGCTTAAGGTCACACGTGACCATGCTTGTTTTTTCCCACAGATGCTGAGGCCCTAACTCAGATCTTCATGCCTTAGCAGTAAGCACTCTTACCCACTCAGAAATTTCTCCAAACCCACAATCAGCTTTCCAAATGTGGTTTCAAATTCAAGTCCTTGTGTTTTTAAGGCAAGCACCTTTGTGAAAGAAATTTCCCTTGTCTCTAGTCTAGCAGGACATACATTCCCCAGTGAGGAAGGAGTTTAATACTGACCAGCACACAGATAACAATTACATTTTAGGCATTTTCCCAAGGCTCCAGAAATGTCTAAATCTTATATGTGCTTCTGTGGAGGGTACTTGGGGGCCCCTCATTCCCTCCTTTCTCTATTCAAATAGGAAACACAGCATCTAACTCAAACTCTTTCTCAGGTGACCACAGCCAGATCCATGTTCCAGACAAGGGTAGGGTCCCATCTGGCATACCTGCTCCTCATCAGTCTCTATGATGACCAGCTGGGCCCCCATTTCCTGGCAGGCAGTGATGGAGTTGTGCCAATTTCTTTGGGACTTGGAGAAGAAGTAACAGCTTCCATTGAAGAATGTCCAGTCCCTGGGGCAGGGTTGGCACAAGCCGTCTGTTGGAGGAAGCAGATCAGATGGACATACTTAGATGTCTGTGTTCCCATTTCTCCTCACTCTTTAAGGTCTCCAGAGCCACGAATCTTACTCATCACAGCATTCTAGGGAGCCATTCCCCTCTGCATTTCCTTACCCTCTTCTTAACCTAGAAAAATCTGGAAGTCCTAAACCCATCTTCTTCAGTCAAGGAAATGTAGGGGCCTAGAGTTCAGCACAGAGGTCAGGACTAGCTTGACTGAGTGCCTACTGTGTGCACAACCTCTGTGCCCGTGGTGTACATGGTCCTTGTTAACTCTATGCATGGCTCCTTTGAACATTGAGTGATTGGTGTGTGCATGGCTCCTGAGAACATTGAGTGATTGCTGTGTGCATAGCTCCTATGAACACTGTATGATTATGGTTTACATAATCCTTTTGAACTCTGAATGTCTGTTGTGTGAATGGCTACTGTGAACATTATCTATGCTGCATACAATTTCTGTGAACACTGAGTACCTACTGTGTGCATGGTCCCCTGTAAACACCAAGTTCTCTTCTTAGGATTATATTGTGATGTCAATTCACAGAGAAGGAAATTGACATCAAAGAGTCTGATGACTAAGGGAAACTGACTCCCCTCCCATGGAGACCTGAAGGCCTGAATCCCTGGTCTTGATCACTCACCATGAACTTCAGCCTTCAGCTGCAGGAGCTCCTGGTAGATTTTGTCCTGAACCTCTGAGCTGGGGATCTTTGAGACTTAGCATAAAGAGAAAAAAAAACCCTGTAGTTATTAAATACCTCCTTTATGCTGTGGCCTGCACTGGGTCTCTTGGGACATTGTGTTGTTTTTAGAAGGTGGGTCTCACTACCTTGGCACTGATTTCTCCTACTCCTGGGCATATGTCTCATCTTATCACAGCTTCACAAGTAGTTAGGATTCCAGGCACGTGCTTCCACCTCAGTGTCTAGGACAATTTCTCCTGATATCTTTAAACATGTGTTTGTTTATTCATTTATATATTATGTGTATGACTGTTTTGCCTGCATGTGTATATGCATATACCCTATATGTTTGTCTTGTGTCTGTGGAATTCAGAAGAGGATATTGGGTACCTTGATAGTGGGTTTTAGATGGCTGTGAGCCATGGTGTATATGCTGAAAACCAAACCTAGGTCTTCTAGAAGAACAGTAAGTGCTCTTAACTGTTGAGACAACTTTCCTGCC
Source organism: Apodemus agrarius (assembly GCA_964023405.1). Classification (NCBI taxonomy): domain Eukaryota; kingdom Metazoa; phylum Chordata; class Mammalia; order Rodentia; family Muridae; genus Apodemus; species Apodemus agrarius. The sequence continues at coordinate 45,356,058 of OZ030028.1, forward strand.
CTTGGTTAATACCTCTAAAGGCTAGGAAACTAGACACCCAGAGGAAGGTGACCTACCCGGAGATATGGAGCCACAGCTCTTCTCTGAGGCCCTCCCCTCCCCTGTCTGGTGTACCGGAGACGGGGGAGATGTCCCTGAGAAGTTCCTAGTAACACTGGAGGTTAAGTTCCCAACTTGCATTCCCCCTCACTTTTCCAGACAGGCCCCAGAGCCGGGTCAGAGAACTGAGCCCTTCATCATGCCTGACCTAGGATAAGAATGATCAGCAGGAACCCAGCCACGAACAGGAAGGAGAGCAGCTGCAGGACCAAGGGGTTGTGTCTCTGCTTCATATACTCTGCAGAACAGAAGGCAGTTGTATTAGAACCATAGCGAGCTTGCCTCAGTGTGGCCCCAGGACAGACTTACTGCTGCCATCCTCCTTCTCCAGGGCACATGAGTCTGGACTCTGAGCCTCTATCCCCTACAGCCCACAATTCCATCCCCCAGCCTCCATCTCCCAGGACTGAATCCTTAGGACCAGTTTAGGATCTCAACTCTAGTTTCCCAGGACCTGCTTCTGAGGAAGGTCATCCACTTTTCCTCAGGCCGTCACCCTGCTGTACCTGCCAAATTCTTGATTCCAAATTTTGTTCGTAATTGAGAGCTGACAATAGAATACCTGGTACCACTCATCAAACACTCTTCATCCTCTGGAGAAACAGAGCACCAGTCAGAGCCTGGGTAGGCTCAGCCACAAGCTTCCCCCCTCAAGGCTCCCTCTCAGATCCCACAGTCCCAGCCCATTCTTACCTGGAATGCCCAGTTGCTTTGATTCCGTGGAGTCAATCATGGTTACTGCTATTGCTCGTGCCTGGGATTGTGAGAGAGCACAGCTTTTGTTTTCCTCTAGTCCACTTCCTAGACTTCTCTTTCTCTTCCTATCTTTCTCTGATAGGAAGAGAAAAAAGGAACTGAGAGCAGTGCAGAAGAGCTAGAGGAAAGAACAGTTTTTACTCTCTTATAGAATGCAAAATTCCCTGACTAAGGAATGTGTCACCCACAGTCAGCTGGGTTTTCCCATATCAATTACTTATGACAATCATCCACAAACATGCTCACAGATCAATGCAATGTTGACAATTCTTTGTTGCGATTCTCTTCCTAGGAGGTCCCGGCTTTATTTACTTAACAATTAGATCTAACCATCATAACCTTGTATAATCTTAAACAAGCTTGTATAATCTTTAACAAGTGCAGCCTTTTCCCCCTTCTGAGAACCCCAGTTCCCATTTTGTACAAGTTACAGATTTACAGCATTATGCCAAAGTAAAATACACATTTCCTATATGCCTTTCACCCAGGATCCTCGAATGTTGATCTTCGACATAGTAAAATGTGATAATAGTGCCAATGCATCAGGGTTGACTTTTTAAATGATAGATGTGTCTTGGGGCTAGAGAGATAGATGATTGGTGTTTAAGAGCACACACTGTTCTTGCAGAGGGTCTATATTTAACTCCCATGTCAAGCAACTCACAATTGCTTGTAACTCCTGCTCTAAGGGATATGAGAGTTCTGGTCATCACAAGTGCTTGAACTCATGTGCATGCCCTTAGCACATACAAAATCAAACACGAAATAAGTAGTATCTTTTGTCCCAAAGATGTCCCCCAATTCCCGTTATCTCTCTTAGTACTCTCTCCCTTCATCCTCCCCCACCAGACCACTCCTGTTCCCTCTCCCCTGAATCGCCCCACCACCCATGAGGTCTTTTCTATTTCCTCTTCCCAGGTAGATTTGAACATATCCCACTCTTGAGCCCTCCTTGTTACTTAGCCTTTCTGGGTCTGTGGATTGTAGCATGATTAACTTTTACTTTATAGCTAATATTCACTTATTAATGAGTATATACCATGTTTCCTAAGAGTCCATGATTCACTGACAAATGATACCCTGGACTCAAACAGTATGTAAAAGCAGAGTGTTTTATTCTGCAGAAGTCCAGCATGCTGGGGTCTCCCATTCCAAGATGGAGACAACCAAGTGAGCTTGCAGGTCCAATTTAAAGCCCATTAGGGGAATTCTGGGGTAGGTGACCTTTATCTCACTCCAGCTCTAAAAACATTTCAGAACCATTACGGGGCATGGAGGGTTGGAAACTGTTGCTTGGGAGGTCTGGAAACTGTTGCTTGGGAGGTCTGGAAACTGTTGCTGACCCATTGCCCTTGCTTCAGGCCAGGTGGCAGGGCAGCTTCTGATGGCAATGCAGTTTCTGACGAGCTGCCTTAAAGCCTGGGGTTTTTTCTAGTAACTGACTTAGCTGGTCTTGCCTAGACTTGGCCAGTCCTTAGGTCTAGTCTCCTGAACTGCCAACTTAAAGCTTGTCATGGAGTCAGCCTAGCCTTCTCAGTTTGTCTTCCAGGGTCTGGATTACCTTAGGACGATTATTTTTTCCTGCATTCCATCCATTTGCCTGCAAATTTCATGATGTCACTATCTTTAACTACTGAGTAAAATACCATATGTAAATAAACCATATTTACTTCATCCATTCTTCAGTTGGGCGGCAACTAGATTGTTTCCAGTGTCTTGCTATTATGAATAAAGCTACTATAAACATAGTTGACCCAGTCTCTTTGTGGTAGGATAGAGCATACTTTAGGTATACACCTAGGATTGGTATATCTGGGTCCAGAGATACATCAATTCCCAGTTTTCTGAGAAGCCACCATATTGATTTCCAGAGCGACTTTTAGAAGTTTGCATTCCTACCAGCTTTATACCCTCACCAGCAAGAGCTGTCACTTGTGTTTCTGATGGGCATAAGATAGAATTTCATAGTTGTTTTGATTTGCATTTTGCTGATGGCTAAGGATATTGAACATTTCTTTAAGTATTTCTTGAACATTTGAGATTCCTCTGTTGAGAATTCTGTTTAGATCAATACCCCATTTTTAAACTCAATTATTTGGGGTCTTTTGATGTCTAGTTTCTTCACACACGCACGCACACACACACACACACACACACTCACTCACATGAAATTAACCCTTTGTCAGATGTGGAATTGGTGAAGACCTTTTCACATTCCTGAGGGCTACCGTTTTGTCCTATCGATGTCCTTTGCATTTGCCTGTGTCAGTTTCACGAGGTCCCATTCACTAATTGTCAATCTTAGTGCCTATGCTATTGATGTTCTGTTCAGGAAGTTGTCCCTGTGCCAATGTGTTCCAGGCTATTCTACACCTTCTCTTTTATTAGGTTCAGTGTATCTGTTTTTATGTTGAGGTCTTTGATCCACTTGGACTTGAGTTTTGTGCAGGGTGAGAGATATGGATCTATGTGCATTCTTCTACATGCAGTCTCCTAGTTAGACCAGAACCATTTAATAAAGATATTTTCTTTTTTCTGTTGCATAATTTTGGCTTCTTTGTCAAAAATCAGGTGTCCATAAGTATATGGATTTATTTCTGGGTATTTGATTTAATTCCACTGAACAACATGACTATTTTTATGCCAATACCATGTGGAATTTATTACCATTGCTCTGTACTACAGCTTGAAATCAGGGATAGATAACTTTCAGGGATACTTCTGAAAGTTCTTTTATTGTACAGAACTGTTTTAGCTATCCTGTTGGTCGTTTCCATATAAAGGTGAAAATTCCTCTCTCAAGGTCTGTAAAAAAGTTGTGTAAATATATATATATATATATATATATACACACATACATACATATATATGTAAATGTATATATATATATATATATATATATATATATATATATATATATGTTGATTTTTGGCAAGATGGCCATTATTCTGGGCAGATGTGTTGACTTTGCTGATGGAGCTGGCTCCAGAAAGCTCAGAAGCTAAATGAATATTATCCCCAACATCTGCCACCCCAGTCTCAATCAGTCTTGGAAGAATGGTCTCAGAACTGTTTGTCTCAATTGGCTATTTAAATTTAATAGTAAAAGACTAGATATTGATAACAATGCATTGTAAGACCATCAGAAGGAAAAGAGAAAGTTTTGTGGACCATTTGTGTGTGTGTGTGTGTGTGTGTGTGTGTGTGTGTGAGAGAGAGAGAGAGAGAGAGAGAGAGAGAGAGAGAGAGTTTTTTGTTTTTTTTTTTTATGAGACAGGGTTTTTCTGTGTAGCCCTGGCTGTCCTGAACTCACTTTGTAGACCAGGCTGGCCTCGAACTCAGAAATCCACCTGCCTCTGCCTCCCAAGTGCGCCACCACCGCCTGGCTGAGAGAAAATTTTAAGTTATTAGTTTTCAAAATCAGTACTTTTTAAATGGAAACAACTTGAACAAAAAAATCTGTCACAGAATTTTGAGACCCATTAAAGCAAGTTTATTGAGAGAAAAAAAAAAGATGGCCATTTTTACCGTTATTCTTATTGATCCATGAGCATGGGAGATCTTCACATTTTATGCTATCTTCAATTTCTTTCTTCAAATACTTGAAGTTTTTATCATACAGCTCTTTCAGTTGCTTGGTTAGAGTTACACCAAGATACTTTATATTATTTGTGGCTGTTTTTTTTTAATTTATTATTATTTTTTAATTTTCTATATTCTATGTTTACATTCCAAAGGCTTTTCCCTTTCCCAGTTCCCACCCACCATAGTTCCCATAGTTCCTTTCCCCCCCAACTATTCCCCAATCATTCCCCCTCCCCCCTCGGTTTCTTTTCTTTTTTTAATTTTTTTTATTTTCTATATTCTATGTTTACATTCCAAAGGCTTTCCCCTTTCCCAGTTCCCACCCACCATAGTTCCCATAGTTCCTCTCCCCCCCCAACTGTTCCCCAATCATTCCCCCTCCCCTCTCGGTTTCTTTACTAAACTGGATGCAATCTTTACAGGCCCAGGGTCCTCTCCTTTCTTCTTCTTGAGAATCATTTGACTTGCTATTTGTGTCTTGAGTATTTAGGGCTTCTGGGCTCATTAATATCCACTTATCAGTGATTGCATTTCATGTGCATTCTTTTGTGATTGGGTTAATTCACTCAGGATGATATTTTCCAGGTCTAACCATTTACCTACAAATTGCATGAATTCATTATTTTTAATTGCTGAGTAGTATTCCATTGTATAAATATACCACATTTTCTGTATCCATTCCTCCTTTGAGGGATATTTGGGCTTCTTCCAATTTCTGGCTATTATAAACAAGGCTGCTATAAACATAGTGGAGCATGTGTCTTTATTGCATGCAGGGGAATCCTCTGGGTATATGCCCAGGAGTGGTATGCCAGGGTCCTCTGGAAGTGACATGCCCAATTTTCCGAGGAACCGCCAAACTGATTTCCAGAGCGGTTTTACCATTTTGCAATCCCACCAACAGTGGAGGAGTGTTCCTCTTTCTCCACATCCTCGCCAGCACTTGTTGTCTCTTGAGTTTTTAATCTTAGCCATTCTGACTGGTGTGAGGTGGAATCTCAGGGTTGTTTTGATTTGCATTTCCCTGATGACTAATGATGTTGAACATCTCTTAAGGTGTTTCTCGGCCATCCGAATTTCTTCTGGTGAAAATTCTTTGTTTAGCTCTGTGCCCCATTTTTTGATAGGGTTATTTGGTTCTTTGCGGTCTAACTTCTTGAGTTCTTTGTATATATTGGATATTAGCCCTCTGTCGGATGTGGGGTTGGTGAAGACCTTTTCCCACTTTGTTGGTTGCCGTTTTGTCCGTCTGACAGTGTCCTTTGCTTTGCAGAAACTTTGTAATTTTATGAGGTCCCATTTGTCGATTCTTGATCTTAGTGCATAAGCTATTGGTGTTCTGTTCAGGAACATTCCCCCTGTGCCCAAGTCCTCCAGGGTCTTCCAAAGTTTCTTTTCTAATAGTTTCAGTGTGTCTGGTTTTATGTGGAGGTCCTTGATCCACTTGGAGTTGATCTTAGTGCAAAGAGATAAGAGTGGGTCAATTCGCATTCTTCTGCATGTTGACCTCCAGTTGAACCAGCACCATTTGTTGAAAAGGCTATCTTTATTCCATCGGATGGTTGTGGCTCCTTTATCAAAAAGATCAAGTGACCATTTCTGGGTCTTCAATCCTGTTCCATTGATCTGCTTGCCTGTTGCTATACCAATACCATGCAGTTTTTAACACAATTGCTCTGTAGTACTGCTTGAGGTCAGGGATATTGATTCCCCCAGAAGTCCTTTTATTGTTGAGAATAGTTTTAGCTATCCTGGGTTTTTTTTTTGTTGCTCCAGATGAATTTGAGAATTGCTCTTTCTAGATCTATGAAGAATTGAGTTGGGATTTTGATGGGGATTGCATTGAATCTGTATATTGCTTTTGGCAAGATGGCCATTTTTACTATATTGATCCTGCCAATCCAGGAGCAAGAAATATTTTTCCATCTTCTGAGGTCTTCTTAGATTTCTTTCTTCAAGGACTTGAAGTTCCTGTTGTACAGATCTTTCGCTTGTTTGGTTAGAGTTACGCCAAGATACTTTATGTTGTTTGTGGCTATTGTGAAGGGTGTTATTTCCCTAATTTCTTTCTCAGCCTGCTTGTCCTTTGAGTACAAGAAGGCCACTGACTTGCTTGAGTTAATTTTATAACCTGTTTGTGGCTGTTTTGAATGGCGTTATTTTTCTGATTTCCTTCTCAACCTGTTTGTCATTTGTATAACAGGGCTAGTGATTTTTTTTATTTTTTATTTTTATTATTTTTTTATTTTGTTCTTGTATCTAGCCACATTGCTGAAGGTATTTATCAGCTGTAGGAGTCCTGTGGTAGAATTTTGGGGGTTGCTTGTGTATACTGTCATATCATCTCCAAATAGCAATACTGTGACTTTTTCCTTTCTAATTTGTATCCCCTTGATCTCTAGTTTTCTGATTGCCATAGCTAGAAACTTCAAATTCTATATTGAATAGATACAGAGAGAGTAGACAGTCTTGTCTTGTCCCTGATTTTAGTGGAACTGTTTTAAGTTTCTCTCCAATTAATTTGATGTTCAACACAGGCTTGCTGTAAATTGCTTTTATTATGTTTAGGTATATGCCTTGTATTCCTTATCACTCCAAGACTTTTATCATGAAGGAGTGTTGAATTTTGTCCAAAGCGTTTTCAGCTAGTCATCATGTGCTTTTTCTTTCAGTTTGTTAACATTATTGGTTACGTTGACAGATGTTGATGTGTAGAACTGTCCTATATCTTGGGAAAGAAACTTGTTTGATCACCACACATGAGCTTCTTGATGAACTCATCAAGACTCAGCTTGAGAGTATTTTATTGAGTATTTTTGCATCCATGTTCACAAGGATATAAGTCTGTAATTCTTTTTCTTTGCTGAGTTTTTGTGTAGTTTGAGTATCAGGGTAACTGTAGCCTTATAAAATGAATTTGACAGTGTTCCTTCTGTTTCTATTTTGTGGAGTAATTTGAGGAGTATTGGTTGTTAGGGTCCAGGAATCACCTCAGAAACCACACCAACACTCATCTAAGTCAGACAGGGATAGTTTATTGAGTGTATGCTACAGAACTGATCAGTCAGGACCATGGTCCAAATTAGGTAACTGAACCATGAATGACCCCAACTTAAGATCCTACAGGTTTTTTTGTTTTGGACTTTTTTTTTGAGACAGGGTTTCTCTCTATAGCCCTGGCTGTCCTGGAACTCACTCTGTAGACAAGTCTGGCCTTGAACTCAGAAATCCACCTGCCTCTGCCTCCGAGAGTGCTGGGATTACAGGCGTGTGCCACCACTGCATGGCTTCCTACAGGGTTTTTAAGCTCCAAATCCACAAACATCTGTGCAAGTTATTTCACCAACTGGGATTTAAGGATAGGGAATTTCTTTAGGAACATGTCTTTATTGTACACTTATTCTGCTTCCATTGGTTGGGGTATCCAACTGACTTGTCTAACATTCATGTCTTAACTTGCCAACCAGGATGTCAGTTAAACACGTACATGTCTCCTTCTGCCAAGTAGGGTGTCAGTTCCCAGGGAGGTCTTGGGAACTTACACTTTACTTGACCACAACTCAAAATGGAAGTCTTATTCCAAATAGTTCATTATATTGGTGCAGATGTCTCTCTTATGTTGGGGTCCATCCCAAGGACAGTTTATATCACAAAAGCATATGCACAGGTGCAGGAAATGCTGTTGGGTGGTTGGTTTGGGTCCAAGCTTATTGTAAGTAACTCTACAAAACAGTTCTACTGAATTCTATCATGATTGTTTTCAAAGGGCACAAAATATAATAAAATTATAACCAATCTTGGCATTAGAAAGCTTCTTAGTAACAGTAGAAACATATGGGAAAGTTTCTTTATAATGTCAGGCTATCCAGGCAGCAGTTGCCTAGCTTTTAACATTTTACCTAGGTCTTAACATTAAATTTAGGTATTAATATTTTACCTAGGTCCTAACATTGGTATTATTTCTTCTTTGAAAGTCTAGCAAATTCTGTGCTACAACAATCTGGCCCTGGGATGTTTTTATGGGATATGTTTAATGACTTCTTTTATTTCCTTAGAGGTTATAGGTCTATATTTAAATGGTTTATTTGATTTTGATTTAGCTTAGGTAAGTGGTATTTATTGGAAAATTTTCCATTTCTTTTACATTTTCTAATTCTTTGTAGTACAGATTTTTGAAGTATCAGTAATGATTCTTTGGATTTCCTTGGTATCTGTTACTGTGTCCCCTTTTTTGTTTCTGTTCAGGAGTGCTATTAAGTTGCTAGTATGAGATCTTTCTGATTTTTATTCATCTATCTATCTATCTATCTATCTATCTATCTATCTATCTATCATCTATCATCTCTCTATCCATATCCAAATATTATCACCCCTCCCAGTCCCTCTCTCAGAGAGTCTCATAATTCCTCCCCATCTCCTCTAAGAGTGTGGTGCACTCTCTTGGTATCTCCCCACACTGACACATCAAGTCTGTGTAGGGTTAGGTGTATACTCTCCCATTGTGGCAAGACAAGGCATCTGTATGTGCTGGGGACCTTGGTCCAGCCTGTGTATGCCCTTTGGTTGGTGACTCAATCTCAGAGTTCCCAAGGGTCCAGGTTATTGACTCTTTTGGTCTTTCCATGGAGTTCCTATCCCCTTCAGGGGCTTCAACCCATCCCCCAACTCTTCCATAAGAGTCCCTGACCTCCATCCAATGTTTGGCTTCAGTATCTGTATCTGTTTCAGTCAGCTGCTGGGTAGAACCTTTCAGAGGACAGTTATGCTAAGCTCCTGTCTGCAAATATAACAGATTATCATTAATAGCACCAAGGATTTGTGCTTCTCTGTGGGAGGGGTCTCAAATTGAGCTGGTTATTGGTTGGCCATTCCCTCAGGCAGTACTCCATTTTTATCCCTGTATTTCTTTTCGACAGAACAAATTTTGGATCAAAAATTTTGTGGATAGGTTGGACTATTTGGTTCGTTGGAGTCTAGCTTCCTGAGTTCTTTATATCTTTTGGATATTAGCTCTCAATCCAATGTAGTGTTAGTGAAGAACTTTTCCCAATCTGTAAACTGCCCTTTTGTCCTAGTGACAGTATCCTTTGACTTACAGAAGCTTTTCAGTTTCATGATGTTCCATTTATCAATTGTTAATCTTACAGCCTGAGTCATTGGTGTTTGTTCAGGAAATTGTCTCCCGTACCAATGCTTTCAAGGCTATTTCTTATTTTTTTCTTCTATTAGATTTGGTGTTTTAGTTTTATGTTGAGGTCTTGATCTACTTGGACTTGAGTTTTGTGCAGGGTGATAAATATAGATGTATTTGCATTCTTTTACATGCAACTATCCAGTTATGCCAGCTCCATTTGTTGAAGATACTTTCTATTTTTTCATTGCGTGGTTTTGGCTTTTTTGTCAAAAATCAAGTGTCCATAGGTGTGTGGGTTTATTTGTGGGTCTTTAGTTCAATTCCATTGATCAACCTCTCTGCCTCTATCTCATATGCAGTTTTTTTTTTACCACTATTGTTCTGTAATACAGATTGAGGTCAGGGATGGTCATCCCTACAGAAGTTCTCTTATTTTTCAGAATTGTTTTGCCTATCCTGGGTTTTTTGCTTTTCCATATGAAGTTGAGAATTGCTCTTTTAAGATCTATAAAAATTATATTGGAATTTTGATGAGGCTTGTATTGCATCTGTAGATTGCTTTTTGTGAGATGGTCCTTTTTACTATATTAATCCTACTGATCCATGAGCATGGGAGATCTTTCTGTCCTTTGATATCTTTTTCAGTTTCTTTCTTCAGATACTTGAAGTTCTTGTCATATAGGTTTTCCACTTGCCTGGTTAAATTTACACCAAGATATTTTGTATTATTTGTGGCTATTGTAAAGGGTGTTGTGTCATTTCCTTGATTTCTTTCTCAGCCTGTTGATCTTGTGTATAAAGGAAGGCTACTGATTTGCTTGAGTTAATTTTTTATCCAGCCACTTTACTGAAGGTGTTTATAAGATGTAGGAGTTCTCTGGTAGAATTTTGGGGGTTGTTTATGTATACTATCATATTTTCTGTAAATAGTGATACTTTGGCTTCTGCCTATCCAATTTGTATTCCCTTGATATTCTTTTGTTGTCTTATTGCTGAATCTAGAACTTCAAGTACTATATTGAATAGACAGGGAAAGTATGGGAAGCCTTGTCTTGTCTCTGATTTTAGTGGAATTGGTTTTAGTTTCTCTCCATTTAGTTGGATCTTGGCTGTTGGTTTGCTGTATATTGCTTATATTATGTTTAGGTATGTAGTTTGGATCCCTAATCTCCCCAAGACTTTTACATGAAGGGATGTTGGACTTTGTCAAAGGACGTTTCAGCATCTACTGAGATGGTCATGTGTTTTTTTCTTTGAGTTTGTTTATATGGTGGATTACACTGATGAATTTTTGTAGTGTGAACCATCACTACATCCCTGGGATAAAGACTATTTGATCATGGTGAATGATGTTTTGATATATTCTTGGATTCTATTTGTGAGAATTTTATTGAATATTTTTGTATTGATGTCAATTAGTGAAATTTGTCTGAAATTCTGTTTCTTTGTTGAGTCTCTGTGTGGTTTAAGTATCATGGTGACTGTGGCCTCATAGAATGAATTAGGTAATGTTCCTTCTGTTTCTATTTTGTGTAATAGTTTAAGGAGTATTGGTGTTAGCTCTTCTTTGAAGGTGTGGTAGAATTCTGCAGTAAAGCTGTTATGGTTTGTATATACTTGGCCCAGGGAGTAGTACTGTTGGGAGGTTTAGCCCTGTTGGAGTAGGTGTGGCCCTGTTGGAGTATGTGTAGCCTTGTGGGGGTAGGTATGTCACTGTGGTTGCGGATTTCAGACCCTTGAGCTAGCTGCCTGGAAGCTAGTATTCTGCTAGCAGTCTTTAAACAAAGACATAGAACGCTCAGCTCCTCCTGTGCCATGCCTGCCTGGATGTTGCCATGTTCCCACCTTGGTGATAATGGACTAAACCTCTAAGCCTATAAGCCAGCCCTAATGAAATGTTGTCCTTATAAGAGTTACCTGGGTCCTAATGTCTGTTTGCAGCAGTAAAACCATAACTAAGACAAAAACCATTTGGCCCTGGGCTTTGTTTGTTTGTTTGTTTGTTTTGTTTTTTCGAGACAGGGTGTCTCTGTGTAACCCTGGCTGTCCTGGAACTCACTTTGTAGACCAGGCTGGCCTCGAACTCCGAAATCTGCCTGCCTATGCCTCCCAAGTGCTGGGATTAAAGGCATGCCCCTCCACCACCTGGCCTTGCCCCTGGGCTTTTTTTGGTTAGGAGACTTTTAATGACTGCTTCTATTTCCATAGGCATTATAGGATTGTTTGGATGGTTTATGTGATCTTGATTTAACTTTGGTAATTAGTATCTGTCTAGAAAATCATACATTTTGTTTAGATTCCAGTTTTGTGGAGTATAGGTTTTTGAAGTAAGATCTGATTTTTAAAATTTCCTTAGTTCCTGTTGTTATGACTCTCTTTTTATTTCTGATTTTGTTAATTTTGATACTGTTTCTGTGCCCTTTAGTTAGTTTGGCTAAGGGTTTGTCTATCTTGTTGATTTTCACAAAAGAACCAGCTGTTGGTTTTGTTGATTCTTTGTTTTGTTCTCTTTGTTTCTATTGATTGATTTCAGCCCTGAGTTTGACTATTTCATGCTAACTACTCCTCTAGGGTGCATTTGATTCTTTTTGTTCTAGAGTTTTCAGATGTGCCATTTAGTTGCTAGTATGAAATCTCTCCAGTTTCTTTATGAAGACACTTAGTGCTATGAATTTGCTCCTAAACAGTGATTTCATTGTGTCTCATAAGTTTGAATATGTTCTGCCTTAGTTTTCATTGAATTTTAGAAAGTCTTTAATTTCTGTCTTTATTTCTTCCCTGACCACATGATTATTGAGTGTAGTGGCTATTCCTGGTTGCCAACTTGACTATATCTGTAAATGAACTACAATCAAGAATTGGAAGGCTCACCTATGATCCTAATCTGGAGCCTCAGAGATTTAAGTTTCTGACCTGGATCTTGGCATGGAGATCTTGAAACATAGTGGCTATGAATTCCAGAAGATAAAGACAAGGAGATCTTCGAGATAAAGGTCATCTGGGATTAAAGGTGCCGGGCACATGCCTTTAATCTGGGCCACACCCTCTGATGGAGAGCTACAGCCTTTAATCTGGGCTACACCCTCTGCTGGAGACCTATATAAGGACATTGGAAGAAGGAAGACTCACTCTTCCTTGCCTACTTGCCTCGTGGGACTGAGCAACTGCTAGATCCTTGGACTTCCATCCACAGCTGCTGCTGACCATTGTTGGGGAGTTGGACTAGAGGTTCATGTAGCCCATTCATGGACTTGTACCATTTATGACTGGTACAAAATCTGGCCAAAAATCCATAGCTGGCAAGGCCATATACCAGGAGGAAACTTACTATTACTGTTTTGATAAATGATCATGTTGAAAAACTACCTTCTAAATATGATTTTCAACAATCTTTAGTGATTTATCATAGATATTTCAATAAATGCAGCCATGGCCACAGCCACAACCAAAGCTACAAACACAGCCATAGCCAAAGGGCTATACAGATGGTGTCAGATGCTGGCAAACCAACTTTAAGGATATTTTCTGGGAAAATTATGGCGCTTGCTAATAGGAATCTTAAAGAAGCATCTCAGTGACTTCTGCCCCAGACATAGTAATAAAAGAAATCATGGTACCTGTGTGTGTGCAGGAACCCTCACCCACACACACAGAGATCAATGGAATAGAATAGAATACTGAGCTATAATTCCGTACTCCTGTAGCCATTTGAATTTTTGACAAAAGGACAATAGAATTTGAGAAAAGACATCTTCTTCATCAAATGGTGCTGGTCAAACTGGGTATACTCATGCAGAAGAAGAAAAAAAACTTATTTCTCATTCTGGCCTATGTTCTGTGGCACAGGATCAGCTCCAGGCACAGATAGAAACTGGAAGGATCTGTCCCATGCTGCTCCTCAGATCCTGTGACCCGAGGGCTCTGGGAGGGTCGCTCTGAGCAGAAGCCCACTCGGATATCTGTGATCTGAGATGCGTTCTGAAGCCATGTTAATTGTCATGGGCTCAAGATAACTGGCTCTGTCCCTCCCTTCCACAACATGACTCTCAGTTAATAGCTTCTGGTGCAGATGCAGGCTAAAAAGGACTCATCGTTTCTGCTGGGGCTGGCCACTAGGAATTTGACCATGCTCCAGTGAGTATATGGACAATACAAAATGAACATGGTTTGTCCTTTTTTTTTTTAAGGAGGGAGGTAGACATGGGAAAAATTGGGGGTGAGGGCTTCGGGGGTATAGGATATGGGATTTTCAGATAATCAATTAAAAAATAAAAATAAAAAAGTTTCATATCCTTAGCCATGAGGGAAATGCAAATTCAAACCACTTCAAAATCCTACCTTACCTCAGTCAGAATGAATAAGATCAAAATAATGAATAGCAACAAAAATGGTCGTGAGGGTCTCAGGAGTGCTGACTCACCTGTGAGCACAGGTAAGACCACTTCTGCTCAGAGGGACCCTCTCAGAGCTCTCAGGTCACAGGAACTGAGGAGCAGCCTGGGACAGATCCTTCCAGTTTCTTTTTGTGCCTGGAGTTGATCCTGTGCCACAGCACTCCATATCCAAATTCATCCTGGAGAAAACTGGTATCCCAGGAGTACTAACAGAAAGGCTTGTAGGAGGGACAAGCCACAGTCAGGGACAGCAAGACCAACTAATACCAGAGATAACCAGATGATGAGAGTCAAGGGCAAGAACATAAGCAACAGAAACCAAGGCTACTTGGCATGATCAGAACCAAGTTCTTCCACCACAGTGAGCCCTGGATACCCCAACACACCAGAAAAACAAGACTCTGATTTAAAATTACATCTCATGATGATGATAGAGGACTTTAAGAAGGACATACATAACTTCCTTAAAGAAATACAGGAGAACACAGGTAAACAGCTTGAAGCCCTTAAAGAGAGAACACAAAAATCCCTTAAAGAATTGCAGGAAAACACAACCAAACAGGTGAAGGAATTGAACAAAACCATCCAAGATCTAAAAATGGAAATAGAAAGAATAAAGAAATCACAAGGGTAGATAACCCTGGAGATAGAAAACCTAGGAAAGAGATCTGGAGTTATAGATGCAAGTATCAACAACAGAATACAAGAGATAGAAGAGAGAATCTTGGGTGCAGAAGATACCATGGAAAACATTGACACAAGATGCAAAACAAACATTGATGCAAAATGCAAAAAGGTCCTAACCCAAAACATCCATGAAATCCAGGACACAATGAGAAGACCAAACCTAAGGACAATAGGTATAGATGAGAGCGAGGATTCCCAGCTTAAAGGGCCAGTAAATATCTTCAACAAAATTATAGAAGAAAACTTCCCTAACCTAAAGAAAGAGATGCCCATGAACATATAAGAAGACTACAGAACTCCAAACAGACTGGACCAGACCAGAAAGTCCTCCCAGCAAATAATAATAAAAACATCAAATGCACTAAACAAAGAGAATATTAAAAGCAGTAAGGGAAAAAGGGCAAGTAACATATAAAGGCAGACCTATCAGAATTACACCAGACTTCTCACCAGAAACTGTGAAAGCTAGAATATCCTGGGAAGATGTCATATAGACCCTAAGAGAACATAAATGTCAGCCCAGCCTACTATATCTAGCAAAATTCTTAATTACCATAGACAGAGAAAATGATATATTCCATGACAAACCCAGATTTCTATAAACCCAGCTTTACAAATGATAATAGATGGAAAATGCCAACACAAGGAGGGAAACTACACCCTAGAAAAAGCAAGAAGGTAATCTTTCAACAAACCCAAAAGAAGATAGCCACACAAACATAATTCCACCTCTAACAACAAAAATTACAGGAAGTAACGATCACTTTTCTTTAATATCTCTTAACATTAATGGACTCAATTCCCCCAATAAAAAGACATAGACTAACAGATTGGATATGTAAACAGGACTCAGAACTTTGCTGGATATAGGAAACACACCTTAGTGATAAAGAAAGACACTACCTTAGAGTAAAGGAATTGAAAACAATTTTCCAAATGGTCCTGAGAAACAAGTTGGACAAGCTAGAATATCCATTCTACTGCCAAATGAAAGCAACTTTCAACCAAAAGTTATTAAAAAGGATAAGGAAGGACACTTCATACTTATCAAAGAAAAAAAAAACTACTAAGAAGAATTCTCAATTCTGATCTTTTGTGCTCCAAATGCAGGGGCACCCACATTCGTAAATGAAACTCTACTAAAGCTCAAAAGTACACATTGTACCTCACACAATAATAGTGGGAGACTTCAACACTCCACTCTCATCAATGGACAGATCATGGAAACACAAACTAAACAGAGACACATTGAAACTAACAATGTATGGACCAAATGGATTTAACAGATATCTATGGAACATTTCATCATAAAATATAAGAATATACCTTCTTTGAAGCACCTCATGGTACCTTCACCAAAACTGACCATGTAATTTTTCACAAAATAGTCCTCAAAAGATACAAGATTGAAATAATCCCATGTATCCTATCAGATCACCACAGACTAAGGCTGATCTTCAATAGAAACAAAAACATCAGAAAGCCCACATACACATGAAAGCTGAACAATGCCTTACTCAAAGTTAAATTGGTCAAAAAAGATATAAATTAAAGACATTTTAGAATTTAATGAAAATGAAGGCAAAACATACCCAAACTTATAGGACACAAGGAAAGTAATACTAATAGGAAAACTCGTATCTCTGAGTGCCTCCAAAAAGAAATTGGAGAGAGTGTATACTAGCAGCTTGACAACACACCTGAAAGCTCTAGAACAAAAAGACACAAATTCACTCAAGAGGAGTAGATGGCAGGAAATAAACTCAGGGCTTAAATCAATCAAGTAGAAAAAAAAGAACTATACAAAGAATCAACAAAACCAGGAGCTTGTTCTTTGAGAAAATCAACAAGATAGATGAACCCTTAGCCAGACTAACCAGAAGGCACAGACCCAGTATCCAAATAAACAAAATCAGAAATGAAAAGGGAGATATAACAACAGAAATTGAGGAAATTAAAAAAAAATCATCAGATTCTACTAAAAAAGGCTATACGCAACACAATGGGAAAATCTAGATGGAATGGACAATTTCCTAGACAGATACCAAATACCAAAGTTAAATCAGGACCAGAGAGACCATCTAAAGTATTCTCCCTTGGAGATGGAATGGCTTCTGTCTAATCAGGAACTTTTCATAATTTTCTTTCTTTCTTTTTTTTTGGTCTTTCGAGACAGGGTTTCTCTGTGTAGCCCTGGCTGTCCTGGAGCTCACTCTGTAGACCAGGCTGGCCTCGAACTCAGAGATCTGCCTGCCTCTGCCTCCCAAGTGCTGGGATTAAAGGCGTGAGCCACCACTGCCCGGCTCATAATTTTCTTTCATAAAGGACTTCATAAGAGATTTTTTCTATTTCTATTATGTTTAATGTTCCAAAGCGATTTTAAAAATTGGTTCAGTGAATTACTCAGCTTCAGAATGTATCATGTATATTTAAGAGGCATTTAACTATTATAACTTATTTGATGACTTTAAAATGTCAATATTGCATTGTATATTTTAAAATAAATTTTATTAGTTATAAAAATAAAAATAAAAAACCCTACACTTAAAAAATGTCTGTGATAAACAGATTGCTTCCTGTGAATTATCATGTTAAAACAAATGATGAATAGCATGGAGCAAAACAAGCTACGTATTATAATTGCAGGAGAGAGGGAAATATTTCATAATAGGAAGAGGCTGAGGAAGTGTATGATGTCCAACCATTAAACAGCTGTCAAGATGCAGGGAAGAACAAGGAGAGTATATAGGTACAAGGCTGATTTGTGGTGGAGGCAGATAGTCACATGTGCACCTAGAAAGAGAGCTATGTGACTCAAGTGAGCTGGTGGGAAGGTGTGCAGAAGAATCCCCCAGGTTCCATCCAGATGGAGTTCCCAGCTGGGAACTTTGTTAGGGGGTGTGGATACCCCCTAACAAAGAATGTTTTTGCAACTGACACCCATTGCAAAGGGAAAAATCAGTTCTCTCCAATGGAATGTTATTGAGTTTATCAGCTACTCTGTCTCTAGGATAATACATTGCTTGCTGGCATCCTAGTCTTATCATTGCTCAAGGTCAGGACTTCAGAGGTAGGGAGTGAATTTGTTTATAGGCTCTGCCATATCCAAGTCCTTAGGCACCAGGCTTCAGGAGAGGCATGGCATGATGAGTTTTCCTTTGTTTTGTGATTGCTTCTTCTCTTTGAGATGGTTTCAGTTTTTCCCACAGAGCTTGTCAGCTTTAGGAGAAGAGGGGTCGCCTGGTTTCTTCAGGCTGGGAGACCTTAAAATATCTTAAAGGTACAAGTTCATAATCTAACACAAACCAGTCCCATGTGATACCAGAAGGACTACTTGAGAATGAAGAGAATGATAAGTACACCCAGGATACCACATGGAAAAAGTAATGCTAACACATTAGTTAAGAAAAAGAGGAGCTAAGAAACAGAAGACTGCAGCTTTGCGCCATATACCTGAGCTGTCCCAGGCATGAGTCTCTTGTTGGAAAAAGCAGCTCCTTACATCAGAGTCTAAGCATTAACAGATTGACAGGTCACAGTTATCTCTGACAGAATATATAGTAGCAGAGGAAACATGTTCTTTTCTGAGGAGAAATCTTGGAGATCCTCTTAGTATCCACCATGACATCTCCAAGACAGGAAGCAGCTGTCATATATACATATATACATACATACACACATACACACATATATATATATAATTATATATAACATTGTATGTGTGATAGATGATATATATATGATATATTATATATCATATATACAATGTGTGTGTGTGTGTGTGTGTATGTGTACACCCCATATGAGTTCAAATGTCCATGGAAGCCATAAGAGGATGATAAATTCCCTGGAGCTAGAGTTTCATCAGAAATGGTTTGCAAAGAGCTATGCTCCTCTGGGTGAGCAATGAATTCACTCCTAACTGCTGAGCCATTTCTCCAGCATCTGAGCTGAAATATTTGTGTGATGATGCCTAGAAGTTAGAGATGGAGAAGAAGAATTGTCTCCCTCATCATGCTTTAGTTTGCATGATGAACTACAGAGGCCAGGGAAGGTTCCTAGCCAAAAGTTTTCAGGTTGATGGAAAGTGAACACATAGAGTGAGAGTATACAGGGATAGGATCAAGTCTCAGAGGACAAGGCAGATATGACTCGATGTGATGGTTAGCTTTAGTTACCAGTTTGACACAACCTAGGAATTGTCTATTTTGGGTGAGCTTGCAGAAATACCTATGGGGAATTTTCTCGAGTCAGCTGAACAGAAACCCATCCTAATATGGCAGCCCCATTCTCTGGAATTGGGTGACTGTCTTGCAGTAGAAAAAGCTAGGCATGCATGCAATTTATTCTCACTGCATTTGGATGTAGTATGATTAACTGACTTAAGTTCCTTCCTTGATATCCCTGCATGGATGAGCTGAAACCTGGAATTGTAAGCCAAATAATCCCTTTCTGTCCCAACATGCATTTTGTCAGGACTTTATTACAGACTAGGCTAGCTGATAATGGGCAAAGGATTGGAGAGATGCTCAGTGGGTAAGAGTACTGATGTGCAAAAAAGAGGGCCTGAGCTTGGAGCCCTAGTAACTACTAAAGGCTGTGCATGGCCACATGTGCCTGTAACTCCATTTACAAGGTGAGTGGAGACAGGAAAATGATGGATCTTTCAGGTTGCCAGCCTTGTTGAAAAATAATGAACTCCAACTCTTATCTCAAGGGAATAAAGTGAAGAGCCATCAAGGACACCAATGTCTTCTTCTGGCCTTTGAGTGTATGTATCTCAGCGAGGAAGATGGAGAAGATTAATGAAAAACACCTAGGTCCTGAATGCATCCCACATCAGGTTGAAGTGGGGGACAACAGTGAGCCTTAAGCCCAGAGAAACATAAAAGCAAAAAGACAATAGTGAGCGAGTCTTTATGTGATAGTTAGCTTAATTGTCAACCTGACACAACTTGTAGTCACCTGGGAAGAGTCTCATTGGGGAATTGCCTGCATTGGGTTGGCCTGTGAGGATGTCTGTGGGGGATTGCCTTAATTAAGCTAACAGAGGTGGGAACATCTAGCCCACTATGAATGGCACCATTTCCTAGGCAGGGGTCCTAAATTGTAGGAGTAGGAAAATGGAACTGAGAATAAGCAAATGATGAATTAGCTTGCATGCACTTCTGTCTGCTCCTGGCTGTTGATGTGATGTGAGCAGTTGTCTCAAGTTCCTGCCAACCTGACCTCCCTGCTGTCATCTGGAATGTAAGGTAAAATAACCTCTTTCTCTATTAGTTATTTTTTGTTAGAGCAGTTTATCACACAAACAGAAATGAAACAAAGATAAATGCAGAGGATGAAGAATCCGATAAAAAAAGAATCCCAGGGCTTTTTTCAACATCCCGAGCCCAACAGGCAGGGAAAAGAAGCTTGCACGGAACTGAGGCACGTCCATCTGCCTGGCAGAGTATCATGAAGGTAGAAGCTGAGGTGAGCTAGCCTTCAGTGCATGGGGTTGCAGACTTCTTGCAGATCCAGAACTTTTTGAGTTCACATTTAGAGTCATTCCAGCCATCCCCAGCAAATTCGACACAGTCTTCTTCACCAACATTGTTGGGTTCCCCTCTATTCCAATATTTCTGGAATCTGAAAAGTAAGTCAGCAAAACATTAGTCTGCTCCAGCGGCATGCTCTGAACCATGCCACATTCTTAGCTTTCTGAAACTCAATGTTTTCACATCTTTCCAGAATGCCTATTGTAGATGGGCCTCACTCTGGAGATGGGGGCATGCCCGGGCCAATTGGCTTTGGATTCTGACTCTTGTTATGTCCTACGTTGAAGGAGTATGTTTTTTTGATGTAAACAAACCAATCTGGATTCCACCTTTCTTACTGGGTTCTTGCACTCTGGTCCACAATATATCTGCCTCATGCCAAGCACCAGACACTTAGGGATCAGAACGCTAAAATGGTAAACTAACAGATGCTAAGCTTGTCTCTCCTGTTCATATGCATAGACAACAAAGTAAAGGTTCTTTCCTACACTGTATCCTTCCTTTTTATTCTGGTTTGTTGTGCTTCTTCTCCATGATCTCTCTCTGTGCTGTGGGATTGGTGAGCATCCTTATAAACTACCTTTAAGCTATTGTCCTCTTTCCCTTCCTTACATTTCCTTCCCTACCAGATTTTCTCTTCTTCCCTCCCCCTTCCTTCCTTTGTATTTTCCCTTTTTAAAACATTTTTTTTGAGGTAGGGTCTCATGTAGCCCAGGCTGGCTCAGAACCCATTATGTAGTAGAAGAAAACACTGAACTTCTGATTCTTCTTCCTCTACTTCTCAGCTGGCTGGGTCACAGGCTGGACCACTGTACCAGAGTATGCAGTTCTGGGGATCAAACATTATGCTACTTTATGAACGTACTTATATCCTCAAGTCAACAAGCCATCTTTCCATGTTAATAGTCCTCTTACCCTGTGGCCGTACTTTATTTTGTATTTTCTACTAGTAGCCTACATTAAAACCAACACCCGTCAGGGTGAAGTTTCTCTTGTTGCCTTGATGGTGGGATTTGCTGATATTGTATCTGTGCATAGGTAAGAAGACTTCCTCTTATCAGCTAATATGGGCAGCTCTTATTCCAAAGAGACCAGGGAGAGGAGGATGAGACCCAAAGGTAGCTATCAGAACATCAGAGACCTGTCTCGACTCCACTCTACTGGTTGTTCCCTGGATCTACCTGGATGACAGAGCAGAACCATCTACCCAGAGCCACATGGCCTCCTTCTTCAGGTCTGACAGGCCCATCCAGGTCGGTCCTTTTGCCTTAGAAGTCTGCTGTAGGAAGGTCTGGAGGTAAAGAGGGGGAGAGTTAGGGGAGACTTTTCTATGTTCAGATTGTCTCCCCAAACTCTTGCAGAATCTTCTACTTGCAATCTTATCTTTCCACTTCTGCTCTATCAGACCATGAACACACGTGTGTGCTTAGATGATGTCAGCTAGTTTTGTATCTGTAGCCTATGGGCAGCACATTCACTTGGCACAGGGTAGTACCCAGCTGGCTGGGTATGAAGGTGCATGCCTTTAATCTCAGAAATCTCACACTCACTTCTGTGAGTTCCAGGCCAGATAGCAATACTACACACACACACACACACACACACACACACACACACATTACACAGCTGTCCACCCCTCTCCCATTCTGCTAATGTTGCTGGATATCTCTTAAGAATTCTGAATCTATAGAATGAGTCTATAGAATTTCCTCATGACTGGCTTTAATGTGATAGAAGTAGATCATGCCAATTCATGGTTACCTAAGATGTACACTCCTTCTTTTCAATTCTTCAGTGGCATCTCATCATAAACTTGAAATTGTCCATGGTGAGAATACACTAGGGGAATTGGCAAGCACTATATATCATATCAGATTATGTGTGTGAGTTTGTTTGCTTATCTATGCATGTGTATGTATATGAGTGTGGGTGTACATGCCACAGCTCATATGTAGAGGTCAAAGGATAATTTGTAGGGTTGGTTCTCTCTTTTCACCATGTGGGCTCAGAGGATAAATTTCAGGTTGTCAGGCTTGGCATCAAGCACCTTCATCTGCTGAGCCATCACACCCCATACCATATCTTTGGATATGAACTCAAGGTCCTCAAGCTTGTGAAGCAGGCCCATATCAGGACTTAATTTTTTTCTTATAATTATGTCTACTTCTATGTCTGGGTGGGCATATGCCACAGTGCAGGTATGTCTGTCAGAGGGCGACTTAAAGAGTTGGTTCTCTCCTATTACCACGAGGGTCCTAGGAATTGAACTCAGGGCATGAGGCTTAGAGGCAAGCACCTTTGTGTGCTGTGCTATCTAATCAGCCTGCACACCAACATTTTTATCTCTCCAAGAGCAGGTGACTAAATAGTGACCAGCAGAGAGATGATATCCACTGCATTTCAGTCCCCAAAGCACTCACAAATGTTTAGTACATTGTTCTATGCCAAGGGCTCAAGATCCCCTTCTCTTCTTTTCCTCACATAACTTTGGCAAATTATCTTAATCCCATGTGAGCAGGAGCAAGGTGCACAGACCAGACAATGACGGAGTCCCACCAGATGTACCTGCTCTTCATCACTATTGATGATGACTAGTTGAGCCTTCACTTCTTTGCAAGCTGTGACGGCATCATTCCAGTTCCGCTGGGACTTGGAGAAGAAATAACAGTTTCCTAGAAGGAATGTCCAGTCCCAAGGGCAGAGTCTACACAGGCGGACTGTTGGAGAAGTGGGTTAGGTTGCCTGTGATCTTGTGCCTGATTAGCTTTCAAACTCTAGAGTTAGGGCCTTTACACAACATCCTGGGGAACCATTTCTTTCCCACTTTCTACACCCCTTTGAAACTCTAGAGGAACTCAGGAGTCCCAGCTCCATTTCCTCTAGACTGGAAGAAGTAGGTAATAAAGTTTAGAACAGAGGGTAGGAGATGAGCTCATGGCCGTTGTGATTACTAAAGTGCCTGTGTGTGCACAGTCTCTGTTAACACTGAGTGCCTGCTGTTTGCAAACCCCTCTAAATAGCAATTGCTATCTTTGCTGCTACATAATAGACCCAATTTAGAGTAGGGAACTGAGGTTCAAAGATGTCTGAGAACTCAAAGAAATTGACCCAGAGTAATGACTGCCTGAGGTTCCTGAGACCTCTGGTTTCTGTTCACTCACAGAGTTCTGTCTTCATCTGTACCAGCTGTTGGTAGATCTTCTCTTGCTTAGAATCATCCTGTACCGGGAAGCTGGAGATCTTGGAAACTGGGTGAAGGATAAAGAGGAGGGAATTGCAGCTATTAAACAGTTACTGAATACATTGACTGGAACTGTGTCCCCAGGGACATTATGTAATTTCTCTTTTGAGATGGCGCTCACCTGTTGTCTAAACCTCTCAAACTCCTAGGATACAGCATCCCTTGACATCCCGAGAAGCTTGGATTTCAGGCAAGTGCCACAACCCAGAGTCAGGGATAGTTTTTCCTTATAAAATTTGGAGCCCTAACACCCAGGAGTCTTGCCTCCACTTCCTCTCCTATATGTGAGTAGAGGCTTAGAGCTCAGAACAGAGGCCAGTAGACTGAGTTAACTAAGTGCCTAATATGTGCATGTTACCTATGAATATTGAGTTCCTACTCTGTGCATAACTTCAAGAACATTGTGTGATGACTCTGTGCACAGTCCCTGTGACCACTGGCTGCCTACTATGTGCACAAATTCGGTAAAAATGGAGTCTTTACTGCACTCATGGCACAGTTGATGTTAGCATGATTATATCTGGAATGAACCAGAGACACACCTTAGGGCAGGGTTGTGAGAGTATTTCTAGGAAAGATTAACAGGATAAGGAACACATTCCAGTGCTGGCCCAGATATAAAGGAGCTGAGAGAAAATCAGGGCTGCTGTTGTCTGTCCATCTTTCCATCTACCCTATTGCTACCTCTGGTGCATCTATCTTCTGCTGATTTTAATCCTCACAACTTCAGCTTTTCATTGTGGCCTGATGATCTGTGCTTTCCAGGAATCCTCCAAACCCCAGATCAGGACTCAGAGGCACCCAGACTCAAGGACTGGGCACCCGTCATGTTCTCATCCTCTGCAACATGGAGACAGCTACTGTGGACTTGTTAGACCATATCGTGTAAACTAATCTAGTAGAGTCTTTTGGTAAATATTCATTTTATAGAATCTGTTCTTCCAGAGAAGCTGAGTACTGCAGGTTTTGTAAATGTTGAGTGCCTAGTGTGTATATGGTCCCTACAAACACATAGTACCTACTGTGTGCATGTCCTTCTGAACATTGAGTTCCTACTGTACACATGGTGCTTATAAGCCCCAAGTACCTAATGTGTCTATGGTCCCTATCAACACTGAATGCCTACTGGGTGCCTGCCTCTGTAAACATCAAGTGCTATCCTTGCTGTCACTTATGGCCTCAATTCATAGATGAAGAATCTGAGGCGTAAATACATCTGATGACTCAAAAAATTGACCTCTATAGTGACTGGAAGCCTCAGAACCTCTGGTTTCTGATCACTCACGGAGTTCAGCTTTCAGCTGCGTCAGTTGCTCAGAGATCTTCTGCACAGACTCATTCTGCTTCTGGAGGATGGGGATCCTGGACACTGTGCCAAGAAAAACAAAGAGAAAACTAAAGAACTGCCATTATTAAATAGTTACTATGTGCCATTGCCTATCCCTGGGAGATCTTATGTCATATTTTATGAACCTCACTGTGTCACAGCTTGCTACAAACTCTGGCACAAATAAACACCCCCTTTCCAGTTCCCCAGTGGCTAGGACTGTAGGCACAGGTTACCACCCCTGCTTCTGGGATGGTTTTGGATTGATGTCATGTTTACTCTCTTTTGGAGACTGGGGAAGTAAACATTCAGAAGGGGTCTAATCCTGGAACTGGGGTTGGGGGGTTAAAATGAGCCCACACTTCAATGGATGCCTATGTTCCTTTTCTCTTTAACCTTCAGGCCCTCCAGAGTGAAGGTCCTCCCTTGACACAGCACTCTGGAGAACTACTCCCTTCTCTGCTTCATAAATCCCCCCAACTCCAGGAAAGCCCAGGAGTCCCTGTCCACTTCCTCTGACAGAAGAAGTATAGAGTTCAGAATAGGAGCCAAGACATTGGCTTGAATATCCACTGTGTGTACAGCACTTTGAACATTGAGTTTACACTGTGCATATGACCACTGGGAACATTAGATACCTGAGGTATGTATGCATGGTCCTTCAGAGCACTGAGTGCCTTACCTGTGATCAACCCCTAGGAGTTTGAGTGCCTACTATGTATACAGTCCCTGTAAGGAGCAAATATCATCCTTGTTATTACTTTGTGGCTTCAATTTACAGATGAGGAAACTGAGGCTCAAAGAGGTCTGATGGCTCAAAATTGGCCCTTACAGACCCAAGGCCTTGGACTGCTGGTTTCTCACTTACAGAGTTCAGCCTTCAGATGCATCAATTGCTCAGTGATCTTCTCCTGCATGGACTCATTCTGCCCTTGGGAGACGGGGATCCTGGACACTATGCCAAGAAAAAAGTGACATTAGTAAATATCTACCATGTGTCACTGGTCTCCAGAGATGTTATGTCATTTTAAAAAGCATTTATCGTGGGGGTGAGGGGGTATGCATGTGTGTGTACATGGAGGTCAGAGGAAGACTTGTAGGAGTCTCTCCGTCTATCATGTGAGTTCAAGAGATTGAAATCAGGTCATCAGTCTTGGAAACAAGCACTTTTGTCTGCTAAATTATCCTGCTGGCTCACGTGCCATCTTGCTCTTTAGACGCGTTTCAGTTGGTGTCAATGCTTCTCTCAAACTCCTGCACATAAATTGTTATCCCTCCCTCAGCTTCCCCAGTATCTCAGACTACAGGTGGCTGCTGTCGTTCCAGCATCTAGGACAGTTTCTGATCGATGTTTTGTTTTATTGCCTTTGAAGACTGGGAAATGGAACACCCAGAAGAACGTCCAATCTCAGGGGAGGCAGGTCAGAATAAACCCACCATTGGATGGCTATGTTTTTTGTCTACTTAACCTTCAGGCCCTCCAAAGTGACACGACATCCTAGGGAAACATTCCCCTCTCCACTTCCCAACACCTCCTACCCCTAACCCCCAGCCCCAGGAGTCCCAAGTATTAT
The DNA here is from genome assembly GCA_964023405.1 of Apodemus agrarius. Taxonomy (NCBI): domain Eukaryota; kingdom Metazoa; phylum Chordata; class Mammalia; order Rodentia; family Muridae; genus Apodemus; species Apodemus agrarius. The sequence continues at coordinate 45,382,395 of OZ030028.1, forward strand.
CCTCTAGACTGAGAGAATCTGATAATTAGCCATCAGAACAGAGGCCAAGAGCACTGTTTAATTGAGTACTGACTATGTGAATGAGTTCTGTGAATATTACATGTGGTTATGGACCCAGTGAAAATGTCGTGTCTGCTGCATGCACAGTACATGTTGTGTGCCAAGTATTGCATGTCCTCTGGGAACACTGAATGCCTACTATGTATATGACCCTTGTGGAAATTGAGTGCTTACTGTGTATATAGCCTCTATAGACATTGAGAACCTACTGTGTGCACAACCCATACTGATACCAAGTACCATTTTTTTGTTCATTGTTAATCTTGTGGTCTCAATTCACAGAATTGAGAAAACTAAGGATCAAAGAGATCTGACAATTTAGGAAAATTGACCCCTTTCCCCAGAGCCCTCCTGAGGCCACAACACTTCCGGTTGTTGGTTACTCACGAAGTGCATCTGTCAGCTGGGTCAGTTCCTGGAGGATCTTCTCTTGCTTCGGCTCCTCCTGCCCCTGAGTGTTTGGGGTTTTGGAGACTGTGAGGACGAGAAAAAAAATTTTCATTATTAAATACTTCCTGTGTGTCAAGTCCTGCACTCAGATACATTGTGTCTTTATCTTTTTTAGATGGGTCTCGTTGTGTTGTCAAGGCTTCTCTCATACTCTTTGGTGCAAAGAATATGATCATATTGCCTCAGCTTCCATAGTAGCTGGTACTATAGGCACACAGCAGCACTCCAGAGTCTGAGACAGTTTCTCATTAATGTCTTCCTTAATTCTGTTTGAAAACTAGAAAACCTACCACTCAGAAAAAGCTGAGCCATAAGGAGAAATGGATCCAGGGTCCGCCCATGTCTCTTTACTCTCTCCTACACCAGAGGTGGGAATGTCCTTTAAAGATATGTCATCCACCTGCACTCTCCATTTCCTTCCCAGACCTAGCGGAAGGTCCCGCAAGAGCTTAGCCCTTCATTGTGCCTGACCTTGGAAAAGAATGATCAGCAGGAGCCCAGTCAAGAACAGGAAGGAGAGCAGCTGCAGGACCAAGGGGACTTGGCTGTGCCCCAGGCATCCTTCCAGGGAAAAAGTGGACTTTTTAGTAACCTGGTTATAGAACAGATGATCAGCACCCCCTCCCACCTGGCATGCGAATCCAGACTCAGATTCTTCCTCCTCCCTGGCCTCAGTCTTCTCACAGCCCATGATTTTCTGTACCCCAGCTTCCACTTACCCAAGACTCTTAATTCCGTGCTTTATCCTCCATCTTTCCAGGACCCTCCATTCCCTGTCCCAACTTCCACCATACCATAGCCCAAGTTTTCGTGTCCTACCCTCCACCTTCCCATGGACAATGATTTCCTTCCCTAGACTCCTCCTCCCAAAGCCTGTGATGTCTCCCCTAACCATCTACCCCAGCTTTCCCAGTGGCCCTCCATTCCTTGTCCAGGCTCTCTTTTCCCAGAAAGTGGAAGTCCAGAGTCCTAGCCTTCAACTCCTGAAGACCCACTTTGAAGAGGGCTGTCTACTTTTCCTCAGCCCCCCCCCACCACCAGGTTGTACCTGCCAAACTCTTGATTCCAGAATGTGGTCGTAGTCTGGAGCTTTTAATAGAATACCTGCTGCCACTGACCGTCAACTCGTCATCCTCTGAGGAAAGAGAACACCAGTCAAGATTGGGTGGGCTCAGCTCTGGGCAGATCCCTCTCACTTCCCTTACCATCTCCCAGAATCCCAGCCTAGCCTCACCCATGGAACTAAGAGGCTGCACCCTTGCTGCTGTGGAGTCACTCATGGTCACCACTGTCCCTGGTGCGTGGGATTGCTGGACACCACAGCTTTTATATCCTGATGTTCTCTAAATGTCCTTTCACTCCGGAAGAGGAAAAAGGAAGCCCATGAATTGCAGAAGAGCCTGCACCTTTGACATAGATTATCTCGTGTAAGATAACTCAAGATTTAGGTTTTTTGTTTGTTTGTTTGTTTCTTAAGGGGGGTATTGAAGTTTCGGATATTGTAGCAGAAAGAACTGGTGTGTTCATGGTGTGACCAAATTATGGGTGCCATTTCAAAGCCAATACAATAAATCTACTTTGTTATGCCCTTTTCACCTATGCTGAATGTAGGAGAGCAATATCCCATCTTCCCAGTTCCTCTGCCTTTCTGACTCCAGGCTCTCTTGCTTTGCCTGATCCGTGGAGATTTCTGCTGACTTTGCTGTTCTCTTGCACCTGTCAATTGAGTACCTGCCGTTGTCAGGACTTCTGACTCCTGAGTGGGATCATTCCTCAAACCTCGTTGCACTGTGGTAGCTGGGAAACTGCATAGCCAGATTAGGTAACTTTCTAATAATAGTCAGACAGCTGGTTCACAGTGAAGCTGAGGATTGAACATGGGTAATCTGCTTCTATGCTGTAAACCAAGGAGAATCAAATAGTTCCAAGGATGAAATGATAAGTTCCCTAGCTATATCAGAATTGTAGAATTTTGGGGAAACAACCCAAGCTGGCCAGGTGGCTCCCTGGGTAAAGTGCTGCTGTACAAGTGAGAGGACCTGAACTCAGATCCCAGCACTCGGGTAGAAAGTCAGATGTGGCAGCATTCACTGGTTACCCCAGTGTGGTGAGAAGTGGAGACAGGATGATCACAGGAGCTCATCGATCTACTAACCTAGTCAAATTGATAGTTCCAGGTTCACTGAGAGACTCTATCTCAAAACTTAAGGTGAGCAGCACGATAACCAGGCCTATTAGAGATAAGCTAAAGCCATGAGTCTAGGATATAAACATTTTGTTTACCTGGATATAACGGCTGTTTGACTCCATTCCCAGTACAAAAAAGACAATAGTGATCTGCAACAGCCATTAGGTCCGTCTTCTATGTCAATGCCTCTATGGTGACAACTAGTGTTAAGTCATGACCTGCCAGAAAGCCCCTTGCTTTCTTCCTGAGGTGAACACAATTCTGCTAGGTGAGCAAATGATCCTAGGAAACAACTGCTTGAAAAATAGCATTGATATACTTAAAGTATTTTTTGTTTTTTTGCATTATCTTTGCTTTGTAAGTCTCCTATTGGTCTAAGTGCAGACTTGCAGTCTCCTGTCTCTGTTTAAAATGTTCAAAGTGTAACCTGGGGCCGAGACCTGAAGGAGATTTTAGAATATAGTGTGTAGGATGCCTGTGTCTATGGTGTGTGCTAGCCAGAACTGGACAAGTGCTACTGAAGTGCCCATTCTTCATGAATTCTAAATGCTCAGAGTAATTCCTAACTGGGAAGGTTGCTCAGCTGATGGGGCAGGAGGAGTCTGGAAAAATAGTATTTCCTCTGAAGGACACTCTGGACTTTTCCAACTGCTGATCACCAGTCAGACTCTTTCAGAGAGAAAAACTCAAGAGGAAACTTGAAGGATGGGTTAGGGCAAAGAGCTCCAGGTCTCAACCAAAGTCCTACCCCACAGGGTGGAAGAGGGCTCTAAGCAAGCCCTAAGTGAGCTTTCTAGTAAAGCTAACAGGTTGGGGTGGCACAGGATGCCCACCAGAGAGGCTTCCTAGGAATGCGGACAGGTTGTCTATTAGGAAAAGAATGGGCTTGAGCATGTTGTAAGCTTCAAAGGAATAGTGAGTGGTTGTGAGGTTTGCTTGTTTGTCTTGGAACTCTGTATCTTGTGGAGACTCTGATGTGCAGGGTGATGAGGATAAATTTGCTTTGAGAAAACCTGTTGAGCTGGATTGAGCCAAACAGACTAGATTGTAAATTCACTTTCACCCTGAAGCCTGCACCATTTGTGACTGAGGGCTAAGCTTCTGTCCCAGATCTCTCTCCTCAGCCCCGAACATAAAAGGTCCAATTAAAACCTGGGACCCTTTCCACAAGGAGCAAGGAGTCCTATTCAGAATCTTATATTGCTGAAAGAAAAAGGATCCATATGCAGCAGTGGGAAAGCTGCTATACGTTCTGGGTAAAGATATTGCCTAAGACCACATCCCTTTGAGGAAAAAAAATTCTCACAACGAATGGCAAATTTATTGTTGTAGTGTCTTTTGGTATTTAAAATTTTAAGTTGCTTGATCAAGGAGATTTATATGTAAAGATTAAGATGGCTGAATGTTTTCAAGCTAAAATATGGGTTTTCATCTTGAAATAATCCATGTGAGAAAGGTACAAACAACACACTGATTAAGCCAATTAAGAGGAAGAGTGGGGCGGGGTTGTCCCTGCATCTGTTGCCTCCCTATGACCCTTTCCCTAACACCTTGTCTGACCTCAAAGAGAGAAGATTCATCTACTCCTGCAGTGACTTGATGTGCTGGGGGTAGTGGTGGGGGTAGGAAGGGTGATTCCCAGGGGGGCTTCCCTTTCTCAAAAACAAAGAGCAGGGGGAAATGGGAGGTGTATCTGTGTGAGGGGGTACTGAGAAGAGATCGGGTGCTGATTTTGGGATGTAAAGTGAATAAATAAAATTTTAAAACTAACCAAAGAGTACATGAGCCAAACAGGGCATGTTGGACTCACATAAGCAAGCAAGAAAGCAAGCAAACAAACAAACAAACAAAATACAAAACAATAACGAAAAAAGTATGGGTCCTTTCATTTTGGCTGGAGACCAAGAGCAGGGTCACTTCTCAGAATCTTTTGGTGTCAAAGCTCAGTAGGTAGATTTTTTTAAAGAGGCAAAACCCAAAATTGCAGGATTGTTAGATGAGGGTCAGAGTAACTTTGAAACATTTAAGAGAACACTGTAGTCATTTCTGTTGGTAAACCAAGGGCCACCTAGCCCACCTTTAGTGACCTACCTTATCACTAACCTCCAAACTTGACACACTTTCTACTGTTGCCATGAGTATTGTATTCTCCATATGTGAATGTGCTATATATCTTTAAAAAGGCCCTGCCACCATGGCCTGCTGTCTGTCTGTCTCTTGTCCCCGTTCAGAGATGATCCTTACCTCACCCCCCAGTAAATCTCTTGCGTGAGATCTGTTGTGTGGTGTGATCTCTGAGGCCCTATCCACTGATGTACTCTTCCAGATGCTAAACCCTAACAATTTCAGACACAGAATGACAATTAATTTTGATTTATAGCCCTTTCTGTTATTTTAGCTCATGTTTAGTTTGTATAGAGATTAATTGCTTTGGTTAATGCATCTGGAACATAATCAGGGTTATGGAAATCCCAAGTGTGTTATAAAAGTAGGCATGGCTGTAAAGTATCTAGGCAGGAACGAAACAGAATCTGGATAAGACAGCACCTTATGTGAGAGCCAAGGTTATATTTTTAAGTTTTAATTACTGTGCCTAAGATATCTGTAATACAAAAATACCTCTAATCTGTTAGCTCCTTGCCCAAGGACAGATACTTCCTGAGATGTTGGAGGCTGCTGCTCACATAAGATAACAAGCCACATATTCCTGCTTCTCTAAGCAAGTTTAGTTGACCAAACTGCCGCATATGCCTTTGGTGACATGTAAGTGGGAATTATGTGGGCAGGAAATATGTTAGGATGTATGCTTGTCCTCAGTTGGATAAGGTGGGAAATAGATAGCCTTGTAGGTTTGCCTTTATAAGCACATGGACAATGTAGCATTGTCTCTGGGAATCCCATGTACATATCTAGCCAGAGTCCATCTTCCTGGCCAGAATTTAATAAAGCTTGCTTTAAATTTGGCTCAAAAGTTGTCATGGTGGGTTTTCTCGCATGGTGGCATTAACACTTGTCATTTCTATCTAAAACTGTAATTTCCCATGTTTAGGTCTCTAAATAGTCCCGTTTGATCATTCGTGTTTGTGAAGAATGTTCTCCCAGTCAACGTTGTTGATATTACTAAAGGTCTTGCTGAGATGTGAACTTCTCTCTCAGGCCCAATGGTGGCCTGAGAAAGTTACAAAACATATAAACATGAAGTGATAACATAAACCAGAGTCTCTGGCACAGGGCCAGACATGTTTACCTAGTAAAAGTGTTAAGCTATTGTAGAGAGGATAAATTAGGTAAATAAAGACTGGGGACAAAACCATAAAAGTTTGAAGCCAAGTCGGAGAAGGTCTGAATACATCACATGCAAAGATAATATACTTAATGCTGAAAATTTTAAAAATGTTCCTTTGGATATAGACTGACTTAAAGTAGAATATTGAGTCATTCATGTCTTTGGTAACTTTGTTAAGCTTTTGCTATTTGGAGAAACTGAGTCATGTAAGAACTGTCGTAAAAATTAACTGTGCACCTTTTTACTCTCACAAACATCTCTGTGAGAAGCAGTCTTACTCTTCTGTCCTTTAATTGTATCCTTTATGCTAAAATGGGCCATAAACAGATCTGTCAAATTGATTTAGACTTTGCTAAAGTATACTATAAAGGGATCAGCAGACTGAGATGCCCAGATTCCCCCATGAACTTTGTGCATGGTTTAAAACCTATTTTAGTACTAAAAAAGGTCCAATTCAAAAATTATAGTTTTTAAGCCTCAACATTTTTGTAATTTTGTTTTATTTATTTATTTACTTTACATCCCACTCACTGCCCCCATCCAGGCCCACACCCCCCCTACACACACACACACACACACACACACACACACACACATACACACACACACACACTTCTTCCCCCTACCTCCTCCCCTTCTCCTCTGAGTGGGCAGGGCTGCCCTGGGTATTCCCCCACCCTGACACTTCAAGTTTCTGCAAGGCTAGGCACGTCTCCCCCCACTGAGGCCAGACAAGGCAGCCCAGCCAGAAGAACATATCCCATATACTGGCAACAGCTTTTAGGATAAGGCTCAAACTCTTAACAGGGATAAATTTCCATAGTTTATACATTCTAATCTTTCGAGAGTTGCTAATATATTGTAAATGTTCATACAACGGCATAAAAGCAGTTAATTAGCAGCCACTTCTGTCCTCAATGTCCTTAGTGCCCCAGAGTTCTGTCTGCAGCCATGTTAGTGCAAATGGAACCTATTTCAGGACAGATCAAGTCATATCTCCCTTTGTATAGTCATTCTAGATAAAATTAAAGTTAGGCTTAAAACGGTTTAACTCAAAACAAGTTTAAATGTAAAATTAAAGTTTGTTTTATGTAAAGTAATATTTAAAGTCAGGTATATAAAAAAACTAGTTATAGAGAATTCAATATTCAAGAAAAATGGGTTACGTTTACAATACTTCTACATGGCAGGGCATCTCCAGGCTCAAGTAATACCTTTTCCCTCAGAGGCAACACAGACCCCATCAGAGTAAATTTGCATATAGGATAAGGGTGCACAGGGATACAAGAGTGGCCAGAGCCTGCTGTTCTGTCTTTTTCTGTGTATACCTGATCAAGAAAACTTCCTCCCTACCTATAGGGAAAATAAATTATTCCTCATGTCTCACATGGTAGGGGGCTAAATTTTCTAAAACTCTAACCCACTACTCACATCTTGAACATCTTAAGCAATCTTCAGCAATGGAGACAACAAATACATTGTCCTCAGTGTCTCCCAAACTGACACAAGAAGATATTGTGAACAAGGAAATCTTGTACCTAAGCTTGCCACACAACTAGTATGAGACCTGCATACTAGTTCAATCAGCCATACCCTTTCCCTTGGGCTTTCTATTCTCCTCTTAACAAAGCCATCCTGAGACTGATACCTGATTTTACAGGGAGTCCTCAGGAGAGTTTTAGATAATAAAAGTCAGAGTCAGTCAGCACACCAGAGTGACCTATGGGCCCTCATTTAAACACTAAGTTGCAGGTGCCATCCTTTGGACCCACCACGCCTGGGTAAAGAAAGCAATGCCGCCTGAGCAGGAGAGCTGGACTGTGAACATTCACCCAGATCGGACCTTTCAGAGTCAGGAAGACTGGCTCTTCATCCCTGACCTAGTTGTAAATCTGGGTGCCAGCAGGTCTATGTACTGCAGAAAGTTGAGGAATTCAGCACGGGACATTTGGAGTCAGGGGTAATGGTGGCCCTTCTTCCTTTTGGATTCATGATAATACTATCCATTATGCCTTTTATAGGGCTAGCCATTATGGCTCCTCAGGATTGAGTTCTGATGTATCTGGAAATATATAGGTTTACAAAAAAAAAAAAAATCTGATTTCTTTAACAAGCTATACCTGCCTATGAATCCAAATAACAAGTGGTCCTTGTCAATGATATGTGTGTGTGTGTGTGTGTGTGTGTGTGTGTGTGTGTTCCTTGAAATTGAATAGAGTCTTCCAATCCTGTAAAAGGGCCAACTACCAACTGACAAGAATGGGGGTTATGTGCCTTCTTGAAAGAAGGGTGCTGTTACTTTTGTGATTATGAAAAGAGAAAAAGATATAAAGGTATGTTCTATGGGGGTATGGTGAGGTGTGGGGGAAGGGGGTGCCTCAGCAGCCCCATGCCGAGACATCCCTTCTCCCTGAGGGAACAGCCACACAACAGTATAGTATAGAAAGAATAGAGTTTACTCAGGGCATGGGGAGGGAAGTTAAGAGAGTAGTGGAGGCAGAGAAAGGCAGAGAGAAGGAGAGAGTAGAGAAGGAGAGGCCAGCCATGACCCTGTAGAGGGGGGGGTGAAGGGAATGGGGAGAGAGGAGGAGCAAGAAGGCAAGAGAGGATCAGGACAGAGAGAGGAGGGGCAAGCCGCCCCTTTCATAGAGGGCTGGGCTACCTGACTGTTGCAGGTAACTGTGGAGGTGCAGTTTAGACAGAATGCTAACAGTTACTGTGCTAACAAGCCAGGAAGGTTTCAAAACATGGTGGAACCACTGAGGAAAAGTGGAGCCAACAGAAGGGAAGCCCTAGAGCTCTAGGTATTTTGGAATGGCTGATGGATGTTTAAAACTTGTCTAATGTCTCTAACACAGCCCTTCCTTCTGGTTGTACTAGGATTGTGGCTTGGCCCATGCCTTCTGAGCTGCTTACTGATTTATCCTGGGTGGAAGCTGAGAGGCTACAAATGGTTCTGGCCTCAGAGCCAGTTTGGTGGTCAAACAGGAGGAACTGAATGGTCTGTTCCCTATGGCATATGACTTTAAATTGAGCTTTATAAAAGATGTTTACTGCCTTTAATGTGTGGGAATGATGCAGAAGAAACTCCAAGTGATTTACTGATGATGACTTTACCAATAGAGTCACATAGGAGACATTAAATCACGCTACGTAGAATTTAGCTAAGGGAGAGCTGCCTGGTACTCATGAAGGTCAGAGAAGGGAGTCGGCCCTCAAGGAAAGGAAAATCCAGTAGCACATCTTATTAGAAAATTCCTTTGTGATATCTAATACCTAGTATGTTAATTGAAATGAAAAATGTCGAGCTGCTTTGTTGCAGGATTTTCTATGTTCAACATTATAAGGACAGTGGAAGACCTGTGATTGGACAGAAAAAGGGAGGGGGAGCTAGGAGTTGTAGGGACAGAGGTCACAGGAGGAGAAGGGAAAAGAAGAATCGAGATAGCTTCAAGCATGGACCTGTGTGGCATTTACTAGCCACAATTAGCTAAGTTTTTTATAAGGTTATAAATATTGGGATAAAGCTTTTACCATTATCAATTGGCTCTTAAATTACTGTATTGGCATCTTGTAAACTGTGATTTTATTGATACATAAATCCGATTGGTCCATTAAGCTTTAAGGGTTTTGATTTACTTGGTTACTGAAATGTGGGTCAGTCGACTAAAGGGATTTAAGGCAGAGAGAAAACCCAGCTGAGATGCTGTGGGAGCCAGCTGGGAGAGAATAGCTTGGTGCTGAGCGGGATCCCGCCGAGACATGACGGGGTGGGAAACCCGGCGTGATCTTTTTTAACTTCCCGCAACAGTGCTCTCTGGCCACTCATTTTTATAAGTAATTCCAACAAAGTCCTGGGTCCACTGAGCTAGACTTGAGTGGAATTGTTTCTTTGATCCATCACTGCTGCCTCGAGGGGGTGAATAAAAGTCCCAGAACAGTCTCCCAAGCCTACTGCTGTCGGTACTGTTGTTAGTGTGTCAGGGGTGCCCACGCCATGCACCCATCTTGATCCACCCCCTACCCCAGAGGCCAGGCACCTGGGTGACTGAGGAGGCAAAGCTTGATGCACTGACTTGAGGTGCGAGGTCATGTTTCTCCACATACATGCTGAACAACAGACAACCAGTCTATAACTTGTTCGTTGGTGATTTCTTACACATCTACATTGCATTTAGATCACACTCACACTGCTATCTCTCCTGACAACCTTTCCCAAACTCTCATTTTCCTCTCAATTTTATCTCCTCCTGTCCTTTATATAACCCACTGAGAGTTGAAATAGACTAGATGACTGGGTGTAGCCCTGTAATATCAGTGCTGGGGTGGGACTGAAGACCAGAGGATCGTTGGGCATCCCTGCATGCCAGCCTAGCTGAAAAGGGGCTGCTCTACATTCAGTCAGAGGAGACTTTGGTTCAAAGGAATAAAGTAGGCAGTGGTAGAAGAGGGCACTCGACGACTTCTCCTGGTCTCACATACATGTGCATGGGCATGTGAACCTGCACACATGCAGGTTCACGTACATCATCCCTCACACGCACAAACAGAAACCATAGTGAGCCTCTTTCACATTTCAAAAAACGTTACCAGCACTCTCCTTGAAATCAGGAAGAGGGATAAAGAGAAACTCACAGATGGGAGAAAATGCTTACACATCACGAATTCTGTGAAGACGCATATCCTCAGGCTAGGACATTGCTTAGCTGGTAACGTGTTTGCCAAATGAGCGTGAGGAGCCAAGTCCAATCCTCAGAACTCATGAGAACAGCCAGGCATGCTAGTACATGCTTAAAACCCAAGACCTGGGAAGGCAAGGCAGGAGGATCCCTGGGGCAGTCTGACCAGCCAGCCTAGTTTATGTAACAAGCTCCAGGATCATAGAAATTGCTGGGTCTTCATTAAATTTCCTGTTGCTGTGATAAACCACGCAAACAAAAACACTTTAGGGAGACAGCGTCTATTTAGCTTACAATTTCATGTTACAGTCTATTATTGTAGGAACTTAAAACAACTGATCATAGACCAGAACAGAGAGCATGTCCATGCCTCTCTACTCACATACAGATCAGAATCCTCTTACTTAAAAAAAAAAAAAAACAACCCTCACAGATGTGCTCCATAGGCCTGCCTCTTAGTTGACTGGAGATCCTGGTAGTTGACAACCAAACGTAACCTCACACATACAATGGGATATTTTCCCCATTAATTAATGTATTTATTTACTTTATATCCTGATTGCAGCTCCACTCCTCCCAATACTCCTTCACATACTCCCTCCCCCTATACCCCCTCTCCTTCTCCTCTGAGAAGGGGGAGACCCTCCTGGGCACCAACCCTCCCTGGCACATCAAGTCACTGTGGGACTAGGTATAACCTCTCCTTCTGTGGGCAGATATGGTAGCCTAGTTAGGAGAACAGGATCCACAAGTTGGCAATAGAGTTAGGGACACCCCTCCCCACCACACACACACACACACACACACACACACACACACACAATGCCATGTTCCAGTTGTTAGGGGATCTGCATGAAGACCGAACTGTATATCGGCTACATATGTGCGTGAGTTGGGGGGGTGTTGCCAGGTCCAGCCCATAATGGAATATTATTTAGGGGTGAACAAGAAAAAAGTATGATAGACTCCACACTGTGGGCCTTAGGGATATTATGCCAAGCAAAACAAGCTAGCTGCAGAAAGAAAGGTGTTGTAGAATTTTGTTTGCAGGAGTGGCCACTTTAACAGAGACATGAAAGGGAATGAAGATTTCCAGGGGGCTGAATGACCTCTTGCTTAATGGGTACAGCCTTAATTTTGTTCTGATGAAGATATAGAAACAGATAGGGCAGGGACTCCCAATGTAACAGTTTCCAGAATGCCCTTGCTGGGGGCCAGGAATGACAGAAGAGAATTCTGTGTTCGTTCCTGTCCCTCACCCTTGTTTGGAAGTTGTGAGGACATGATCGAGACTCAGAGGTAGCTAACGCCTCACAGGTGGGCCATGTGGACTGGCCAGCTCACCTTCTCCTTATTTCCCACTCCAGCTCCTGACATATGTCCTTTAAAGTGCCCCTTACCTAGCAGCAAAATACAAGATAGACACATAAGAGAGAGAGAGAGAGAGAGAGAGAGAGAGAGAGAGAGAGAGAGAGAGAACGAATCAGGAAACAGCTGCAGTTAAGAGCTTCATGCTTGCAGAGGAAGGAACTGGCATACATAGACTGTGGGTTAAGCTCAGTCACCCTGCAGGGTCATTTGGGCAACAGGTGTTACAGAGAGATGACACATCATTTTTCAGGGCAGGATATAGGAGACTTCTTGCAGATCCAGTATTTCTTAACTGCACATGGGGCAACATTACAGCCATTGCCTCTGAATTCTGCACAGTCTTCTTCCTGTTCGTTGTTGGGCTCTCCTTTGTTCCAATATTTCATGAAGCTGCAAAACCAATTGTGGTGCTTTGAATGACAATGGCTCCCACAGGCTCATATATTTGAATGCTTGGTCCCAGTAAGTGCAACTGTTTGGGAAGGACTAGGAGGTGTGGCATTGTTGGAGGGGTGTGTTAGGAGGTGGCGGGTGGGCTTTGCAGTGTTAAAGGGCCACATCACTCCTAGCTAGCTCGTAGATTGAGATGTGCACTCTCAGCTACTGCTCTGCACTGTGCCTTGTTCCTGCTGCCATGCTCCCTTCCATGATGGTCATGGACTCTAACCCCGTGGAACCATAAGTACCAGTTAAATGCTATTTTTTACACTAACTTTCTAGTGAGCATCAGATCCACTGTTTCTGCCTTTCCAGTGCTGAGAATACAAGCGCATGCCAAAACACTTGGCTTTTTTTCTGTGGGTTCAAGGGATGCACCACATAAGGGTTAGTTTTCACTGCTAACTTAATACAACTGAGAGTCACCTGGAAAGATAGTCTTAGGATTTGTCTACATTGGGTTGGCCTGTGGGTGTGTCTGTGGAGGATTTTCTGTTATGTTAGTTATGTGGGAAAACCTGCAGTGCGCAGCACCACTACCTAGGCAAGGGGCCCTGAACTGTGTAAGAGTGGAGAAATCCAGCACATGAGTAAGCACAGAGGCATTCATTTCTCTGTGCTGTTGACTGTGCATGTGATGTCACCACCTCAAGTTTCTGGTGCCTCAACTTTCCCACAATGCCAGTTTGTAACCTGGAACTATGAAAGCTGAACTAAACCCCTTTCTCCCATAACTTGCTTTTAACCAGGGTATTTTATGATAGCAACAGAAATGAACCTTAGACACAATCATGACAAGCAGTTTACCAACTCAGTCATTACCTGCCCCCTCAGCCACGTTTCTATCATCGAAATGGCAAGCTTTCATATCTGCCCTGCATGTATGACAGTTACCCAAGTCCTTTAACCTTGGCCCATGATCCTTCTGATCTTCCATGACTGAAGGAGGCATCTTACTGAGGGCGCCTTCTTCAAATATAACCAACTAACTCAGATTCCACAGACTTAACCACCTTCCTTCCCAAGATCTTGTACTTTTAGCCACAATATACCTATCCATGTGCCGGGCGGTGGTGGCGCACACCTTCAATCCCAGCACTCTGGGAGGCAGAGGCAGGCAGATTTCTGAGTTCGAGGCCAGCCTGGTCTACAGAGTGAATACCAGGACAGCCAGGGCTACACAGAAAAACCCTGTCTCGAAAAAAAAAAACAATATATATATCTTATCCAGGGCCAAACACTACAGTGTCAGGAATAGCATCCACACTCCATAACCCCATGGATACTCCAAACTGGCTAGTCCTAAACCTGAAATACAGCTATAGTCATTCATTCCTATGGGCACCAGAATAAGAGTTCTTGCTTCCAACTCCCACCCCCACCCTGACCCCACAATTTTTGACAACACCTGGTATTTCCTTCTGTGATGTCTATGACATGATGTCTGCTCCTGCATTTGGGATCTATGAGTATAACAAGGAATGTTTCCTATGGCAACAAGAAATTTTACCACCAGTGATGGTTTATACCAATTGTCAACTTGATAGAATCTAGAACCATCTAGGAGACAAGTGTCTGCAATGTCTGTGATAGAATTTCTAGACCAGGTTATAGAGGTAGGAAGATTCAGCCTTAATGCTGACAACACTTCCGTGGACTGGGCCTAAGTTTTTAGAAAGGATAAAGTAGTGATCTGGAAAGATTGCTTACTAGATAAAGTTCTTGCTGAATAGGCATGAGGGACTGTGTTTGGATTCCCACAACCATCTAGCAGCTGTGTGCCTATGACCCCAGCATTGGAGGGTGGGCTACATACATAGGAGGGTCCCTGAGCTTGCTGGTCAGCCAGACTATCTCAGTAGCAAACTCTAGGTTCCGTGAGAAACTGTCTCAAACTATAAGGTAGATCATGATCTGCAAAGATAATAGAGGTTGTCTTCTGCACCTATTCTCACACATGTGCTCATATAGAAACTCTACACATGTACACATGTACACATGCACCCACCTCACACATGTACAAGTGTACTCACCCAATACATGTACACATGTACACATGCACCCACCTCACACATGTATACATGCACACCCCACACGTGTACACATGCACCCACCCCACACTTGTACATGTGCACACATGCCAAACATGTATGCATTCACACCCCCACACATGTACTCATGCACACACCCCACCCCACACATGTACACATAACACTCACTTCTACACATATACACATGTACCCACTCCACACATGTACATGTGCACCCAGCCTATACATGTGCTATGTACTCACCCCACACTTGTGCAATGTACTCATTCCACACATGTGCACATGTACCCACCCCCACATATGTGTACACCCCATATGTATACACACACAAAAGAGAAAGTAGGCTGGGTCTGTTTCATCCTGCTTGAATCCATTTTGCCTGTATTCCAACCTTCACTTCTCTAGGTCTCAAGATTCTTTTCTGACTTAACAATCCCATAGTTTTCTAGTCCAGTCTTTACTTTTTATTCTTCCTGGGACCCAAGATTCCAAAACCTCAGTGTCTATGTCTCTCAACCCCTAGTACTTACATTCCTTTCCACTATCTCTGAGGAACAACTCAGCATGTCCTTCTTCAGGACCCAGGACTTGACCACTCTAAGTTTTTAGTCTTAATCACCTCAGAACCCAGGAGTCTGGAGTCTCATATTCCACCTTTCCAGGATCCAGGATGATGAACATCTCGAGAATATAATTCAGTCCTTCCAGACTCAACCATGCTAGAACTTAAGATCTGAGCTTTTCATCCTTGAACATTTCAAGGCCCATTTTGAACTTCTGTCTCCCTATGACCCAGGAGCTCAATTTCTGAGATGTGGCCATCCAAGGAACCAGGAATCTAAACACTCAGCTCCTACTTGAAGAATACCAGAAATAAGCACATAATCTCTGCTTAGTAGAAATGAGAAGTCTAATGTTAGCATCTACTTCTATGGGACCCAGGAGTCTAGCTATCAGGTACATATCCTCAGGATCCAAGATGCTGTTGTCAGTTTCTACCTCCATTGGACTGTGAAGTCTAGTTTTCAGTCTCCAGCTCCACAGCACCCCCAGTGTTCTTTTCCCTAAGACTTTAGTTCAGTCCTCAGCCTCCACCCATAGGACTGAGGAGTCCAGGCCTTAACCTCCATCCTCCACAGGACCCAGAGGTTTAGTCTCCATTTTCCTCTTCCCTCATTCTTCTAGACCCAGACTTTTATTTTCCCCCTCCCCAGGACAGAGACAACTGAGGAAACCTGTTCTTTCCCACTCCTTTTACCTGCAGCTTTCTTGAGGATATAGGGTGATTGAAATCTGAAGCCTTTAAGGGAGTATCTGGTGCTGCTGGTTATCAGGTGTTCCTCATCTGAATGGACAGAATGCCAACCAGATCCTTGGCAAACTGAGACACAAGCTGGCCACACTGAAATCCCTCTCCAAGTCTCTAGAACCCAAGCCCAGCCTTACCCAGGGAGCCCAGTTGCTGTACTCTGCCTTCCTCGGAGTCATTCATCTTTCATGGCTGACCCACTGCCACGAAAGGCTTCCAGAAATGGCAGGGGACAATGGCATCTATTTACCATCCACTGTTGCTCACTCCTTGAATCTATTCTGAGTCAGGAAGCAAAACAAGGAACGGTCAGATGTCAAAGGAAGAAGATAGAGGGACGTGGTAGTGCCTCTTACATGCCTCTTCACACAACCAGCATTCCCGGAATGGATGGGCATGTAACGGCTCTCCTCTCTGATCTGGTAATTTTGCTGTCTCTATCTGAAGGTGTCATCACTTTTAGTCCATTTCTGCTGACTTGGGAGGGGCTGTTTGTGATGATTAGTTCCAACTATGAACTTAGTGAAACCTAGAATTCCCTGGAAAGAGAATCTCAGTGAAGGGTTGTCTACACTGGGTTGTCCTGTGAGCATGTCCATCAGGGACTGTCTTTAAGCTAACTGATATGGGAGACCCAGCTTATTATAAGACACACTATTCCCTAGATAGGTGGTTCTTGACTATGTAAGTGTGGAAAATAGAACTAAGTGCAAGCAAGCATGGATTCATTTCTTTCTGCTCTTGACTGTGGATGTGACTGGCTGTTTCAAGATCTTGTTGCCATGACTCCCCACAATGATGGGCTGATACCTGGGACTGTGAGTGATGTAGTGATTCCCACTGATACTTTGCAGAGTATCAGTACACAGCCTGATACTCTGCAAAAATACAGTTTTGCATAGGAGTAAGTGGGCACTGAAGGAGGGCTCCTATTCTTCCTGACTTGCCCATTGGTGGTGTGCTGGATGACCATATTTAGACAGGTCTTAAGATCAAGCCTTTGACTCAGAAGAGCAGAAGCTTCTACATTTGATTTCTCTTATATCCTTAGAACCTATTCCCCAAAGTCTCCCATGCTGACTAAGCAAGGGACCACCCAAAGGATCAAGAGGTATGGGTCCCAGGGCTGAGGAGAAAGCACAGAGGCATACAGTGTTTGCCTTGCAAATGGGACAACCTGAAGTTTTTCTACAAAGCCCATGTCAAAAAAAACCAGAAATGGTGGCATGTGCTTGTAATTTCAGGAGGGAGGACAGAATCCAGCAGATGCCTGGTCCCTATTGGCTAGCCACTCTAATGCCACTATGAGCTAGTGAGAGGTCCTGTCTTAAAATGCAAGGTGGTGAAAACAGCGGGCACACTGGATGCAGTGAGCGGCTGGAATCAGGTGCGTGGCCAGAATTATAGCTTAGCTTAGCTCTGCAGGAGATCCGGGCACAGAAAGCTCAGCTGTGGGTGCAGACTACCGGCCGGGACCAGCTCTCTGAGCGGACTAGCAGCGAGGGGCCACCTGGCCGCCTCGGGGCACAGCTCGGAACTCTAGCAGCTGGAGTCAGGGGCCTGGACTCAGAGCGAGCATAGTCCAGCACAGACGACGCAGCCAGAAGGGATCAGCAGAGCTGGGTACCAGCAGCTCAGCCAAGGCCACGCGGTGCTTTCAGCGGGGGCAGCCATCTTGCCTCAGATCCCCGCGCGCAAACAGCGGGCACACTGGACGCAGTGAGCAGCTGGAATCAGGTGCGTGGCCAGAGATATAGCTTAGCTTAGCTCTGCAGGAGATCCGGGCACAGAAAGCTCAGCTGCGGGTGCAGACTACCGGCCGGGACCGGCTCTCTGAGCTGACTAGCAGCGAGGGGCCACCTTGCCGCCTCGGGGCACAGCTCGGAACTCTAGCAGCTGGAGTCAGGGGCCTGGACTCAGAGCGAGCATAGTCCAGCAAAGACAAGCTGCCAGAAGGGCTCTGTCTCCTGGGGACAGGCGTGCTGTGCTTTCAGCAGGGCGCCATCTACAATAAGACCAACTAACGCCAGAGATAAAGAGATGGCAAAAGGCAAACGTAGGAACGTTATTAACAGAAATCAAGGCAATATGGCACCATCTGAACCCAATTCGCCAACCACAGCAAGTCCAGGATACCCCAGCACACCAGAAAAACAAGAGTTAGATATAAAAGCACAGGTCATGATGCTCCTAGAGGAACACAAAAAAGACATAAACAAATCTCTTAAAGAAATGCAGGGGAACATCAATAGGGTAGAAGCTCTTACAATCCAAACACAAAAAACACTTAAAGAACTCCAGGAGAATATGGGCCATCAGACAGAAACCAATAAAGAGGAAATGAGAAAATCAGTTAAAGAAATGCAGGAGAACTTGAAACAACAGGCAGAAGTCATGAAAGAGGGAGCACAAAAATATATTAAAGAATTACATGAAAACACAAACAAACAAATGATGGAACTGAGCAAAACCATCCAAGATCTGAACACAGAGGTAGAAACAACTAAGAAATCACAAAAGGAGGCAACCTTGGAGATAGAAAACCTTGGGAAGAAATCAGGGGTCGTAGATGCAAACATAAACAACAGAATACAAGAGATAGAAATAAGAATCTCTGATGCTGAAGATAACATAGTAACCATTGACTCCACAGTCAAAGAAAACACAAAATCCAAAAGGCTTGTAACCCAAAACATCCAGGAAATCCAGGACACAATGAGAAGACCAAACCTAAGGATTATAGGGATAGATGAGAGTGAAGATCTACAACTTAAAGGGCCAGCAAATATCTTTAACAAAATTATGGAAGAAAACTTTCCTAACTTAAAGAGAGAGATGCCCATGAATATACAAGAAGCTTACAGAACTCCAAACAGACTGGACCAGAACAGAAACACCTCCAGTCACATAATAATCAAAACCCCAAATGTACTAAACAAAGAAAGAATATTAAAGGCAGTAAGAGAAAAGGGCCAAGTAACATATAAAGGAAGACCTATCAGAATCACACCAGACTTCTCTCCAGAAACCATGAAAGCTAGAAGATCCTGGCCAGACCTCATGCAGACCCTAAGAGAAAACAAATGTCAGCCAAGACTACTATACCCAGCAAAACTCTCAATCCACATAGATGGAGAAATCAAAATATTCCATGACAGGACCAAATTTACACAATATCTTTCCACTAACCCAGCTCTACAAAGGATAATAGGAGGAAAACTCCAACACAAGGAAGGGAATGGCACCCAAAAAAAAGCAAGACAGTAAAATTCTTCCATCAAACTCAAAGGAAGATAACTACTCAAAAACAAAAATAACATCAAAAATGTCAGGAAGTAATAATCTCTATTCCTTAATATCTCTTAACATCAATGGAATCAACTCCCCAATAAAAAGACATAGACTAACAGACTGGATACGGAAACAGGACCCTACATTTTGCTGCTTACAGGAAACACACCTCAGAGTCAAAGACAAACACTACCTTAGAGTAAAAGGATGGAAGACAATTTTGCAAGCAAATGGTCACAGGAAGCAAGCTGGAATAGCCATTTTAATATCAGATAAAATTGACTTTCAACCCAAAGTCATCAAAAGAGACACAGAAGGTCACTTCCTGCTAGTCAAAGGAAGAATCCACCAAGAAGAACTCACAATTCTAAACATCTACGCTCCAAATGTAAGGGCACCCTCATTTGTAAAAGAAACCTTACTAAACCTCAAAGCACACATTGCACCTAACACAATGATTGTGGGGGACCTCAATACTCCACTATCTACAGTGGACCGACCAGGAAAACAGAAACTAAACAGAGACACGGAGAAACTCATCGAAACTTTGGAGCAATTGGATTTAACAGATATATATAGAACATTTCACCCTAAAGCAAAAGACTATACCTTTTTCTCAGCCCCTCATGGTACCTTCTCCAAAATCGACCATATAATTGGACACAAGACAGATCTCAACAAATATAAAAAGATCGAACTAATCCCATGCCTCTTATCAGATCACCATGGAGTAAGAGTGTTCTTCAATAGCAACAAAAACAACAGAAAATCCCCATACGCTTGGAGGCTGAACAATATTCTACTCAATGATACCTTAGCCCAGGAAGAAATAAAGAAAGAAATCAAAGAATTCTTAGAACTTAATGAAAATGAAGGCACAACATACCCAAATCTATGGGACACAATGAAAGCAGTGCTTAGAGGAAAACTCATAGCCCTGAGTGTCTCCAAAAAGAAACAGGAGAGAGCATATACTAGCAACTTAATGGCGCACTTGAAAGCTCTGGAACAAAAAGAAGCAATTTCACCCAGGAGGAGTAGAAGACAGGAAATCATCAAACTCAGGGCTGAAATCAATCAAGTTGAAACAAAGAGAACCATACAAAGAATCAACAAAACCAGGAGCTGGTTCTTTGAGAGGATCAACAAGATAGATAAACCCCTAGCCAGACTTACTAAAGGGCACAGAGACAGTATTCAAATTAACAAAATTAGAAATGAAAAGGGAGATATAACAACAGAAACTGAGGAAATTCAAAAAATCATCAGATCCTACTACAAAAACCTATACTCAACACAACTGGAGAATCTGGAGGAAATGGACAATTTCCTCGACAGTTACCAAATACCAAAATTAAACCAGGATCAAATAGATCGTCTAAACAGACCCATAACCCCCAAAGAAATAGAAGGGGTCATAGACAGTCTTCCAACCAAAAAGAGTACAGGACCAGACGGTTTTAGTGCAGAATTCTATCAGACCTTCAAAGAAGTCCTGATACCGATACTCTTCAAATTATTTCACAAAATAAAAACAGAAGGAACACTACCCAACTCATTCTATGAAGCCACAATTACCCTGATACCAAAACCACACAAAGATCCAACTAAGAAAGAGAACTACAGGCCAATTTCTCTTATGAATATCGATGCAAAAATACTAAACAAAATACTTGCCAACCGAATCCAAGAACACATCAAAACGATCATTCACCATGATCAAGTTGGCTTCATCCCAGGGATGCAGGGATGGTTCAATATACGGAAATCCATCAACGTAATCCACTACATAAACAAACTCAAAGAAAAAAACCACATGGTCATCTCACTGGATGCTGAAAAAGCATTTGACAAAATTCAGCATCCTTTCATGCTAAAGGTCCTAGAAAGAACAGGAATTCAAGGCCCATATCTAAACATAGTAAAAGCAATATACAGCAGACCAGTAGCCAACATCAAGGTAAACGGAGAAAAACTTGAAGCAATCCCTCTAAAATCAGGGACTAGACAAGGCTGTCCCCTCTTGCCATATCTCTTCAATATAGTACTTGAGGTACTAGCTAGAGCAATTCGACAACAGAGGGAAGTCAAAGGGATACAAATCGGAAAGGAAGAAGTCAAACTATCACTATTTGCAGATGATATGATAGTTTACTTAAGTGACCCAAAAACCTCCACCAGAGAACTCCTGCAACTGATAAACAACTTCAGCAAAGTGGCTGGCTATAAAATCAACTCAAGTAAATCAGTAGCCTTCCTATACGCGAAGGATAAGCAGGCCGAGAAAGAAATTAGGGAAATGACACCCTTCACAATAGCCACAAATGATATAAAGTATCTTGGAGTGACGCTAACCAAACATGTGAAAGATTTATACGACAAAAACTTCAGGTCTCTGAAGAGGGAAATTGAAGAAGACATCAGAAAATGGGAAAATCTTCCATGCTCGTGGGTTGGCAGGACTAATATAGTCAAAATGGCAATCTTGCCCAAAGCAATATACAGATTCAATGCAATCCCCATCCAAATCCCAACTCAGTTCTTCATAGAGCTAGAAAGAGCAATTCTCAAATTCATCTGGAATAACAAAAAACCCAGGATAGCTAAAACTATCATCAACAGCAAAAGAACTTCTGGGGGAATCAATATCCCGGACCTCAAGGAATATTACAGAGCAGTGGTATTAAAAACTGCATGGTATTGGTTCAGTGACAGGGAGGCGGATCAATGGAATAGGATCGAAGACCCAGAATTGAACCCACACATCTATGGCCAATTGATCTTCGACAAAGGAGCTGAAAACATCCAGTGGAAAAAAGATAGCCTTTTCAACAGATGGTGCTGGCTCAACTGGAGGTCAACATGCAGAAGAATAAGAATTGATCCACTCTTATCTCCTTGCACTAAACTCAACTCCAAGTGGATCAAGGATCTCCACATAAAACCAGACACACTAAAACTAATAGAAAAGAAACTGGGGAAGACCCTTGAAGACATCGGCTCAGGGGAAAAATTCCTGAACAGAACACCAATTGCTTATACTCTAAGAACAAGAATAGACAAATGGGACCTCATAAAACTACAAAGTTTCTGTAAGGCAAAAGACACTGTCAAAAGGATAAATCGGCAACCAAGAAATTGGGAAAAAATCTTCACCAACCCCACATCCGACAGAGGGCTAATCTCCAATGTATACAAAGAACTCAAGAGGTTAGACCCCAGAAAACCAAATAACCCTATCCAAAAATGGGGTACAGAGCTAAACAGAGTCTTTTCACCTGAAGAAATTCGGATGGCTGAGAAACACCTTAAAAAATGTTCAACATCACTAGTCATTAGGGAAATGCAAATTAAAACAACCCTGAGATTTCACCTCACACCAGTCAGAATGGCTAAGATTAAAAACTCAGAAGACATCAGGTGTTGGCAAGGATGTGGAGAAAGAGGAACACTCCTCCACTGCTGGTGGGAATGCAAGCTGGTACAACCACTCTGGAAATCAGTCTGGCGGTTCCTCAGAAAACTGGGCGTGATACTTCCGGAGGACCCAGCCATACCACTCCTGGGAATATACCCAGAAGATTCACCAGCATGCAATAAGGATACATGCTCCACTATGTTCATAGCAGCCTTATATATAATAGCCAGAAGCTGGAAAGAACCCAGATGTCCCTCAACAGAGGAATGGATACAAAAAATGTGGTATATTTACACAATGGAGTACTATTCAGCCATTAGAAACAATGAATTCATGAAATTCTTAGAGAAATGGATGGAGCTGGAGAACATCATACTAAGTGAGGTGACCCAGTCTCAAAAGAATACCCATGGTATACAGTCACTGATAAGTGGATATTAGCCTAGAAGCTTGGAACACCAAAGATACAAATCACATATCAAGTGATGTCTCACAAGAAGAAAGGAGTGGACACTGGTGCTAGAATGGACCAAAACATCATTGTGGGAGAGTACAAGAACAGTAAAGTGGGAGGGGGTGGATGTGGGAGCAGGGGAGGGAAAAGGACATGTGGGACCTTTGGGGGTGGGGAACCAGAAAAAGGGAAATGAATTGTAAATATAGAATATATACAATAAAAAAAAAGAAAAAAAATGCAAGGTGGTGGTACTTGTAAAACAACAACAGTGGAGGTTGTCCTCTGACCTACACAAACACACACACACACACACACACACACACACACACACGAACGTGTATACTGTATATACATGCATATATTCACATCTTAATTAGATTTGCTATATCTGTGTTAGAGTACCATGATGAAACACAATGTAAGGAAAGGGATTATTTCCCCTTAGTCCATTACAGAAGGAAGCCAGGGCAGGAACCTCGGGGCAGGAACTGAAGCAGAAGCCATGAAGGAGCCCTGCTTATTTTGGCTTTGCTTCTATGACTTGCTCAGTGTGTGTTTTCTTGTACACTTCAGTCACATCGGCCCGAGGAAGGCATCACCCACAGTGCGGTGGGCCCTCCCACAGCAATCACCAATCAAGAAAATGCTCCACAGACTTGCCTCTGGGCCAACCCTGTAGTAGCATTTTCTCAATTGAGATTCCCTCTTTCAAAATGACTGCAGTTTGTATCAATCTGAAATAAAACCAGCTCAGTGTGTGTGTGTGTGTGTGTGTGTGTGTGTGTGTGTGTGTGAGAGAGAGAGAGAGAGAGAGAGAGAGAGAGAGAGAGAGAGAGGCAGACAGTCACAGAGATTCACAGACAAAGACACAGAAACAGAGGTAGTTTAGGGTCTCAGGAACTGGTTAGACACAGACACAAGGGCATAGGTCTTCTCAATGAGAAAACAGAAGAAAGCTGGGACTGATTTCATTGTTAATGCAATACAAACCATAACAAAATACCCCCAGTCCTAAATCCTACAGCTCTCACCTCAAAAGGAGTTTATTCTGGAACTAAACATGAATGAGCATGGCCCAGGGACCCAGATTCAAATGGCCTCAAATGCCAAGCTCCGGTAGTAGCCACTGCCTGAAGATTTTAAGAGTATCAGGACAAAGAAAGCCTTAAGTCACACTCTCTGAGGGTCACGGGACCTCTGGGAAATCACAACCACAGTCCTCAGAGGCTTGCTGATGACATTCATAGCCTTGGGGCTGACAGAAGCTCAGGTCTTTTATGTACACCCCAAAAGGATGTATATATAGCCATGAAGACGGCTTCGGATTATTATATAATCTGCAACAGATGAGCCCGTGTTCACAAACAGACGAGCTAAGCTGTACATGGCGAGTTAGCAGACTAAAGATAGCCCCAGATAATTGGCTCCTCAACGGTAACTTCCAACTCTCCACAAATCATTCAAATTCTAATCAAACAGGTTTATAAAATATTTAACTTGGTTTGGCTTTTTTTTTTCCATCTCCTTTTCTGGGAACTTGGGTTCACACCAGTATCAGCAGGGCGCTCTGAATCACAAGACCCCACCCCAAGTCGCCACGCCTGTCACTTGCTGTGCATTCTTAGTGCCCCAGAGACACTTGGTGGGACCAGTTGTCTACTTGGCAATTTCCTGTGCCTCCGCTGTAGTGGCTGAGCATCTCTGGTATGAGGAGACTTCAAACAGGCAGTCTGTGTGCTGAGCCAATCAATAAGAGCAGCTGAAGTGTACCTGTCCCTCCTGTCCGAATGGTCAGACAGGAGGCATCAGGGCAGTCTGGGGATGCTGATAGCCCAGCTGGCCTTCACAGCATCTCTCAAGCTTTCAGAGTCACACACTCTCCAGGCTTGGTCTGCTACTGCTGGCAGGAATTCAACATAACAGTGGCCAAAGGAGCAAGTGAGCCCCAGCCTCCAGCCATCTGGTCACTGCCCCCTCTGCTGACCATTTAGGAAAACTGCAACATGATAAGCCCTGCAAAAACCAGCTCCATCTGGCCATCTGGGTTCTCTCTCTCTCTCTCTCTCTCTCTCTCTCTCTCTCTCTCTCTCTCTCTCTCTCTCTCTCACTGGTTCTTTTTACTTCTTATTTTCAGGCATTTTCTCCCCAGGCTGGTTTTGAATTTGCCATTCTCCTGTCTCAAAATTCATGTAGCTGCTGAGATTACAGTTTGTGCCTCTAGGCTTGGCTTCCACAATTTGCTTTTTGTCCTCAGAGTGGCAGTGGTGATTGAGCCCTCGGGATAAAATCATTCACTAAACACAGTCCTAAATGGGACTCTATATCCTTTCTCCTTCCTTCAGGGAGAAGGAAACAGCCTGAGATTCAAGACAAGGTCTGGTGTTGGTGGGGCACAACAACAAGGCAAGATCCTACAACCAAGCCAAGCAGTGCTTGTCAGGCAGCCTCGCCACGCTGTCAGAGACTGCAACACTGCCCCCTGCAGGAACCTCAAAGACCTTCCTCAAAGAGGAATTCTCAAAGACCTGTATTCAGAGGAGAGATAATTAGGAAGAGGTGCGTACGTGTGCATGCATGTCTGTGTGTTTGCATGCATGTCTGTATGTGTGCATGTGTGTATGCATACATGCATAATGCTTACCTTTAATCAACTTGACACAACCTAGAATCACTTAAAGGATTCCAGTGAAGAATTATCCACATTGAGTTGACACTGGGCATGTTTCTGGGGTTGTTTTAATTAAGTTACTTGATCTGAGAAGATCCAGTGAATTGTGGGCAGCAGTATTCTCTAGGCAGGTAACATAGGCCACAGAGACTGCTCGGTAGTTAGGAACACTTGCTCCCAGATTTGATTCCCAGCATGCACATGGTGGCTAATAAATACCTTAAATCCCAGTCACAGGGGTTTTGGCCTCTGAGGGTACCAGGCACTCACATGTAAGCCAAAAGCACATATACATAAAATACAAAGCTTTTTATTTTCTGGTAATGTTTTTGTTTGTTTGCTTTTATTTACTTTTTATTTATTCACTTTATAACCTTCTCACTGCCCTCCTCTTGTTCATCCCCTGCCACAGTCCCTCCCCGAACCCCCTTCTCCTCTGAGCAGGTGGGGATCCTCCTACATATCCGCTCACCCGGGTCCTTTAGGAATCTTTGAAGCTCAAGGCCAGACAAGGTGGGTCCGCTCAATTGGGGAGCCTCTCTAGGCTCCATATCCCCAGTGCTGTGAGTCACAACTAAGAACACCCCCGTTGTTTCTTGGGCACCTCCCCTATCCCAGGTCTCTGTCTCTTCTTGGAGATACCCCTTACCTCTCTTCATCAGTTGCAGATTTCCTTCATTTTCATGGCCATACCATGATTCTCCCCGCCCCTCCCCACTCCCCTCCCACTCCCCTCTCCCACCTCCTGGGTGTTATGTCAGTCATAAAAGTAGAACTCTGTGAACCTCCCACTTCACGGGGAGATTTCATCTGCCTTGATTTTGTGTAGGCAGTTGCTGACATTGCAAGTTTTTATGTGCAACAGCCCTATAATGTCAGAAAACACTCTAGCTATTACAATATTGCTGCAGCTTCTTTCATGATAATCCCTGAATCTTGGGGCGAGGGGTGTGATATAGATGTGCCATTTAAAACTGATCAGTCTGCAGTCTCTTATTCTGTGCACATTAACCAGTTGTGTAAATTCTTCATATATATTATATTTGACATATATTAATACATACACACATATATTAATTAAAACAAAATTATATTCCTCCCGTCACTTTATTCCCTACAGCCCCTTCCAGGTACCCTTCCTCCAACCCCTTCATGGCTCTTCTACTGTCAATTCAATAGCTTCTAACTATTGTTGTTACATATAAAAATGTGTATCTATGCACAAATATATAACTACATTTTGTTGTGTGTATGTGGTTTCATGGCTGACCACTCTGCATTGGACAATAAATAAGGGGGAATCATGCTTGGTGAGGTTTTCTTCTCCCAGCAGTCAGTATTTGGCTGTAGATCCTTTGCTAGACATGGGGCCTGATGAAATTTTATCCCCTCCCATGTAGCATGTGTATGATATTACCATTGTTCTAGTCTTGTGTATGTAGCTATTTCTAGAAGAGACTGTTTCAGAGTAGAGTTCCTGGTATTCTGGCTTTTACAATCCTTATTTTTTCTCTCCTGAGATGTTCCCTGAGCTGTGATCAATTGGTCTCTGCATTGTGTCTAGTTGTGTTTTCTGTGATGGTCTCTATTTGCTATAAATAGAGGATTCTTTGATGAGGAGTGACAGCTACACTTGTCTATGAATATAAAGATATGAATTCAAATGTAGCAATAGTAGATTATTTTCTAAGGTAGATTCTTTAAATCTTTCCACATTAGTGATTGACAGGCAAAGGAGGGCTGGGTGTAGTCACGTTAGATTTTTTCCAAGCTGGTGGTGGTACTCATGTGTGATGTTAATCTTGGTTGTGAACTTGATTACCTCTGGGTGTGTCTGTGAGGATTTTCCCTAGAAGGCTTACTTGAGGGGGAACACTTTGCTCAGAGTGAGTAGCAGCCCAGATATAAGGAGGTAAGAGGTGCAAGTTGTGGCTTTTGCCTGCTTGCTTATGTTGCTAGTTTTATTTGCCAATATGACACAACCTGGAATCATCTGGGAAGAGAGTCTCCGTGAGGAGCTGCCTAGATCAGGTTGGCCTATGGGTATTCTGTGAAGGATTGTGTTGGGTACAAGCTAATGTGAGAGGACCCAGCCACTATGGGTGACATCATCCCTAGGCAGGGTAAAGTGAAGGGGGCTGACTGGCAGCAACTAAGCAAGTAGGCAGAAGAGAGGCATTTGCTTACTTGCTATCAACCCTCTTCACTTTTATCCTGGATAAGGAATGGTATGAATATGAAGTGACCAGTTGTCTTAATCACCTGCTATGATGATGTTTCTACAGTCACAGATCTAACCTGGAACTGTAAGCCAAATGAACTCTTTCTCTCAAAGTTGTTTTGGGGCAGGGTATTTTATCACAGTAACATAAATGTAACTAGGACATTGCCTATGTTTTTTGCTGCTGGTTGTTCTGGTATCCTTCACTAACATCAGAATTCATTTATTCACAGCCTTCCCACATAAACCAAAGACCAGAAGCCCTTCAGAAATCCACCAGATCTGATGTGCCACTTCCAGGACTATACCTCCAGAGTAAAATCTCTAATATAGTCACAACATCCCATCTCAAACCCGCAAATGTCTCATGATCATCTTGTAATGAAAAGTGTATTTAATGTCCGTCAATAATTCACATATTTCAAAGGTCAAAATTCGAAGTCTATTTAAACTCAACAAAATATTTCAGTTTTTTGTAAAATATAATTCAAAAGTTTTCATGTTCCAAAGATAAAATATCAGAGAATAGACAATTATAAAGGTAAGATTTACATTGACAATGCCCAGTCCATGTGTATCTGGGAAATTGCAGCAAGTATTCTATACATATCTTGGTGAGTTCAGAGTTCTGTACTTAATCTCTACCATAACTTGCATTAACAATATAAAATGTTGTCCTGACCTTCAGGGCAGTCCACAAGGTCCCTGGACCACCTAGGAGAAGGCGAGAGACAAGAGACTCGAGAGACAGCAAGACAGTATTCTGATCAAACTGTCAAATTTTATTTTTTACACAAGGCGATTTAAAGGGAAGCAAGCAAGTTATAGGGAGGGGTAAAGGGGGAAACTCATTGTATTTGGGGAACAATCTCAGGGGACTAGTATTATTTCTCAGTAACAGTTTCTCAGAATTGTCTCTCAGAATCTCAGGGAAAAGCTGGCTATTGCTGCAGGAACTTGGCACAATAAATTGATCAAGAGGAGGTGAGGGGGAAAGGAGTTGCTATGGTAACCTAAGCACAGGTGAGCTCTGTTTGTTCTAGCCCACTCAGGTGAGCTCTGCATGTACTGATCATCTAACTACTTGGCTAGTATTTTTCCTTCAAAAAGCAGGCTAGAAAAAGCAGGCTAGAAATGGCTGAAAGGAGAGGGTTTTGAGATCTAAGTGAGAATGGCTCCTGGCAAAACATCTTAGACAACATTTTCTTAAATCTTTTTTTCCTGGATTATATTTTATTGTGACAATTGTACTTTGGAGGAAAAAAGGCTCTATGTTGTAACTCATGTTTATGTATCTTCTACAAGGTGTTTACTAAAAATTTTAATAAACTAGAGAAATTGAAGCACATTTCTAATAATATTCCTCAAGTACATGCAAAAATGAAGCATTTTAAGTATAACTATTCTACACAATATGCAAGATAATTATTTAAAAATTTTTTTCTTTGAAGGCAAATAATTTATCCATTTCATTGAACATTGATGACTGGTTTTGCTTCCTAGATTATAATATCATAGCAAAACCATAGGATAGTGGCCAGTTGCCTTCCAATTAATTTTAAATACTACATTGGTATCTACTTTTTCTTTTCTTTTCTCATTTACTTATTTACTTATCTATTTATTTTTTTAGGTACTTATTTATTTATTTTTATTGAATATATTAATTTACATTTCAAATGTTATATACCCTTTCCAGGTATCCCTACTCCCAGAAAACCCCCAACCGATCCTCCCATCCCCTACCTCCAAGAAGATGCCCTTCCACCCAACCCACTCCCACCTTCCCCCCACCTCAATTTCCCCATGCTGGGACACCTATCAAGCCTTCATAGGACTAAGGACCTCGCCTACCATTGATGTCTGACAAGGCTTTCCTCTGCCACACTTTTGGCTGGAACTATGTATACCTCCTTGGTTGATGGCTTAGTCCCTGGGAGCCCTTGGGCATCTGGTTGGCCAACCTCTTCGTTCTTCCCATGGGGCTGCAAACCACTTCAGCTCCTCCATTCCTCCCTCCAGCTCTTCCATTGTGGACCCCGAGCTCAGTCCAATGGTTGACTGCTAGCATCTGCATCTGTATCTGTAAGGCTCTGGCAGGGCCCCTCCAGAGACAACCATAAGGACTCCTTTCTGCAGGCACTTCTTGTCATCCATAATAGTGTTGGGGTTTGGTGACTGTTTATAAGATGAATCCCCAGGTAGGACAGTCTCTGGGTGGCCTTTCCTTCAGTCTCTGCTCTACACTTTGTGTTTCAAAGCTCTTCCACAATTTCTCCTCTATAAGTTTCAGTGTATCTGGTTTTATGTGAAGGTCCTTGATTCACTTGGACTTGAGCTTTGTACAAGGAAATAAGAATGGGTGAATCTGCATTTTTCTAAATGTTGACCCCCACCATTGATCCAGCACCATTTGTTAAAAATGCTGTCTTTTTTTCCATTGGATGTTTTTAGCTCCTTTATCAAATATCAAGTGACTGTAGGTCATTGTGGGTTCATCTCTGGGTTTTCGATTCTATTCCATTGACCTTCCTGCATGTCTCTGTACCAATACCATACAGTTTTTTATCACTATTGCTCTGTAGTAGAGCTTGAGATCAGGGATGGTGATTCCTCCCAGGAGATCTTTTGTTGTGGAGAATAGTTTTTGCTATCCTATTTTCTGTTATTCCTAATGAATTTGCAGATTGCTCTTTCTAGCTCTATGAAGAATTTATTTGGAATTTTGATGGAGAGTGCATTGAATCTGTAGATTGCTTTCAGCAAGATGGCCATTTTTACCATGTTAATCCTGCCAATCCATGAGCATGGGATATATTTCCATCTTCTGAGATCTTCTTTGATTTTTCTTCAGGGGCTTGAAGTTCTTGTCATACAGATGTTTCACTTGCTTGGTTAAAGTCACACCAAGGTATGTAATATTATTTGTGATTATTGTGAAGGGTGTCATTTCCCTAATTTCTTTCTCAGCTTGTTTATCCTTTGAGTAGAGGAAGGCTACTGATTTATTTGAGTTAATCTTATATACAGCCACTTTGCTGAAGTTGTTTATCAGCTTTAGGAGTTCTCTGGTGGAAGTTTTGGGGTCACTTAAGTATACGATCATATCATCTGCATATAGTGATGTTTTGACTTTTTCCTTTCCAATTTGTATCCCTTTGACCTCCTTTTGTTGTCTGATTGATCTGGCTAGGGCTTCAAGTAATATGTTGAATAGATAGGGAGAGAGTGGGCAGCCTTGTCTGGTCCCTGATTTTAGTGGGATTGCTTCAAATTTCTCTCCATTTAGTTTGATGTTAGCTACTGGTTTGCCATATATTGCTTTCACTGTGTTTAGGTATGGGCCTTGAATTTCTGATCTCTCTAAGGCTTGTATCATGAAGGGATGCTGAATTTTGTCAAAAGCTTTTTCAGCATCTAGTGAAATGACCATGTGGTTTTTTTCTTTGAGCTTGTTTATGTAGTGGATTACA
This sequence comes from Apodemus agrarius, assembly GCA_964023405.1. Lineage (NCBI taxonomy): Eukaryota > Metazoa > Chordata > Mammalia > Rodentia > Muridae > Apodemus > Apodemus agrarius. The sequence goes on from OZ030028.1 coordinate 45,413,755, forward strand.
TTGATGGATTTCCATATATTGAACCATTCCTGCATCTCTGGGATGAAGCCTACTTGATTGTGGTGTATGTCTCCCTTTTCATTTCTGATTTTCTTAATTTGGCTACTGCCTCTGTGCCCTCTGGTTAGTCTGGCTAAAGATTTATCTATATTGTTGATTTTCTCAAAGAATCAGCTCTTGGTTTTGTTGATTCTTTGTATATTCTTTTTGTTTCTATTTGGTTGGTTTCAGCCCCGAGTTTGATTATTTCCTGCCGACTACATCTCTTGGGTACATTTGTTTCTTTTTGTTCTGGGGCTTTCAGGTGTGTTGTCAAACTGCTAGTATAAGCTCTCTTCGTTTTCTTTTTGGAGGCACTTAGAGCTATGAGTTTTCCTCTTAGCACTGCTTTCATTGTGTCCCATTAGTTTTGGTATGATGTGTCCTTGTTTTCATTAAATTCTAAAAAGTCTTTAATTTCTTTCTTTATTTCTTCCTTGACCAATCTATCATTGAGTAGAGCATTGTTCAACATCCATGTGTATGTGTGTTTTCTGTTGTTTTTGTTTGAACTTAAGACCAGCCTTAGACTGGTGATCTGATAGGGTGTATGGAATTATTTCAATATTCCTGTATTTGTTGAGGCCTGTTTTGTGACCAATTATATGGTCAATTTTGGAGAAGGTACCTTGAGGTGCTGAGAAGAAGGTATATTCTTTTGCTTTAGGATAGAATGTTCTATAAATATCTGTTAGATCCATTTGGTCCATGACTTCAGGTTGTTTCACTGTGTCTCTGTTTAGATTGTGTTTCCATGATTTGACTATTGCTGAGAGTGGGGTGTTGAAGTCACCCACTATTATTGTGTGGGGTGCAATGTGTTCTTTGAGCTTTAGTAAGGTATCTTTTATGAATGTGGGTGCCCTAGCATTTGGAATATAGATGTTCAGAATTGAGAGTTCATCTTGGTAGCTTTTTCCTTTGACCAGTATGAAGTGTTCCTCCTTATCTTTTCTGACAACTTTTGGTTGAAAGTCAATTATATCCAATATAAGAATGGCCGCTCCAGCTGGTTTCTGGGGACCATTTGCTTAGAAAATTGTTTTCCAACCTTTGACTCTGAGGTAGTGACTAACTTTGTCACTAAGGTGGGTTTCTTGTATGCAGCAAAATGCTGGGTCCTATTTATGTATTCAGTCTGTTAGTCTATGTCTTTTTATTGGGGAATTGAGACCATTGATGTTGAGATATTAAGGAAAAGTGATTGTTACTTCCTGTTATTTTCATTGTTAATGTTGAAATTATGTTTATGTGGTTATCTTCTTTTGGGTTTGTTGAAAGAAGATTTCTTTATTGCTTTTTCTAGGGTATAGTTTCCATCCTTGTGTTGGTATTTTCCACCCATTACCCTTTGTAGAGCTGGGTTTGTGGAAAGGTATTGTGTAAATTTGTTTTTTTTGTCATGGAATGTCTTGTTTTCTCTGTCTATGGTAATTGAGAATTTTTCTGGGTATAGTAGCCTGGGCTGATATTTATGCTCTTTTAGGGTCTGTATGACATCTGCCCAGGATCTTCTAGCTTTCACAGTTTCTGGTGAGAGATCTGGTATAATTGTGATAGGTCTGCCTTTATATGTTACTTGACTTTTTCCCTTACTGCTTTTAATATTCTTTCTTTGTTTAGTGCATTTGGTGTTTTGATTATTATGTGACAAGAGGAATTTCTGGTCTGGTCCAGTCTGTTTGGAGTTCTGTAGGCTTCTTGTATGTTCATGGGCATCCCTTCCTTTAGGTTAGGGAAGTTTTCTTCTATAATTTTGTTGAAGATATTTACTGGCCCTTTATGTTGTAAGTCTTTGCTCTCATATTATATCTATAATCCTTAGATTTGGTCTTTTTATCGTGTCCTGGATTTCCTGGATGTTTTTGTGTTATACAAGCTTTTTGTATTTTGCATTTTCTTTGACTGTTTGTGTCAATGTTTTCTATGGCCTCTTCAGCAACTGAGATTCTTTCTTATATTTCTTGTATTCTATTGTTGATGCTTGCATCTATGACTCCTGTTTTCTTTCTAAGGTTTTCTATCTCCAGAGTTGTCTCATTTTGTGATTTCTTTATTGTTTCTACTTCCATTTTTAGATCCTGGATTGTTCCTTCAGTTGTTTGTTTGTGTTTTCTTGAAATTCTTTTAGGGATTTTTGTGTTTTCTCTTTTAGGGCTTCTACCTGTTGACCCCATGTTCTTCTTAGTTTCTTTAAGGAATTTTTGTGATTCCTCTTTAAGGGATTCTACCTGTTGACCCATATTCTTCTGTGTTTCTTTAGTGGATTTTTTGTGTTTCCTCTTTAAAGGCTTCTACCTGTTGACCCTTGTTCTGTATTTCATTAAGGGAGTTAGTTACGTCCTCCTTGAAGTCCTCTATCAGCATCATGAGATTTGATTTTAAATCCAGTTCTTTCTTTTCTGGTGTGTTGGGGCATGGAGAGCCTTATTGGGGTGCCATGCTGCCTAACAGGAACCTGAAATTGGCCAAGGACAAGGGCTTCAAGCAGGAATCTGACATTAGGGCATAAAAAGGAAGTAGATTATGGCAGGAATTTTTATTTTAGGGTGGAATGAGAGAAGCAGGCTTCAGGCAAGATTCTGGGTTTGGATAAGGAAGTAGGCTCAGGTATTTTGGTTATCCTTACACACCCTTGGAAACAACTGCCACTGAAGTGATAGTGGGACTTTGCTTATTGCCTTGACAATTTTGTGTTTACTGTCTTGCTTGTTCCTCATTGTACTACTATTGATCTTAATTCCTGCATGTAATTAAATTGGTACAAAAATGGATTGAAAATTATTAAACCCCCCTTCAGTCTCAGAATTGACTGGGGTCATACTACAGTTTTGTCTAATTGTCTCTTTCTTTTCAATCCTCACTCCTGTGCTGGAGAACCTGTTGACTGACTGAGTAGGCTTGGTCATTGGGGTATCCAGGATTTGCTGTTGTAGGAGAACTGGGCTCAGATAGTGCCCTGTTGCCTTGGTTTCTGTTGGTACTGGTCTTGCATTTGCTTTTTCCATCTGTTTATCTCTGGTGTTAGCTGGTCTTGCTGTCTCTGACTGTGGCTTCTCTATCCTGCAAGCCTGTGCACCTGTATTCCTGTGATTCCTGTTCTCTCTGTGCACACAGGTATGTAGGCTGTCCTGGGAGACCAGCTGTCCTGTGGTGGTGTTTGTGTATGTAGCTCTGTGGCCCAGGATCAGCTCTGCACGCTCAGGCCTCTCCACAGTCCTGGGAGGTTAGCTATCTCCCTGCTCTACCTGGATATGGTGCACACACTATGCTCCCAGGCCTTTCCGTACTCCAAATGCCCTGAGTGCAGCTGGATCTGAAATGCCCTGAGTGCAGTTGGTTCTCTAAGATGTATCTAGAGATGGTGTCCTCACTGTGGCAGAGCTGGCAAGTCTGCCCCAGCAGAAAGGACTGGGGGTAGAAGCTTTTCTTTTCTTTTCTTTTCTTTCTTTTCTTTTCTTTTCTCTTCTCTTCTCTTCTCTTCTCTTCTCTTCTCTTCTCTTCTTTCCTTTTCTTTTGTCTTTTCCTTTCTCTCTTTTAAATCCCATCAATGGTGCCGAAACCCGGAACAACAACTACATTAATAAACAAACCATCAACATATGCAGCCAGAGCCATGGGTCCCTCCATGTGTACGCTTTGGTTGGTGATCCAGACCCCGGGAGCTCCAGAGGGTCTGGATGGCTGACTCCATTGCTTCCCCCATGGGGCTGCAAACCCCCTCAGCTCCTCCAGTCCCTTCTCTAACTCCTCCATTGTGGACCCCGTGCTCAGTCCAATAGTTGGCGGCAAGCATCTGCCTCTGTATTTGTCAGCTTTGGCAGAGCTTCTCAGGAGACAGCCATCAGGCTCCTGTCAGCAAGCACTTTCCAACATCTGCAGTAGCATCAGGGTTTGGCAACTATATATGGGATGCATCCCCAAGTGGGGCAATCTCTGGATCACCTTTCCTTCTATCTATGCTCCACATTTTATTTTCATATTTCCTCCTTTGAGTATTTTATTCCCACTTCTAAGAAGCACTGAAGCATCTACACTTTGGTCTTCCTTCTTCTTGAGCTTCATATGGTCTGTGAATTTTATCTTTGCTATTCCAACTTCTGGGCTAGTATCCACTTATCAACGAGTGTATACCATGTGTGTTCTTTTGTGACTGAGTTACCTCACTCAGGATAATAGTTTCAAGTTCCAACCACTTGCCTATGAATTTCATGAAGTCATTGTTTTTAATAGCTGAGTAGTAGTACTGCATTGTGTAAATATACCACTTTTCTGTATCCATTCCTCTGTTGAGGGATATTGGTTTTTTTTCCAGCTTCTGGCTATTGTAAATAAGGCTGCTATGGACAACAAGTATGGCTCCATACTTGTTGGAGCATCTTCTGGGTATATGCCTAGGAGGGATGTAGCTGGATCCTCAGGTAATACCATGTCCAAATTTCTGAGGAACTGCTAGACTGATTGCAATCCTACCAGCAATGGTGGAGTATTCCTCTTTTTCTACATCCTTACCAGCATCTGCTGTTACCTGAGTTTTTTATCTTAGCCTTTCTGATGGCTAAGGATGTTGAACATTTCTTTAGGTGCTTCTGGGCCATTGGATATTCCTCAGTTGAGAATTCTCTGTTTAGCTCTGTTCCCCATTTTTTATTTGGTTCTCTGGAGTCTAACTTCTTGAGTTCTTTGTATATATTGGATATTAGCCCTCTATCAGATGTAGGATTGGTAAAGATCTTTTCCCAGTCTGTTGGTTGCCACTTTGTCCTATTGACACTGTCCTATGCCTTACAGAAGCTTTGCAATTTTTTGAAGACCCATTTGTTGATTCTTGATTTTAGCACATAAGCCATTAATGTTCTGTTCAGGAAATTTCCCCCTGTACCCATTTGTTTGAGGCTTTCCCCCACTTTCTCTTCTATTAGATTCAGTGTATCTGGTTTTATGTGGAGGTCCTTGATTCACTTGGACTTGAGCTTTGTACAAGGAAATAACAATGGATCAATTTGCATTATTTTTCATGTTGACCACCAGTTGAATCAGCACCATTTGTTGAAAATGCTGTCTTCTTTCCATTGGATGTTTTTAGCTCCTTTGTCAAATATCAAGTGACCATAGGCATGTGGGTTCTTTTCTGGGTCTTCAATTCTATTCCTCTGATCTACTTGCCTGTCACTGTACCAATACCATGTGTTTTTTATCACTATTTCTCCATAGTACAGCTTGAGGTCAGGGATGGTGATTCCTCCCCAGAAGTTCTTTTGTTGTTGAGAATAGTTTTCTGCTATCCTGGGGTTATTTGTTATTCCAAATAAATTTGAGAATTCCTCTCTCCAACTCTATGAAGAATTGAGTTGGAATTTTGATGGAGATTGCATTGAATCTGTAGAATGCTTTTGACAAGATGGCCATTTTTACTATATTAATCCTGCCAATCCACAAGCATGGGACATCTTTCTATCTTCTGAGCTCTTTGATTTCTTTCTTCAGAGTCTTGTCATACAGATATACTTGTTTGGTTAGAGTCACACCAAGATATTTTATATTGTTTGTGACTATTGTGAAGGGTGTCCTTTCCCTAATTTCTTTCTCAGCCTGTTTATCCTTTGAGTATAGGAAGGCTACTGATTTGTTAGAGTTTATTTTATATCCAACCACTTTGCTAAAGTTGTTTATCAGCTTTAGAAGTTCTCTGGTGGAATTTTTGGGATCACTTAAGTATACTATCATATCATCTGCAATATAGTGCTATTTTGATTTATTCCTTTCCAATGTGAATCACTTTGACCTCCTTTTGTTGTCTGATTGCTCTGGCTAGGACTTTGAGTACTATATTGAATAGATAGGGAGAACATGGGCTGCCTTGTCTAGTCCCTGATTTCAGTGGGATTGCTTCAAGTTTCTCTCCATTTAGTTTGATTTTTGGCTACTGGTTTTCTGTATATTGCTTTTACTATGTTTACATATGGGCCTTGAATTCCTGATCTTCCCAAGACTTTTAACATTAAAAGGTGTTGAATTTTGTCAAATGTTTTTTCAGCATCTAATGAAATGATCATGTTTTTTTTCTTTGAGTTTGTTTGTGTAGTGGATTACATTGATGGAATTTTGCATATTGAACCATTTCTGCATCCCTGGGATGAAGCCTACTTAATCATGGTGAATAATCATTTTATTGTGTTCTTGGACTTTATTTGTGAGAATGTTATTGTGTGCTTTTGCATCAGTGTTCATAAGAGAAATTGGTCTAAAGTTCTCTTTCTTTGTTGGGTCTTTGTGTGGTTTTGGTATCAGTGTAACTGTGGCTTCATAGAACAAATTGGGTAGTGTTCCTTCTGTTTATATTTTGTGGAATAGTTTGAAGAGTATTGGTATTAGGTCTTCTTTGAAGGTCTAAAAGAATTCTGAACTAAAAAAAAATGGGGAACAGAGAATTTTCAACTGAGGAATATCCAATGGTCAAGAAGCACCTAAAGAAATGTTCAACATCCTTAGTTATCAGGAAGATGCAAATCAAAATCACCCTGAGATTCCACTTCACACCAGTCAGAATGGCTAAGATCAAAATCTCAGGGGACAACAGATGGTGGCAAGGATGTGGAGAAAGAGGAACATTCCTCCATTGCTGGTGGGATTACAAGGTGGTACAACCACTCTGGAAATCAGTCTGGCAGTTCCTCATAAATTTGTACATAGTACTACCTGAGGTGGGGCCATTCAAATACCCTACAGCTGGCTTTGTTGCAAAGCAGTAGTTTGTCTTAAAGGCGCTGTGCTTTTGAAATGCATTCAGCTTCAGTTGCCCGTATCTACCTATGAACCTGCTCTATTTCTGGAGAGTGCTTGTTTGTGCCTTCCACCTGGAACTTTTAGGTACTAAGTCTGGTTCTTTCTAAGTTTGGAGTCTATGTACTACATTGGGAGCCATTTGTAACTGTGAGCTTTCTACCCATGTCCAAGTTCTCCAAAATAATGACTCTGGAACTGAATGATTATTAATAAACACCTAGGCCAAATGCTAGGTCTTGTTTCCTGACTAACTTGAAACTCAATTACCACATATATTTTATTCTAAGTAACACATGAGGCTTATTTCTGACACATGAGGGTTATTTCTCCTCAGGTTCTTGAACTGTCTGCATCATTGTTCAGGTGAATGCCTTCCTGCTCCTATCTCTCTTGCTTGGGTGTCTCACTACCCCACCCTTCACTCTTTGTTATTTTTTCTTTTCTTTCTTTTATCCATTTATTTATTTATTCATTTAACATCCTGACCACAGTCCCCTTCTCCTTCCAGTGCCCCTTCACTCAACCCCTTGCCCATCCCCACCCCTTCTTTTCCAAGCAAAGAGAGACACCCTCCCTTGGTACCATCCCAAATTAGCACATCAAGTCACTGCAGGACTGGGCACACCCTCTTCTACTGAGGTCAAATGAGGCTGTCAAGTTAGGGGAACAGGGTTCACAGTCAGAGTCAGGGACAGATCCTGCTCCATTTGTCGGGGGAGCCACATGAAGACCAAGCTTCACATCTGCTACATATGTGGAGAGGTCTAGGTACAATCCATATACACTCTTTGGTTGGTGGTTCAGTCTCTGAGAGCCCCCAAGGATCCAGGCTAGTTGACTCTTTGTCTTTTTGTGGAGTTTCTAGCCCCTCTGTATCCTTCAACCCTTCCCTTAACTGTTCACATGAGTCTGTGCTTTATCTAATGCTTGGCTGTGGGTCTCTGCAACTGTTTCCATTGGCTGCTGGGTGGAGTGTCTCAGAGGGCAGTTTCACAAGACTTCTGTCTGCAAGCATAACAGAGTATCATTAATAGTGTTAGGGATTGGTTATTGCCCATGGGGTAGACCTCAAGTTGGGCTATTCATTGGTTGGTCATCCCATCAGTCTCTTTGCTCCATCCTTGTCCCTGTACTTGTAGGCAGGGCAAATTTGGGTCAAAGGTTTATGGGTGGGTTGGTGTCCTTACGCTTCCACCAGGAGTTCTGCGGCTACAGGAGGAGGTCACTTCAGGCTCCATATCTCCCACTGCTAGGAGTCTAAGCTAGACTCACCCTTATAGACTTCCTGAAACCTGGCCTATCTCAGGTATCTTGGACATCCTACAGAGGCACCACCCCAGGCAGGCTCCAATTTCCATTCACTCTCCTGGCCTTTCCCAACTCTTCTACCTCTTAATCCTGCCTAAACTCATTGGTCACAGAATATTTTTATTGACATGAATGATTCCACACATTTCACAAAAGATTCCCTCTACAGAAGTCACAGCATCAGAAGCTTGAAAAGCTGGTTACATGCTATGCACAGTCAAGAACAGAGTCATGAATGGACACTGAGCTAGAATTTCTACTTTTATATAGTTCAAATTCTAAACGCAGGGGATAGTGCCATTTAGAGTAGACCGGGTATTTCTAACATCAATTGACAACCAAGACAATCACCCATAGGCATACCGATAGGCCTGCCTGGTTTAGAGAACCCCTCATTGAGACGCTGTTCCTAGATGAATCCAGGTTGTTGTAAGTTGACAGTGAGAAGTAGCCATCCTAGCACTTAGATTTATAATAATTAGTGGGTGATCAGGTGAAAATCAATCTTTTCTTGAACTTTCTGAGGAATCATAATTACAGGGATAACCACCCAAATTTCCAGATATGTTAGTTTCAACAGGTGTAAACTGAAGTCCCAATTCCTTAATCATTACATTGATGAGTTAACCTGAAATAACCTCACATAAAACAATTTAATTATTATTTTACCTCCCAGCCTTTGCTTTACTAGAATAATTACTTGAAGAATTGTTCTTTTTTCTGTCTCTTGAGTTCTTTCTCTACTCCTTTCCTGGATCTATAGCTAAAGACTTTTACTCCTGGGAATTGGAAAACTTCTATATTATACAAAGAACCATTGACCCCTTCTATGATCAACTACAAAACCACTTGAAGGCAAAGTTATAATTTGTCCTTTGATCGAGAAGAAACTTCAAATTAGGAAACAAAATGATAGGGATTGGAAAGATGGCTCAGCAATTACAAAATCTTGTTGATTTTGAAGAGCCATGGAGGATGACTATTAGCACCATGCCAGGCAGCTTACAACTACCTGTAACTCAAGCTCCAGGAAACCCAGTGTTCTCTTCTGGTCTCCACAGGCACATGAACACACAAGAACATAAGGGCCCCTGGGCATACACCTATGTGCACAAATGAAAATAAAAAATAAAACCTTTACAGGCAAAAGAAAGAAAGAAAGAAAGAAAGAAAGAAAGAAAGAAAGAAAGAACAAATGACAGGAAAGCTAGGTTGTTCAAAAGCAAATATGAAAAATTAGAAAAGGTATGAGAAGACAGTAGCCCTGAAAATAGACAAATAATGGGGCAAAAACAATGCAACAAGATCTTATTGCAGATCAACTCATGGTGAGATTGAATTTGCATGCAAGTTGTTCATGGATGAATGTGTTAAGCACAGGTAATATGGAAGGAAGCTTGTGGGATGTCCCCCAATGGAGCAATCCTCCACTTATGACATTACACATAGAGATGTAGCATCAGATTCACCCACCTAAATTTTCCAGTCTTACAGGATAACCCCATTTCAGATGTCAACTACAAAGAATTGCAAGATTAACCAATTGAGAGCACCTACAACCTCTTTTACATTTTATAATTTCTTAGATGGATGGAAGAAACTAAAACAAAAACAAGTCCCATTTTGTGGTTTGTTGTAAAGGATACAATTCAGAGATAGTACGCAGAACCACATCTCTGTAATTGTACATGTGATACAGCAAGGAAGGAGGACAATGAACATAAGACTAGCCTGAAGACACTGTGATATCCTAGCCCAATGTAGTGATGGCGATGGTAATTTTAAAGATCATGGTAATACTACAACGTAATGGCAATAAAGAATATAGGAGCTGGAATGGTGGCTCAGTTAGTAATTTGAAAGAAATTGCTAATACATGTATGTAATACAAGCATGTGAACATGTGGATCACCAGAAATATATGTGTATATAAATCAGCATGTGCCTGCCATCCCAGGGCTAGAGGTACAGAGATAGGAGGATACCTGGGTATTGCTAACTATCAAGTCAGTCTACATAAAGCATTGAACTCTAAATTCAGAGAGAGATCCTTTCAAAAAAATAAGGTAGATTAGAAGACAAATTGACAACATTATCATTTATCAAAATAACCTGAGTAGATTCCCCTCTAGGGCCTATGATGTTGGGGTCCTTATATCTGGGCTATTCTCAATTTGTTGGCAATAGTAGATCTGTGCCAAAGTGCTGAGAATAAATGACTCTGAGTGCTTGGCCCTAAACTGGAAACTTATGTCATTCCACTCCATCAGGACTGAGGGAACATCAAAGAAGAGAGTATAGAAAAAAACTATAAGAGCCAAGGGATAGGGAAGAGTGCTGTGAACTGTTGTCTTCTGGACATGAAATGGATGTTGCACTTATGAGCTCAGAGCCTCTCAGCAGCTGCAGTAACCTGTATGAGATCAAGCCAGTGAACATTCAAATATAGATGGGTTCATGAGTCCCATGAGCAATTGGCAGTTGATCTGGGAAAGGAACTTTTTGTTTTGTTTTGTTTTGTTTTTTGTTTTTGTTTAGTTTTAGTGGCCCTGATAGGTTGCCCATGCTCCAGTGGGTAGTCTAGAGTCATTGCATATTGGCTGCACTAATTGAACACACACTGATATTTAGAAAGGGAAAGAAGAGAACATGAAGTTGGAGGGGAATGGGTTAGGGTTCTGGGAGTAGATGGAGGTAGGCAGTGGGAAGTGGATCTGATCATAATATATTATATATACATATAGAGACATACATAAACACACACACATATGTATATGTACAAATTCTCAAAGAATGTTAAAAATCTTTTAAAAATAGGACAGCAATTAAAAAAGACGTCTGACATTGATCTCCAGCCTCTACATTCATATAAACAAATGAGTAGCCCCTCAACACAGAGTACGGGAAGGAGGGGCCAGCAAAATGAAGAGTGAGGGCACACTGTAGAGCTTTCCTCCCCTCTATACTTGTAGCACCATTCACCATTCAGCATCTCCTTAGATGCTGCAACTCTTGAACCTAGCAGATTTATCAGTATTTAAAGAACTTGTGGCAGCCTGTCTTTTCTGCTGGGACAGACTCTTGCCAGGTCTGCCACAGTGGAGACAGCATATCCTGATACTTCCTAAAGAACCAGCCATACTCAGGGCATTTGAGAACCAGCCATACTCAGGGCATTTGAGAACCAGCTAGACTCAGGGCTTTTGGAGTATGGAGAGACCTGGAGCACAGGAGAGGTGGTCTCCCAGGAATGCCTACATACCTGCATGCACAGAGAGAACAGGAATCCCAGGAGTACAGATACACAGGCTTGCAGAACAGAGAAGCCACAGTCAGAGACAGCAGGACCAGCTAACACCAGAGATTAACAGATAGAAAAAAGCAAATGCGAGAACATTACCAACAGAAACCAAGGCAACATGGTACCATCTGAACCAAGTTCTCCCACAACAGCAAATCCTGGATACCCCAACACACCAGAAAAGCAAGAACTTGATTTAAAATCACATCTTATGATGCTGATAGAGTACTTCAAGAAGGACACAAACAACTCCCTTAAAGAAATACAGGAGAACATGGGACAACAGGTAGAAGCCTTTAAAGAGAAAACACAAAAATTCCTTAAAGAATTTCAGGAAAACACAAACATGTACAGGAACTGAGCAAAACCATCCAGAATCTAAAAATGGAAGTAGAAACAATAAAAAAAAATCACAAAGTGAGACAAGTCTGGAGATAGAAAACCTTGGAAAGAAATCAGGAGTCATAGATGCAAGCACCAACAACAGAATACAAGAAATAGAAGACGCTCAGGTGCTGAAGATGCCATAGAAAACATTGACACAAACAGTCAAAGAAAATGCAAAATGCAAAAAGCTTGTATAACCCAAAACATCCAGGAAATCCAGGACACAATGAGAAGATCAAACCTAAGGATTATAGATATAGAAGAGAGCAAAGATTTACAACATAAAGGGCCAGTAAATATCTTCAACAAAATTATAGAAGAAAACTTCCCTAACCTAAAGAAAGAGATGTCATGAACATACAAGAAGCCTACAGAACTCCAAACACACTGGATCAGAACAGAAATTCCTCCCAGCACATAATAATCAAAACATCAAATTCACTAAACAAAGAAAGAATATTAAAAGCAGTAAGGGAAAAAGGTCAAGTTACATATAAAGGCAGACCTATCACAATTATACCAGAAACTGTGAAAGCTAGAAGATCCTGGGCAGATGTCATACAGACCCTAAAAGAACATAAATATCAGCCCAGGGTACTATACCCAGAAAAAAATCTCAATTACCATAGATGGAAAAAACAAGACATTCTATGACAAAACTAAATTTACACAAAACCAGCTCTACAAAGGGTAATGGGTAGAAAATACCAACACAAGGATAGAAACTATACCCTAGAAAAAGCAATAAAGAAATCTTTCAACAAACCCAAAAGAAGATAGCCACACAAACAGAATTCCACCTTTAACAATGAAAATAACAGGAAGAAACAATCACTTTTCCTTAATATCTCTTAAGATCAATGGCCTCAATTCCCCAATAGAAGGGTATAGACTAACAGACTGGATAAGTAAATAGGACCCAACATTTTGCTGCATATAAGAAACCCACCTCAGTGACAAAATCAGTCACTACCTCAGAGTCAAAAGTCGGAAAACAATTTTCCAAGCAAATGGTCCCCAGAAACCAGCTGGAGCGGCCATTCTTATATTGGATACAATTGACTTTCAACCAAAAGTTGTCACAAAAGATAAGGAGGAACACTTCATACTGGTCAAAGAAAAACCTACCAAGATAAACTCAATTCTGAACATCTTATTCCAAATGCAAGGGGACCCACATTTATAAAAGAAACCCTACTAAAGCTCAAAGAACACATTGCACCCCACACAATAATAGTGGGAGACTTCAACACCCCACTCTCAGCAATGAACAAATCATGGAAACACGAGCTAAATAAGGACACAGGGAAACAAACTGAAGTCATAGACCAAATGGATCTAACAGATATTTATAGAACATTCTATCCTAAAGTAAAAGAATATACCTTCTTCTCAGCACCTCAAGATACCTTCTCCAAAATTGACCATATAATTGGTCACAAAACAGGCCTCAACAAATACAGGAATATTGAAATAATTCCATGCACTCTATCCAATCACCATGGTCTAAGGCTGGTCTTAAGTTCAGACAAAAACAACAGAAAACACACATACACATGGACGTTGAGCAATGCTCTTCTCAATGATAGCTTGGTCAAGGAAGAAATAAAGAAAGAAATTAAAGACTTTTTAGAATTTAATGAAAACAAGGACACATCATACCAAAACTAATGGGACACAACGAAAGCAGTGCTAAGAGGAAAACTCATAGCTCTATGTACCTCCAAATAGAAAATGGAGAGCTTATACTAGCAGCTTGACAACACACCTGAAAGCTCTAGAACAAAAAGAACCAGATGCATCCAAGAGGAGTAGATGGCAGGAAATAATCAAACTGAGGGCTGAAATCAACTAAATAGAAAGAAAAAAGAACTACAAAGAATAAAAACAACAACAACAACAAAAAAAAAAAAAAGAAAAGAAAACCAGGAGCTGGTTGTTTGAGAAAATTAACAAGATAGATAAACCCTTAGCCAGACTAACAAGAGGTCACAGAGGCAGTGCCCAAATTAATAAAATCAGAAATGAAAAGGAAGCCACAACAACAGAAACTGAGAAAATTAAAAAAAAAAAAAACTTTGGATCCTACTACAAGAGCTTATATGCAACATAATTGGAAAAATTGGATGAAATGGACAATTTTCTAGACACATGCCAGGTGCCAATGTTAAAAGAGGATCAGATAAACCATCTAAATAGTCCCATAAGTCCTGAGGAAATAGAAGTAGTTGTTAATAGTCTTCCCCCACTCCCCCCCAAAAAGCCCAGGACCAGAAGGGTTTAGTGGGGAATTCTATCAGATCTACAAAGAAGACCTAATACTGATACTCTTCAAACTATTCCCCAAAATAGAAACACATGGAACACTACCCAATTCGTTCTATGAAGCCACAATAATGCTTATACCTAAACCAAACAAAGACCAAACAAGGAAAGAGAACTTCAGACCAATTTTTCTTATGAACATTGATGCAAAAATACTCAATAAAATTCTGGCCGGCAAAATCCAATAATACATCAAAACAATAATTCATCAAGTTCAAGTAGTCTTCATCCCAGGGATGCTGTGAAGGTTCGATATACAGAAATCCATCAGTGTAATCCACTACATAAACAAACTCAAAGAAAAAAATGCATGGTCTTTTCATTAGATGCTGAAAAAGCTTTTGACAAAATTCAGGATACCTTCATGATAAAAGTCTTGTAGAAATCATGAATTCAAGGCCCATACCTAAACATGGGGAAAGCAATATACAGAAAACCAGTAGCCAAAACCAAACTAAATGAAGAGAAACTTGAAACAATCCCACTAAAATGGGGGACCAGACAGAGCTACCCACTCTCTCCATATCTATTTAATATAGTACTTGAAGTCCTGGCCAGAGCAATTAGACAACAAAAGGAGGTCAAAGGGACATATCCCCTGCCAGAACTCTGCCTGTACCCAGGAGCTCATTTGAAAGGTAAATAAAGAATATATCGAATAAAAAAAGAAAACAAATGGTGCTGGATCTACGGGAGGTCAACATGTAGAAAAATGCAAATTGACCCTTTCTTAGCTCCTTGAACAAAGCTCAAGTCCAAGTGGATCCAGAACCTTCACATAAAACCAGATACACTGAAGCTTTTAGAGGAGAAAGTGGAGAAGAGCCTTGAACACATGGGCACAGGGGAAATTTTTCTGAATAGAGCACCAATGGCTTATGCTCTCAGAGCAAGAATCTACAAATGGGACCTCATAAAACTGCAAAGCTTTTGTAAGGCAAAGGACACTGTCAATAAGACAAGATGGCAACCAAAAGATTGGGAAAAGATCTTAACCTATCTTACATCCAATAGAAGGCTAATATCCAATGTATACAAAGAACTCAAGAACTTAGACTCCAGAGAGTCAAATAACCCTTTTAAAAATGCGGTACAGAGCTAAACAGAGAATTCTCAACTGAGGGAACTCGAATGGCTATAAAGCACCTAAAGAAAATTTCAGCATCCTTAGTTATCAGGGAAATGCAAATCAAAACAACCCCGAGATTCTACCTCACACCAGTCAGAATGGCTAAGATGAAAACTCAGGACAGCAGATGCTGGTGAGGATGTGGAGAAAGAGGAACAGTTCTCCATTGCTGGTGGGATTGCAAGCTGGTAAAACCACTCTATAAATCACTTTGGTGGTTCCTCAGGAAATTAGACATAGTACTACCTAAGGACCCAGTTATACCACTCCTGGGCGTATACCCAGCAGATGCTCCAATATGTAATAAGAACACATGCTCCACTATGTTCATACTAGCCTTATTTATGATAGCTAGAAGCTGGAAAGAACCCAGATGTCCTTCAACAGAGGAATGGTTACAAAAAATGTGGTGTATCTACACAATGGAGTAGCTATTAAAAACAATGAATTCATGAATTTCTTAGGCAAATGGATGGAACTAGAAAGTGTCATCCTGAGTGAGGTAACCCAATCACAAAAGAACACACATGATATGCACTCACTGATAAGTGGATATTAGCCCAAAGGCTCAAAATAAACAAGTTACAATTCACAGACCACATGAAGGTCAAGAAGTAGGAAGACCAAAGTGTGGGTGCTTTGGTTTTTCTGAGAAAGGGAACAAAATACTCACAGGAGCAATTATGGAGACAAAGTGTGGAGCAGAGAGTGAAGGAAAGGCCACCCAGAAATTGTCCTACTTGGGGATTCATCCTACAAACAGTCACTAAACCTGACACTATTTTGGATGACAAGAAGTGTGTGCCCAAAAGAGCCTGTTATGATTGTCTCCCGAGGAGCCCTGCCAGAGCCTTACAGATACAGATGCAGATGCTAGCAGTCAACCATTGGACTGAGCGCAGGGTCCCCAGTGGAGGAGATGGAGGGAGGACTGGATGAGCTAAAGGGGTTTGCAGTCCCATGGGAAAAAGATTCAGTCATTCACCACCACCACCCCCAATCCCCTGCAGGGCTCCCAGGTACTAAGCCATCAACCAATGGTGAAACACATGGTTACAGCCAAAAGTGTGGCAGAGGAATACCTTGTCAGGCATCAGTGGGAGGAGAGGTCCTTGGTTCTATAAAGGCTCAATAGATGCCCCAGCATGGAGAAATGGGGGGGGGGTAGTTGGGAGTGGGTTGTGTGGAGGGGCATTTTCTTGGAGGCAGGGGTGGGGGATGGATTGAGGGTTTTCTGGGAGCGGGGAAACGGAGAAAGGGTATATAACATTTGAAATGTAAATGAAGAATATATTCAATAAAAAAAAAAAAAAAGAACTTGTCCCTAATCAATCTTACTTTCCACAAACTGTTCAATGGGCAGAAACCTTACCATGAAATCACCTATGTAGTATTCCTCCTGACAAAACTTTTTCCCAGTTCTCACCTTAAGTCATTCCATTTGCATAAACTCAAGTATAGTCAAAGGAGCTACTTAGCTTTAGCAACTAGACACAGCCTTGGTCAAGGTGAGGAGGAGTCTCATTTGAGTAACTGTCATTATCAGGTTGGTGTGCAAAGATCTGCCTTGATTGGTAATTCAGTTAGGAGAGACCAGCCCACTGTGGGCAGCATCCTTTCTGTCTCTCCTGCCTTTTTGTTTTGTTTTGAGTCACATTGTGTTTAAACCAGGATTGTCTATGTGACCTGGTTTGGAACTATACTTTGGAGCCTTGCAAGGTTATCAGTGCATACCCAGATGAGCCTTTCCAAGAAGCGCCCTAAGTATGCATATCTAATATGAGGAGTACATAGACAGGTGTGTTCAGAGCATGGCCAGATACAGATCTTTATTTTTTCTGTACTCCTTTAAGCTAAGCGAAGAGAAGCATGGTCTTGAGGGAGGCAGTTTTCTGTGGCAATCCAGGAATGAAAGTACTGAGAGTTGACAGCTATCTGCAACTGAATTCCAAGTAGTTGGGATGACATAGCCTTATTATTATTATTATTATTATTATTATTATTATTATTATTATTAAAGTGAGGTGTTTTAGTGGATAAAGACACTCATTGCTAACCCTGATGTCCTGAGTTCCATCTCTGGGACTCATATGACAGAAGGATAGACCAAGTCCAGTAAGTTGTTCTCTGACCTCCATACAAGTGTTCGGATGCACATACCTACACACTTGCACACACATAAATAAATTTAACAAAAGTTTTCAATTTCTTATAGGTATATAGCCCTTGTTCAGTGTTCCCACCTATCCTGTTCCATCCTTCCCTCCTCCCCATCTTTCTCCTTTGTTCTCCCAGGCAACTTTACTTCTACTTTCATTTAACATATGCATACATGATTTTATGACTATGTAGGAACCACAAGTGGGATAATATACATGGTATTTGTCTTGCTGAGACTGC
The DNA here is from genome assembly GCA_964023405.1 of Apodemus agrarius. Lineage (NCBI taxonomy): Eukaryota > Metazoa > Chordata > Mammalia > Rodentia > Muridae > Apodemus > Apodemus agrarius. The sequence goes on from OZ030028.1 coordinate 45,431,430, forward strand.
CTAGATTCATTCAATGTGATTATCTCTAGTTACATCCATTATCCTGCAGATGATGTTGACTTTATACTTCTTTATGACTGAGAAAAATTCTATTCTGCTGTGCTGGCCAGTTTATGTTAACTTGACACATGCTAGGATAATTTAGGGAAAAAAAAGAATCCTAATTGAGAAATTTTTTCTGTAGGACTGGCCTGTTGGCAAGTCTGTAAGGCATTTTCTTTATTGGTGATTGATGTAGGAAGTTCAATATCACTATGAGTAATGTCATATCTGGGCTGGCAATCTTGGGATGTATGAGAAAGCAGGCTGAGCAAGCCATGGGGAACAAGCCAGTTAAGAGAACTCCTCCATAACCTTTGTATCACTTTGTGCTTTGAGTTCTTGCTCTGACTTCCTTTGATGGTATAAGATGAAGTGTAATATGAAATAAACCCTGACCTCCCCAAGTTGCCTTTGGTTGAGGAACCTTTCTTTATTCTTCCATTTTGGATATCAAGGTGGTTTCCCTAACTTAACTATTATGAATAGTTAAGAAGTGGGGAAATAAACTTGTTCAAGTAACTCCATGATGAAAGCATATCCTTCCTTAAAGAGAGATGTTGGAGACCCATCTGCCACATTACCACAATGTAAGAGAGGGTCAATACCCAAAACATGGGTTGATTGGTGGATTAATTTCCCAATGCTCTCAGGCTGCAGACAAAACTGAAATAATTAGGAAAAATTGTTAGAAAATTTTTACAGGAGGAGGTGGATGGAAGGAAAAGATGCAGGTATGGGATAGCTTAGAATTCTGGTATTATAGAGCAAAGCATGGCAAGCAGATCCTCTAATCTCAGTGAAGAAATCCTCTAATCTCATTTTTATTATAAACACATAGTCTCTGAGGATACTGCACACTTAGACATTGTATTAAATTGCAAAAAAAAAAGGGCCAGATTAACAACCACTAAGCCAAGTGGAAATATCTGAGGAAAGGTAGCAATGAACCAGCACCTGAGAAGGTGAGGGACATGACTGAAGACAACAGCAGAGCCATTGTTAAGAGCTCCTTGCCTGCTAATAGGGAGAAGTGATCAGCATAAGTGTAAGTAAAGTCTGGGCACTTGCCGGGGAGGTTGGAGCTGCAAGAGCTGAGGGAAGGACCTGGGCATCAGTTGTTGGTGCAGGATACTGATGACTTCTTGCAGATCCAGAATTTCTTCAAAGAACAGTTGGTGTCATTCCAGCCATCATCTGTCAATTCTACACAGTCTTTCTCTGAAACATCTTTGGTTTCCCATGAGGTCCAATATTTGTTTTTAAAGCTGCAAAGCCCATGTATACTGTTAACCTGTGTCTCTCCCCTCATTTATGAAGTTTCAAGCTTTTGAAAATTCTTCATATCTTTGTCCTAGCTCAATAACTTGCTTAATGACTCTTCTGCCTAGTGTTGGAGAGCGAAGTCCTCTTCCTGAAGGGATGTTTATACACAGATTAGCTAATTAAGAATTAGCTAATTAAGAATTAGCTAATTCACATCCCAACAGCATTATTGGGCTTTTGTATTCTGGCTGCTATGCACCCACTTTAACCAAAACAGACAGAAGGAGATAGCTAGGAATAGAATCCACTGAAATGATTCAAACTGGCTAATCCAAACTTGGTTATCTGTGTTAATTTAGTCCTATCTACACAAACAATGATAAAGGCTCCTCTTTCTAGCCATGCTGTGGTTGAGGCTGGCACTTGTACATATAGTCACTCAAGGTGTAGCGTATACCCTCTTCTTTGGGAAACTGAGAGTCTAATCTTTTCAGTAGCAAACATAGCCAGAGGTATTGGCTTAATCATAGAGCAGATTCTTATTTTAGGATTTATTTTAAGTGTGTGTGTATGGGTGTGTGTGTGTGTGTGTGTGTGTGTACATTATTTGGGTCCCCTGAAGTTGGAGTAACAGAGGCAGTGAATTGCCTAACATGAGAGCTGGGACCCTAACACAGGTCCTGTGCAAAAACCATACATACATTTAATTACTAAACCACCTACTTAGATTTTAGATTCTTTATACCATGCTATATTTGTTTCTCAGACTCCAAGCTCTTCCTGAATTTCCACTACTAGGGTTTCAAAACCATCTTACCTAAACATAAGCATGTGCTCCCTTTCCACTCAGTTAACGACATATTTTTATATCTAGGGGATAAAAGCCCCAGGCAAGAATCTTTAGCATTGGAGTTTTAGACATCGGTCTGTCACCCCCATTCTACCCTTGTTTTTTGACCTACCTTGGTGACAGAGGTGAACCATCTACCCACTGCCATGAGCCTTCCTGTTTTATGTCTGAGAGCCCAATCCAGAGATGGCCTTTAATCATATACATCTTCTGTAGAAAAGCCTGAAAGAGGAGAAGAGTAATAGATATAGAGCTGAATACTTGAATTTCCATCCAGTAGAGTTTCTAGAAACTCTAGAGGGGAAGTTCTGTTTGCAGTCAGACCTTCTAGGTCTGACCATGATTTCTAAAATGTGTTCAGGAGATCTGAGTCCTCCCATGCCTGTGACTTGCACAGAGAAGTACACACTAGCATCTTGTCACATATACTTGTTTTTACTGCATGCTTCTCTAACTTGTGTGTTGTGAAAATGTCTAATTGGATTTTCACATGACTGAAAGTGTATAACCAGCACACAACAGAGTTTCACTCTACAAAGCAATTTATTAAGTATTAGCCAACCTATCATAGGCATTCTTTATATTTTCAAGTCTTCCTCCAACTCTTACGCACATGGTCAAGCACATGGTCGACTTGGTGTGTGTGTGTGTGTGTGTGTGTGTGTGTGTGTGTGTGTGTGTAAGGTATTTCTGATCCCCTAATTCACATCCTTCTTCTTTTCCCTCTTCCCTTGAAAATGTATGTCTAGCCATCCTAAACTACTTGTCCTGTAGTAAAATGCATACCCCCCTCTTTGCATCATAATTCCTCCTTCAAGACTTTGGAAACATTAGGGAAGATGGACAGAAAGAGCATAACCAGAGGTAGTGGACATCTGAGGTGAAATGGACAGAGCAATGCAGCTGCTTGTCTTACAAATGCTAATTATGTTCTCCCCTGTTTGCATGTAGCTTCTGGGAATCTGCCCTCAGCTGGTTCTGATTGGAAAATAAAAATGACAGCAGCCAATAGCTGGGAGGACAGACACAGGTGGAATTTTAGGATTCCAGGGCTTGGGACCAGGAAGAAAAGAGGGAGGAGATCTGCCATGCTTTAGGAGAGTGTGGAGAGTGGAATGACACAGAGGCCTTGATTGGGTAAAGAAGCAAGGAGAGCTCCCTGGGCTCTGGGACAAGAAAGTGTGGCCCAGAGGGAGCCACAAATGGAGTGACCAAGATGGAAGGTAGCAGTTAGTAAGTAGTAATTCAGAATTATCAGTGGGAGGTAGATTCTAGCAGCATAGAGGCTAGTCAGTTGCCTAGCTATTGTTCTGATTAAGGCATATTAAAATATAAAGTCTCTCTCTCTCTCTCTTTCTGTGTGTGTGTGTGTGAGTGTGAGTGTGTGTGTGTGTGTGTGTGTGTGTGTGTGTGTATTTCATTTGGGAACATAAACCACTGAGGTGAGTAGCAAACACTGTGATGAGATTTATTAATTAATAAAACAGAGCAATTGCACACATGAGCTCACAGTGGTTGCACAAGGTCAAGCCAGCCAAACTCTTAGCTTGGACAGGAGAGAGGCTCGTGGAGTCCCACCCTTATCTAAAGAACTATTTACAACTGGTAGATTGTAAAGAGAAAGAGTAAGTATTTTTAGACATGTAGCTCCTGAGAAAGTATCCATGCTCCAGTAGATATTCTTATGCTTATGGACATGTAGGCAGCACTAAGGGGACTCCATGACTTTAGAAAGAGAAAGTACATGGCATTGAAAGGGAAAAGTGTTAGTACAATAAGAAAGGAATTGGAAGGGGGTAATAGGTTTAATCAAGAAGCATGATATAATGCATGAAATTCTTAATAATAAAAAGATGCATGTCTCACTTCAGAATCAGACATACCTGCTCCTCATCATTTTCAATGATGATTAGTTGGGCCCCTACTTCCTTGCAAGCAATGAGAGAATCACTCCAGTTGCGTTTAGTTATGGAGAAAAAGTAACAATTTCCATGGAAAAGCATCCAGTCCCAGGAGCAGGGACGGCACAGGAGGTCTGTTGCAGAAGGATAGTTAGAATGAACCCATACTTGGTTGTCTGTATTACTGTGACTGATCAGCCTTTAAACCCTCCAGAGTCAGGGATCTCCAAGTACCATAGATGGGAGACATTACCCTCTCTAATTCCTGAGGATTGTCCTCATACTATAGGATCCAAGTGTCCTGCCTCCATCTCATCCATACTAGGAGAAGTAGGAGCTACATTCTCAGGAAACTGGAATAGTTGGATCCTGGAATAGTTATATGTATATTTTTTCTTGTGAACAATAAAGGCACTTTTGATATCATCCTGTATTTCCATTGCACATGCAAAAAAATACAGGAAATCCTGTATTCTCATTTCACATGAGACTTTAAAAGGTCAAAACTCAAGCAAAGTGTCCACACATGGATTGCCCATTAAGACCCTCAGACAACCAGTCTCTCATCACGCACCTATTCTAGTCTTCAGTTGCGTGAGTTTCTTGTAGATCTCCTCTTGATCCTGGGTGCAGGGAAACTTTGGAACTGTGCCAAGAAAAAAGAAACACCTATAGTGTCTCATGTTCTACATTGCTTATGTAGAAGCATTGTGTCTGAGAGCCAATTATTTGTTATAGAACGCTTGAAGAATAGGAATACTGGACTGAAGACATGACTTAATTGGTAAAGTACTTGCCTGCAGGCATGATGACCTGAGTTCAATTTTCCAGAACCTGCATTTTAAAAACCAGGCATGCTAGTGTATACTCATAATCACAGCTTTGGAGATTCAAGGGCAGATAGATTCTCTTAGCCAGCTAGACTAGCGTGCTTGATGACCTCAGAATGATAAAAGACCTTTTTTTTTCCAAAACGGTGGACAGAATCTGAGCAATGACTACTGAGACCATCTCTTGGCAATTTACATTATGCACACACATGTGTATGCTTACCTTCACAGGTCCATGTGCATGTAAATACACATACACATGTGTCTATGCACATACATGCACATAGACACATGAGAGAGAGAGAGAGAGAGAGAGAGAGAGAGAGAGAATCTTGCCACCCAGAAAAGATAGCAAGTGAAGTCAAGACCCTCCCCTATCCCTTTTCCATTTCTCTTTCTCTATAGGTTGAAGAGTTCCGATATATGCTTAGAAGCCACAGAAGAATCAGGTTCCATTTTCAGTCTTGTCATCCTTCTAAATCTGTTTTCATTACCCACCTACCCCCAAATAGCATTAAGATCCCAGGTACTCAGGGCTGTCTGACCTTGGAGAAGAAATGCCACAAGGACTCCAGAGAAGAGAATGAAGAAAAGCAGCTGCAGCACCAGGGGGACCACACCATGTCTCACACACCCTGTGGAAGAGAAGGATGGGATTTCAGCAAATGTGTCCTTGCATTGTCTGGGCCTAGGGATACACAAGCCACCAGCATACTTCTGCCCAGATACAGACTTTAGGACTTAAGGATTTTAGGACTTAAGCTTCCAGGTTCCCATAGCCCAAAGTCTAGGTCTCAACAGTCCAGGACCCATGACTGCAGAATTCCATCTTGCATTTCATTGGAACAAGTATGCAGGAACTATTTACTTTCTCCTTAACCCATTTGTGCACTGAATTCAAAACTCTTTGGTCCAGAAGCTATCTGGAATTTAAAGCACAACACTGGTCATGAGTTTCACATGTGTTCAACCCTGAGGAGGAAAAATAAGAGCCTGGCCAGATTGTTCTTGGTTACTCACTATAAATTGATGGTAAAACCCATTGCTGAAAAGACCACACAGTTTGATCACAGGACATGGAAAAATCTAACTGGCAGTGATCTGGAAACTTCCTCCACACTAACTAGTTTCCATAGTTCAGGAAGATTCTGTGTAGGCTTCTCAGGTAGAAAAGCCATCAACAGTCTCATCTAGCTATGAACCATGAGAGCTACAGTGATGACTAATGTGGCAAGATATGACCACTGACATAACAGTGGAGGAATCTTATGCCCTTTCTGAATAAATTAAAAGTCTGCTTCACAAATGGAACTCATGCCTGGCAATCTAGCAAAAAAATGTGTACTGAGTAGTTCTGAGGCCCTAGAGGTGATCTAATTATTTTGACAAGTGGGCACAGTATCAAACTGTCTTCTAAATACTCTATACTCATAGATTAGTGTATCTCTCAGCTATCATCAGATAACTTTGTTTGGTAGTGAATTATGGTTAATGCTGAGACCCAATAACTGGTTAAAGTGCAGAAAATGAGTGTCTGTGGAGTGCTCAGCTACAAATGGGACACCTACATCATAACTGCCCCCACAAGGTGAAGGAAATACAGAGAAAGAGAGGTTAGAAGGACTGGAGTAAAATAACTTCTGGACATGACAGGACCATTTCACTCATGAACAGCAGCTGTGGTTTCTTGCACAAGACCTGAACAAGACTGAACCAATCAACATTCCAGCATGAATGTGAACTCATGAGCTCACACCACTACTTGCGGAGCTATTGACAATTAAGCTGCTAGGGGATGGAGAGCCAGTGTTCTTCAGAGTTTGTCTCCTGGTAGGTTGGCCAGACACCAGTGGGTAGTCTCATGCCCATGTGCATGTGAGCAGCACTAATTGGTGACTGTAGATTCTTTTAAAGTTATACTCACCAATATCACCTTTCACATCTGTCACTTCATCATAGATAGGCTCCTCACACTGGGAACTGGAGACACTGAAAACTGAGCCAAAAAATGAAGAAGATAATGCTTATCTCTGGTGAACCAGTAATGAAAATGTGAAGCATACACAGTAGAATTTTATTCGGTTGTAAATAAAGATCGTTTGTAAGAAATTATTGAATCTGGAAAATATAATAATAAATGTCGTAGGCAGCAGAGAACAAGATCCTGTCTCAAGGTAAAAGGTGAGCACTGTCTTCCACAATTGCACTGTATTTTATTTGCACACACACTTACTCAAACACACCATTACACTCATGCATTTACACACTCACACACTTTTAAGTGCATAAAATTCAAATGTCAACTTCCCATCCATCATTTTTCACCCCAATGTCATATTTTAGTCCACTATCTAGGACCTAGACATCTGGATTTCTAAACTCTGCTTCCCTAGACACAGGAATTTAGAGGAACAATCTTTATTAAAAAAAACCAAAAAACAAAACAAAACTTCCCACAGAAAACAGGTAGATGGGGGAAACTGCCTCTTATCCCTGTTGTACCTGGAAAGCTATAAAGTTCAAAAGTTGGCTGGAGCCCAGAGTCTTTAGAGGAAGGTCTGATGCCACTGGTCTTCAGCCCCTGCTCAGATTGAGAAGAACATCAGTAAAGAGCCAAGAAGAGATCTGAATGGTTCCAGTGGAGCTCCCACAATTCCATCCCATGCTTATCCAGTGGGGCTATGCTCACCCTGACTTTCTTGGAGTTGCTCATGATCACTGCTGTCCCTCAGTGTGCAGGACTCCTGGAAAATAGCTTTCAATTGTAACACCCAGTTACTCAGTCCCCAAATGTACCCTCAGGAAGACAAATAAGGAAGTGGGTTCTACACTGAAAGAGATAGAGTGGAGGTTGAGCTTCTTGAATGGCATGGTACTTACTAAATATTCTAGAAAATTGGTCTGAGAAAATTTGACATCTTTATCCGAAAGAACTACTTCACTCATGGCATGACCAAGGTGTGGGTTGCCTTTAACAATTTCAATATTATTATTCTGAAATAACAATCTTTGTTGTCTCTCCACTATAATAGAAGGGGGGTCAAGCAACTCTCTGAGCCTTTCATAAATGCCATCTATTCCAACTAGTGTCCCTTATTCATGGTGATTTCTGTTCATTGAATCATTGTTGCTGAGAGTTACTTAGTGCCTGATATCTTCAGCCATGTTTGTAGCTGCTTTCCTCTGCTCATTCATTTAATTTCCCCACACTGATAGTTAATCCACTGCCTACTTAGCAGGTAAGGAGAACCAAAGAACAATAAGTCAGAATTCATTCTATCAGCTATGTGGCTCCTTTATGGGAAATGCAGAGTTTATTTCTTTTCTTGTTTTTTTTTTTTAAAGACAACTTTTCTTCATTCTTTGACAATTCCATACATGTATACAATTCATCTCTATAATATCAACACCCAACCTCCCCGTTCACTCATCCAGGTTAGCCCATATACCTCCTTCCTACTTCCAGGTCCTCTTGTCTTTCTTTTTTGTAACACACTAAGTTAAGTTAGTGTTGTTTTCTGCTAAAATGACTGGTCCAGCTGACTTGATCTTGTCCAAGACTTAATGCAAGTAACCATAGCTATTATGAATTCACAAGTGCAGTGGCCATGTTTCATCCAGAAGACAGATTTCACAGCACTTCTCCAGCCTCTGGATCTTACATTTTTTTCTCCCTCTCTTTCTTATATAAGCCTGTGATAGTTGATATACAAGTTGCATTTATGACTGAACTCTGGGCAGTTACTTATTCTAGGCACTTTGACCAGCTATGAGTCTTGGGCATTGTTTCTCCTGAACAAAAAGGCTAAACAGCACAAACATATATATATATATATGTATATATACACATACACACACATGAGTATTTTTTTTTTTTTGGTTTTTCGAGACAGGGTTTCTCTGTGTAGCCCTGGCTGTCCTGGAACTAGCTCTGTAGACCAGGCTGGCCTCGAACTCAGAAATCCACCTGCCTCTGCCTCCCAAGTGCTGGGATTAAAGGCGTGCGCCACCACCGCCCGGCCACACATGAGTATTTAAAATGTGTTTTTGCAAAACAACAGTATTATGTTCCCCTGTTCGAGAATATGACTTCATGGGACATGGGCTTTTGACCATATTTACAATGCCATGGATGAAATGCCTAATGTAGAGCAGACCTCATATCCAACCAGAAAGCAGTGTATTACTCCTGTAACCTTCTGGCCACTATTGCACTAGTGGAAAAATTTTCAAGAATATTATGATGTACATAGATATTGTGACAAATGTCAGGAGACATGAACAGTGTGCATACTATTTTCCTTAAAGTACCTGCCTTCAATGCTGCCAGAGTGCCAATAAAATTTCAATGTGAACTTCAGGTGAGTACACAGCTTTATTCAAACCACAGCACTTTTACAATCTGCTCCCTCAAATGCATGTTCTTCCATAAGTGCAATTATTTGATCGTAATGGTCTACAAAGCCTTTTTGTTTCAACTCCAACTCAAAAGCCCCAAAGACCAACTGTTAGTCTATAAAACAAAAACAAAAATTTTTAAATTATAATGGTGATGCTACCACATCCAAGAATCCTGTATACTTTATCCTGCTAGCTGCTCCCTGACCTTAAGACCCAATACTTGGAAGATGACAATTGATTAAACGAACAAACAAAAAACCCAAAACAAAATACCAAAACCCAAGTAAGATTTATTTAAGGGATAATCATTTGAGAAGAGATTGTTAGCTTTCTGATATAGTGACAGAATTGTGGCTCATTGTTTCAGATGTTTCAGTCTGTAGTCCTGTGATGTGTCTGGCTTGTTATGAGGGAGAACATCATGACTAGGAAGGAGCATGTGGTGGAACACAGATGCTCAACTCATGACAGCCTGCAAGGAAAACAGTGGTAGTGGTAGTGGTAATGGTGGCGGTGGTAGTGGTGGTGGTGGTGGTGGTGGTGGTGGTGGTGGTGGTGATGATGGTGATGGTGATGACAACGATGATGATGATTACTACAATGGTGACAATAATGATGAAGGTAAGGAGAAAGAGAAGAAGGAAAAAGAGCTGCAGACACAAGGTGAAGAGTGATTTTAACCTCTGGATAGGCACAAGGCACTCAGAAATTTTGACATCTCTCAACAACTTTGAAGATACCAACTCAGAGTGGGGACCAGATTTGATATAAGTTAGGCTCACAAGAGCACAACCAGTGATACAGCAAAAGCTGTTTACCCAGGATGGGATTAGATCAAACTTTACATTTGTTTCCACAGGTGGGTAGGAAGTTCTATATCCTATAGCAACTTCAACATAAGTTAAGGACATAGGGTGGGAATAGGATCTGATTCTGATTAAAACCCACCTGTATGTGCAGCACTGAGGGAGTGTTCCACATCTCATAGAACCCTAGAATTTAAGAAAATGGACCTAACAGATGTCTGCAGAACATTTTACCCAGGCATTAAAGAACTGTCTTAATTATGGTTACTCTTGCTGTGATGAAACACCATGATCAAAAGAAACTTAAGGAGGAAAAGCTTTGTTTTGCTCACAGTTTCATATTTCAGTCACAGTTCATCATGAGAGGCAGTGAGGGAACAGAGATATATAGGACAGCAACCTGGAAGCAGGAACTGATGCAGAGGCCATAAAAGAATACTAATCACTGGCTTGTTCACCATGGATTCCTCAGTCTTCTTATAGAACCAAGGAGCATCAGCGCAGGGATGGCACAAATATAAATGTCAACAAAAAGTATCTTGGTGTGACTCTAACCAAACAAGTGAAAGATCTGTATGACAGGAACTTCAAGTCTTTGAAGATAGAAATCCAAGAAGACCTCAGAAAATGGAAAATTTTTCCATGCTCTTGGATTGGCAGGATTCATATAGTAAAAATGGCCATCTTGCCAAAAGCAATCTACAGATTGCTTCCCCATCAAAATCCCAACTCAATTCTTCATAGAGTTAGAAAGAGCAATTCTCAAATTTATTTGGAATAACAAAAACCCAGGATAGCTAAAACTATTCTCAACAGTAAAAGAACTTCTGGGGGAATCAGTATCCCGGACCTCAAGCAATACTACAGAGCAATAGTGTTAAAAAGCTGCATGGTATTGGTACAATAACAGGCAGGTAGATCAATGGAATGGAATTGAAGACCCATAAATGAACCCACACACCTATGATCACTTGATCTTTGACAAAGGAGCTAAAACCATCCAGTGGAGAAAAGATAGCCTTTTCAACAAATGGTGTTGGTTCAACTGGTGGCTAGCATGCAGAAGAATGCAAATCAATCCATTCTTATCTGTTTGTACTCAAGTCCAAGTGGACCAAGGACCTCCACAGAGGTTCTTGACACACTGAAACTAATAGAAAAGAAAGTGGGGAAGAGCCTCGAGCACATGGGCATAGGGTAAAATTTCCTGACCAGAACAACAATAGCTTATTCTCTAATATCAAGAATTGACAAATTGGACCTCATAAAGTTACAAAGTTTCTGGAAGGCAAAGGACACTCAATAGGACAAAATGGCAACCAACAAATTGGGAAAAGATCTTTACCATCCCTACATCCAACAGAGGGCTAATATCCAATATAGATACAATAGGGGAACTGTTAGATCAGACACTGAGGAAATGACAGAAATTTTTAGCACATACTTTAAAAATCATATTCCAGATCTACATCTTTCAGTCCATACAGCTACCTGTAATCTTTGATCAGAACCCCACTCCCAATATCACAGCTCTGTCTGCCTCCAGGGAGGCCTGCTGTTATCTATAACAAGTCTCAGAGGCCTGCTACTCCCAGGGTCTATCAGGCCAGCCAATGCTTGAGACAATGAGATGGCTAAAGGCAAGTGAAAGAACATAAACAACAAAGCCAGTGTAATATGGCACCGTCAGAAACCAGCTCTCCTACTACAGCAAGACCTGGATATTCACACACCTGAAGAGCAAGAATGTGACCTTAAATCTCATCTGATGAAGATAACAGAGACCTTTAAAGAAGAAATAAATAAATCCCTTAAAGAAATACAGAAGGCCACAATCAAACAGATAGAAGCCCTTAGAAAGGAAACAAATTCCGTAAAGAAGTACAGAAAAATACAATCAAACAGATGAAGGAAATTAATAAAACTCCAAGACCTGAAAATGGAAATACAAGCAAGAATGAAAACACTAACTGAGGCAAACCAGATATGGAAACCTAGGTAGAGAACAGGAACTACAGACACAAGCATCACCAACAGAATACAAGAGATTTAAGAGAGGAACTCAGGTAAAGAAGATACAATATAAAAATTTGATTTATCAGTAAAGAAAATGCCAAATGTAAAAAGTTACTAACAAAAGAAAAACCACGGAATTTGGGATATTATGTCAACACCAAACCTAATAAGAATAAGAGTAGGAAAAGAAGATTCCCAGTTCAACACTCAGAAAATATTTTCAAAAACATCAAGAAAACAAAACCAAAAAATCAACCAACCAACCAAATAAACAAACAACAAGAATAAGTAAACAAATTTCTGTAACTTAAAGAAAGAGATAGCTATAAACAGAAGAGAAGGTATCAGAATACTAAATAGATTGGACCAGAAAAGAAAATCCTCCCTCCACATAATAATCAAAGCACTAAAAGTACAGAACAAAGAAAAAATACTAAAATCTGCAGGGGAAAAAACAAGCAACATATAAAGGCACAACTATCAGAATTATACCTGACTTCTCAACAGAGACACCAAAAACCAGATGGGTCTGAACAGATGACTTGGAGCCCCTAAGAAATGACAGATGTCAGCCCAGACTTCTATACCCAGCAAAACTTGCAATCACCATAGATGAAGAAACCAAGATGTTTCATGACAAAAGCAAACTGAAACAATATCTTTCCACTAATCCAGACCTACAGAGGAAATGACAAGAAAAACTCTAACACAAGGAGAGTAACTACACTGAACGAAACACAAGATAGTATCCAAATTAACAAAATGCAAAATTAAAGGGGGGACATAACTACAGAAACTGAAGAAATTTAAAAAAATCTTCAGATCTTATTACAAATGTATATACTCAACAAAACTAGCAAAGGTAGATGAAATGGATGATTTTCTAGACAGATACCACATACTAAATTAAATCAAGATAATGTAAACTGTATAAACAGTTCCATAACCCCTAAGGAAATAGAAGCAGTCATTAAAAACTTTCCAACCAAAAAAAAAAAAAAAAAAAAAAAAAAAAAAAGCCCAGGGCCAGATAGTTTTTGTGCAGAATTCTACCAGACCTTCAAACAAGGTAAATACCAATACGCCTCAAACAATTCCACAAAATAGAAACAAAGAAACACTACTGAATTTATTCTAAAAAGCCACAGTTACTCTGATTCCTAAATCAAAGACCCAACAAAGAAAGAGAATTTTATACCAATTTCACTTATGAATATTGATACAAAAATATTCAATAAAATTCTACCAAATCCAAGAACACATCAAAACCATCATTTACCATGATCAAGTAGACTTCACCTCAGTAATACAGGGATGGCTCAATATACAACAATCCATCAACATAATCCACTATATAGACATGGAAGGAGAAATTCTCAACTTCATGCGAGAAAAACAAAAATCTGATATAAAAGCACTTCTGGGAAAATCATCATCCCTTACCTCAAGGGATTGTCAGTTGATGGAATAGAATTGAAGACTCAGAAATAAAAACACACATACCTATGGACTCTTGGTCTTTGACAAAGAAGACAAAACCATATAGTTCAACAAATGCTGATGGTCTAACTGGAGGCCTGCATGTAGAAGAATGAAAATTGATCCATATTTATCACCATGTATCATCATTATACAAAGCTCAAGTCCAAGAGTATCAATGACTGCAACATGAAACTAGTTAGACTGAATCTAATAGAAGAGAAAGTGGGAAATAGCCTGGAACACATTGCCACAGGGGAAAATTTCCTGAACAGAACACCAATGGCTCAGGTTCTAAGATCAACAATTGACAAATGGGACCTCATGAAACCAAAAATCTTCTGTAAGGCAAAGAACTCTGTCAATAGGACAAAATGGCAACCTACAGATTGGGAAAAAAATCTTCACTAACCCTACAACCAATAGAGGACTAATATTATTTATATATATATCAAGAAACTGGACTCCAAAAAAAACTCCAAATAATCCAATAAAAAAAATGGGGTAAAGAGCTAAACAGAGAATTCTCAACAGAATCTTGAATAGCCAAGAAACAGTTAAAGAAGTGTTTAATACCCTTAATTATCAGGGAAGTGCCAATCAAAATGACCCTGAGATTCCACCTTACACCAATCAGAATGGCTAAGATAAAAAACTCAATTGACAGTGTTAGTTCCGAGACCTGTGACGTCATATAGGTGACAGCTAGCACTGCAAGTATAGGCCTGTTACCAAGGCAATGGCAGCCATATACCCAGAATTCAATGGGCCTACCTTTTTACCTGAAATTTACATTACCACTCATATATAATGGGTAGCATTTCTTCCTCTTGCTCTCTTTTTCTCTTTCCTTCCTTTCCTGCCTCCTTCCTGCCCGCTGCACCTTTACCCCATCTTAAATAAAGCCATGTGGAACTGTCTGGTGTGGTCTGGTCCCTCATTGCGGCCCACATCTCCACCGCTTCTCCGCTGCAGACAAAGGCCCGCGTGGCGGGCATACAAGTGACTCTCATGGGCTGCAGGTCACCGAACTGCGTGGAAAAACCAACAGACAGCACATGCTGGTGAGGATGTAGAGAAGGAGGAACACTCCTCCATTGCTGGATTGCAACTGGTACAACTATTAGGGTTCTGTCTAAGCTCCACCCCACAGTTACCTGGCAACAGCCAGGTATGCCCCTCCCCACAGTTAGCTGGCAATAGCCAGGTAGGCCTGGCCTACTATAAAGGGGGTTGCTCACCCCCTCCTCTCTCTCTTATCTCTCTCTTACATCTCACTCTCAGCTTCTCTCTTGCCCCCTCTTGGATTCTCCTCCCCTCCCCCCTCTCTCCACGTGGTCATGGTCAGCCTCTGCTTCTCTCTCCCTCTTTCTGCCTTTCTCTGCCTCTACTACCCCCCTTAACTCTCATCCCATGCCCTGAATAAACTCTATTCTATACTATGCTGGTATGTGTCTGGTCCCTTACGGGGAAGTGATGCCTCTGCATGGGCCCACTGAGGCACCTACTTCTCCCACAGTGCCATAGAACATATTCTCAAACATCTTTCTCTTTTTATGATCACAACATAAAACATTTCCACTCTGGAAATCAATCTGGAGGATCCCCAGAAAATTAGAAATAGTTCCACCTGAAGACCCAGCTATACCACTCCTGAGCTTTTGCTGTTGTGCAGCTTTGGTCAAATTGGGTACACACAGAAGGAGAGCTGGGGCTGAAAGCGAATGGACAGGGGAGAGGAATAATGAAGCCAAAACAAAGTTCTGATCAAGGCTCAGTGTTTAATATCTTAACTCTTAAACACACGTGGGGAAAACCAGAGACCAGTTCTTTGTTCTGGCTCAGTTGAGATGCAAAGTGAGCTCAGCAGGTGGTTGACTCCTCAAGGCTCTGGCAGGAAAATGCAAATGCAGTGAGGTCAGGAGCTGTCTTCAGCCAGGCTGTAAAAACTGTTGAAGGATTTGCCAACTCAAGGCTGGGGGAAAGGAAGGGTACACTGGGCATATATCTTAAGGACATGTGTGCCACTATGTTCATAGCAGCTTTATTCATAATAGCCAGAAGCTATTTGGGAGAGGAAATGGGGAAGGGGGGAAAAGGTTGGGGGATTAGGTGTAAGGAGAGCAGCAGAGAGAGAACAGAAATTGGCAGTGAGCAGAAAAGGCATCTCTAGGATGTTCAGAAACCTGGGCTGGGAGCAAGCAGCAGAAAGTCTATAGGGGTGATTTTTGTGAGATGCCTAGTAGTGGGAGATATGGTACCTGAAGTGGCCACTGTCTATAGTCAGACCGAACTCCCAGTGGAGGGATAAATGCCACAAAATCTTTGACCCAAAATGTGTCCTGCCTACAAGAGACAAAGATGTAGTAGAGACAGAGTGAATAGCCAACCAACGACAAGAAACAATCCCAGAAATCAATAATGGTATTTAAATATGCTTGCAGACAGGATCCTAGCATAACTGTCCTGTGAGAAAGGTCCACCTATGAAAACAGATGTAGAAATCTACAGCTGAACATTAGTTGGAGCTTGGGGAGTCTTGTGGAAGAGTTGGAAGAAGGATTGAGTGAGGGACCTGAAGAAAATAGGGACTCCACAGGAAGACCAACAGTTTTAATTAACCTGGACCCTTGGACTCTGAGCTTCCAGAGTATGAATTGTTAGATCTCTAAAATGGGGAGAACCCCACGAGATAGGGAGACCCCCGTACTCAAGTCTCAGGATAAAGCGACGCCCAAAGAATCAGCCAAAGACCGTCTCGCTGCAATCACATGAGGTCTTTATTGGAATTCCAGTATACTGGGATCGATTCATAACCGCGCAGGGTCAGAGATCGATCCCTCGTATCTGGCGCAAAGAGTATTTGAAACCAAAAAAATCACAGAAGGGGGAGGGGTTGGGGGAAGTTAGATAAGGAAGTTACACATAGATCATGAGGCAATTCATCCCTGAGGACCAGGTGTAGCTGCATTCCACAAGATGGAGTAACTGCATTCCGCAAGGTGGATTAACTACATTCTGCAAAATGGATTAACTGCATTCTGCAATAGGTTGGGCAAGCATCAACTGTTGGTCCTGAGACCTATGACGTCATATAGGCGACACTAATGCGGCCCTGCAGGTTTATTCCTGTTACCAAGGCAACGGCCACCATGTACCCATAATTCAATAGGCTCACCGAGCCCACCTGTAATTTGAATAATAATGCCTATAAGAAGGAGCAGCTGCCCTTTCTCTTTCTCTTTTTCTTTCTGCTCATTGCCCCAGCCTTCCCCTCACCCCGTTCCCCTTTGTATCCCCATTTAAATAAACCCGCGTGGAGTACTTGGTCTGGTCTAACTGCTTCAGCCCACACCTCCCGGCTCCACCGCGAGCGCCGCGCATCGTGCCTGCCGCCTGCGGATCCCAGCTTCGCGGACCAGGCGACTTGGGGCCGCGGTTCACTCCGGCCGCCGGCCGCCCGCGCTGGAAAAACCAACATCAACTATCTATAGAATGCAGAATAACCTTTGTGGTTAGATAGTTCCTGGAATAGGGGTCAGAAAGGGTAGGAATTACAGAGTTACAAAATGGTAGCGCTTTGGCCTTTTAAAGCAGGATTTTCTGGGGGTAAATAAAATTTTGAGGCAGAATCTTTCAGAATCACCAACCAAAGAGTGAGCATGGGCTAGACCTAGCATCCCCCTCACCAACATATGTAGCAGATATGCAGCTTGGTCTTCATGCAGGTCTTCCAAAAACTAGAGCAGGGACTGTCTGTTGGTCGAGACCTGTGACGTCATATAGGCGACAATTAGCTCTGCCCCGCAAGCATAGGCCTGTTACCGAGGCAACGGCCACCATGTACCCAGAATTCAATGGGCCTACCTTTTTACCTGTAATTTAAATTACCACCCATATAAAAGGGTAGCGTTTCTTCCCCCCTCTCTCTTTCTCTTCATTCCCTGCCTTCTTCCTACCCGCTCACCTGTACCCCCATCTTAAATAAAGCCACGTGGAGCTGTCTGGTCTAATCTCTCATTGCAGCGGCCCACATCTCCCCGGCTCCTCCCCCGCGGCTCGAGGGGTGGACATACAGGTGGCTCACATGGGCTGCAGGTCACCGAACTGCGTGGGAAAAACCAACACTGTCCCTCAATCTGCTAACCACCTATGAATCCAGTTCCCCAAACTGGGCCTCCTTGTCTGGCCTTAGTGGGAGAGGATGCACCTAGTCCTGTAGTGACCTGATTGTCAGGGTACAGTGATACCCATGGGAGCCCTCACCCTTCTCAGAAGAGATAGGGAAGGGTCAATAGGGGCAGGAGCTGTGTGATTGGGATATTGGGAAGAGGGGGTGCCTGACTTTGGGATGTAAATTGGATGAATGAATGAATGAATGAATGAATGAATGAAATGGAAAAAACAGTTCCATCTCAACTGAACAGTGGGCTGAAAAAGTGATGGGGATGCTGCTGCAGATCACTGAAGACTTATTTGAGAATGTGATAACAATGGCTTCTCAGCTGGCTTGGGGATGCAAGCCTAGTACTCTGGATGTGAAATGCCTCCAGCTTCATACAGAGTCCCAGTGGAAATTGTAGATCCCAGGATTTGTTTCAAAGGAATTATGGACCAACAAAAACATTTGGACCATAGAAACTGACAAAGAGGGGGACTCACATTGATCCAGAAAACAACCAAGAAACTGTAGGAAGCCACGTTCGCCATTACAAGATGGCGCTCATTTCCTGTGATGAATCAGCGATGTGCTGTTGTTACTCCACTCCACACCCTACTACGCATGCGTGGGTAGAGGTTTGGCAGGCCGCAGCTCAGTCCTGGAGCATGCTAATGAGGCATCGTGGCATGCACCAATCAGGTAGAAACACATCCAGCCTAGGCCTATTTAAGTAGCACCATTCCTTTTTTCTGGGTCTTTCCGCCTTTGCAATCAACCCCACAATAAACGTCTGTGGAAGGATCCTGATTGTCTCGTGTCATTCTTGCTGGCAAGATAGACGCGACCTACAAGAAACAACAGAGAGAGGTCAGAGGATGAACAACATATGTTTGGAGATACTTGAACTGAGTCCCCAGCTATTCCATCCTTGGGATTTTTTAAAATGCTTATCAGAGAAACATATATTTTGTAATAACCATGAATAAATATCTATAATGACTAAGAAAATCTGCCAAAATAATAAAGTCTCCAATCCAAGTTCTGTTTATCCCTGCCACCAAAAAGGAGTAATATAGTCCGAGATTTTATTTGTAGATTATTATATAAGTAATTGTATGCAGAAGAGAGTATTATGGTTGTACTGGGTGAGAAAGTGTTGGCAAGTTTGCAGATTTGTTTCTTTCCTCTACCCCTTGTTCCTGAACTTTATTTGCTTTTCCAGAAGAAAAAAAGAAATGGAAAGAACATGAACTTGGGTGGGAGGTGGGAGAGGGTCTGGAAGGGCTTAACGAAGAGAAATAATACTATCAAAGTATGTTGTATAATTTTTTTTTAAAAGTCATGAAACATAATAAAAGTTTAAAAATTTAAACACTAATAAAGAGCAGAGTAATAGGGAAAAAACCATTAATCCATAGCAGTAGTTGGCTATAATGCTTTGGTGGGTAATAGGCACACACCTGCCCAGGAGCTATCTGGATTCTTGAATGGAACACACACACACACACACACACACACACACACACACAAGCTAATTTTACTTAGCAGTTTTAATAATTCCTATGACTAGCACTAGCACACATTTCTCTCCTGTAATCCTGACTTAACACCCTCTAATTCTTTTTTTCTATATTCTTTGTTTACATTCCAAATGATTATCCCTTTCCCAGTTCCCCCCCCCATAAGTCCCATAAGCCCTCTTCCCTCTGCCCATTCCCCAACCAACCCCCTTCCACTTCTCTGTCCTGGCAATCCCCTACAATGCTGCATCAAGCCTTCCCAGAACCAGGGCCTTCTCCTTCCTTCTTCTTGGGAATGATTTGATCTGTGGTTGTGTCTTGGGTATTCAGAGCTTCTGGGCTAATATCCACTTATCAGTGACTGCATTCCATGTGTGTTCTTTTGTGAATGAGTTACCTCACTTAGGATGATATTTTCTAGTTCTAACCATTTGCTAAGAATTTCATGAATTCATTGTTTTTAATTGCCGAATAGTATTCCATTGTGCAAATATACCACATTTTCTGTATCCATTCCTCCATTGAGGGACATCTTGGTTCTTTCCAGCTTCTGGCTGCTATAAATAAGGCTGCTATGAACATAGTGGAGCATGTGTCCTTATTGCATGCCAAGGAATCCTCTGGGTATATGCCCAGGAGTGGTATAGCAGGGTCTTCTGGAAGTGTCATGCCCAGTTTTCTGAGGAACCACCAGACTGATTTCCAGAGTTGTTGTACCAACTTTCATTCCCACCAGCAGTGAAGGAGTGTTCCTCTTTTTCCACATCCTCACCAATACCTGCTGTCTCCTGAGTTTTTAATCTTAGCCATTCTGACTAGTGTGAGGTGAAATCTCAGGGTTATTTTTATTTGCATTTCTCTAATGACTAATGATGTTAAACATTTTTTAAGGTGCTTCTCAGCTATTCTAAGTTCTTCAGGTGAAAATTCTTTGTTTAACTCTGTACCCCATTTTTAATAGGGTTATTTGGTTCTCTGGAGTCTAACTTGAGTTCTTTGTATATATTGGATATTAGTCCTCTGTCAGATATAGGGTTGGTGAAGATCTTTTCCCAATTAGTTGGTTGCTGTTTTGTCCTTCTGACAGTGTCCTTTGCCTTACAGAAACTTTGTATTTTTATGAGGTCCCATTTGTCAATTCCTGATCTTAGAACATAAACTATTGGTGTTCTGTTCAGGAACTTTTTCCCTGTGTCCATGTCCTCAAGGGTCTTCCCCAGTTTCTTTTCTATTAGTTTCAGTGTGTCTGGTTTTATGTGGAGGTCCTTGATCCACTTGGAGTTGAGCTTAGTACAAGGAGATAAGAATAGATCAATTTGCATTCTTCTGCATGCTGACCTCCAGTTGAACCAGCACCATTTGTTGAAAAGGCTATCTTTCTTCCACTGGATGGTTTCAGCTCCTTTGTCGAAGAACAAGTGACCATAGGTGTGTGGGTTCATTTCTGGGTCTTCAATCCTATTCCATTGATCTACCTGCCTGTCACTGTACCAATACCATGCAGTTTTTAACACTACTGCTCTGTAGTACTGCTTGAGATCCAGGATACTGATTCCCCCAGAAGTTCTTTTACTGTTGAGAATAGTTTTAGCTATCCTGGGTTTTTTGTTATTCCAGATGAATTTGAGAATTGCTCTTTCTAACTCTATAAAGAACTGAGTTGGGATTTTGATTGGGATTGCATTGAATCTGTAGATTGCTTTTGGTAAGATGGCCATTTTTACTATATTAATCCTGCCAATCCATGAGCATGGAAGATTTTTCCATTTTCTGGGGCCTTCTTCAATTTCCTTCTTCAGAGAGCTGAAGTTCTTGTCATACAAGATCTTTCACTTGTTTGGTTAGAGTCACACCAAAATACTTTATATTGTTTGTGGCTATTGTGAAGGGTGTCATTTCCCTAATTTCTTTCTCAGCCTGCTTATCCTTTGAGTATAGGAAGGCTACTGATGTTCTTAAGTTGATTTTATAACCAACCACTTTGCTGAAGTTGTTTATCAGCTGTAGAAGTTCTCTGGTGGAGTTTTTTGGGTCACTTAAGTACACTATCATAGCATCTGCAAATAGTTATAGTTTGACTTCTTCCTTTCTAATTTGTATCCCTTTCACCTCCTTATGTTGTCTAATTGCTCTAGCTAGAACTTCAAGTACTATATTGAAAAGATACGGAGAGAGGGGGCAGCCTTGTATAGTCTCTGATTTTAGTGAACGCCCTCTAATTCTATATTTTATCTTTGCTGCCCTGGCTCCTTCTGGGCAGATTCCTAGTCTTTGCTGACAAAGACACTTCTCAGTAGCCCTTCTGGGGATCTCATTCCTTCTCACCTACATTTCAGATGATTTTCCTTCCGCAGCTCTAAATCTGATCATGTCTTAATCATGCTGATTCTTCTCCTCATCCCTAGCCTGCTCAAGTTCAATGGTCCTGTCTCAATCTACTTGCCTAGCCATTGGCCTCTGACTCTTTATTGATTGATCAAAAACCAATTGGGGACAAATACCTTCAGCATTTGGACAAGCAGATTCATTATTTGGGGTCCAGATTAATTCAAAGCATTAGAACCAATCCTCAACACTAACCATAATCCTCCACAAAGATATATTCAAGGGCAGAAACCACAAAATCACCTCATTAGATACAGAAGAAAACCTTCAAAACAATTCAACATCTTTCCATTATAAAAAGTTCGGAGAGTCTAGGGATGGAGGCAACACATCACACCATAGTAAAAGCAATATATAGTAAACCAACAGTAAACCTAATCCTAAGTGGATAAAAATGAAGTATTTTGACTAAAATCAGAAACAAGACAATGATGTCCCTCTCCCTATTCCAATTCAAGATGGCATGGTATAGAAATAGAGAGGTTGATCAATGGAATCAAACAAAGATCCAGAAATAACTCTATATACATATGGACACTTGATATTTGTTAAAGAAGCCAAAAACCATACAATGGAAAACAGAAAGCATCTTCAAGAAATGGTGCTGGTCTAACTAGATGTCTGAAAGTAGAAGAATGCAAATAGTTCCATATTTATCAACCTACATAAAACTCATGTCCAAGTAAATCAAGGACCTCAACATAAAATCAGATACATTAAATCTCATAGACGAGAAAGTTGGAAACATCCTTGAACACATTGGTACAAGAGACAATTTTCTGAGCAGAACATCAATTTCTCAGTCTCTAAGACCAACAATTAATAAAGAGGGCCTCATGAAATTGAAAAGCCTCTGTAAGGCAAAGAACTTTGTAAATAGGACCAAACAGCAGCCTACATATCAGAAAAGTTCTTCACTTACCTCCACATCCAACAGAGGGTTAATATTCAAAATATATTAAGAATTTAAGAAGCTAGACCGAAAAAAAGAACAAATAACCAAATTAAAAATGGGCTCAGAGCTAAACAGAATTCTCAACAGAAGAACCTCAAATTTTCAGAATGCACTTAAATGTTCAATATCCTTAGTCACTAGGGAAATGCAAATCAAAAGAGCCCTGAGATTCCACCTTATACCAATCAGAATGGCTAAGATAAAAAAAAAAAAACTGAAGCAACAGCACATGCTGGCAAGGATGTGGAGAAAGGGAAGCACTCTTCCATTGATGGTGGGAATACAAACTTGTATAGTCACTCTGGAAATCAATCTGGCAGAAAATTGAAAATAGTTCCATCTGAGCCGGGAAGTGGTGGCAAATGCCTTTAATCCCAGCACTTGGGAGGCAGAGGCAGGCAGATTCTGAGTTTGAGGCCAGCCTGGTCTACAGAGTGAGTTCCAGGTCAGCCAGGGCTACACAGAGAAACCCTGTCTCAAAAAACCAAAAAAAAAAAAAAAAAAAAAAAAACCAACCAAACAAAACAAAACAAAACAAAACTTTATCTGAAAACCCAGCTATACCATTCCTGGGCATATACTCCTGAATTCATAGGATTAGTATTTTGAATATGGCCATCTCACCAAAAGAAATCTGCAATTTTAATGTAATTGCCATCAACATTCTGATGCAATTCTTCTTAGAATTGAAATATACTACTATAGAAACATTCTAAAATATATACATATGCACATACAAGAAGAGTTTAAATAGAGTTACTCTATAATGGGATAACAAAGCACTATCACACACTGAATGCTAACAAATAAAAAGCCAAGTACCAGGGATGTGTAACCTTTCTTGAGTTGTCCAGTGAAATTGCATAGAGCCCCAAAATATTACAGGCTATTACTGGTTCTTGATTACCTCCAAAACTTGATGCTACAACCCTATTATTTAAGACACCTGTGTTAGTCAGGGTTCTCTAGAGTCACAGAATTTACAGAATATATCTATATATTAAGAGGATCAACTGTAATGACTTACAGTCTGCAGTCCAACTAACCCAACAAGTGGCAGCTGTAAATGGGAAGTCCAAGAATCCAGTATTTTCTCAGTCCCATGAGGCTAGTTGCTTTAGCTCGTGTTCTGCATAATCTTGAATCCTGAAGAAGTAGATACCAACACATGCTCTGGCAAGTAAGTGCAACCAGGCAAAGAAGAGTGAGCCTTCTTTCCTCCAATGTCCTTAAGTAGCCCTCAAGCAGAAGGTGTGGCCTAGATTAAAGGTGTGTAGCACCATGTCTGAATTTGGAACTTGCTCTGTCTCTGGCTGGTCTTGAATACAGAGACCTTCTTGCCTCAGTCTCTTGGGATTAAAAGTGTGTACTACCTTGCTGGGCCTAAGATTTTCATGACCACTATGCTTCAAGATCTGGATCAAAAGCATGTGTCATCCATGTCAAGACCCAGGTCAGAAGCCTGTGTCCTCCAGTCTGAAGATCTGGATCACAAGTGTGTCCTCCATCTCTGGATTGTAGTTTATTCCAGATGTAGTCAAGTTGACAGCCAGGAATAGCCATCACAATGCCACCTACTTGAGGCATAATAGATTTTGGAGAAATCATGCTGATACTCACCTCAAAACTTACCCCTTTGGACTAGCAATTACAGTATTGGAAGGTGCTATAGTACTCCTAAGGGTGAAAAATAGTCATCAATCTCACTCAGCTGTGAATTCTGAGGGCTCCAGTTAAGGCTGGCTTGGAAAGATATGTGCACTGCTACAATACCAGCATGAATGTTAGAGGAGTAACCAACAACTTTATGATTGAATTTCAGGTCTACTTTATAGTGGGCACATTATCTTGATCAAAACTGGTGCCATTATTAGGGCCAATAACCTGTAGCTATCTGGACCAAACCTGGTGGCAGTATTAGGACCAATAACCTGTGGCTAAGTCATAGGCCTACAAAAGACTACAAAAGAATCTAATATTATTATTCTGCTAAATGGACATAGTAATAATCTGTCACCCAAATTCTTAACATTATATTTATAGTTTAGTGAATCTCTTGACACTCATAAAGGAGACATGCAATTACAGGTAAACATTCAGAGAATAACAATCTGATGTTCTTTAGCTCTAAATGGGACATCTATATCATACCCGCACCCAAGGCTTAGGGAATCACCACCTAGGAAAGGCTAGAAATATTGTAATAGTTGCAGGTATTGAATGTCTTAAGCAAAACATTTTCTCACCATGAGAGAGCTGTTGTAACACATGAACACAAGCAACTATGACTGCATGCATAAGATCAAATCAGACTAAATCCAATCTTGGACAAAAAAGGGTACCATGAAGCCCCACTACTAGCGAGAATCTTTGGGCAATCAATGGTCCCCAGAGGAGGGAGAGTGTTTTCTTCAGAGATTTGGCCCCTGAAAACCAACCCATGCTATGGTTGATGGTCTTTAACCCATGCACATAGCCAAGCACTAAGTGGTATCAGTGTTTTATGTTGCATGTAGTTTTTCACTACTGCACCTTAGTTTCAGGAATGGGCCTTGCTACTAGCCTCCACCCAGTTTCCCTTGAATCCATGGATAAAAGGCACACATACAATTGTGCATTTTCAACTTGCCTTTTGACACAGTTGCTGGGCACTACTATCTCCCACCTAAAAAAGCATGCCCTCATCAATCTCTTATCATTGTACCTCCCACCTGCTCTAAACTTTAGTTGCTAAAATAAATCTAGACCCTGCCAAACAACTCTGACCACCCACTTGTGGGAGCTGCCACAGGCCCCAGCTCCTCCAGAGACCTTATGTGGCTGCTGGGTTATTCTCTCTCCAAAACATGATGAACCTCTCCTCCCTTGCATCTTTGCTTTTCTCCAGGAACCCAAAAGTCCCACCTATTCCTTACACCCAGCAACTGCCCATGGCTTTCTTTACTGATTGACCAAGAACCAATTGGGGAACAGGACCTTAGCATCAGACCCTCCCCTACTGTTTTATTTTTTTCCTTCCCACATGAAACTGGAAGGGAGAAGCAATAAGAGGGATAGAAGGGTATTGGAGGGTAAGAAATGGGGTGAACTTGATAAAAAAACAGTATATGCAGGTATGAAACCCTGGAATAATAAAACATTTAATTAAAAGATTAAGAGAATAGAGATGATAAAATGAGGAAGATGAAACGAAGAAAGGAGGAGACAAAGTAAAAGAAAAGGGAATGAAAAGATATACCTTCTGTGAGTATCTCCATTGACCTACTTCCTCCATGTATGTGCTACCTCAGAATAGTTCATTCAGGTATAAATTTAAAATGCATTAGTAGATTTATCAACTTAAAGTCCTTATAATTTAATCACCTCTTAAAGGAGGACCTCTGATAACTGCTGCTGCATTGAGTACCAGCCTTCAATGTATACTGATTTGGAGAATACTTTGTATCTACAAAACAAACAAACAAACAAACAAACAAAGTCTGTCTATGGTAGACGAGTCCTTTAGGAAGAAATGGAACCTCACAAGACACAGGTCAGGATGGCCACATGCCACTCAATGTGGCATTCCTACATTATTTGTCCCTTCTACTTGAATATTCTTAGGACAACTTAGCCTAGATTGGCTTCCTGTTGCTATGACAAAATACCCTGCAAAGCAACTTCATGGAGAAAAGGCATTCTTTGGATCAAGTCTCTGTGTTACAGTCCATCAAAGCAGAGAAGTTACAGTGTTATAAGCTTTTAGAGACTGGACATCACATCCATAACCAGGAAAAAACATCTGAATGGTAGTAGTCCTACTCTTACACAGTTCAGAGTGCTTTAGAAAGAGTGTCATTCACAGTGAGTGTGTCTTACCACTTCAGTTAAGGCAATCAAGACAATCACAGATATAAACACAGGCAGGTATGTAGTGTAGTGCAGTATATGCCCACACATACCAGTGCATGCTCAGGGTGACAAAAGAGAGGATGTCAGGTATCCTGTTCTGTCACATTCCACATTACTGCATTGAGAATGGGTCTCTAACTGAACCTAAAGCTGGTTTGGAAGCAAACAAGCTCCAGTAATCATGTCAACACACACACACACACACACACACACACACACACACACACAGTGACTGGATTACAGATGTGACTCGAGACTGCCTTATTATGGAAACTTAGACACACGTGTTTTTGTAACAAGCACGTTACATAACGGTTACTGCTGAGCCATCTCTTCAACTCCTGTTACACCACTCTAAAAGATCAAGATTAGCAGGTTCCTGGACTGTTCTGATTAGATATGAAGACCATTATGGGTTCTGAGCTCTGAAATGGTACTGACCAAGCAATCTTGTGACCAGGGTTTATCTATTTCCTTTTCCTGTAATACTCCATACCAGTAGTTAGAATGTACATCATTCAAAGGAAATTTCTTAAAAATTTACAATCTTGGTGAAGGGGAAAGACAAAACAATTATTTACAAAGGTCATTTTTCCAAGTAGAAAGAGTCTAAAGCAGGGTAGTAATGCTTGATGGCATTGCTGTTGTACAGATGACAGACACAAATTAGTTGTCTAACTATGATGTGTTAGTCTTTTTTCCTGTTATCTTTTAATCTATCTATTTTATTTTATTACTACACATTAGAAGCCTGTTTGCTTTATTAAGAGACATATGAGAGGGAAGGTATGAAGAAATTTGGAAGAGTAGAAGGAAGGGAAACCTGTAATCAAGATATATTGTCTGAAAAAATCCATTTTCAATAAACAAATAAATAAGCAAAAATGTTGGTGTACTGTGGGATACAACTTTAATCCTAGCACCTAGAAGTGAGAGGCAGGCCAGTCTGTCACTCAGAAGTCAGCTTGGACTACATAGAAACTTCCAGTATATCCAGGGTTATGTAGTGAGAACTTGCCTCAAAATCAATAAGGAAAAGGGGACAGAATTGTAAGGTGATGAGGTGGGAGAGGGGACAGGGAAGAGTAAGAAGGAAAGTGGCAGGTGGATAGTATCAAAATACATTATATGAAATCTCAAAGAATTAATTAAGATATTTTCATTTGTCTGTGTGTTCCATGTACACGAGTATGTAGGTGTATACACTATATGCACACAAGTAGAGGTGAGAGCAAGACCTCATACCTCTTCTGTTAATGCTTTTTCCCTTATTACCTTGATATAGGGTCTCTCATTAAACTAGAAGCTTGCTTTTTGAGCTAGGCTCTATGGCCAAAAAGCATTCAGAATTTGCCTATCTCTACTTCACATCACATTGTTGTGGTTATAGGCATATGCAGTCACATCTGGCTTTGTATGTGGGTGCTGGGATTCTAACTCAGTTCCCCATTCTTGGCTACCAAGCATTCATACATATTGAGTAATCTTCCAAGCTCAAATAAAATTTCCATATTGTATATGTAAAGGATTTTGTTCCCAACAAGAAGAACCAGTTGACTCAATTGTCCTACTGTGGGGTGGCCTGTATGTAGTCATCCAAAATCTGTAAACATCTTTCCTTATATCTTTATCTAGTAAAGATTATCTAGTAAAACTCTAAATGACTGTGAAAGGGCTACTTTTGTCAACTTGACACAATCTAGAATCACATGAGAAGGGATCTTAAGGATGAGTTGTCTTGGTCAGGCTGGCCTGTAGGGTGTACCCATTGGGGGCTGTCTTGACTACAAGCATTAACCAATGAAGAAATTGCAAGTTCACCTCTTCCTGTGTATCTGAGTAATGCATATGTCCATTCGTTTTTGTTCTTGACTACTGATTTGACATGCCACTTCAATTTCCGGTTTCTTTTTCTTCCCCAGAATGATGGACTATATAATCTGGAACTGTAACCTAAATAATCCATCTTTTCCAAGAACTTGCTTTTCTTTGGGCATTTTGTCACAGCAGCAGAAATAAAACTAGTGCAGATATCCCACAGAGACCTAACTGTTGGCTAACCACCGAGAAAGCTTGGGAGTTAGTCTCTGCCACAGAAATTTTTTTTCATGCAGCTAAACTGGTGAACAGTAACATTTATTGGCCATAGTGAAACTGCTCTTGGGAACTCTTTTCTCCCATCGGTTGACTTGTCCAGCCTCGATATGAGGGCATTTGCCTCGTCTTATTGTATCTTCTTTTGTCCTGTTTAGCTGTTATCTCTTGCAGGTCTGTTCTGTTTTTTTAATTAATTAATTAATTAATTAATAATTAATTAATTAATTATTTTTACACTCCATATTTTATTCCCTCACCGCTCCTGTCTACTCTCTAAATGTTCCACATCCCTTACCTCCTCCCCATGACCTGGCTCCACATGAATGCCACCACCCCCAACCTACCTGACCTCTAGACTCCCTGGGGCCTCCAGTCTCTTGAGGGTTAGATGTGTCATCTCTGAATGAGCACATACCTGTATGTGTGTTGGGGGCCTCATATCAGCTGGTGTATGCTGCCTGTTTGGTGGCCCAGTGTTTAAGAGATCTTGGGGGGAGTCCAGATTAATTGAGACTGCTAGTCCTCCTATAGGATTGACCTTCTCCTAACCCAGAGGGCCAGTAGAAAGAATGGGAACAGGCAACTTTGGGAGATAGGAGGTTGGGGGGAACCTCCAGAATGCACCAGAGACCTGGAAGGTGAGAGGCTATCAGGACTCAAAGGAAGGGACCTTCGATGAAATGCTTGACAGTAGGGAGAGGGAACTTATAGAGCCCACCTCCATCAGGAAGACAGGGGCATCAAATGAGGGAGGGGGTTCATCCCACAGTCACAACTCTGACCCATAATTGTTTCTGTCTGAAATAATTACAGGGATGGAAATGGAAAGGGGCCTGAGGAAAAGAAGTTCTAGTGACAGGCCCAATGTGAGATCAAGTTCAAGGGGAGGTCCCAAGGCCTGACACTATTATTGAGGCTTTGGAGTGCTCACAAAAAGGGACCTAGCATGACCACACTCCGGAAGTCCCATCAAGCAGCCAAAAGAGTCAGATGTAGATATTTGCACCAAACCAATGGACAGAAGCAGCTGAGCCCTGTTGTTGAATTAGGGAAGGCCGAAAGAAGCTGAGGTCTGCTCTGTTTTAAAGAAGAAATGGAAGCAGAGTTTATCTGGGGGAAAGGAGAAGCATGGGGAATATGGGAAGAATGGAGAAAGGATAAACTATTGTTGGGGTGTGTTGTATGAGAGAATAATCTATTTTCAATAAAAGTAAAAACAGTAACATGTAGCATTTGGCTAAGAACCACAACAATGAGCAGCATGAGATAATAACACTGAGAAAGCACCAGTAGCAACAAATTCCTTGGCAACAATCAACAGTTCTCTAAATGACTTGAGAATTCCTGAACAAGAGAGAAACCATGGATAGTATTGGAACCCCATCCAGCTATCTGAGGATAGTAAATTTATGGATCTTGGAGAGATGACTAGGACCAAAAGTTTAGTAAACTATCATAATCCCTAACTATACTCTAAATATTTGCCATTATATCCACAGATAAGTGTATCTCTCACTCCATGTCAAAAAAACTTTCCAGACAGAGACCATTATAGAAAACAAACCAGTCAAAATGTAGAGTCATGGAACCCAGTCCCAGATACATTTACAACACAACTCCTTCACCTAGTTCTCAAGGAACATTGTGGAAGTAAAGTGGAAACTGAAGGGTTCTTAGGAAAGTCAGTTGTGTTGGAAGCTGTTTTGCTGGGGCAAACACATGAAGCAATGTTTTCTTGAAGTAGACACAGGTGAAAGACTAAGGCAAACTTGTGAAGGAACATTTAGCTGAAGTAGGCACAAGGCTAAAGCAAGAACATGAAAGGAAATCTTTGGGCTGCTATGGGTGAGAACATGGGGCTATGCCAGTCTCTAAATACTAGATTATTTTCATCACAAATATTAAACAAATGTAAATGTTGATGATTCAGTCCCAAGAGTCAATCACTAGACATTGTTATGAATAAGAAGATTAGCAACAAAAGGCAGAGGATCCTAGGCTGTTGAGATTGAGTTTCCAGGGAAGGTACTTGCTGATCTTCACTATACATTCAGGAGACACAACAAGAGTCTTATTTCACAAGTTGATTTTTTTCTGTTTTCATTTTCCTGTTTTGGCAAGAAGGGTGTGGATATATATGCATATGGAAACCTGAGATTGATATTTGGTATCATCCTTGACTGCTATTCCATTTATTCCTTAAGGCAGGGTCACTCAATCAAACCCAGAACTCATCAAAAATGGCTAGTCTTTCTAGCCAATGTGCTCTAAGAATTCATTGCTTCAAATTTCCAAGGCTATGATTACACACAGGCTTCCATCTTCATACAAAAGACATTAAAATAAAATTGAAATTCAATGGGAATAGTTACATTTATAGGAATGTGCAAAAACATTACCATGATCCATTGATTAGTTGATAGGCCCTTCAGTACCTTCTGTTTCTGAGTTATTATAAGTACTGCAGTAATGGATGCATACATACCTCTGTAGTAGGATACAGAGATTTTTTTATAGTTTCCAAGAATACTATAGCTGAGTTGAGATATTTTCTGTTAAAAGCATCAAAGAGATTGATCACATTAACAGTGGACTAATACTCTCTACTCTGGGCTTATAAACATGCCTAGATCTCCCTGAAAACCCAGGGATCTAGGTTTAATCTTCAGGCCCCTTCCTCTAGCTCACGTGGTAACAGTCACCACTTCTCTTTTTCTCTTCCTGATTGAATGTAGATTTGAGGAGTGAGAAAAGGTTGTGCCAAAGAAAACTGTGCTCCTCAAAATTCTACACATTAGTGGACAGCAGTGAAGATGAGCATTTGCGACAGAGAGAGGGAGAAACACCTGTGTTCCTTGGGTGAGGCTAAGCTAAGACCAATGAACTTAGGGTTGAGTAGGAGATGCAGCTCAGGACTCAGCATTCTCAGGCTCTAACGATGTTTTAGCCATTCACTGAAGGAGCTTACAAACAGAAGCAGTAAGCTTTGGGCCAGCTTTTTTTTTTTTTAGTTATACAAGGATTAAGAAGGTACTAAGGAGAGAACAGAAGAGGTAGTCCTTAGTCCTGGGGGCAGGAAGACTTGGTTTCTAGGAAGACTGGAGCTGTGTATCTATTTCTAATGTGAATAGAGATATGAAGTTGGAAACTGGGTCATGAGGAGATGAACACTTGAGGACTTGATTCCTGAACACTGGAAAGGTAGGGGCTGGGGACTAAAGTCCGGAGTCCTAAGAACATTGATTCTGAAAACCTGGAATCCTGGGACCTGATAAGGACAAGTTGATAGTCTCTAGATTCTTGCTTTTCAAAGAGGTGAAGACCAGGGTCAGGATTCCTTGCTCCTAATGAGGAAGAGATTGAATAATTGATTTCTGGGTCTTAGAGAGGTGGAAAAGTGAGTCTGCCCTCCTGTTCTTGGGAAGTGAGGCATGTGTTAGGTGAGGTGAATACTGGGAAACAGGAATCCTCAGTCTTGTGGGGCAAGGGTGGGTACAGAATGCCTGAGACTTGAAGCAGAGCTGGAGTCTGAAGTCTGGATTCTGTGGATGTGGCACCTGGGAACTGAACTCCTGGTTCTTGATGTAGTAGGGACTGAACATCTTTCCTATTGGGTGGCAGAGAGTTGAAAACTGGAGGACTGAGATGCAGGATCCTGCGATAGCTGAGGCTAAAGTCAGACTTATGATGCTCATCTAGTGGATAATGGAGAGGACAACCGAAGCAGTGGTAGAATGATGACTATCTGTAATCCTGTATTCAGAAAGGGAAAGAAGATGCTAGGCTATCCCTGATTTGGAGTGTGGTAGGACCCTTACCCTGATAGACCACTCAACTTTCTTTCCTCAGGGTGTCAGGACTGTGAGTACTTCATCACTATGCTGCAGCTCATCTCCATTGTGCTCCTGGCTGCTCTCCTCGCAGCTATCCTTGTCAAAGGTCAGGAAACTTCAATGCTAGAGCGTCCTGCTCTAGCATCCTAACATGTGGGTGGAAGTGATACTGAAGCTGGGACTGTGGTCTTACATGCCTTCTAGGAACTAGCCAAGTTTTCTCTCAAGACTCATGTGTAGCAAGAAGGAAGTAGGTTCAGAGGAATGGTCTGACTCCATTTGGTCATACTTCCCTGGGCACCAGGGTTCCTCATCTTCAAAAGAGAAATTCAAATAAGATTTGAGGACTTGGACATATTGTTCCTGGGAACCTAGCACACATTAGTTTGATCCTGGTGTGCCCTGCCTTTACCATCTATTTGTGAATCCCACACATTAATAAAATGTTTTGATTAATTCCATTACCTCCTCCCCAACTTTGAGTTCTTCCCCTCTTCTCCACCACTACTCTGCCCCCTCCCCAGCTTCATGTGCACCTTCATTTTTATAATCCACTGAATACAATGAGTGTTCTCTGTAATAAAAGTTAATATAAATATAAAGCTAATAAGCTTTGGACCATCTTTTTATTTTAGTTATACAAAGAATAAGAAGGTAGAGGAGGGAATGGAAGAGCTAGTTATTAGTCCTGGGGGCAGGAAGACTAGAATAGTAAGTACTTGGTTTCTAGGAAGATTGGAATTATGTATTTCTAATGTGAATGGACATTACACGATGACATTATATACATGAATTTAAGACCATTTACTTGAGCATGAGTATTCTACTGGGACAAAAGAATACTGATCCTCCCTCCCTCCTTCCCCCCCTCCTTCCCTCCCTCCCTCCCTTCCTCTCACTCTCCCTTCCCCAGGAGCTTTCAGTTGCTAACTGTTACTCAGCTAGAGTTGGGGCTTCCTATGCCCATTCTCCATCTGTGTTGGGATTTTGTATATCTTTAGCTTCTGCAGGTTGGAGCTGAAGTGACAACAGTGTGAGTCCACATGAACAACAGGTCTGTGGGGTCAGAAAACACTGTTTTGCAGCAGTACTCACTGTCTATGGCTCTTACAGTCTTTCTACCCCAATGTCCATCATGATCCCTAAGGTTCAGGGGAAGAGCTTGTGTTAGAGACACTCCGTCTTTGTCTGAGCTCCCCACAGGAGCTTATTCAGTGTGCATTGAACAGTTCTGAGTCTCTATGTCAATCACAACTTACTACAAAAAGAAGCTTCCATAATAAAGATTGAGAATTCCTGATCACCTAATCAGACATTATACCTAGTCTGTGTGTCTGTGTGTCTGTGTGTCTGTGTGTCTGTGTGTGTATGTCTGTGTCCGTGTGTCTGTATCTCTCTCTCTCTCTCTCTCTCTCTCTCTCTCTTGGTAAGAGAGTTAAGAAGCATCTGTATGTGGCTTATCAGCCTCCTGTGTTAGGATGCCCAGCATCTATGTGTTCTTTGTCAGTCATGGTAGGCTGAAGAAATCGTGTGGTATGAAAACTTCATGTAAAAGAAATTCATATATTTCCCTTGTTTGGAGGAACATCTCTGGAGGCTCCTGTGGCCTTGTCCTGCAATTCTGTCATGACAGCTAGCTCTCTTTTTATGTGAAGTTCTTTTCCATGTGTTATGGGGGAAGTCTTTCTTGCTTTAAGGTCCCATTTTATTGTTTTTATTATAACTGTGTTTTCTTTTTAAAGGCTTTCCAAACTAGAGGCCCTTTTAACAAAACTATGCCCTGAAGGATGGTTATGTGTCAGCTCCTTTCCTGAACCAATGCTTCCTTTCTTCATACATTTATCAACATTTAATGTTCCATTGTCTTTTCTTGACATAGGCTCTGAGGTTCCTAGATCCCAAGAACATGATCAGGAAAAGCAACACATCCACGAGAAATTGGACCAGCTGAAGGCTGGACTAGGTAAGGGACCAGAAAATGGATCTCCAAGAGCATGAAAGGGTTTCCCCAGGGGATGAGATACTGAAGAGACTGGACCTCCATTTCCTCAGTTTCTATATCTGTTGAATGAGAACATAGATTAACATTAAAACAGTACTTACTAGACACACTAGGACATGCACACTGAAGATATCCAATAAACCCAGAATCCTAATGTTTGTTCTGACATATAATGTTCCTGCTATAATCTTTATCAAGGAGTTGTGACCAAGGCCCCCTAGATTATCTTGGAGGGAACAGAGTCAGGAAGTTAAGAGGGGAATGGCTGTCCCTGGGGAGATAGCCCAGTGAATAAAGTACTTTCTGCACAAACATGAGGACCTGAGTTTAGATCTGTCACACCACATAGAATTTTGGCATAGCCACACATGCCTTAACACAGCAGTGGTGGGGTACAGGCATATCCCAGGGCTCACTTGCTAGTTCAGCCAAAACAGGGAGCTTTGGGTTCAGAGAGAACAAGTCTCAAAAGTAAGAAAAAATAAAAGAGTTAGAAATAAACACATAGAGAGAAAGACAGAAGCCAGGCATAGCTATACTGGCCGGCAGTAAGTAACTGGATTCAGTACCCTAATACAATAGCACATGAAGAAGTTGACAGGAATATGTGATAGGGCAGTTCTGACAGGAATCTGAAGAGAAGAAGTGGGGTGTATTTGATCAAAAGATATTGAGTGAAACAGATATACATGCAATAACATTCAGTTTAAACTATCATGGATTTAAAGCAGAGTGAAGAGGCTACATGGGACTGTTTGGAAGAAGGAAATGAAAGTAAGAAATGTTCTAATTGAAATATAATTTCAAAACTGAAGAAGCCCAAAAGATATTGTCTGCATAGATCAAATACTCGAAATTAAATAAGAATATATTTCTAATTAAAAATTTTAGTTAATATATAATTACATAATTTCCCTTCTCTATGTCATCCTTCCCATTTTATGCACTCACAACTCTCTCAAATGCATAGCCTTTTAAATTTCATTTTTCTTTGTTTCATATACAGAAGAGTTTTTTAAAAGTAGTGAGAGCGGTGGATGAAACTCTCCACCATCCACTCTGGCCTTCACTTGCGCACACACAGAACAGTGCATAAACAAACACATGTTCATACACATGAACAAAACACATACAAGAAAAAATCAAGGAGTGTGTAAGGAAGTGGTTCCCTTTGTACAGTTTCAAGGAAGGAAGAAGGCCAAATCTAAGGGACTTGAGAGGTTGAACTGATACAGGTACATTGATAACTTTGTATATTCACCTGACTCACTCCACCAACAGACCATCTATGTCGACCCTGCCCCTGGGACTGGATCCTCTTCCAAGGAAACTGTTACTTCTTCTCCACATACCAAAAGACATGGAAGGAATCTGTTACTGCCTGCAAGGACATGGGGGCCCAACTAGTGGTCATAAAAAGTAATGAGGAGCAGGTTTGTTAAGCTGGGCTTTCCTATTCTATGGGCATGACTCTAGCTAGAATTCTTATAAGGTATTTTTTACTACACTTGAAGAGGTGAGATTTGTACACTCAGATAAATACAAAGTGGGAATATGGATGTGTACATTAGGGAACATTTACTATGTAGGCGAATCTTTTGGAGTGCTGACTAGAGTTTAACAAGCACCTCCATTGGTGTTAAATGTCCTGATTTAGGGCCTATAGGATGAGTTGATGGATAAAAGTGCTTGCTACAAAGCCCGGGTTCTAGGGCCCACACAGTAGGAACAGAACCAATATTTGTCCTTTGACCTCCACACAGACATCTTCACATCCACACACAAACATGACGTTTATTATTCTGAAGAGAAAATTACTGAAGAAATGTCCAAAACCTAGGAATCACTAGGCTCTTGTAAGTTTGGGAAGCTGGGAGCAAGTTTCTCATCCCATTATTTTAGTTCAACAAAGCATATGAGACAAAGGGCAGACAGATTCCAAAAATTAAGATCTACCGAGTTACACCATATACTACTTCTAAATTCTCTGTCCCAGAGAGAGCCTTTGTGATACCTGGCCTGCTCTCTTTATATCTATGCCTGCATGTGTATGTGAGTGTAAAGATATGTGTGTGTGTGTGTGTGTGTGTGTGTATGTGTGTGTGTGTGTGTGTGTGTGTGTGTGTTGATCCAATCTAAACACCAGTATGCTTTCATTGCTGCGGTAGAAAGCTGGGGTCTGACTGCAAGCAGAACTCTATGCCTATATACCAAGAGGACAAAATGAGAAAATTATAGCAGAACCCCATCATGATTTCCCCTTTTCCCTTTCAGACTTCCTCCAGAGGACTTCTAAGATGAGAGGCAGAACCTGGATGGGGCTGTCAGACGCAAAACAGGAAGGCCAATGGCTGTGGGTGGATGGCTCACCATTGCAGTGGAGGTAATACAGTGTGTTGAGGGTGTCTCCATGACCCATGTGGTTTTTACCTACTCCTTGGACTCTTAAGCATGATAGTCTGTTTATTGGAATATTATTGAAGTGAGTTCTGATATGATTTTGCAATTCTACCAACTGATCTGAAGGAGGAGATTACAGCATGGTAGATATTGCAAGAATTTCTTCCTTAGAGAGGTATGAATGGGATGGCTGTAATCACATGTAAGGATCTGATGATCCTTCCCCGACTCCTATAAGGAAATACAAATTTCTCACAAGCCCAATGGAGATGGGTTTTGCAAGAAGACCCAGCTAGTCAAATGAAATGGGTGACTGATTTCTCTAAGAGTTGTGTTTTGCACAGTATGTATAGATAATCTGACACATAGGAGTATGCTTACCTTCAAAGTACAATTTGTCAGGCATAAACATCCACGATACCATGAGAGCTGCAAAGGGATCTCTCCATACTATGGAAAGCATGAAAATAACAGGTGGAAGGATCAAGGCCAATGTTTTTCTTTTGATGTCTATGAAAAGAAATATATAAGCTTGTGTATACAGGCTAGTTTGGAATGTCAGTGGGATCTGAAATGTCATAATGTCCCATTTTCAGTAAGAGGCATGCTTAGAGGTCATCTGAGAATCACATGAGCAGAATTCAGCTGGTTCCTGCTTGTCTAGGCACTCTCCATTTATATTAGGGTTAGCAAGTTACAGAGAAGCTGCTAATTGGCTGAGACCCAGTACCAGGGATGGTGGGCGGAGGAATTTCAAGCCCCAGGATATTTGTTAAACAAGGCTTTGTGTCCTGAATAAATAGAATGGAGAATTTCGGGAGGATACTATACTAAATACTGGGAAAATTGTACCTTGCCGAAGAACTTAGCCAATGAGTAATAAAAAGGGACAGAGAAATGTAGTAAGGAATATGAAAACTACTGCTTTGCATCAAATCTTCATGGCAGTTGTTTGTTTTGTTTTGTTTTGTTTTGCCTTTGTCCAGGCTGCCACCAGATTCTGCAAAACCTAAGATAAAGCTGCCTCAATTCCACAATTGGAGTCTCTTGAATTCTGTATTATAGAACAGTGGTTTCTCACAGAAATAACTTAGGAATGTTGTTAGGGTCTGGGTGAAGTATTACCTCCATGTGCACATGGGACAGATAAGAAATTATCTCCAGTGCCAGAAGTTAGAAAGCTTTGACATCATAGGGCTGGGAAAGAAGGTCATGTTCTTTGGGGTTTTCAATTTCAGGAACTATTGGTCTGTAGGGGAACCCAACAACCAAGACGATGAAGATTGTGCAATATTTTCAAATCCTGGATGGAATGATGTCATATGTTCATATAAGGCATTCTGGATCTGCAAGAAGCCTGCATCACCTTGCTCTAAGTGAAATCTGTTCATCTCCATAATCTATATACAGGGCTGTTTATCATTTAATTGAACTTTTAATGTTCATTTCAAGTCTTTCTGTCTTTCTATGGGCACTTGGGTTTCAAAAATAGATCTAAATTCTAATTTTCCAGACGTTTTGTCTTTAAATACTTGGGCCACTGCTGTGCCCTCTCCTGTGCCAATCACTTACTTTGGGTAGAAGTTGGGTTGTTTTCCCATGTTTTCAGCTTTATTCCTGGATTAATTTCTGGGCTGCTTATCACTTGTGGAGCTTTGACTGAGAAAGTCCCCTGGACGTTTGCATATTTGAACACTTTTGGTCCCCAGTAGGTAGTGCTATTTGAAAGGGCCTATGCAACCTTTAGAAGATGGAACATTGCTAGAGAAAGTATATCATTAAGGGTGGGCCTTGGAGTTTACAGTCTCACCTCACTGGCTGTCCTCACTCTTCCTCCTGTGTGTGGATAAGAATATGACCAGCCATCTTCTAGTTCCTTTTGCCATGCTTTTCCTTCCCCTAGTTGTTGCTATGACTCTCCCACCACAAAGAACTCTGTCTCTTTGATACCATAAACCAAAATAAATTGTTTCATCCCTATGCTGCTTTCTGTCTGGTTATTTTATCGTAGCAACAGAAAAGTATTTCAATCAAATCTAATGTATAAGTGAAGCTGGTACAAAGGAATCAGGTGTACCAACCATTTGGGTTTCTGGAACAGGCAGGACTATCACCATCTAAGGTTATTCTTGGGGAATTCACATATCCAATGATTTTATTAGGAGAAGAATGAGGTACAAAGAGAGCATGAGCAGTAAGCCTATCTCCTAAATGTAACATTTTTATCTACAGCATTTGTCTCCTTTATCTTCCTAATTAGAGAACTGAAGTTTATTCTGGCCACTGTACAAAGTTCCTATAATTTTTTTAAACATAGATGTTGTTTTTCATGAGTTTAAAGTTAAACCCACCATCTACTTACAGTATTCACAAAGGGAATGTCTATGAACATACTAGGGAGGACATTAAGAAAGTATTTTTGTACTGAATAGCAGGTGAATACACAGTCTCAAGGCCACCCAAGATTCTGAGAAATAAGTGATAGTTGTGGGTTTAGCACTAACCAAGACGTAGACACATTTCCCCCTCTAAGTCTTATGCAACATTACAGAAGAGGGTAAAGAGTACATAAAAAACAGAAGGTACAGTCAAGGGCTACAAAATGCTCTTCTCTAAGTTCCATATAGCCACTGCAATCATTAACTCACAGCAAAAGTTACCTGCACTGGACCCATGCAAGACTTGTGTCAGTCCAATAGTAGCCAGGTGCTAACAGGGCCCTACACACTACCTCTGAGAAATCATTAATAGATTCTGAGAGAGGGAAATTATTGTCTCTAGCTGCATACCAACTGCAAAGACCACAGGCTTCCAATAGAGAGTAGCAGCCCCATGGTAACACATGACCCTGGTTAAATTAAGCAGATCACAAACAAAATAAACAGATATGGGCATGAGAGAGATTTATGGGAGTGGACAGAGATGATAAAAAGATGGAAGAGGGTAAGGATTAGAGTGATTAATGCATACTTTATTCATGTATGAAATTGTAAGAAAAAATTTAATTAACACAAAAGAAAACCACCAAGGAATTGAGAGATGGCTCGCTAGTTAAGAGTGCTCATTGTTCTTGAAGAAGACCTAGGCTCAGTTCCAAGTACTCACATTGGGTAGTCCACAATAACCTGTAGCAGTTTCTATTCTCATACTAATTAGGTTCCCCCAAAACCTGTTTGACCCTGCCCCCAGTTGGTTTTGCTTGGTAAGTAAAGTTGTGGCAGCCAATGGTTGGGCAGGGAGACAGAGAAGAGACTTTTAGGATTCATGGGCAAGATTGAAGAAGGAGCAGGGATAGCCACCATGCCTGAGAAGGAGAGGAGACACCATGCCTGAGAGGTACAGAATTGAAGATAATAGAGTAGTGTTAATTGTGTTCAACTAAAAAACCTTTAACTCTAGTTCTAGGACATGTAATACACTCTTCTGACCTCTGAAGGCATCCATATGCATGTGGTGCTCATTAGCTTATTCAGACAGACAGACAGACAAAGACACACACACACACACACACACACACACAGGAAGGGAGGAAGAGAAAAAGGTGAGGAAGTAGGGAAGGAGGGATAGAGGAAGTCATAAGATGTTTTAGCCTCTGATGGTCTAAAGAGATATTATTTGATTCTTAACCATTTAAGCCCCTTGAGTTATTTCAATCTGTCACATTATGAATAAAATTCCTGTGAGCCTTTTTGTTTCCTCTTTCAAATACCTTGGCTCTCCTCGGTTCACAATGTGAATTACAGATGCCTAATTTCTTTGTTCATAATTCCCAGGCTATTAATTCTTATCCTACTCACTACCATGCCTTCCTATAATTTTTTTTTTCAGAAAAGGGCATGTCCCTTTTTCTGGGGTATTAACCAAACATGGCATATCAAGTTGCAGAAAGTCTAGATGCCACCCCTCATATTAAGGCTAGACAAAGCAATAC
This sequence comes from Apodemus agrarius, assembly GCA_964023405.1. Classification (NCBI taxonomy): domain Eukaryota; kingdom Metazoa; phylum Chordata; class Mammalia; order Rodentia; family Muridae; genus Apodemus; species Apodemus agrarius. The sequence goes on from OZ030028.1 coordinate 45,472,194, forward strand.
AGTAAAAGAAAAAAGGAACCCAAAAGTAGGTAAAAGCATCAGAGACACTACACACACACACACACACACACACACACACACACTTAGGAGTCCTACAAGAAGACCAAGACATACAATTCTCACATGTATGCAGAGGACCTAGTTTAGTCCCATGAAAGCTCCTTAGTTGTTGATTCAGTCTCTATGAGGACCTATAAGCACAGGTTAGGTTAATTCTGTGTTTTTCTATGGTGTTCTTGATTGCTCCAACTTGCTCAATTCTATCCCCCACTCTTCCACAAGACTCCTTGGGTTTGGCTGCTGTGAGTCTCTGCATTTGTCTCCATCTGCTGTTGGAGGAAGTACCAGAAACAAACCCACACAAAACTCTAGTCCAAGTGGATCAAAGATCTCAAGTTAATACTATATATACTGAATCTAATAGAAAAGTGGGGAATAGCCTTCAACTCACTGGTACAATAGACAACTTCCTGAACATAACACCATTGGCTCAACCTCTAAGATCAACAACTGATAAATGGGACCTCAAGAAACTGTAAGGCAAAGGACACTGTCAATAGCATAAGACAGCAGCCTACTGACTGGGAAAACTACTTCATCAACCCTACATCTGAGAGAAGACTAATATCCAAATTTTATAAAGAACTCGAGAAGTTAAACACTAATACCTCAAATAACCAAATTTTAAAAATGGGCACAGAGCTAAATAGAATTCTCAACAGAGGAATCTTAAGTGGCGGAGTAGCACCTAAAGAAATGTTCAGAATCTTTAGTCATTGGGCAAATGCAAATCAAGAGAATTCTGAGACTCTGGTTTTTTTTTGTTTGTTTGTTTGTTTTTGTTTTTTGTTTTGTTTTGTTTTGTTTTTTTTTTTTTTTTTGGTTTTTCGAAACAGGTTTCTCTGTGTAGATCAGGCTGTCCTGGAACTCACTCTGCAGACCAGGCTGGCCTTGAACTCAGAAATTTGCCTGCCTCTGCCTCCCAAGTGCTGGGATTAAAGGTGTGCGCCACCACCGCCTGGCTCTGAGACTCCATTTTACACCTATCAGAATGGCTTGTATAACCACTTTGGAAATCAACTTGGTGTCTCAGAAAACTGAGAATAGTTCTACCTCAAGATGCAGCTTTGGAGCTCTCGAAGACTGAACCACAAACCACCCACAAAACTTCCAACCTAAAAGTTATCATTTCTATAAGAAATGTAGACATGGGAGATAGAGCAGAGACTGGGGGAATGGCCAACCATTAACAGGCCCAACTTGAAACCCATCCCATGGGCAAGCAGCAATCCCTGACACTATTAATGATGCTGTTATGCTTTCAGACACAAATGGAGTAGGAACTCAAGTCATCAGGATTGAGGGCAGGCATCTTTACCTACTATAATGATTCTTGTTATCAACTTAACATAAACTAGAGTCAACTTGGAAGAAGAAAACTCAATGAAAGATTTGCCTCCATCAGATTGTCTTGTGAGAAACTGAATTGACTAGTGATGGATGAAGGAGAGCGCAGTCCACTGTGAGTGGCAACATCTTGAGGCATGCGGGTCTGGGATGTTAAGAAAGCAAGCTGAGACTCGCCATCTTGCCTCTGGGACACCATAGAGAATTAACAGACAACACCAGGTATGCAGACATAGTCCCAAGCTAACATCTCTCGGGTCAAAACCTGTCAGGCTTTTGACTGCATCCAGTGCCTGGGCAGCTTTGCAGGCCATCTGTACGCCAACCCAGTCGTGCACCAACCTGGTTGGGGGGGTCATTTGCCCTGTGGACTGCCTAGCACTTGCAGGGGAGCTCGCCATCTTGCCTCCAGGACATCATAGAGATCTAACAGACAGTGCCTGGTACGCAGATATAGCCTGAAACTAACATCGCCTGAGTCTAAACCCGCCAGGCTTTTGCCTGCACCCAGGATCTGGGTAGCCTGACGGGCTGTCTGTACGCCAACCGGGCCATGCACCAACCAAGTTGGGGGGGAGGGCATCTACCCTGCAGAGTGATCAGCACTTGGATAAGGTCCCTGCAGCATCCGCCATCTGCGCTCCCTGAAGGAGCAGACAGGCAGCACCAGGTTTACAGAGAAACCAGAGTATAGCATTGCTTGGGGCAAGACACATTAGGGCTCCAAGGGCACCCAACAGGAGGTTAGCATATCAGGAATCTGATCCAGGGGAAACCCAGGCATCCAGAGGTGTGGAATTAGCCTTACAGGCTCACAGGAGGTTCAAACACCAGCCAGTGAAAATAAGACCAACTAGCGCCAGAGATAGATGGCAAAAGGTAAACATAGGAATGTTACTAATAGAAATAAAGGCAATATGGCAGCATCTGAACCCAATTCTTTGACAACAGAAAGTTCTGGATACCCCAACACACCAGAAAAACAAGATTTGGATTTAAAATCTCTGGTCATGATGCTGTTAGAGGAACACAAGAAGGACATAAATAAATCTCTTAAAGAAATACAGGAGAAAATGGATCAAAAGTTAGAAGCCCTTACAAGGGAAACACAAAAATCATTTAAAGAAATTCAGGAGAATATGGGTCAAAAGACAGAAGCCAATAGGGAGGAAATGCAAAAATCACTTTAGAAAAATACAGGAGAACTTGGGTCAACAGGCAGAAGTCATGAAAGACAAAACACAAAAATCTCTTAAAGAATTACATGAAAACACAAACAAGCAAGTGAAGGATCTGAGCAAAACCATCCAGGATCTAAAAACAGAAGTAGAAACAACTAAGAAATCACAAATGGAGACAACTTTGGAGATAGAAAACCTTGGGAAGCAATCAGGGGCTATAGATGCAAATATCAACAGCAGAATACAAGAGATAGAAGAAAGAATCTCAGATGGCGAAGATACCATAGGAACTATGGACTCAACAGTCAAAGAAAATGCAAAATGCAAAAAGCATATAACCCAAAACATCCAGAAAATCCAGGACACAATGAGAAGACCAAACCTATGGATTATAGGTATAGAAGAGAGTGAAGATTTTCAACTTAAAGGGCCAGGAAATATCTTCAACAAAATTATGGAAGAAAACTTCCCTAAGCTAAAGGGAGAGATGCCCATGAATATACAAGAAGCCTACAGAACTCCAAACAGACTGGACCAGAACAGAAATACCTCCCATCACATAATAGTCAAAGCCCAAAATGTACTAAACAAAGAAAGAATATTAAAGGCAGTAAGAGAAAAAGGCCAAGTAGCATATAAAGGAAGACCTATAAGAATTACCCCAGACTTCTCACCAGAGACCATGAAAGTTAGAAGATCCTGGACAGATCTCATGCAGACTCTAAGAGAACACAAATGCCAGTCAAAACTACTATACCCAGCAAAACTCTCGATCACCATAGATAGAGAAACCAAGATATTCCATAACAAAACCAAATCTACACAATATATTTCCACAAACCTAGCCCTACAAAGGATAATAGGTGGAAAAGACCAATACAAGGAGGGAAACTACACCCTGGAAAAAACAAGATAGTAACCTTCTTTCATCAAACTCAAAAGAAGAAAACCTATCAAATATCAAAAATAACATCAAAAATGACAGGAAGCAATAGTCATTATTCCTTAATATCTCTTAACATCAGTGGACTCAATTCCCCAATAAGACATAGACTAACAGACTGGATACTGAAACAGGACCCTACATTTTGCTGCATACAGGAAACTCACCTCAGTGTCAAAGACAAACACTACCTTAGAGTAAAAGGCTGGAAGATAATTTTACAAGCAAATGGTCTCAGGAAACAAGCCGGAGTAGCCATTTTAATGTCAGATAAAATTGACTTTCAACCTAAAGTCATCAAAAGAGACACAGAAGGACACTTCTTACTGGTCAAAGGAAAAATCCAACAAGAAGAATTCTCAATTCTGAGCATCTATGATCCAAATGCAAGGGCACCCATATTTGTAAAAGAAACTTTACTAAAGCTCAAAGCACACATTGCACCTAACACAATAATTGTGGGCAACTTCAACACTCCACTCTCCCCAATGGACAGATCAGGAAAACAGAAACTAAACATGGATACAGTGAAACTAATTAAAGCTTTGGACCTATTGGATTTAACAGATATATAGAGAACATTCATCCTAAAGCAAAAGAATATACCTTTTTCTCAGCACCGCATGGTACCTTCTCCAAAAATCAACCATATAATTGGTCACAAAACAGACCTCAACAAAAATAAGAAGATCGAACTAATTCCAGGCCTCCTATCAGATCACTATGGAGTAAAAGTGGTCTTCAATAGCACAAAAACAACAGAAAGTCCACATACACAGGGAAACTGAACAATGCTCTACTCAATGATACCTTGGTCAAGGAAGAAATATAGAAAGAAATCAAAGACATTTAGGATTCAATGAAAATGGAGGTACAACTTACCCAAATCTATGGGACACAATGAAAGCAGTGCTCAGAGGAAAACTCATAGCCCTGAGTGCATCCAAAAAGAAACTGGAGAGAACATACACTAGCAGCTTAATGGCATACCTGAAAGCCCTGGAACAAAAAGAAGCTAATTCACCCAGGAGGAATAGAAGACAGGAAATCAACAAACTCAGGGCTGAAATAAATCAAGTAGAAACAAAGAGAACAAAACAAAGAATCAACAAAACCAGGAGCTGGTTCTTTGAGAAAATCAACAAGATAGAAAAACCCTTAGCCAGACTAACCAAAGGACACAGAGACAGTATCCAAATTAACAAAATTAGAAATGAAAAGGGAGCTCCGGCCTTGCACCAAGGCAGTGGGTGGCAGCCTTGCACCAAGGCAGTGGGTGGCAGCCAGCTCCTGATCGCTTAGAGCAGCAGTCACGCATAATCACCAGTAGAAAAACAACAGGTGAGCCCAGCCTCAAGGGAGAGTCAAACACCAGCCAGTGACAACAAGGCCAACTAACACCAGAAATAACCAGATGGCAAAAGGAAAACAAAGGAACGTTACTAACAGAAATCAAGGCAACATGACAGCATCTGAACCCAGTTCACCAACAACAGGAAGCCCTGGATACCCCAAAACACCAGAAAAACAAGACTTGGATATAAAATCACTGGTCAGGATGCTGGTAGCTGAACACATAGAAAAATCTCGTAAAGAAATAGAGGAGAAAATGGATCAAAAGTTAGAAGCCATTACAAGGCAAATACAAAAATCACTTCAAGAAATTCAGGAGAAGATGGATCAAAAAGAAGAAGACAATAAGGAAGAAAGACAAAAATCACTTCAAGAAATACAGAAGAATGTGGGCCAACAAGTAGAAGCTATGAAAGAGGAAACACAAAAATCTCTTAAAGAAATACATGAAAACACAATCAAGCAAGCGAAAGATCTGAGCATATCCATCCAGGTACTAAAAACAGAAGTAGAAACAACTAAGAAATCACAGAGGGAGACAACATTGGAGATAGAAAACCTTGGGAAGAAATCAGGGGCCATAGATGCAAATATCAACAATAGAATACAAGAGACAGAAGACAGAATCTCAGAAGCTGAAGATACCATAGGAACCATTGATTCAACAGTCAAAATACTAAATGCAAAAAGGCTGTAACCCAAAACATCCAGGAAATCCAGGACACAATGAGAAGACCAAACCTAAGGATTATAGGTATAGACGAGAGTAAAGATTTACAAGTTAAAGGGCCAGCAAATATCTTCTATAAAATTATGGAAGAAAACTTCCCCAACCTAAAGAGAGAGATGCCCATGAATATACAAGAAGCCTATAGAACCCCAAACAGACTGGACCAGAACAGAAATACATCCTGTCACATAATAATCAAAACTCCAAATGTACTAAACAAAGAAAGAATATTAAAGGCAGCAAGTAAAAAAGGTCAAGTAACATATAAAGGAAGACCTATTAGAATAACACCAGGCTTCTCACCTGAGACCATGAAAGCTAGAAGATCCTGGGCAGATATCATGCAAAATCTAAGAGAACACAAACTTCAGCCAAAACTACTTTACCCAGCAAAACTCTCAATCGCCATAGATGGAGACATCAAGGTATTCTATGACAAAACCAAATTTGCACGATATCTTTCCACAAATCCAGGCCTACAAAGGATAATAGGGGGAAAACACCAAAACAAGGACAGAAACTACACCCGGGAAGAAGCAAGATAGAAACCTCCTCTCATCAAACTCAAAAGAAGATAACCTCTCGAATATAATGAATAAATAAATAAATAAATAAATAAATAAATAAAATTTCAAAAATGTCTGGAGGTAATAATTACTATTCCTCAATATCTCTTAACATCAATGGACTCAATTCCCCAATAAAAAGACATAGATTAACAGACTGGATACGGAAACAGGACCCTACATTTTGCTGCATACAGGAAACACATCTCAGTGTTAAAGACAAACACTGCCTTAGAGTAAAAGGCTGGAAGATAATTTTACAAGCAAATGGTCTCAGGAAACAAGCTGGAGTAGCCATTCTAATATCAGATAAAATTGACTTCCAACCTAAAGTCATCAAAAGAGACTCAGAAGGTCACTTCTTGCTGGCCAAAGGGAAAATCCACCAAGAAGAGCTCTCAATACTGAACATCTATGCCCCAAATGCAAGGGCACCCTCATTCATAAAAAAAACCTTACTAAAGCTTAAAGCACACATTACACCGAACACAATAATTGTGGGTGACTTCAACACTCCACTCTCCTCAATGGACTGATCAGGAAAGCAGAAACTAAACAGGGACGCAGTGAAACTAATTGAAACTTTGGACCAATTGGATTTAACAGATATATATATATATATATATATATATATATATATATATATATATAACATTTCATCCTAAAGCTAAAGAATATACCTTTTTCTCAGCACCGCATGGTACCTTCTCCAAAATAGATCATATAATTGGTCACAAGACAGATGTCAGCAAATACAAGAAGATCGAGCTAATCCCATGCCTCCTATCAGATCACCATGGAGTAAGAGTGGTCTTCAATAGCAACAAAAACAACAGAAAGCCCACATACACATGGAAACTGAACAATACTCTACTCAATGACACCTTGGTTAAGGAAGAAATAAAAAAGAAATCAAAGACTTTTTAGAATTCAATGAAAATGAAGGTACAACCTACCCAAATCTATGGGACACAATGAAAGCAGTGCTAAGAGGAAAACTCATAGCTCTATGTGCATCCAAAAAGAAACTGGAGAGAGCAGACACTAGCAGCTTAATGGCACCCCTTAAAGCCCTGGAAGAAAAAGAAGTTAATTCACCCAGGAGGAGTAGAAGACAAGAAATCATCAAACTCAGGGCTGAAATCAATCAAGTAGAAACAAAGAAAACCATATAAAGAATCAACAAGACCAGGAGCTGGTTCTTTAAGAAAATCAACAAGATAGATAAACCCTTAGCCAGACTAACCAAAGGACACAGAGACAGTATACAAATTAACAAAATTAGAAATGAAAAGGGAGACATAACAACAGAAACTGAGGAAATTCAAAAGATCATCAGATCCTACTACAAAGGTCTATACTCAAAACAACTGGAGAATCTGGAGGAAATGGAAATTTCCTAGACAGATACCAAATAACAAAATTAAATCAGCATCAAGTAGATCAGCTAAATAGTCCCATAACCCCTAAAGAAATAGAAGGGGTTATAGAAAGCCTCCCAACCAAAAAAAAATTACGGGACCATATGGTTTTAGTGCAGAATTCTACCAGACCTTCAAAGAAGACTTAACACCAATACTTTTCAAACTATTCCACAAAATAGAGACAGAAGGGACACTGCCCAACTCATTCTTCGAAGCCACAATTATGCTGATACCTAAACCACAAAAAGATCCAACAAAGAAAGAGAACTATAGGCCAATTTCTCTTATGAATATCGATGCAAAAATACTAAATAAAATTCTTGCCAACCGAATCCAAGAGCACATCAAAACGATCATTCACCATGATCAAGTTGGCTTCATCCCAGGGATGCAGGGATGGTTCAATATACGGAAATCCATCAAAGTAATCTACTACATAAACAAATTAAAAGAAAAAAACCACATGGTCATCTCATTAGATGCTGAAAAAGCATTTGACAAAATTCAGCATCCTTTCATGCTAAAAGTCTTGGAAAGAGCAGGAATTCAAGGCCCATACCTAAACACAGTAAAAGCAATCTACAGCAAACCAGTAGCCAACATCAAAATAAATGGAGAGAAACTTGAAGCAATCCCACTAAAATCAGGGACTAGACAAGGCTGCCCTCTCTCTCCATATCTTTTCAATATAGTACTTGAAGTTCTAGCGAGAGCAATTAGACAATATAAGGAAGTCAAAGGGATACAAATTGGAAAGGAAGAAGTCAAAGTATCATTATTTGCAGATGATATGATAGTCTACTTAAGCGATCCAAAAAACTCCACCAGAGAACTTCTACAGCTGATAAACAACTTCAGCAAAGTGGCTGGTTATAAAATTAACTCAAGCAAATCAGTAGCCTTCTTGTACTCAAAGGACAAGCAGGCTGAGAAAGACGTTAGGGAAATAACACCCTTCACAATAGCCACAAACAACATAAAGTACCTTGGCGTACCTCTAACCAAACAAGTGAAAGATCTGTATGACAGGAACTTCAAGTCCCTGAAGAAAGAAATCAAAGAAGACCTCAGAAGATGGAAAAATATTTCTTGCTCCTGGATTGGCAGGATCAATATAGTAAAAATGGCCATCTTGCCAAAAGCAATCTACAGATTCAATGCAATCCCCATCAAAATCCCAAATCAATTCTTCATAGATCTAGAAAGAGCAATTCTCAAATTCATCTGGAGCAACAAAAAACCCAGGATAGCTAAAACTATTCTCAACAATAAAAGGACTTCTGGGGGAACCAATATCCCTGACCTTAAGCAGTACTACAGAGCAATTGTGTTAAAAACTGCATGGTATTGGTACAGCAACAGGCAAGTAGATCAATGGAATAGGATTGAAGACCCAGAAATTAACCCACAGACTTATGGTCACTTGATCTTTGATAAAGGAGCCACAATCATCCAGTGGAATAAAAATAGCCTCTTCAACAAATGGTGCTGGTTCAACTGGAGGTCAACATGCAGAAGAATGCGAATTGACCCACTCTTATCTCTTTGCACTAAGATCAACTCCAAGTGGGTCAAGGACCTCCACATAAAACCAGACACACTGAAACTATTAGAAAAGAAACTTGGGAAGACCCTGGAGGACATGGGCACAGGGGGAAAGTTCCTGAACAGAACACCAATAGCTTACACACTAAGATCGAGAATAGACAAATGGGACCTCATAAAATTACAAAGTTTCTGCAAGGCAAAAGACACTGTCAGAAAGACAAAATGGCAACCAACAAAGTGGGAAAAGATCTTCACCAACCCCACATCCGACAGAGGGCTAATATCCAATATATACAAAGAACTCAAGAAGTTAGACCCCAAAGAACCAAATAACCCTATCAAAAAATGGGGTACAGAGCTAAACAAAGAATTTTCACCAGAAGAAATTCGGATGGCCGAGAAACACCTTAAGAGATGTTCAACATCATTAGTCATCAGGGAAATGCAAATCAAAACAACCCTGAGATTCCACCTCACACCAGTCAGAATGGCTAAGATTAGAAACTCAAGAGACAACAAGTGCTGGCGAGGATGTGGAGAAAGAGGAACACTCCTCCACTGTTGGTGGGATTGCAAAATGGTAAAACCGCTCTGGAAATCAGTTTGGTGGTTCCTCAGAAAATTGGGCATGTCACTTCCAGAGGACCCTAGCATACCACTCCTGGGCATATACCCAGAGGATTCCCCTGCATACAATAAAGACACATGCTCCACTATGTTTATAGCAGCCTTGTTTATAATAGCCAGAAATTGGAAGGAGCCCAAATATCCCTCAAAGGAGGAATGGATACAGAAAATGTGGTATATTTATACAATGGAATACTACTCAGCAATTAAAAATAATGAATTCATGCAATTTGTAGTTAAATGGTTAGACCTGGAAAATATCATCCTGAGTGAGATAACCCAATCACAAAAGAATACACATGAAATGCAATCACTAATAAGTGGATATTAATGAGCCCAGAAGCCCTAAATACTCAAGGCACAATTAGCAAGTCAAATGATTCCCAAGAAGAAGAAAGGAGAGGACCCTGGGCCTGTAAAGATTGGATCCAGTTTTGTAGAGAAACCGTGGGGGTAGGGGGAATGATTGGGGAATAGTTGGCGGGAGAGGAATTATGGGACGTATGGTGGGGGGGAACTGGGAAAGGGGAAAGCCTTTGGAATGTAAACATAGAATATAGAAAATAAAAATTAAAAAAAAGAAATGAAAAGGGAGATAATACAACAGAAACTGAGGAAATTAAAAAAGTCATCAAATCATGCTACAAAAGCCTTTACTCAACACAACTGGAGAATCTGGAGGAAATGGACAATTTCCTAGACAGATTCCAAATACCAAAATTAAATCAGCATCAAGTAGATCAGCTAAATAGTCCCATAACCCCTAAAGAAATAGAAGGGGTCATAGAAAGTTTTCCAACCAAAAAAGTATGGGACCAGATGGTTTTAGTGTAGAATTCTATCAGACCTTTAAAGAAGACCTAACACCAATACTCTTCAAACTATTCCACAAAATAGAAACAGAAGGAACACTACCCAACTTGTTCTACAAAGCCACAATTAAGCTGATACCAAAACCACACAAAGTTCCAACAAAGAAAGAGAACTTCAGGCCAATTTCCCTTATGAATATGAAAGCAAAAATATTAAATAAAATTCTTGCAAACTGAATCTAAGAACACATCAAAATAATCATCTACCATGATCAAGTAGGCTTCATCCCAGGCATGCAGGGATGGTTCAATATACGAAAATCCATCAATGCTATCCACTACATAAACAAACTAAAAACAACAACAACAAAAAACACATAGTCATTTCATTAGATGCTGTAAAAGCATTTGACAAAATTCAGCATCCTTTCATGCTAAAAGTCTTGAAAAGAACATGAATTCAAGGCCCATACCTAAACATAGTAAAAGCAATCTACAGCAAACCAGTAGCCAACATCAAACTAATTGGAGAGAAACTTGAAGCAATCCAACTAAAATCAGGGACTAGATTTCAGTCCCTCTCTCTCCATATCTTTTCAATACAGTACTTGAAGTTCTAGCGAGAGCAATTAGACAACATAAGGAAGTCAAAGGGATACAAGTTGGAAAGGAAGAAGTCAAACTACCACTATTTGCAGATGATATGATAGTATACTTAAGTGACCCAAAAAACTCCACCAGAGAACTCCTATAGCTGATAAACAACTTCAGCAAAGTGGCTGGTTATAAAATCAACTCAAGCAAATCAGTAGCCTCAAAGGATAAGCAGGCTGAGAAAGAAGTTAGGGAAATAACACCCCTCACAATAGCCACAAACAATATAAAGTATCTTGGCATGACTCTAACCAAACAAGTGAAAGATCTGTATGACAGGAACTTCAAGTCTTTGAAGAAAGAAATAGAAGAAGACCTTAGAAGATGGAAAAATATTTCATGCTCTTGGATTGGCAGGATCAATATAGTAAAAATGGCCATCTTGCCAAAAGCAATCTACAGATTCAATGCAATCCCCATCAAAATCCCAAATCAATTCTTCATAGATTTAGAAAGAGCAATTCTCAAATTCATCTGGATCAATTAAAAACCCATTATAGCTAAAACTATTTTCAACAGTAAAAGAACTTCTGGGGAAATCAATATCCCCGACCTCAAGCAGTACTACAGAGCAATTGTGTTAAAAACTACATGGTATTGGTACAGTGACAGGCAAGTAGATCGATGGAATAGAATTGAAGACCTGGAAATGAACCCACAGAATTATGGTCACTTGATCTTTGATAAAGGAGCTACAACCATCCAGTGGAAAAAAGATAGCCTCTTCAACAAATGGTGCTGGTTCAACTGGAGGTCAGCATGCAGAAGAATGCAAATTGATCCACTCTTATCTCCCTGTACTAAGCTCAACTCCAAGTGGATCAAGGACCTCCAAATAAAACCAGACATACTGAAACTATTAGAAAAGAAACTTGGGAAGACCCTGGAGGACATGGGCACAGGGGGAAAGTTCCTGAACAGAACACTAATAGCTTATGCTCTAAGATCAAGAATTGACAAATGAGACCTCATAAAATTACAAAGTTTCTGTAAGGCAAAGGACAGAAGGTCCGTCAGAAGGACAAAACAGCAACCAAATAATTGGGAAAAGATCTTCACCAACACCACATCTGACAAAGGGCTAATATTCAATATATACAAAGAACTCAAGAAGAAGACCCCAGAGAACCAAATAACCATATTAAAAATGGGGTGGGTACAGAGCTAAACAAATAATTTTTCACCTGAAGAAATTTGGATGGCTGAGAAGCACCTTAAGAGATATTCAACATCATTAGTCATTAGGGAAACGCAAATCAAAACAACCTTGAGATTCTACCTCACACCAGTCAGAATGGCTAAGATTAAAAACTCAAGAGACAACAGGTATCAGGGAGGATGTGAAGAAAGAGGAACACTCCTTCACTGTTGATGGGATTGCAAGATGGTACAGCCACTCCGGAAATCAGTCTGGCAGTTCCTTACAAAATTGGGATTAACACTTCCAGAGGACCCTGTCATACTACTCCTGGGCATATACCCAGAGGATTCCCTGGCATGCAACAAAGACACATGCTCCACTATGTTCATAGCAGCCTTATTTATAATAGCCAGAAGCTGGAAAGAACCCAGATGTCCCTCAATGGAGGAATGGATACAGAAAATGTGGTATATTTATACAATGGAATACTACTCAGCAATTAAAAACAATGTATTCATGAAATTTGTAGGCAAATGGTTGGAACAGGAAAATATCATCCTAAGTGAGCTAACTCAATCACAAAAGAATACACATGAAATGCAATCACTGATAAGTGGATATTAATTAGCTGAGAAGCTCTGAATACTCAAGGCACAATTAGCAAATCAAAAGATTCCCAAGAAGAAGGAAGGAGAGGGTCCTTGATCTAGTATTGTATGAAGGTACCAGAACAGAGAAATGATGGAGGGGAGTGATTGGGGAATGGGCGGAGGGAAGAGGACTTATGGGACATATGGTGAGGGGGGAACTGGGAAAGGGGAAAGCATTTGGAATGTAAACAAAGAATATAGAAAATAAAAATAAAAATTAAAAAAAATTAATAAAAGAGAAAGCAAGCTGAACATGAGCCATGAGGCAAGCCAATAATCAGTGCTCCTCTAGGCTTCCAGCATCTGCCTTGACCTCCTGCTTTGGTTTCCCTTGATGATGCAATAACTTGTAAAAGTAAGAATCAACTTCCCTTTCCCAAGCAGGTTTTTGTCATGCCGTTTATCTCAGCAATATAAAAGCTAACTAAAACACCTGCTGAACCTTCCCACCAAAACCTAAACAACATACTTCTAAATGATCAACTGCACACAAAACATAAGCCTTAAGAAAATCATTGTAAACAATGTAACATTGGAAAGGCTTCATAGTCAATATTGCTGCAACTCCAGAAGAATAACAGGAGAAATATGATTTTAAGAGTTCTCAGAGTTTCAAGTGGGTTCAACTCCAAATATAAAACACAAAGAAAAAAGGTCATGGATGGAAGAAAAAGGTCACGGGTGGAAGAGAAACAGAATGTCCACTTCCACATAACAATGCTGGTGTTTTCAGATCTAAGTTTATTGGCCAGTTGCTCAAGCAATAATCCTAAAGAGATTAAGAGTTGAAAGGAAGGAAATGATTATCCAAGCAGATGTCATTCTAAAGAGCTAAGAAGGAAGTATTGTCCTAGGTGTCACCTAACTTCCTGTTGCTTCAACAGAATACCTTCAAAACTAACTTAATGAAAATAAATATATTTGGGCTCATGCTTTTCAGATGCTCAGTCCATGATCACTTGGGCCTGTTTCTTCAGGGCTCTGATAAAGAAGAATATCAAAGCAGACAGCATGCTATTATCCTCCTTACATGTTCCAGAATAAAGAATGTATTCATTTGGCCTCTCTAGAGGAATAGAATCAACAGAATAATTTCTTAGATTGACTAACATGGTAGGGGCTGGGTAACCCAGTGCTGGCCATGTCACGCTAGAGAAGCAGACAACCCAGTAGTTACTTAGTTTACAAGACTGGGTGTCTTACCTTTCTGTGTTTGGATTATCCATGAAGAGTCATTTGTTTGTAGTTCATTTTGGAAACCTGAAAAAGATGGTTCAACAAAGGAGTCAACAGAAACAACAATGGGGTTGATGAACTTGACAAGAGTGAAGGCCAATTGAGGAAAGGGAAAAAATTACCTTCTTCCATGTCCTTTTACTACGAGAGAACGAGAGGACAGACAATCCCTTTTCTTTGGACTGTTGCTCATGCTCCAGTGGATGACCACATAGTCACGTACCTGTGGGAAATACTAATTGTGTTTAGTGGGTTAAAAATAAGTAACTGAGTTGAGTAAGATACACAAAATGTTTTTAAAAGAAGGGAAATATGCACAAAGAGGGCATCAGCCAGGATGTTAATGATGAAAGAAACATTTATTAGGATTCCAAGTCTATTCTCTCTTCTGCTGGAACATCCTTGAAAACAACCACCCACCTTCATCTACTAAGTCAGGCCCAGTAATTTCTCAATCAAACTCACTATTTCCCTAAAAGTTAAATACTAGTCCACACATTGGTCAGTTTTTATCAGGTTGACATACACTTAGAGTACTTGATATCTCAGTTTGGGCTTCTGTTGTAGTGATAAAACACTGTGACTAAAAAAAACTAGGGGAAGAAAGGCTTTATTTCAGCTTAAAGTGTGTCTGTTTATATGCATGTATGAAGTTATATGTGTATGCATGCAAGCACGCATGAAAACTTGTGGAACTGATGAGACAGATGGCTAGGTTCAGCCAGAGTGTGTGTGTATGAATGTTTCTAAAAGCTGTAAAAAGCCAAATAAATAATAACAAATAAAAGGTGATATAGCTATTTTCTGCTTCATTCGGTGTGTGTGTGTGTGTTTTCTGTGTGAGTGACTCCTTTTCTGGTTTACAAAGAATTAACCAGTCAAGTCAGTAAGGGGCTTCTGGCTGCCTGGCAAGAGGAAGAAATACTAGCAACAACTACTTTACCTCCCCTCCCCTCTCCCACCCTAACACTTGCTGTAAGCAACAAGTGTCAATAGGTCCAGAGGCCTGCAGTTTCTGGCCTGAGTAACTTAAAGTCAAGATAGGTATACATTATTATAGAAAGCAAGCCTAATCTCTCCCAAGGTCAAGTTTTATCCCCTAGCCCCTTGCTTGGGAAAATTGAAATTTCTTGGGTTCCTAACAGTCTGCATACTGGCCACTGTCGGTAGAAATCTGAAGGGTTCTGGCATAGCCAGAGCAAACAAAGAGTTACAGCTTGCCTCTTCCACGGCCACTATTGCCCGAGTCAGTGGCAGGCAGCAGAACGAAATGGCCAACTAGCTTCTGTTTGAAGTGATTGACACATTTGTTAGCTGTTTCACCAAAATGCCCAACATTTTTTTTATTTTTCTGTGGCAGTTTATGACACCAAGAAATGGTGGCATCAATATGGGATTCTGGGCTTCCGCTGTTTATTGAACATCAAAGTCTCCTTGAAACTCATGTCATGAGAGGCTTTGGAAGACCCTTGAATGCTGTTTTAGGACACTGTGATTGTCTTCATTTCCTGATCTACATAATTTTCTAGGATTACTGTGCTAGATTTCGGAGGCAGGGTGGTGAGACAGGTCTGAGAAGTAAGGCTTTTTAAATTTATTTTTAAAACATTTATGTTGGGATTTGATCTGTTGCTATGTATTATAATGCTAAGTTCAGGCCCCCAAGACTTAGTTGTCCCAGAGACAAGAGAGTCCACATGTAAGCTATGGACACAAGTGACATTATGTGACCTTGCCTACAAGTTATTTCTGATTGATGAAAAGATGCCATCAGCCAATAGCTGGGCAGAAGAGACATAGGCAAGGTTTAGGGTTCCTGTGCGTGAGGTCAGAGGAGAACCACGAGGGGCAAAGGAAGGCGGAAGGAGGAAAAAGCTTCCATGAGTTAGGTGAGTCATAAATAATGGCCATCTTGGTTGGCTAATTGGAGTTAAGAGCAGCCCAGACAAAACCTGGCAAAATATATATGGGATTTTTGGCTGGGAAATAGAAATACTAGCACAGAGGATAGATACTTATCCAGCTCTTGTGCTCATTAAGGCTTATTGTAAATATAAAGGATGTGTGTGGCATTTATCTGGGCATTTAAATGGTCAAAGGGGGGCAGAAACCCCTAAATTGAGATTAAGTAATTTCAAAAACACATCTATTTGTGTGTGCACCTGTATTCACACAAATATGCAGGCACACACATATGTATACACATGCACATATGTACATACCTAAACCTGCACACACACAAACACATATGTACCAGCATGTACACACATGTGCAGGTGAATATACACAGACATCTACATGTACAAACTTACACACACACTTGCATGTGTATACACACATACACCTGCATTGCACACACACATCTGTGGGACCATAATGACCCAGGGACACACAGCAAGAGTTGAGACAGTTTCAATCCCCAAAACCTCAAAGACAGGATGGCGGGAGTTAGCTGTCTTCCCTCCTCCCAACCTGGCTCCAGAAAGCCAGCTCTCTCACCATTAACCCTAGCAAGAATTTACAGTTACCACAGTCCACTCCTTGTTTGACTTCACAATGTTCTCTCCCTGGACCCTATAGTCCCTGAGTATGCAAACGAAGTGTCTTCCAACACCTCTGTCCTAGCTAATTGTACATAGCCACACAGACTTTGTCCCCAGAGACTGGCCACCTCCATAGAGACAAAAATACACTATTCCCCTCAATAAACTGAACTAGTTCTCTAAAGCAGCGCGCTTGTGTGTGTGTGTGTGTGTGTGTGTGTGTGTGTATTTACCCACACATTCACCACCTACCAATATCCTGTCTGTACCCATCAGCACCTGGATAAGCTTTTCTCCCTCTAGTCTAGTCTTGTGCACCTTGAGGGAGAGAAGTGTCCCTGGGATGATAGCCAGCACCCAAAGACACAGTCACCAACATACAAACACACACAGATGTCACCTGTTACACACACACACACACACACACACACACACACACACATCTGTACCTGCAAGCACATACTCATATATATATATATATATATATATATATATATACATATACATATATATATATATATGCATACATACACATACTTGCTGTACCACCATGTACACACACATCCGCATGCACGTATACACACACCAGAATTACAAACATTCATGCAAAGTGACAAATGATGGCAGGTGCTAAATAAACAGAAGCAATGATGCTTCAGCTCTGTCAGTCACTGAAAATTACTATGAGTGAAGACATCAGCGAAACAAAAGTAGACAACCTTGGACACAGTGGTTTGTGGAGAGTAGGGGCATAGTTGCCTCCCTCTTTAGTGCAGGAGGTGTAATGAAGACGCTTCAGGTCAGGTTATTGGTTTTGCTCACCGCATTCCCACAGTTTTAATCACACCACAAGTGGCCAATTCTTTTGGCTGCTCACCCCAACCCTTTTGAGATGGCTAGTCCTAAATGTTAACTTGGTAGGATTTAAGGTCAGCCTAGAAACAAACCTCTGGGCGTGGCTGTGAACGTAAAAGGGGGGGACAGTTCTAGGTGGTTGCAATAGCCGCAGCTTCCTCAAGTTCTGGTCACTCTGACTTCCACACCAGGATGGACGATATCCTCAAGCTGTAAGCAAAAACCCAAACCAAAAAAAAAGGTCTTGTTTCTTTTTGTCAGATATTTGGTCACAGCAATGAAAGAATTAACACACATACCTCCACAGCCCTCCCTGAGCTTCATGGAAAGTCTGACAGCTGTCATGCTGTGTCCGATGCTCAATGCCTCTTCTAGCCTCTTCCGGCACTGGTACTCACTTCCCTTTTTCTCTTTATGAGTCCAGATTCAGAGAGTGGGGAAAGTAAAAGCTGATGTTGCCAGCAGGTCCCAGCACTGAAGGACAACAACAATGATGATTGCCTCCATGGAAGCAAGTAAGAAGCAGCAGCTAGGCCCCCTAGGTAAGGCAGGAATGGAGCTAGTGGCTTGGTGGGAGGTTGCTCCAGGTCTCAGCATGTTCACCTGAGATCTCCACACATAGTCACATATGCGTGCACACATAAACACAAACTTATACATACATCACAAACATACTGCCACATGCACCCCCACATGTGCATGTACACACACACACACACACACACACACACACACAAAGTTCATCTCTGGCCTCCACATGCAGTTACACATGTGTGCACACATACACACATACATACTATATATTCACCTCTGGCCTCTGCACACAGTTGTGTGTGTGTGTGTGTGTGTGTGTGTGTGTGTGTGTATTCAGAGTTGCTTTGGAGACAAGCCTGGGTCAGGAACCAAGAAGAAATAGAAGCCTTTTCTAAGAGTCTTGTATCCTAGAGAATAAGAGATTTCTCTGGGTTCCTGGAACCTAAAGGCTCAAACCTAAAGACTGGACACTAATCTCCAGAGCACTAGAAAGGTGGCCCCTGGGACCTGAACCACTGTTTTCTGGGGAAGAGGTGATTGACAGCCTTGTTGTGAAATACGCTTCTCTCCCACAGGGTGTGTGAGGCACAGCCATGGCCTTGTGGTATTGCATCTGTTCTCCATCGTGCTCCTGGCTGGGCTTCTGGTCACCGTTCTTATTCAAGGTCAGGCAGAAATGGGGTTTTGCTCCTCTGGTCTGGCTAACTGTCTGTGAGAGCTGGATCTGGGCCATGTTTAGGGGATTAGGAGAAATGATGAAAATGGGCCACAGTAGAGCCTCTAGGGAAGTGCCCACTCTGGAACATAAGAGGGTAAGAGTAGAGTAGAGGCAACGCCCAGATCCATTTCTTGTGGTTCAGCCATCACTCTTTTTTCTTCTCTGTTAACAAAAATGTTATTAGAGAACATTTCTGCCGCAAGCATCCAGAGCAGGTTATGATACACAGTAAGCTTTTTAAGATTATAGTTTCTGGATTCTTCGTGTAGGTTTTAAGGACCCCACTTCCTCAGGGAATGAGAAAATCTACAAGCAACTTACACAACTGGGGGCTAGAGTTGGTAAGTAAGCAGAAATCGGATGTTAAGGAACTGAGGAGGTCTCCTTGTGAAGGCACTATGCTTGAGATACTGACCCTTTCCAGACCTGTTTCCACTCCTATGGGGATTTGATGTCTCAGTTGGTAAAGTGCTTGCCATACAGAATCTTAGTTTGAGGCACAGAATCTACTTTTTTAAAGGCACATGGATGCATGTTTTTATTCTAAGCATTATAGAGATGCAGACAGATGGGTCTCTGAGACTCACTGGACACCCAGATTAGTGCACTCATACACCTTCACACACATAAATGCACGCATATACACATGATAAATAAACAAATTAATAGGAACACAGGGCAACAGCCAGTGTGTCATCTTATGGTCTCAGGGGGTGACACACAAAGTAGACACTCAGTATTCTCAGAGGTCATATACAAGTCAGCACTCAATAGTCATGGAGTGTGCACATAGGAGGCACTCAGTTTTTACAGTGGACATGCACACAGTAGTCAAGATATTCTCCTGGCCTCTGGTTTTATCT
Source organism: Apodemus agrarius (assembly GCA_964023405.1). Taxonomy (NCBI): domain Eukaryota; kingdom Metazoa; phylum Chordata; class Mammalia; order Rodentia; family Muridae; genus Apodemus; species Apodemus agrarius. Next base: position 45,491,979 of record OZ030028.1, read on the forward strand.
CTTAAGTGCCTGTTTCCCCCAGGATGCAGTGTCAAGTGAGGGAGGTCCCTAAGTCTGGAGGGCTTGAGAAAATGCAAGATCATGGACATCTGAGTATGCATCTATCCTGATCTACCTCCCCCAATAGACAGCCTTTGCCGTCCTTGCCCCTGGGAATGGACATTCTTCCATAGAAAATGTTATTACTTCTCCAAGTCCACGCGTAACTGGAATGATTCTGTCACTGCTTGCCAGGAAGTGGGGGCTCAACTAGTCGTTGTTGAGAATGATGAAGAAAAGGTATGCCTCATGGGGTTCTTCATCCTGGGACAGGGCATGACCATTGAGTGTGAAGGCAACAGTTGGCCTGAAAGTGTTTCTGGTTAAGGGATGCTTACTCCTCTTGGAAAGGGGGGTGGGGTGGGAATGAGAGGATCCCTAGGACCCTCTGAGTAGATGCACCAAGTTCTGAACATACATGAACGCTTCAGAAAACACCTAAAATATAAGTCATCTACCTTAGTGTAACCCCAGCTCTGATGCCTTCTTCTGGCCTCTATGGCACCTGTACTCACATGTGCACCTACCCACACACAGACACACACACATCTGTACTCACATGTGCACCTACACACACACAGACACATAGACATAATATAAATAATAAAATGCTTTAAAAGCAATTTAAGAGAAAAGATGCTTTCTTTGCTCACTGTTCTGGGTTGCAGTCCATCATGGCCAGGACGTCTCAGCCACGGGAGCTTGAGAGAGACAGCCACATGGCATTCACAGCAGTAGAAAGTGATGAACATGAATGCTGGTGCTCAGCTCGTTTTCTCCATTTTCCAAAGCTGAGACCCTGTGCTTGGAGAATGATTCTGCCCACGTTAAAATGGCTCTTTTCACATCAATTAATACAGATAATAGCTGTTAGTGTGTGCCAAGAAGCCTGTCACCTATGTGATCCTCAGTTCTGTCAAGTTGACAATTAAAACCTGCCACATTATCCCAGCTGGCATATTGGCTAAAAGATATTAAATTGTTCTGCTAGGGGAAAAATATTCAAGTGTATACTTTTAGCCAGTTTCTCTTGTGTAAATTATGTCATTGTACTGTTAGTGGGATATCACTCAATGCAGAGCTAAAAGATCCTAGGCATTGCTAGCTACCCTGAACCACCTGCCTCTGGAACATTAAACCTCATGGGTGAGTTTGTGTAGGCACGCTCATCACAAATACTGGCAACACTTCCAGGAATATGTGTGGAGACTTCAACTGTGGACAATCAATAAGTCAGGCCTCATTTGGTCACAGGTTACAAATATAAGAGGGACTCGGACACTGGAGCATGTATCAGGGGCTCCTCTCAGGTATAAGGGTGAATGCGGGGGAGCCACTATGTAGAAGATATGGAAAATTAAGTGGAAACCCTACTGACTACTCTCTTTCCCTTCCAGACATTCCTGAGTGCAATTTCTAAGGATAAAGGATCGGCCTGGATGGGTCTCTCAGACCCGAAACGGGAAGGCATGTGGCAGTGGGTAGATGGCTCATCTTTGTCAGACAGGTAGCCCTGGGAGCAGGGAATATTACAGGGAGTGGGATGGGGTGGCAAAACTCTGACTCTAGCTGTTCTCCGAGTTCCTTCCACTCCCTAGTTAGCTTCCTTAGGCTTAAGTGTCCATGAAATTCATTGGGTGGTGGTGGGGTCAGTCTTCACATCCTTGTTCAGATACGATGGAGGGACTTTTAAATTCTATAATCAGAATGGCACAAACAATTTGCAGTTCGTTTGGGTTATTTAAATATAGTGTGTTAAAATAGCTGGGGAGGGAAATACTTTAGCCAGTAAAGTGCTGGCTTTGCAAGAATGAGAACCTGAGTTTGATCCCCAGAACTTACTTAAAAAAAAAAAAGCAGATATCTCATAACACCAGCTGGGTTCCTTGAGAGGAAGACAAAAATGGGGCCCAGGATATGACTTAGTGGAAAGAGTGTTTATCATGCAAGCATGAAGATCTGAGTTCAGATTCCCAACAGATAAATACATTTTAAAAAATATGGGTGTGGAAACATGTACCTGTGATACTGGTGCTGAGCATGGTGTCACATACATGTAGTAGGAGTGCTGAGTTGGCAATGACAGAAAAATTCCTAAAGACTACTGGCCAGCTAGCTTCATAGCAAAAAATCCTTTCTTTAAAAATATAAGGTTGAGGTTAGTGAGATGGTTCATTCAGTAAAGTTCGTAGCATGCAAGCATAAAAAATGAATTTAGATTCATTGCACCCTCAAAAAATGGGATGATAGCAAGCATCCGTTATCCTAGCACTAAACAGACAGACAGATCTCTGGTGCTCACTGGCCTAGGCGATCAGTGACCTACAGTTCAGCAAGGAACCTTGCTTCAAAATATGGTATGGATCCAGTATGGTGGCACACACCGCTGATTCCTGCCCTCATGACTCAGGGGCAAGCAGATCTGTGAATCTGAGGCCAGCCTGATCTACACAGAGAGTTTCAGGACATCCAGGACTGCAAAGAGAGATCCTATTTCAAATTAAATAAAGAGAAAGGAAGGAAGGAAGGAAGGAAGGAAGGAAGGAAGGAAGGAAGGAAGGAAGGAAAAATAAAGAGGGGAAGAAAGAAAGACAAAACAATAGGAATAACCAAAGCAGACACTCTAAGTCAACTACTGGCCTCCACATGCAAGTGTTCAAACATTCACATAAACATATATATACCACACACAGACAGACTAAAATGAACATCAACTGATGAAGACACCTGACATTGACATGCAGGCACAAGCTCATGCACCCATGGTTATGCTCATGGGTATCCATAAACAAACATGTACTCACACAATGTCACATACAACACAGAGAGAGGGCAGAGCAGGAGGAAGAGAAATCTCATTGTTATCTTGGGAATAAATAAGTGAAAGGTAAGAAGCATCACCTCTTGAAATCATCTAGTGGGTTCTGTGTAAGGGATGGCCACGATATGGTTCACAGACTGCAGCTTGATGCAGGCTTGAATTATCATGGGTGTAAATTTGTATGTGAAATATGTGGACATGTTTATATATATGAATGGGTCTGTGAAGCTGCATGTACATGTGTGTGTGCATGCATGAGGCCATAAATTAATAGAGGTGCCTTCCTCTATTACTCTCCACATAATTTTAATTACATTTTAAAATGTTTATGGGGGGTACTGTTGGAAGGAGAAGTGTTTGTGAGTGGGTGTACATGTTTCTGTGCACAAGAGCTAGGTTCCTACGTTGGCCAGAAGAAGGAATTGGATCCACTAGAGCTGAAGTTACAGGCTGTAATGAGTGCTCTTACATGAGTTCAGGAAAACTAACAGGTTATCTGGAAGAGCAGCAAGCATTCTTAACTTCTAAGCCATCTCTTCAGACACATTTCATTGTATTTATACCATGTGTATATATGTGTGTGAGAGAGAGACAGAGACAGAGACAGGAAGAGACAGAGATTCATCCGTATAGGTTTATATAATCTGTACCATGTAGGTGTACTAAGCACACATATGTACATGTGTAAGTGCAGGCATGTATGTAATAACATGCTGGGCAGAGGACAACCTCTCCTTCCAGCGTGTCTAAAGCAGTGTCCCTTGCTGTTCACTACTATATATTCCAGGCTAGCTGGCTCATATGTTTCTGCATACTTTCCTGTATCTGCCTCTTATCTCACAGTAGGAGCATTGGGATTAAAACAAACACTACCTTACCATGCTCTACATAGGTAGCAGGGATTTGAACTCAGGTTCTCACACTTGGACAGTCAGCACTTTACTCAGTGAACTATTTCTCCTGTCTCTCTCATGGGTCTTATAGCTTCAAGAAGTATCAGAAGAAAAAGGAAAATGACAAAGGGGAAGGAGAAGTCTGTGCAGAAGTTACAGGGGACTTCTGGACCACTGACAAATGTGAACTTGAGAAATTTTGGATCTGTGAGAAATCTGAAGCCTCCTGTTCAGCAAGAAAAGTCTGATTCTTCTGCAGTTCATGATGCTGGACATCCTTGATACACATCAGACATTTACCCGCATTAATGAGACTTCAACATTAGCTCTGGGACTCCTCCATGCCTTAGACTTTATCAACTGTGAGACAGCAACTATGGTAGTGGTTCTGAACCTTTCTCATAATGTGACCCTTTAAGGCAGTTCTTCATGTTGTGGTGACCCCAAAACATAAAATTATTTTCTTGCTATTTCTTGACTGTAAGTTTATGAATCATAATGTAAACATTTGAAATATAGGATATCTGATATGCAACCCCAAAAGGGTTGTGACCCACAGGTTGGTAACTACAGCCCTGTGGAATTGAGTCATTTGTATTCTTCCCAATGTTTCCATGTGTTGTAGAGCAATTTCCTCCAACTTGAAGCATTCTGCCTTAGAAGGTAGCTCATTAAGACTTTGGAAGCTTGTGGGGGTGCTATATAGATAGTTCAGAAGTCAGGAGCACTTGCTAATTTGACAGAAAATATGGGTTCATGGATATATGGGTTATAAGTTAAGAGTTCTTGTTGCTCTTGCAGAGGACAGGGGTTTGGTTCCCTGTACCCATGTTGGGTGGCTCACAATCACCTGTAACTTAAGCTCCAGGGGATCTGGCACCCATTCCTGGACTCTGTGGGCAAATGCATTGAGGTGCACCTATCTACACACAAACACACAGATACACATAATTAAAAATAAAATATTTATATAAAAAGAAACAGGAAGTTCTATAGATAGTCTCATTAAGACTCAGGAAGGAAACAATGCACAAGTCTCAAGAAATCCCTGAAACTTACCAGATTCATAAGATACCTCACTCTCTGAAGTAATATATAAAGAGCAATAAGGAGTGCTGAGGAGCGGAGACTTTCTGAGCTGTAGAGCTGCCTACAAGTGACTGATTTCATGACTCATTATCTATGCTGGGGTAGGATGAGGACACATAGCTGCTGTCTTTGAATCACTTCTGTTTATGTAAGTAACTCTTCAAACATATTATTGTAAGTAACCCCAACAAACTCAATGGCTCATCTATTAGACTTTGTAGGTATCCTTATTTTGGTTTGTGTTGGTTCCCTTTATAGGGTGAGGACACATCTTTCCATGTCTCCCCAACAATAGTATTGCACAATATCAGTTTCTTCTTGGCTTTGAGATTGTGGTTTTAAGACATCCTTGCATTTTATATGAACATGTTCGTATATTGTAATATCTTCTTCTTAAGATGTCAGAGGGTTTGCAAGGCCATTGTATCTAAATTTTCCTCATTGATCTGTCCCACCCCCACATACCTTCTGTATCAGCTACTTGTCATATTGCTGCAAATAAGACAACAGTGAAGGTGCATAACACCTGACAAAAGAAACTAACGGGGTGAAGGGCTGCTCTTTGGCTCATAGTGTGAGGGTACCATGGCAGGTGGGGTATGCTCATAGTGTGAGGGAACCATGGCAGGTGGGGTATGCTCATAGTGTGAGGGTACCATGGCAGGTGGGGTATGCTCATAGTGTGAGGGTACCATGGCAGGTGGGGTATGCTCATAGTGTGAGGGAACCATGGCAGGTGGGGTATGGCAACAGGAATGTGAGGCAGCTGTAGCATTGCATCCTCACTTAGGAGGCAGGAAGAGATGAATGTCAGTTCAACATCCATTTAATTCAGGTTAGGGTCCGAGTTTGTAGAATGATGCTACCTCTACCATATGTCTTCCCATCTCAATTAACCTATCTAGATAATCCCTCACAGAAATGCTCAAAAGCCTGTTTCCATGGTGATTCTAAGTCTCATGGAGTTGACAACCAAGATCAACCATGATCTTTTCCTCTCATATGCTCACCTTCCCCTGCATCTCTTCACCTGGAAATATTCCTTGGTTGCTATAGTTCATCCTGTAGACTTAAAGAACCTCTTGATCTATGGTTGATTTTACTTAATCCTATTTACAATAAACAGTTATCTCTTGGATCTCTTGGATTAAATGTGTGTAAGAGGGATAAACTACATTTCAACTAGAAAGATTTTTCCAATTAGTAACACAATCTCTGGGTTTGCACTGTGATCAAATATCCTGAAACATTTCTCCCTTTGGGTCTAAATAAAAAAAGAAAGATTTTAACTTTAACACTGTGAAACTATTCACAATAATAAAAACTATTTCTGCCAAGATTTCCACAATGTCCAGGTTGGTTGTACTTGGCAGTCTTAGGATTAACTAGTTTTGAGTTCAAAGTTCTGTAAAATGTTCATGTCAGACTTTAATGATCTCAGCAATTTGACTGTCCTTAGTAATATGAGACTGATCTTTGGGTGGTGTTTGTCAGCTTAGTGGCAATCCTGGTTAGGTAGAGCACAGAAGTCAGCCCAAATGTGTTTATTGTTTGCACAGAACCTGGCTGCAGAAGAGGTATGGGGCAGTTTTCCCCAGTGGTTAGCGCTATCACAGTCCAGGTGAATTTATCACTGCAGGGACTATCACTTCTTGGAGAACTCAAAGGTTACTATTAGGAATGGTGGAAAACTTAGACATTTTAAATACCATACTCAGCAGAACTCAAAAAAATTTGAGGACCACAATCTATTAAGTACATCTGAGGTACACAAACTTCCGTTCCTAGTTACCTGCTTCAGACACAAATCTGTAAACATGTACAGGAAGCTAGATGAAGCTTATTTCTAGAATCAGTTAGTATTCGGTATGACTACTAGTATCACAACAGAAAATATTTATATCTTAAAAGTTTTTAAAAGTTAAATGAAAATTGAAAGATTATGAGTTTAGGGCATGCCCATTATATATTTCTTTTTATTTTGTTTTCCTCTGTCCCATAGCAGGTGGCTTCTGATATGAGACAGAGATTTTTTTTTTAATTTCCCTTTAACACGCATGTATGGGTTTAGAGAAGAAGCACCATGCTTCCCTGAAAGGCAGCTTTAACTTCTAATTGAATTGGGACCACATAAAGACCTTTTGGGGCTTATGTCTGTAGAGAGCAGCAGAGACAAGCTGGAGGTGGGTGATTCCACTTAGCCAATTTACTTTTTTTTTTTTTTTTTTTTTTTTTTTTTGGTTTTTCGAGACAGGGTTTCTCTGTGTAGTCCTGGCTGTCCTGGAGCTCACTCTGAAGACCAGGCTGGCCTCGAACTCAGAAATCCGCCTGCCTCTGCCTCCCAAGTGCTGGGATTAAAGGCATGCGCCACCAACGCCCGGCCCAATTTACTTTTTCCTGGGACGTATTCTCCTGATTTATTCTCTTTCTTCGATTGTTTCCATTTTCCAGTAGTTTCCAGATTGCTTAGTTGGATACTTTTATTCTCCTGGGAAAATAAAAACAAAAACCCTGCCCCAATCTTAACTGGGGGAGGGGAGGAGGGGAAGGGGTGGCTCCTTTCCTAGGGATTTACTGTTTATTTTGAAAACAGTAAAAGTATTATCTTACCATTGAAAATCTTAAAATTCTATTTAAAATTTAAACTAAATATTAGTATGTGTAGCAAATATACGTATATTCCCCTTTCTTTTTATAGATAAGTTCAAAGGTTAAGTGTATTTATTTTTAAATCAAAAGGGACATTCACTTTGAATCTCAGCTTGCCTTTTAAATTTAAATCATTGTAATTCTTATGGGCCTGCCCTCTGCCTCCCAAGTGTTAGGATTAAAGGTATAAACTACCACCTGACTATGGATTTTTTAATAGTTATCCTACTTTCTTCATTAATTAATTTATTTATTCAAGTTATATTCCATTCACAGGCCACCCTCTCCCCTCATCCCACCAAAGCCCTATCCCCTCTCCCCTTCTACTCTGAGAATGGAGACCCCTCCCCCTTGTGAGTATCAACACATTCTGGTACAGAAAGTAACAGCATGACTAGGCACAGCCTCTCCCACTGAAGTCAGACAAGGTTAGGGGATGGAGGTCCACAGGAAGGCAACAGATTCAGGGATAATGCCACTTCAATTGTTGGAGGACCCATGTGAAGGCCAAGCTGCATATTTGCTACATGCTGGAGACCTAAATCCATCCCATGCTTACTCTGGTTAATGGTTCAGTCTCTGGGAGGCTCCAAGTACCCAGATGCTTGAAATTTTTGGTCTTTTGTGGAGTCCCTATCACCTTGGGGTCCCTTAATTCTTCCTCCAATTCTTCCACAAGACTCCACAAGTCTTATAGAATTCATCAAATGTTTGGCTGTGGGTCACTGCATTAGTTTCCATCAGATGCTATGTGGAGACGCCCAAAGGACAGTTATACCATGCTTCTGTCTGCAAGCATAACAAAGGATCATTAATAGTGTCAGGAATTAGTTCTTCACTATGGGATGTGTCTCAAGTTGGGCCAGTCTTGGTTGGCCATGTCCTCTGTCTCTGCTCCTTCTTTGTCTGTGCACTACTTGTAGCCAGGACACATTTTGGGTTGAAGGTTTAGGGGCGTGTTGCTGTCCTTATTCCTCCACTGAGAGTCTTGCCTGGCTACAGGTTGTGTCCACTTCCGGTGCCATATCCCCCTCTTGTAGGTGTCTCAGTTAGAGTCACCCCCATATACTCACTAAAGCTTCCCTCCATCCCATGTCTCTGGAACATCCTAAGCTGCTCCCACCCCCAGCCTGCCCATGTCCAATTACCTCAGAGGAAATGGCAGTAAAAAGCTTTTCCAAGCAAATGGATCCAAGAAGCAAGCTGGAGTTATTATTCTAACATCTAATAAAATAGTTTACCTGATCTGGATTTAATTTTAGTGAATAGTATCTGTCTAGAAAATAATCCATTACATTTAGATTTTTCCAATTTTGTGGAGTACAGACTTTAACTTGCATTACCATCTGAAAACCTGTCAGGAGCCATCATAGGACAAGTAATAACCAGCAGGTGATCTTCCTGAGATGGTCTGCTTCCGATTATAATCCATGAAATATTCGCTCTATAGGCAAGGCCCAAGAGAATTCATTTTAGGAAAGATTCCTGCTATTAATATGCTTTTGCTGTTATGATTAAAGATATATAGCAATCACCAGGTACTAGCCCCACCCCTTTTGAGCAGAGCTCTGCAGATCTATGAAGATGACTGTCTTGTAGTGATGCTATATAGACAAATAGATGATCTTATAAGAATTACTAAAATTATATCAGAGATTATTAATCTCTTTTATAATGGGACTGCTATTAGATCCTTTTCTGAGAGTGAAAGCTGCAATGAGAACTCTTATCAGTCTCCCAAGTGTCACCAGCTAATGGCCTCTTAGATGGCAACCAGACTTTCTCCTACCCAGCACATTCCAAGAGACTGTAAAACAATTAACCAAAGGTCATAAAAAGTGAACTAACAATTTATAACAGGTTCTAGGACAGAAGATAAAATATTGACTGGGCTTATCTATACAAAATGTCATTAATAACCTAGTTATGGATTTTAACTTTCAGTAAACCTGTGGAGCTGCGACAGGTGATGGATGTTTAGCTAGAGAATTACTCCTAATGGATATGCGTGTAAGCATTCTCTATTGTAAACTTATACTTGAATTAACGATTTGATTTTTTTGTGTGAATTTGTGATGAACTTCTTAACACATGATCATGTATTCTGAAAGATGTTTAAGTGCTGAGGGAAAAAAGAGAAGAGTCAGAAGAACTGAGCTGAGGAGAATTTTTTTGGACAGAACACTTCTTAGACAAAGAGAAGAGTAGAAATTTCCCGAATGCCTTTTTTTCCCATTCATTCTGTCTTTTCCTCCTTTTCCTATATAGCTTTTGTAGAAAATATTTACAGCTTAGTAATAAATGCTATAATCACTTTCAAAGTGCCCTTTTTTTCTTCCTGTGGCTTCTGACTATCAGGCTGAAAGTCAGAACTGCGCAGTTCCTGCTGAGGCAGAACAAGGGCCACATCACCTAATCCTCTGCTGTTAGGCTATAGCTGTTAAGCGCCTCAGCCAGCATTTTACCCTTAGAAAGAGCAAGAAAGTTTTTAGGATTTTTAAAAAGTTATCATCAGCATTTCAGGACAGTTAGAGAGCTAGAATGTCCGGAGACCCTCAGACTTTAAAGCCATACCAGAGTCCTACTCTGTGCCCCACCACTACCCTCTCCAGGCCTGGAGGCTCCAAGCAAAAAAAAAAAATCTTTCAAATCTAGAACATCTTCTTTAATTCTAAACAAGTTAAGTTCAATTATGAGACTAAAATTAGTCTTCAACTCCATCACAGTTCTGAGAAGGAATTAAATATTACCTGAATATATAGGAAGCACAAAGACATAACTTCAAAAACTTATACCATTTGTAGAGACATCTGATTGCCTGAACAGTCCCCTATATTCCTCATAACATTGGTGCATATGTCTTCAACCTTCTGGCTCAGAACCATCTGACAGACCTTAAGTGAAGCAGGAACTATATAGGACTAGCTTTCTCTGTATTTGCAGAGCTTAAAAATTGACTAGCCTGCATCCAATTTGTCTCTTTTCAACAGTAATTGTCTGCAGAACAAAATTAGAGTATTTCTTATCCAGTGGCTAGCTTGCCACATTGAAGGAACTCCAATTGTAGGTAACGATGCTCAATATCTTCTTTAAAGTGGGTTGGGAGTACTGTCAGGGGCAGACATGTCTCCTAGTCAAAAGATCTATTAATAATGAAATTATTTTAAAAGTCATATTCTGTGTATCGATAACGCTTTTGAAGACTATCTATCTATCTATCTATCATCTATCTATCTATTTATCTATCTATCTATCTATCTATCTATCTATCTATCTACCTATCTATCTACCTATCTATCTATCTATGGGGTCAGCTTAAAATGGTAGGGGGTGTTCCAGGCTTAGAACAGGGCCAGGGGAAGGAGCACCACTCAGTCAACACCAGTCTCCAAGGACAATTTAGTTAAGGTCTCTTTTAGGGCTATGTTCATTCTCTCTACCTACCATGATCTCTGGGGATGGTATGCACAATGGAGCTTCCAATTAGTCCCCAATATCTCTACCAAACCCTGACTTACCTTAGAGACAAAAGCAGGACTGTTGTCCGATCCAATTACCTTGGGCACTTCAAACCTCGGAATATCTTCTTAACTACCATGGTAACTGTTTCCTGTTTGGTGGGGAAAGCCCCAACCCACCCAAAGAAAGTATCCACAAACACTAGAAGGTATTTTTAACCATATTTTCCTGGCTTAACTTCTGTAAAATCGACCTCTCAATATACTCCAGGCCATTCTCCCCTAGGTCTTTTGCCCTGTTTACTCTTGGCCGCATAAGCATTCACTTGCTGGCGTACCTTACACTGTTCTACTGTCTCTCTGGCCCAAAGCCTGAGGTCCATTACACATACTTTAGATCCCTTAACTACTTGGACAAGCTTTTTATCCCCTCAATGAGTCCATCTGTGCATTTAGCCTAGTAAGTCTTTTGCTTGATTTCTAGGGAGTATAATTCTCCCTTCTTTTGTGCACCATTGTCCTTTCTCCTTTAGGTAATAGTTGGTAGGGTGGCTAGCAATCTGAGTCCTTTCTTCTTCAATATATTCTAAGTGAGGCCATCCCTTAGTCCAGTCCCATTCCCCAGGGGATATCTCTTGCAGGCCCATAACCAGGTTAGTCTCCTGCATAGCCACTTCTCAAGCCACTTGATCTGCTTGGTTATTGCCCAGGGCCTCTGAGTCTTTTCCCTTCTGATGTCCTGGGAAATGAATAATACAGTTGCCAGCTTCATCAGATCCAAGATTTCCTGCTTGTTTTTTATTTCTTTTCCCTCTGATGTGAGCAGTCCTCTCTCTTGGTATATAGCCCTATGGACATGGGCTGTGGCAAAGGCATACTTAATATCTGTGTAGATGTTATTTTTCTTGCCAGCCCCAAGTTCCAAGGCTTTGATGAGGGCAATTAGCTCTGCTTTCTGCACTGACATGCAGGGGGTGGGAGTTAGAGGTTCAGCCCAGATGACATTTGTGCTGTCCACCATGGCAGCACCAGCTCATCTCTAACCACCATGGAGAAAACTGCTCCTGTCTGTAAACCAGTAGCCTCAGCTCCTGGCAGGGGTCAGTCAGAGAGGTCATTCCTCCACCCATGGGCTTTCCTTTTGGGACAGTTAGTTGTGGCCCGTCAGACAGGATGTGTATCTGAGCCCCTATCTTGGAGAGTAATTCTCACCCCAACAGAGGGTAGGGACAGTCTGGGATGACCATAAATGAATGGGATACCAAGTCCATCCCTAGGGCCACTGTTCTTCAGATAGTCTATGAATACATTTTGGTGCCAGTGGCTCCTTGGACCCAAGATTTTTTCTTGGAAATGGGGCCATCAGCTTGGAGGAGGACCACTCAGAGAAGGAGCCCCTGTGTCCACCAAGAATTGAGTAGGTTTCCCCTCTACTCTCAGAGTTACCCTAGGTTTGGGGGGGTTGAACCCTATCTCCCCTAACCTAATCACTGTCTTCATCTAGGGCTAACACCTTTGCCATTTTGGGGCTACTGTTTGTTGGGGGCACTCTCAGGCCCAGTGGCCCCTCTCCTTACAAAGTACACATTGGTCCTTTTCCAGGGGTATTCTCTCTCTCTCTCTCTCTCTCTCTCTCTCTCTCTCTCTCTCTCTCTCTCTCTCTCGTTGGAATCTCTCTTCTCTGCTTTCCCTGATGACCGTAGTCAAGATTCTCTGTAAATTCATTTCCTGTTGCTTTTCTTTTTTCATATCCCTTTCATCTTCCTCCTTTCTCTTTCTCTGCTCCTTTTCCTCCTCTGTCTCCCTGTTATGGTAGACTTTCTCAGCAGCCTGCACTAAATCCCTCAACGACTTATCCTGAAGTCCCTCTAGTCTCTGAACCTTTTCCTGATATCTCTACTAGCCTGGTCTATAAAAGCCATAGTCACAGATACTTTGTGCTCCTTGCACAGCAGTAACATTTACTGGCCATAGGGAAACTGTTCTTGCGACTTTTTCTCCTATTGGGTTGACTTGTTACATTCATTCCCTCACTCATTCATTTATTCAGTGTGTGTGTGTGTGTGTGTGTGTGTGTGTGTGTGTGTATGCACATGCATGCACGTGTGCTCACACACCAGTGTGTGCCAGTGCATGGCACATGCCAAGGTGAATGTGTGAAGGTCAAGAGATAACATGTAAGAGTTGGTTCTCTCTTTCCATTACATGAGTCCCAAGAATCCAACTCGAGTCATTCCTGACAGCAAGGCTCTACCCACTGAGCCATTTTGTCTAATCCCATTTTACTTTTAAGAAACTCCAACTCAGCTGGGCGTGGTGGCACATGCCTGTAATCCCAGCACCCTGGGAGGCAGAGGCAGGAGAATTTCTGAGTACGAGGCCAGCCTGGTCTACAGAGTGAGTTCCAGGACAGCCAGGACTACACAGAGAAACCCTGTCTGGGGGGGGGGACAAAGAAACTCCAACTCAACTTCATATTGCCATGTTCTGAAGTTCTTTTCTGACTCAAAGTCAAGGACCTGGTTTAACATTATTTGAACCCTTAAATGAATAAAAGGGACTCCTCAGGTTGCCGTGACTGACAACATGGGGCACTCCTAGTTTCTAAATTCTGGGTTATTCTCATCACAAGCATTGAACAAATGCAAATGTTGATGATTCAATCTCAAGAGTCTACCACTAGACATTGGCATGAATGCAAAACAGGGCAGGGAATCCTAGGGCTGTTAAGATTGGGTTTCTAGGGGAACTGGGAAAAGTGCTTGATGATCTTCATTGTAGGCCCAGGAGACACAACAAAAGAGTCTTCTTTTCCAAGTTAATTTTTTTCTTTTTTCATTTTTCCATGTTTTAGCAAGGAAGGTATGAGTATTTGTGTAGTATGAAGGTATGATATTCGCATGTGCTAGGTAGAGGTATGCATGTGTGCACGAGCATATGGAGACCTGAGTTTGATAATGAGAATCATTCTTAACTGTTATTCCATTTATTCCTTGAGTCAGGGTCTCAAACCCAGAATTCGCCAAGATGTCTAGCCTTTCAGCTTGCTCTAGTAGGCACTGTGTCCACTTTCCAAGGCTGTAATTATACATAGGTTTCCACAATCACACAAAAGATATTAAAATAAAAATAAAATTCAATGGGGATAATTACACGTGTAATAAATGTGCAAAAACATTGTTATCAATTCATTAGTCAACAGACACCTCTCCTGCTTCTATTTCTGGGCATTTATGAGTACTGTAGCAATAAACATGGAGGAGCAGGTACCTCTGTAGTATAATATAGAGACCTTTGTGTAGAGCCCAGGATACTTTAGCTAAATTCAGCTATTTTCTGTTAAAGACATCAAAGAGATTGTTCAGCTAATAATGAGCCAATACTCTGCTCTGTGTTTCTAAACTTCCCCATCTCCCCCTGAAAACCCTAGAACTAATCCATGTCATCTATGGTTAATCCTCACCCTCCTTCCTGTAGCTCATGTGGTGACTGTCACCACTTCTCTTTTTCTCTTCCTGGTTGAGAATAGGTTTGAGGAGTGAGAAAAGGTTGTGGCAAAGAAAAACTGTGGTTACCAGAATTCTGCACATTTGTGGACAGCAGTGGCCATGAGTGTCTTCAACAGAGAGAGGGAGAAACACCTGCACTCCTTGGGTGAGGTTGAGCTCAGCGATGAGTCAGGAGGGACAGCTCAGGCCTGGGCCTGCCCAGGCTCTGCTTGATGCTCTAACCATTCCCTGGAGGAGCCTGTGAACAGGAGCAGTAGCCTTTCTAAAAAAGGTTGGACTTCAACCTGGTCATGGCTTTAAGAGTTAGTATACAAAGGTGTAGAAAATTAACTAAAGAGAAAACAAAAGAGGTAGTTCTTAGCCGGGGGGTGGGGAGGTGGGGGGTGGGGAGGTGGGGGTGGGGAGGTAGGGGGTGGGGAGGTGGGGAGTGGGGAGGTGGGGGTGGGGTGGGGTGGGGTGGGGTGGGGTGGGGTGGGGTGGTGCAGGAGTGCAGAGAAACTATGGTATTGCATCTGTGGGTCTTGGCATGATTCTCATGTCTGTGGAATGGTGAATGTGAAGTTGGAAAGCTGGTTCTTACAAAGAAACAGTTAAGGAAGTACCTTCTGGGAACTAGAGCAGTGATGGTTAGGGCCTGGAATCTTCAGAACATTGATTCCGAAAACCTGGAATCCTGGAACATTTGCACGTGAAGCTGATGGTCTCTAGAGACTTGTTTCCTGAAGAAGGGAAGGCCAGGGATTGTATTCCTTGCCCCTAAAGGGAAGTGTGAACACTTGATTCCTGGGTCTTAAAGAGGTGAAAAGTGAATCTGCGGTTCTGTTTTGGGAAAGTGGGATCTAAGAAGTAGAGCATGAGTTAGGCGAGATTCATATTGGGAAACAGAAATCTTCATTCCTGTGAGGCAAAGGCAGATATGGAATGCCTGAGACTTAAAGAAGTAGAACTGGGGTCTGAAGTCTGAATTCCATGGATATGGCATCTGGGAACTGAACTCCTGTGCCACCTGGAGTAGCAGGGACTGAGGATCTTCATTATTGGGTTCCAGAGAGTTGAAAACTGGAGGATTAAAATTCAGAGTCCTGAGATAGCTGAAGCTGGAAACAGTCTTCTGATGTTCATGTGGTGTGTTATGGACAGGATAACCTAAGCAGGGGGAGAAGGATGACTGAGTATATGTAATTCTGTGTTCAGAAAGGGAAAGAAGATGCTGGGCTATCCCTGGTTTGGAGTGTGGTAGGACCCTTACCCTTATGGACCACTTGACTTTCTTTCCTCAGGGTGTCAGGACTGTGAGTACTTCATCACTATGCTGCAGCTCATCTCCATTGTGCTCCTGGCTGCTCTCCTCGCAGCTATCCTTGTCAAAGGTCAGGAAACTTCAATGCTAGAGCTTTCTGCTCTAGCATCCTAACATGTGGGTGGAAGTGATACTGAAGCTGGGACTGTGGTCTTACATGCCTTCTAGGAACTAGCCAAGCATCCTCTCAAGACTCTTGTGTGGAAGAAAGGAAGTAGTTTCAAGGACATGGTCTGACTCCATTTACCCTTGTGGTTGTAGTTTCCTGGACATCAGGATTCCTTATCTTCAAATGAGATTAATTCAATTAAGATTTTTGGACTTGGACATAATGTTCCTGGGAACCCAACACATGTTAGTTAGATCACAGTCTGCACTATCTTTAAATTTTATTATTTGAGAATTTCACATAGGAATAAAATGCTTTGGTCAAGTCCATTACCTCCTTCCTGTCTTCCAGTTCCTCCACTGTTCCACCACTTTTCCCTCCAAACTTCATGTTTGTTCCTTTCTATAACCCGCTGAATACACTTAGGGCTCTCTCTGCATACATGGATGTAAGACCATCTACTGGAGCCTCTCCCTCCCTCCTTACCTCCCTCCCTCCCTCTCTCTCTGTTCCTCCCTCCCACAGCAGCCTTCTGTTGCTGTTACTCAGCTAGAGTTGGGGTTTCCTGTGCCCATTCTCTATCTGTGGTGGGAATTTGTCATGCTTGACTTTGTACAGGTTGGAGCTGAAGTCACAACACTGAGAATCCATATAAACAACAGGATTGTAGGGTCCAGAAAGCACGACTGTGCAGCAGTCCTCACAGCCTATGGCTCTTACAGTCTTTCTACCCCACTCCCATGATGAAACATAAGCTGCGTGGGGTACTTGTGTTAGAGGCACCCCAACTGTGGCTGAACTTTCCACACACTGTGCACATGGAAAAGTTGTGATTCCCTCAGACTGAAGAAATCAGACTAACATCATCTAGTCTCTCTCTGTCTCTCTGTCTCTGTCTCTGTCTCTGTCTCTCCCTCTCCCCCTCCCCCCCCTCTCTTTCTCCTCCCCCACCCTCAGCTTCATAGCCTCCCACTTATGGTGCCCAGCTCCTCCACACTCTTTGTCATCCATGCTCTGTTGAACAAATCGTGTGTTGTGAAACTTTCTGTGCCTCTCTGAAAGTATAAGAAAGTCAGATATTTCCTTTGGAGAACATCTCTGAGGCTCCTGTGGCTTTACCCCGATGTCCTGTCATGGCAGCTATAGCACTGACTATTACATGAAGCTCTTTCCCAGGTGTTAAAGAGAAGTAGCTCTTGTTTTAAAAACCTGTTTTCTTGTTTTTATCATAATTATGTTTCCTTTTAAAGGCTTTCAAAGCTAGAGGCCTAGAAGCCCTTTTAACAAAGCTTACCCCCAAAGGATGGTTATGTGTCAGCTCCTTTCCTGAACCAATGCTTCCTTTCTTCGTACATTTATCAACATTTAATGTTTTCATTGTCTTTTCTTGACATAGGTTCTGAGGTTCCTAGACCCCAAGAACATGATCAGGAAAAGCAACACATCCACCAGAAACTGGACCAGCTGAAGGCTGGACTAGGTAAGGAACCAGAAAATGGATCTCCAAGAGCATGGAAGGGTTTCCACAGGGGATGAGATACTGAAGAGACTGGACCTCCATTTCCTCAGTTTCTACATCTGTTGAATGGGAACACAAATTAATATTTTAAATGGCAGTTACTAAATACACTGGGTCATGCACACAGAAGACATTGAACCCAGACTCCTAACATCTGTTCTGACATATAAAGTCCCTGCTATTATCTGTATCTAGGAGTTGTGAGCAAGGACTCCTGGACTATCTTAGATGGAACAGAGTCAGGAAGTTAAGAGGGGAATGTGTGTCCCTGTGAAGATAGCCCAGTGAGTAAAGTACTTACTGAACAAGTATGAGGACCTGAGTTTGGATCCAGCACACCACAGAGAGCCTGAGCATAGGCACACATGCCTAAACACAGCACTGGTGAGGTACAAGAAGCCCCTGGAGATGACTTGCCAAAACAGGGAGTTCTTGGTTCAGTGAAAGAACCAGTCTCAAAGGTAAGGAAAAAGGAATACACACACACACACACACACACACACACACACACACACACACACGGAGGGGAGAAACCGGGCATGGCCATACTGACTGCCAGTAACTAACTGGGCTCAGTATCGTAAAACAGCAGTGCAGGAAGTTGTCAAGAATGTGTGACAGAATAGTGCTGATAGGAATCTGAAGATAGGGAGTGGGGTGTATTTGTTCAAAAGATATTGACTGAATACAGATATGCAGGCAGTAACAGTTTAAAATTTTCATGAATTTGAAGGAAAGTGGAAAGGAGTATATGCAAGGGTTTGAAAGGAGGGAAAAGAAGGAAGAAATGTTATAATTAAAGTATAAACTCAAAAATAAACAAGTGAAAAATGATAATGTCTATATGGCTCAAATTCTCAAAAAATAAATTAATAATGTATATTTTAATTAAAAATTTTAGTTAAAATATAATTACATAATTTCCAGCCCTCCCTGTTACCCCTCCCATGCCACCTCTCAACTCCTTCAAATTGATGGCCTTTTGTCTTTCCTTTGTAGTGTGTCATATATATGACACCTTTTTTAACATAAAAAGACTGATGGAGGAAGAACTATAGCATTCACTTATGGCCTCTACTTGCACACACAGAGAAGTGCACAGTCATGCACACACATGAATACAACACTTACAACAAACTATAGAGGCACATACTTCAACATGTGCAGTTTCAAGGCAGGGAAGGTATCAGATCTCAAGGACTTGAAAGTCTGAACTAATACAGGTACATGGATAACTTTATGTATCTCTCTGACCCACTCCCCCAACAGACCACCTATGCCGACCTTGCCCCTGGGACTGGATGCTCTTCCAAGGAAACTGTTACTTCTTCTCCACATACCAAAAGACATGGAGGGAATCTGTCACTGCCTGCAAGGACATGGGGGCCCAACTAGTGGTCATAAAAAGTAATGAGGAGCAGGTTTGTTGAGTCGGGGCTTTGCTCTTCTGTGGGCATGACTCTAGCTAGATAGAATTCTTCTTATAAGGTTTCTTTTTACTACACTTGAAGAGGGGAGATAGCATAACTAGGAATAGAAAGGGTCAGTCCACACTGTACTCAGGTAAATACAAAGTAGGAACATGGATGTATGCATTAGAGAATATTTAATAGGTAGGGGATGCATTGCATTTGGACTTCTAGCCAGAGTTTATCAAGTACTTCCATTGAAGTTAAATGTCCTGATCTGGGGCCCATAGGATGACTTGAGGGGTAAAAGTGCTTGCTGCAAACCCAGGGATCTGAGACCCACATGATAGAAACAGAACCAATTCTAAGTTGCCCTCTGACCTCCACACATACACCTTCACATATACACACTCATGAAGTTTAAATTCTAAAGAGAGAATACCTGGAGAAATTTCCAGAACCTAGGAATCCCCAGACTCTTGTTAGTTTGGAAACCTGGCAACAAGTCTCACATTTCATTATTTTAGTTCAATAAAGCATATCAGACAAAGGGAATCCAGATGCCAAAATTTAAAATCTGTCAAGTCACACACTTCTTCTAAATTCTCTGTCCCAAAGAGGGCTTATGTGAGGTCTGGTCTGGTCTAACCTCTGTGCCTCTGAGTGTAAAATTGTGTTTGTGTGTGTGTGTGTGTGTGTGTGTGTGTGTGTGGTGTTGATCCTGGGGTCTGACTGCAAGCAGAACTCTATGCCTACATAGCAAGAGGACAAAACAAGAACATGACTTCCCCCTTTCCTTTCCAGAGTTTCCTCCAAAGGACTTCTAAGATGAAAGGCAAAACCTGGATGGGGCTGTCAGATGCAAAAGAGGAAGGCCAATGGCTGTGGGTGGATGGCTCACCACTGCAGTGGAGGTAATACAATATGTTGAGGGTGTCACCATGATCCAAGAAATAGTTGTGGTTCTTACCTACTCCTTGGACTCCTAGGCATGAGAATCCATTTATTGGGACGTATATTGTAGTGAGTTTTTATATGGTTTTGTAATTCTACCACCTGATCTGAAGGAATAGTTTACAGCATGGTAGATATTGCAGGAATCCTATCCAGAGAAAGGTGTGAATAGTTCCTGTCCAATAGGAATGGGGCTGGTGGTGGCTAGAAACTCAGGTAAGGATCTGATGACCCTTCCCACCACTTCCTAGAAAGTGAACATCTCACAAACCCAATCAAGACAGATTTCGTAAACAGAGCTAATCTAATAAAAACTGTGACTGTTTTGCTCTGAGCATTGGGTTTTGCAGCAATGTGTGATCTTAACGCAGGGTATTCATAGTCTGAAAGATGGGAGTATGGTTGCCTTTAAAATCAGCTTGTATTTACTTAAAGGTCCTCAATACCATGAGAGCTACCAAGGAATTGCCCCATACCATGGATATATGGAAAGAAATGTGGAAGTATGAAGGCCAAAGTTTTTCTTTAATATTCATGGAAAGATATATTTAAGACAGTATACTAGGCAAGATTTGCATTTCAGAGGAGTCTGAAATACTATAATGTCCCATATTCAGTATGAGGCACACTTGGAGATCATTGAAGAATCACAGATACACAGGATTCAGTGGGCCTCTGATTTCCCCAAATGTTCTTAGTTTATATTAGTTACAGAGAAGCTACAATGTGACTGAGCCCATGTATCAGGGATGGAATCTCAAGCTTTGTGTTCTGAATCAATAGGATGGGAAATTTGGGAAGAAGGCTATATTAGAAACTTGGAAGACTGTACCATGCTGAAGAACTTAGCAAATGAGGAATAAAGAGGGTCAGAGAAACACAGTAAGAAATATAAAAACCACTGCTTTGCATCAAATATGTACAGCAGTCAATTTCCTCCCTTTTTTCCAGGCTGCCCCTTGATTCTGCAAAACCTTCCTTAATTTTACAATTGAAGTCTCCTGATTTCTATATTATAGAACATGAGTTTCTCATATAAATAAATACCTTGGGCATGTTGTTAGGTTCTGAGTAAGGTATGGCTCCATATATATATATATATATATATATATATGGAATAGATGAGACAGAATCCTAGTGTCAGAAGTAGAAATGGTTGACATCATAGGGCTGGGACAGAAGCTCATGTTCTTTGGGGGTTTTCAATTTCAGGAAATATTGGGATGCATGGGAGCCCAACAACATGTCCAATGAAGACTGTGTGGAATTTTCAGATAATGGATGGAATGATATCTCATGTTCCTTAGAGAATTTCTGGATATGTAAGAAGTCTGCATATCCTTGCTCTGGGTGAAATCAGTTCATCTCCATAGCACTTGTATTTATAATTTTGTTGAACTTCAAGTACACTCACTTCAGTTCCTTCTGCCTTTCTGTAGGCATTGCAATCTCAGGAATAGATCGAAGTACTTTTCCACACACCTTGTCTGAAATGGCTTGGTCCACTATTGCTCCCCATCCTGTGCCTACAGTTTTCTTAAAAAGAGATCATGATTCCCCTCACCTATTTTCAGCTTTCTTCCAGGATTAAGTTCTGGATTGTTCACCACTGTGTAGGTTTGGCTAAGAATGTCTTCCATACACTTGCATAGTTGTATAATTGACCCTAGTAGGTGGGGCTGTTTGAGAAATCAATGGAATCTTTAGCACAGTGGTTCTCAATCTCAGGATTGCAAACCCTTTGGAACTGATATACCAGATATCTTGCATATCCTATATTTACATTACTATTCTTAACAGTAGCAAAAAATGCCGTTATGGAGTAGCCATGAAATAATTTTGTGGTTGTGTACTAGCTGGTTTTGTGTGTCAACTTGACACAAGCTGGAGTTATCACAGAGAAAGGAGCCTCCCTTGAGAAAATGCCTCCATGGGATCCAGCTGTAAGGCATTTTCTCAATTAATGATCAAGGGTGGGAGGGCCTATTGTGGGTGGTGCCATCCCTGGGCTGACAGTATTGGGTTCTATAAGAAAGCAAGCTGAACAAGCCAGTAAGTAACATCCCTCCATGGCCTCTGCATCAGCTCCTGCTTCCTGACCTGCTTGAATTCCAGTCCTAACTTTCTTTGGTGATGAACAGCAATGTGGAAAGTGTAAGCTGAATAAACCCTTTCCTCCCAAAATTGCTTCTTAGTCATGATGTTTATGCAGGAATAGAAACCCTGACTAAGACACAATCTGCAGGCGTTACAAAGGAATCAGCTGTATCGAACATTTAGATCCCTGGAACAAGCAGAGAAACCTCCATCTAAGTTTCATCTCAAAGAGCTCAAGTATGCCAGTGTCTTAATTAGGAGAGGAAGTAGGTGTAAGGAACAGTAAGATTAACTCCTAACTGAACCATTTTTATCTACAGTGTATGTCTCCTTTATCCTCCTAACTGCAGCATTGACGTTTATCATCACCACTGTACCAAGTTCCTACAGTTTTCTTTAAACAGATATATTACTTTTCATAAAGTTAAACCTAGCAGCCACTTACAGGATTTACAGAGACAATGTCTAGGAATAGACTAGGGAAGGCATTAAGAAAGTATGAATAGCAGTGAATCTGGAGGCTCACAGCTGCCCAAGATGTTAAGAATAAGTGATTGTGAGCTCATCACAAAGCAAGAAATATACACATCCTTCTCTAAGTCTTAGGCAATTTTGGAGAGGAGGGTACAGAAAGTATGTAAGAGGCATAAGATAGGGTCAAGGATTGCAAAATATCATTCTCTAAATTCCATAAAACTATTGTAATCATTAACTCACAACAGCAGTTACCTGCACTGACCCATGCAAGACTAGCCCTATCAGTCTAGTAATCAGTCTAGTAATGGATGGGGGTTCTCTACCTATTGCCTCTAAACAGCTATTAGTAGAGTCTGAGACAGGGAAATCATTCTCTAGTTGTATACAAATGCATAAGTCCACCAGGTTCTAATAAAGAGCACCAGACCCATGGTAGCACAAACTACCCTGGTTATATTCAGTAAGTCGCAAACAAAATAAACAGATATGGGCATTAGAGAGATTTATGGGAGGGTAGGGAGTAGATAGAGATAGGAGAGAAATGGAAAAGAGTGAAGATAAGAGTGATCAGTATGCACTTTATGCATGTATGAAATTGTTTTAAAACAAATTTAATTAACAGTTACAAAAGAAAGCCACCAGGACTGCAGAGATGGCTCAGAGATGGCTTTAAGAGCACTTACTGCTCTTGAAGAGGACCTAGGTTCATTTCCATGCACCCACAGTGGGTGGCCTACAATAATCTTTAACTCCCTCTGCAGGTATCCATGTGCATGTGGTACTCATAAACTCATTCAGGGACACACAATTACAGACAAATAGGAAAGGGGAAAGAGAAGGAGGTTAGGAGGAATTCACCAGATGTTTTAGCCTCTGGAGATCTACAAAAAGATTATTTTGTAGTGAGGTTCTTAGCCATTTAGGCCTCTTAAATTATTTCAATCTGTCACATTATTTCAATCTGTCACATTCAATCTGTCCTGGGAGTTTTTTGTTTCCTCTTTCAAATTACTTGACTCTCCTTGGTTCACAATGGGAACTGTAGAAGCAGGTTTACTTTTTTGTTTTTCTTTTCTGAAAAGCATGTTATTTTATTGAAAAAGGAAGTAAGAACATTTTATGGTAAAATTGAAGATTTACATGGAAAATATTTCTGACAAAATAGAAGAGATATATAGAAAAACACATTAAAATTGACAATTTTCATGGAAAATTATAAAGTAAAATGGTTAACATAAAAAATGCTAAATTAATTGAGAAAGAAAGTAGAAACATTTTATTATAGAATTGAAGATTTATGTGGAAAATATTTCTGATAAAATTGTAGAAAATGTAGAAAAACATTTTTTTTTTTGAATAAAATTCCTTCCCTATTTAATCAATGTGAATAAAAATACCCTAGAAAACCTGGATTTTTTAATCATTCTATATATCTAACTTTTTGATAAGCAGTGATGCTTCTGTTCAAAGAATCCATCAATTACCTAATTTTCTAATAGAGGAAATGAAAACTGATATGTAACACTATCAACGCAAGACCATATCATAACATATAGAAGTTCATAAACAAGAAAACTTGTTTTGAATTTTATGGATGGTGTTGCTGTTTCAAATTAAAGCTGGCTTTGGAATACTAAAAGTTAAGATACTTTTCTATCTCAGCACACTTACCAATGAGTGCCCTTTCATTTTTATAAAACCAAATAAAGATTGTTCATTTCGGGGGCTTTCATACACAAATACCAAATGGCTAGCCTCTTATTTTATATAAGTTTAACTATTAGGTATTAACTAACTAACTCTGCCCACCTTGTTCAAGGAAAGATAAAACCCACACCCACAAAACTATTTCACTGAACACAGGCTGTATCTATCAACAATAAGTAGCTTACAAGTTCCAAAAGCAGTGTTGTAGTTTTACTTTTAAAATGAGGAAGCCATACATTTTAAAAGTAAATATAGGTGAATCAGGTATAATCTGAACCTAATAAACCATGCATGAGCCAAACGTTAATAAACCAATGTTTTGAATTTGTTCAAGTACTGACATTTCTGTATAAAGACTTAGTATATATCTGCTATCATAAGATGTGAAAAGAAAATTTTCAACTTCCAAATGAAAATATAGTTAAAATACATAGTGGTTAGTATTCCACACAGCATAAAATCTTATAAGTCAGAAGTTTACATGTCCCAGCTGACCATGTGTGAAAATGCAAAGCAGGTATTAAAACCAGTATTATGTCCAATATTTAAAACCAGCTTGTAAATGAAGGAACATCTAAATCCTTAATTAAAAAACACAAAGGAAGTGAAAGCTTTAAACTGGTACACACTGTTCACACCTATATTTCAAGTTTGGAAATGCATATTTGCAAGCAGCAATACAAAAGTATTCATGAAGAATGCATAATCTCTGAAAATTATGAAAACATCCCTGCTACCAATACATTTCTAAATACAAAACTGACTAACATATTTGTTACTTCTGTGTAGCTAGAGAAGTTCGTTTTCAAAACAGATAAAATTCAGTCTTTAGGTGTGAATGGTATGAATGACAGTCTTTTTTTTTTTTTTTTTTTTTAATTCTTAGTTGTTTGGGATCCTTAAGCATGCAAAAGCTTTGAACAGGAGGGTCCACAAAGGAACCAGTGTTGTATTATGGCATCCAGTTAGGCCAGAGCTGGGAATGCCTCTGGGTCATCTACATCAGGAGCAGAAGCACTTGACTTATCAGTCCTGCTGCCACGGTTTGGACGTCCACCACGCCCACGTCCACCACGTCCTCCTCTGCCACCACGTCCTGGGCGGCCTAGGTCTCCAAAATTGATCTCCAGTTGAGACGTTATATCATTTGCTGGCTTCCGGAAATGATGGTCCATAACTGAATCTTCAGCATGAGCCTCTTCATTTTTTGATTTATGCAGAACAAATCCCTTTTTCCATTGTCCGTCAGCACCTTCATTTGGTTTTCGGATATTAAATTCTACTTTTGCTCGGTCTTTATTTTGAATAGCTTTCCACTCATCCAAAGTCATCTCTTTTGGACCCTCTTCCTTAACCTCTTCAACTTCATTCTCCTTATTTTCAGTGTCTGCCACTGGGTGCTCTTCACCTTCAGGTGTTTCCTCAGTCACATTTGATTGATCCAAATCAGTTAATTCATCTTTGACAGTTCCCCAGTTGTGAGATCCGCTACCTCCGCGTTTGTCCTCATGCTTCAGGCCACTGTAATGCGAAAAAGAAGATCTATCGCTTCCACTATGCCTATCAAATTCACGCTTGCCACGAGAATCAAATCCATCGCCTCGGCCCATTCCACGTCCACGGCCTCCTCGACCCCTTCCAAGACCACCTCGGCCTCGGATAGGCCGTTCAATAATCGGTCTATCAACTGAAAATTCACCTCCTTCACCTTTTTCTTCAAGTGGCTTTTCAAATCTTCTTTCACGAGGTGGTCGCCTTTCTGCCCTCCTATCAATTATTTTCCCATCACCCTGAAGTTGTTGATCAGGTCTTCTTCCAACTCGCCTTATTCCTTCTTTCTTAAGCGCCACCGGCGGCTGCGTCTCCTCCTTTTTGTCAACCACGCCGACGCTGGGGGGCAGCGGATTCTTGCGGTCTTTCTGGGACTCTTTACGCAACTGTTTGCCTGCCGCGTTGGAGTTGGTCTGGGCTGCGGCCTGAGCCGCGCTCTTGGCCCCGGGGCCACCAACGCCGCCCCCGCCGGCTTCTTTTTTCTTGTTCTCTGCTGCCTTCAGTACCTCGAAAGGGTCCGATTCGTCATCAAATAGTTGGTCGAATCGGTTGGTGACCACGCAGCCGAAGCCTTCCTGTAGGTGCCCAGGCATGATGGTGGCTCGGCGGCGCGTTCCTCCACGGATTGCAGCGGACCGCGCCGAGCCAAAAGCGCCTGCTTCAGCTCTTCCCACAAGATGGCCGGGCTGAGAGAGGGGGGCCGTAGAAAAACATTTTAAAATTAAAGATTATCATGGAAAATTTTATATAGACATAATAATGGTAGGCACAAAAGTATTCCTAAGTTGATTGAAAGAGTAATTATAAGCATTTTCTGATAAAGTTGAAGATTTACATGGAAAACATTTCTGATAAAATTCAAGAAATATATAGAAAAACATGATAAAATTGAAGATTACCATAGAAAATTATACAGATAAATGGTAGACATAAAAATAATTCTAAGTTGATTGAAAGTAGAATTATAAACATTTTCAGGAAAACTTGAAGATTTACATGGAAAATATTTCTGATAAAATTCAAGAAATATATAGAAAAACACATTAAAATTTGACAGGCAGCGCCAGGTACACAGAGATATCCTAAGTCTAACATCGCTTGGGACACAGACTGGCAGGCTTCTGCCTGTGCCAAGGGCCTGGGCAGCTTTGCAGGCCGTCTGTGTGCCAGCCCTGTCCTGGGCCGTTTGTCCTGCAGAGTGACCGGCACTTGGAAAAGGTCCCCGCAGCATCCACCATCTTCACTCCTGGACAGAGCAGACAGGCAGCACCAGTTTCACAGAAATATCCCGAGTTTGACATTACTCAAGACACAGTCCACCAGGTTTCTGCCTGCGCCCATGGCCTGGGCAACTCTGGGGATTATCTGTGTGCCAGCCCTGCCCTGGGTCATTTGCCCTACAGAGTGATCGGCACTTGGAGGGGGTCCCCGCAGCATCGCCTGTCTTCTCTCCAGGGCAGACCTGGACAGGCATCACCAGGTACACAGAGACAACCCGAGTATAACATTGCTTGGGTAAGACACACCAGGGCTCCAATAGCACCCAAAAGTAGGGCAGCACATCAGCAATCTGTGCCAGGGGAAGCCCAGTCATCCAGTGGTGTGGAAATAGCCTTACAGGCTCACAGGAGGTTCAAGCACCAGCCAGTGACAACAGGACCAACTAACTCCAGAGATAGCCAGATGGCAAAAGGCAAACATAGGAACGTTACTAACAGAAATCAAGGCAATATGGCAGCATGTGAACACAATTCTCCAAAAACAGCAAGCCCTGAATACCCCAACACACCAGAAAAACATGATTTGGATTTAAAAATCACTTATCATGATGCTATTAGAAGATTACAAGAAGGACATAAATAAATCTCTTAAAGAAATACAGGAGAACGTGAATAAGGTAGAAAGAAGCCTTTACAAAGGAAAGACAAAAATCACTTAAAGAAATTCAGGAAAATATGGATCAACAGATAGAAGCCAATAAAGAAAAAATGCAAAAATAACTTAAAGAAATGCAGGAGAATTGGCTCAACAGGCAGAAGTCATGAAAGAGGAAACACAAAAAAAATTCTTAAAGAAATACAGGAAAACACAAACAAGTGAAGGAACTGAGCAAAACCATCCAAGATCTAAAAACAGAAGTAGAAACAACTAAGATATCACAAAGGGAGACAACTTTGGAGATAGAAAACCTTGGGAAGAAATCAGTGGGTCATAGATGCAAATATCCACAAGAGAATACAAGAGATAGAAGAAAGACTCTCAGATGCTGAAGATACCATAGAAACCATTGATTAACAGTCAAAGAAAATGCAAAATGCAAAAATCTTGTAACCCAAAACATCCAGGAAATCCAGGATACAATGAGAAGACCAAACCTAAGGATTATAGATATAGATGAGAGTGAGGATTTACAACTTAAAGTGCCAGGAAATATCTTCAGCAAAATTATGGAAGAAAACTTCCCTAACCTAAAGAGAGAGATGCCCATGAATAAACAAGAAGCCTACAGAACTCCAAACAGACTGGATCCAAACAGAAATATCTCCCATCACATAATAATCAAAACTGCAAATTACTAAACAGAGAAAGAATATTAAAAGCAATAAAAGAAAAAGGCCAAGTAACACAAAAAGGAAGACCTATCAGTATTACACCAGACATCTCACCAGAAACCATGAAAGCTAGAAGACTCTAAGAGAACACAAATGCCAGCCAAACCTACTATACCCAGCAAAACTCTCAAACAGCATAGGTGGAGAAACCAAGATATTCCATGTTAAAACCAAATTTACACAATATCTTTCTACAAACCCAGTCCTACAAAGGATAATACGTGGAAAACACCAATACAAGGAGGGAAACTATACACTAGAAAAAGCAAGATAACATTCTTTCATTATACTCAAAAGAAGATAACCACTCAAATATAAAAATAACATCAAAAATAACAGGAAGTAATAGTCACTATTCCTTAATATCTCTTAACATCAATGGACCCAATTCCCCAATAAAAAGACATAGACTAACAGACTGGATATGTAAACAGGACCCTACATTTTGCTACATACAGGAAACTTACCTCAGTGTCAAAGACAAACACTGCCTCAGAGTAAAAGGAGGGAAAACAATTCTACAAGCAAATGGTCTCAGGAAACAAGCCAGAGTAGCCATTATAATATCAGATAAAATTGACTTTCAACCTAAAGTCATCAAAAGAGACACAGAAGACACTTCTTACTGGTCAAAGGAAAAATCCACCAAAAAGAACTCTCAATTCTTAGCATCTATGCTCCACATGCAAGGGCACCCATATTTGTAAAAGAAACTTTACTAAAGCTCAAACACACATTGCACCTAACACAATAATTGTGGGTGACTTTAACACTCCACTCTCCTCAATGGACCAATCAGGAAAACAGAAACTAAACAGGGACACAGTAAAACTAATTAAAACTTTGGACAAATTGAATGTAACAGATATTTATATAGAACATTTCATCCTAAAGCAAAACAATATACCTTTTTCTTAGCACCTCATGGTACATTCTCCAAAATCGACCATATAATTGGTCACAAGACCTCAACAAATATAAGAAGCTCAAACTAATCCCATGCCTCCTATCAGATCACTATGGAATAAGGGTGGTCTTCAATAGCTACAAAAACAACAGAAAGCCCACATACACATGAAAGCTGAACAATACTCAACTCAATGATACCTTGGTCAAGGAAGAAATAAAGAAAGAAATCAAACACTTTTCAGAATTTAATGAAAATGAAGGCACAACATATCCAAATATATGGGACACAATGAAAGAAGTTCTAGGGGGAAAACTCATGGCCCTGAGTGCCTCCAAAAACAAACTGGAGAGAGCATACACTGGCAGCTTAGCAGCACACCTGAAAGCCCTGGAACAAAAAGAAGCTAATTCACCCAGGAGGAGTAGAAGACAGGAAATCATCAAATTCAGGGCTGAAATCAATCAAGTAGAAACAACAAAAACCATACAAAGAATCAACAAAACCAGGAGCTGATTCTTTGAGAAAATCAAGAAGATAGATAAACCCTTAGCCAGACTAACCAAAGGGCACAGAGACAGTATCCAAATTAACAAAATTAGAAATGAAAAGGGAGATATAACAACAGAAACTGAGGAAATTAAAAAAAAATCATCAGATCCTATTACAAAAGCCTATACTTAAAACAACTGGAAAATCTGGAGGAAATGGACAATTTCCTAGACAGATAACAAATACCAAAATTAAATCAGCAACAAATAGATCAGCTAAACAGTCCCATAATTCCTAAAGAAATAGAAGAGTCATAGAAAATCGTCCAACCAAAAAAAAAAAAAATGCACAGGAGCAGATGGTTTTAGTGCAGAATTCTATCAGACCTTCAAAGAAGACCTAATACCAATACTCTTCAAACTATTCCACAAAATAGAAACAGAAGGAACACTGCCCAACTCATTCTACAAAGCCACAATTACCCTGACACCAAAACCACACAAAGATCCAACAAAGAAACAGAACTTCAGACCAATTTCCCTTATGAACATCTATGCAAAAATACTAAATAAAATTCTTGCCAACTGAATCCAAGAACACACCAAAATGATCATTCACCGTGATCAAGTTGGCTTCATCCCAGGGATGCAGGAATGGTTCAATATAAGGAAATCTATCAATGTAATCCACTACATAAACAAACTCAAAGAAAAAAACCACATGGTCATCTCATTGAATGCTGAAAAAGCATTTGACAAAATTTAGCATCTTTCATGCTAAAAGTCTTGGAAAGAACAGGAATTCAAGGCCCATATCTAAACATAGTAAAAGCAATTTACAGCAGACTGGTAGCCAACATCAAAGTAAATGGAAAGAAACTTGAAGCAATCCCACTAAAATCAGGGAATAGACAAGGCTGCCCCCTCTCACCATATCTCTTCAATATAGTACTTGAGGTACTAGCTAGAGCAATTCGACAACATGAGGAAGTCAAGGGGATACAAATTGGAAAAGTCAAACTATTACTATTTGCAGGTGATATGATAGTATACTTAAGTGACCCAAAAATCAACACCAGAAAACTCTTACAGCTGATAAACAACTTCAGCAAAGTGGCTAGTTACAAAATCAACTCAAGCAAATCAGTAGCTTTCCTAAACTCAAACAATAAGCAGGCTGAGAAAGAAATTAGGGAAATGACACCCTTCACAATAGCCACAAACAATATAAAATATCTTGGTGTGACTCTAACCAAACAAGTGAAAGATCTGTATGACAAGAACTTCAGGTCTCTGAAGAAGGAAACAGAAGAAGACCTCAGAAAATGGAAAAATCTTCCATGCTTGTGGGTTGGCAGGATTAATATAGTTAAAATGGCAATCTTGCCAAAAGCAATATACACATTCAATGCAATCCTCATCAAAATCCCAACTCAGTTCTTCATAGAGTTAGAAAGAGCAATTCTCAAATTCATCTGGAATAACAAAAAAACCAGGATAGCTAAAACTATTTTCAACAGTAAAAGAACTTCTGGGGGAATCAGTATCCCAGACCTCAAGCAATACTACAGAGCAGTAGTGTTAAAAACTGCATGGTATTGGTACAGTGACAGGGAGGTGGATCAATGGAATAGGATTGAAACCCAGAATTGAACCCACATATCTATGGCCAATTGATCTTCAACAAAGGAGCTGAAAACATCCAGTGGAAAAAAGCCTTTTCAACAAATGGTGCTGGCTCAACTGGAGGTCAACATGCAGAAGAATAAGAATTGATCCACTCTTATCTCCTTGCACTAAACTCAACTCCAAGTGGATCAAGGATCTCCACATAAAACCAGACACACTAAAACTAATAGAAAAGAAACTGGGGAAGACCCTTGAAGACATCGGCTCAGGGGAAAAATTCCTGAACAGAACACCAATTGCTTATACTCTAAGAACAATAA
Source organism: Apodemus agrarius (assembly GCA_964023405.1). Classification (NCBI taxonomy): domain Eukaryota; kingdom Metazoa; phylum Chordata; class Mammalia; order Rodentia; family Muridae; genus Apodemus; species Apodemus agrarius. Next base: position 45,523,519 of record OZ030028.1, read on the forward strand.
TAGACAAATGGGACCTCATAAAACTACAAAGTTTCTGTAAGGCAAAAGACACTGTCAAAAGGATAAATCGGCAACCAACAAATTGGGAAAAAAATCTTCACCAACCCCACATCCGACAGAGGGCTAATCTCCAATGTATACAAAGAACTCAAGAGGTTAGACCCCAGAAAACCAAATAACCCTCAACAGAAGAACGGATACAAAAAATGTGGTATATATACACAATGGAGTACTATTCACCCATTAGAAACAATGAATTCATGAAATTCTTAGAGAAATGGATGGAGCTGTAGAACATCATACTAAGTGAGGTAACCTAGTCTCAAAAGAATACCCATGGTATGCACTCACTGATATTAGCCTAGAATCTTGGAACACCAAAGACACAATCCACATACCAAATGATGTCCGAGAAGAAAGAAGGAGTGGACCCTGGTTCTGGAAAGGCTCAATGCATCAGTGTAGGGGAATACCAGAATAGGGAAGTGGGATGGGGTGGATGGGGGAACAAGGGGAGGGAAAAGGGCATATGGGACCTTTGGGGGGTGGGGAACCAGGAAAAGGGAAATGAAATATAAATAAAGAATATATCCAATAAAGAAAAAAAGAACAAAGGCCAGGAATTTCACAGGCTGAGAGTTGATTATCTGAGCAGAGACTGGAAAGCCCAGCTCAAAACACTGGATGGGGGAAGGGACACATCTCCATGTCTGATGTCAAGGCACCCTTCAGATCACCAACTCCTTTCTGCTTTGTTGACTACAGCACACATCTCTCTCTTGTTCTGGCTCCACTTCCTGTCAGCAGCTGTCCTTGGTGGATTCCTCATGCCTCTGGTATCTCCATCATCTTGGCAATCCAGGCTTTATCTTCACAGCGTCATGAGATAACCTTTCTAGGCCTCTGTGCAGGAACAGCTCTTACACTTTCTGGCCTCAACAGCTTTCCTTAGACATGGAAGGAAATTCTATAATACCTTTCACACAATGGCCTCTCTGGGTCTCCATATAGAGACACCCTTACCATGTACCTGGCTTCAGTGGCTTTCCTTAATCACAAAAGGAGATTTCATATCCTTTATCTTCTGTCCTTGACTGTAAAGCCAGAACCATGTAGCTAACTGCCAAGTTCTGCTGCTTGCTATGACTGGAACATTGCCCCCTTGTTCAATTACACATTCACCAGCTTTCTGTTTTCAACAATTTCCTTCAATGCCTAAGTTTGGCTGTTCTGGAACTTGCTCTGTAGATGAAGCTGTCCTGGAACTCAGAGATCTGCTTGCTTCTGTCTCCTAAGCACTGGGATTAAAGGCATACACTGCCATGCCTGGACCTAAGCTTTACTTTAATTCCTTTTCACAACTTGGAAGCTTAGCTGGGTGGGTTCTTGTTCTGAGATCGCTACTCCCATAATTCCATTTAATATATTTAATCTGTTTATCTCCTTGAACACAGGATTTATCCCTATTCCTCTTCCTGGTGCCTGTTTAATCCTTGAAGCATACATTTTATATTTTTTCCTTGCTCCATTTCATCAAAATGTTCTTCATAAGCATTAACCTTAGTTGACACAGGACAGAGTGTATACTAGCCTATTTTGAGATTTTTGCCAATGCAATTAATCCAAAATTCTTCACTTTAGCCTTAGGCAGACTTTTGGACAAGGGCAAAAAGCGGCCAAAATATTGCAACAATCTCTAGGCCATATGCTAAAATTATTCTCTTCTGAAACCACTTTATCCAGGGTCCAACAGTTTAACTCACTCTCAGTCTGACTGTCTTACATGCTCCTTCTACAATAACCCATTAAGCAATGCTTGAATCATTTCATTGCTTTCCTAATCCAAAGTCCCTAAATCCACATTCTTCCAAACAAAAGCATAGTCAAGTCTATCACAGACATACTACATACCAGGTACCAACTTCTGTTTTAGGGTCTTGTTGCTATGAAGAGACATCATGACCAAGGCAACTCTTATAAAGGGAAACAATTGGGACTGGCTTACAGTCTCAGAGTAGTAGTCCATTATTGTCTGTTGGGCTGATTGTCTGTTGTTGCCACTCAGGAGAGGCAGAACACAATCTGTGATAGGGGTCTCCCAGTGTCATTTTCCACAGAATGAGAGGGATGAATTCTAAGAATCTGGTCTGTCAAGAAGAAAATGTTCTAAGGAGCTCTGCTCTAGCCAGAATTGCCAAAGTGTTACAGCTATCTGAAGGAAAGCCCATGCAGGTCAGGTAGCAAGGGTCTCTCCCACTACCATAGCATCACCAATGTCAGCAGAAGCAGTGGTTGCAGCCCACAAGCAGAAGAGAACCATAGATGGAGCTATTAGGCAAACAGGCAGCTGGAAGTAGCTAAGATCAACCGTGAAAGGCAAGTGGCTATAGATAGCCAGGAGCTGTAGCAACAAATGGTGGTTAAAACAAAAATATAATCACATAATGTAACTGGGTCTTTTTTTTTTTAAGAAACCAAAATTCTCACTACAATAGGTCCTGTGTGTGGGACCAGGGCTAGAGCTTGTTGATTTAGGCGTAGGCATGGATGGAGAGTTGAGGGAGCTTCACCTAGCTGGAACTTGACAAAGAATGTTGGAGATCTGGTTGAGTGGAGAAGATGGATGTAGAGCACCCCTTCTTAAGTTGATTTTTGGTAAAGAAATTAAAAAGTTAACCTAGTAACCATTTGTTTAATTCAATATCTTCTGAAGCAAAATGCTGTATGTATCCATGTATGTGAGAGGAGAGAGAGAGAGAGAGAGAGAGAGAGAGAGAGAGAGAGAGAGAGAGAGAGAGAGAATGAATGAATGAATGAATGTAGGGTCCAAATGTCAATGTCAGATGATTTTCTTGATTACTTTTTTTTTACCTTGAGACAAGGCCTCTCATTGAACCTGATTCAGTATGGCTAGTCAATGATCTTCAACAATCCACCTGCCTCTGCCTATCACCAGTACCAAGGTTTCAGATATATACTCTTGTACCCAAATTATGTGGTGATGGGGACCTGAACTCAGGTCCTTACATAGCAGGCACTTTACCAAATGAGTTATCTCCCAGCATGGACAAAAATGGCTTTCTTGTCACATTCCCTGGTTCAGGGTAAATACAACGTGAAACCTGGGTTGTCGCCAAGGTAGAGTTCTCCATGTTTCTCCAAATACATATTACCATCAAATCAGCTTTTCGACAAGTGATTGAACAGCATCAGAAAATCTACTTGGTTCCCACACAAATAACCTGCAGTAACACTCCTATTTAAATCATATATTCTTCCATCCCTTACTGTCTTAGTTAGGATTTCACTGCTGTGAACAGACACCATGACCAATGCAAGTTTTATAAAAGACAACATTTAATTGGGGTTGGCTTACAGGCTCAGAGGTTCAGTCCATTGTCATCAAGGCAGAAACATGGCAGCATCCAGGCAGATGTGGTGCAGGAGAGGCTAAGAGTTCTACATCTTCCTCTGAAAGTTGCTAGTGGAAGACTCACTTCCAGGCAACTAGGATGAGGGTCTTAAGCCCACACCCACAGTGACACACCTACTCCAACAAAGCCACACCTCCTAATAGGGTCACTTCCTGGGCCAATCATATACAAACCATCACACTTACTCACCATGAAACTGTAAACTAAAATAAATACTTCTGCCCTGAGTTGTCTCATATTTGGCCGCAGTGATGAGAAAAGTAAATAGCACAATCATAACAAAGCAAATGATGATGGCCCAGACGCAGTTGATTGATCTGAGTTTCTGACCTCATAAACAGTAATCTAATTGAAATTCTTTCCTTTATAAAGTATACAGTATTGAGTATTCTCTTATAGCAGTTGAAAGGAGACAAAGATAGAAAATTTCTCATGCTGCCAGCTAAGGTACCTTATATTCTTAAGTCTGGCAACACTCAGAAGGCAGAGACAGGCAGATCTATATGTAGGTTCAAGACTAACCTATATAAAATGAGTTCCATGCCATTGAGGACTACATGATGGGAGGATGGGGTTCATGCATTAAGTAGATTGAACATTGCTGTGTATACCTGACAATGTGAAAGCCACTTTGTGCCAGTTTGTGGATATAACTGCAAATGGTTCTGAAACGTATACAGGAGAAAAAACTGAGAATATTATAAATTAAGTGTGTTAGTTAACTTTCTGGTAACTACAACAAAATATTTAACAAAAGCAATTTAAGGAACAAAGAGTTTATTTGGGTTCACAATTATAGGATACAGTCCATCCAGGCAAAAAAGTCATAGCAGCAAGAGCTTGAGGTAGCTCTTCACACTACATCTAAAGTCAGGAAGCTGAGAGAGATGGATGCTGGGGGTTAAACCACTCCCTCATTTTCAGTCAAGGGCCTCCCTCCATACAATGTTGCCACCCACATTCAGAATGGATCTTCTCATTTCAATTAACTCAGTCTAGAGACTGGATTCCAGGCAAGCCCAGACCTCTGTCTTCTATGTTACTCTAGGTCCTGTGAAGCTAGCCATCAAAATCATCAAAATGAGAATCAATGATCTTGATTTAAAACTCAGCTGAAGACAAAATGAGCAGAATCACCTGGAACAGAGATTATTTAAGTGGCCCTGACCACAACTGATAGAAATATGAACAATAGTGTATGAAAATGGCTCAGTAGTAGAGTGTTGCTATGTGTATGACCCAAAAGTTCAACCCTCAGCAACACAGACGAAGGAGCAAGGAAAAGAATAATAGACAATCCTGGTCAAAACACATTGTACTCATGACCTCACAGGAACCACAGTTACAACAGTAAATGGGGGCTATTAACGTATGTGGTAGTTTGAATATGCTTGTCTCAGAGAGTGGCCATATTTGGAGGTGTAGTTTTGTTAGAGAAGGTAAGGTCTTGTTGGAGGAAGTGTGTCACTCTGAGCATGGGCTTTAAGACCCTTGTCCTAGCTGCCTGGAAGTCAGGCTCCTGTTTGCCTTTGGATGAAGATGTAGAATTCTCGGCTCCTCCAGCACCATGCTTGCTGGAAGCTACTATGCTTCCCACCTTGATGATAATGGACTGAACCTCTGAACCTGTAAGCCAGTCCCAACTGAATGTTGTCCTTTAAAAGAGTTGCCTTGGTCATGGTGTCTCTTCACAGCAATGGAAATCCTAAGACAACATGCCAACATGGATGAAACTCTACTCCTAGGAGGCATCAGTAATTAATGGTTGCTGGTGAGGAAGAAACCAGCTTTTCTAAGTAACCCTACACATATGTCTGTGCAATAAACCTTTATTAAAATCACTACTTTGTTTACTTTTAAAGACATAAGAATAAAAAGGGGACTTTTTGGAAAGAAGAAGAGATTCAGAAGGAATGAGGAGGAGGAGGAAAGAGAAGGGAATGGATAGTAAATTTGGTCAAAATACATTATATACATGTATGAAATTGTCAAGGAATAAATATATAAGATCTGCACAGATTAGGTCCATGAACACTCATATCTGAAAGAAGCAAGGGATCATGAGGTCCTTACCCATTCCTGAGACTCTATAGGAAATAAACAGTTATTGAAGGAGGGAGAGACATTTTCTTCAGTGCTGTAGCCACTGGTAAGGTACCTGTGCTCCTGTAAATTGTCCCTTATCCATGCTCCTATATATAAACGTAAGTGAAACGAAGTGAGGCACCAAAAAAGACATGAAATGTCAAAGGTGGGCAAGAAGGAGATCAATAGGAGTGGGTGGGAGAAAATAGCTAGCAATAATCAATGAATGTGATCAAAATATAATATGTACATGGATGAAAAATGACAACCACTATCATATACAGTTAGTATATATGCTAACGAAAACAAATTTAAGGGGCTCACAGATGGCTTAGCAATTAAAAATGTGTATTGATCTTGTAGAGAACCTGAGTCCAGTTCCCAGAACCCATATTAGACATCCTTTAACTAAATCTCTGACATTTGACTCCATATTTAGACACTGAGCTACTGCACTCAATGTGTACATTCCCACACAAAGAAACACATATACACATAATTTTAAAATCATTCATTGAGGTTCCAGGTCCCCACTGTTAGTCATCTCAGCTAGGTCGCCAACATTTACTCCTGGGAGCTTCCCCATTCCAGGTCTCTGGGACTTCATAGAAATTCTCCCAACCCCTGGCATCTGTAGATTTCCATTCATTCTCCCCATGCCTTCTGGGTCTCTCTCTTGTCTCTCCCTGCACCTAATCCTGCCCACAATTCCCCTCCACCTTCCCTCTCCCACCCTGGTCCCTTCCTCCCTCTAACTCCTATGACTATTTTGTTCCCTCTTCTAAATGATATTCAAGCATCCTCACTTGGGTCTTCACCAAAACAACCATAAAACTTTTGATCCAAAATTTGTCCTCTCTTAAAGAAATGCAGGGAGAAAGATGGAGCAGAGACTGAAAGAATGGCCAACCAATAGCTGGCCTAACTTGGAACTCATCTCATGGGCAAGCACAAATCCCTGACATTATTAATGATACTCTTATGCTTGCAGTCAGGAGCCAACATAACAGTTCTTTGAGAGGCTCTACCCAGCAGCAGACTGAAACAGATACAGAAACCCACAGCCAAACATTGGATGGAGGTTGGGGACTCTTATGGAAAAGTCAGGAAAGGATTAAAGGGGGAAGGTTCCTGGTGGGAATTCCACAGGAAGAACAACAGAGTCAAATAATCTGGGCCTCTGGCTGCTCTCAGAGACTGAGAAACAAACCAAAGAACACACACAGTCTAGAACAAGGCCCATAGTCATATGTAGCTGACATGCAGATCAGTGTACATGTCAGCCCCCCCCCAACAACTGGAATAGAGGCTCTACCTAAAGCTGTAATATGACTATGATATCCATTCCCCAACAGGGTTGCCTTTTCTGGCCTCAGTGGGAGAGGATGTACCTACTCTGGCAGAGACACTAGGGTTGGGGGATACCGGGAACCCCAACCTCTCAGAGGAGAATGGGAGGTGTAGAAGAGGATCTCTGTGAGAGGAGAACCATGGGGAGTGCAGTGTCTGGGATGTAAGTGAATAAAAAAATATAAATTTAAAAAAATACTCACAAACTGAAAGAATCCAGGAACACATCAAAAACATCATCTACCATGATCAAGTAGGCTTCATCTCAGATGCAGGGATGGTTCAATATACAAAAATCCATGAACATAATCCACTATAAAAACAAACTGAAAGGGAAAAATGACATGGTCGTCTTGTTAGATGCTCAAAAAGCCTTTGACAAAATACAACACCCCTTCATGTTAAAAGTCTTGGAGGGGTCAGGAATGCTAAGCATATGTAAACATAAAAAAGCAATATACCACAAGCCATTAGCCAACATCAAAAACATGGAGAGAAACTTAAAGCAATTCCATTAAAATCAGGGACAGGACAAGGCTGTCCATTCCCTCACTGTCTATTCAACATAGGGTTTGAAGTTCTAGCTAGAGCAATACTAATTCAGCACTAATTCAGATCGAGGGCATATAAATTGGAAAGAAAAAAGGTAACATATTCCTATTTGAAGATGACATGATAGTACACATAAGTGACCCCAAAAATTCTATGAGAAAACTCCTACAGCTGATAAACAACTTCAGCCAAGTGGAAAGGATAAAAAACTAACTCAAAATGTCAGTAGCATTCTTTTATACAAATGATAAACAGGCCAAGAAAAAAATTAGGAAAATAACACCCTTTACAATAACCCATGAGTAATATAAAATATCTTGGTGTAACTCTAACCAAGCAAGTGAAAGACCTACATGACAAGAGCTTCAAGTTGCTGAAGGAAAAAAATTGAGGAAGGTATCAGAAGATGGAAAAATCTCCCATACTCACAAATCTGTAGAATTAACATAGTGCAAAAGGCTGTCATACCAAAATTAATTTACAAATTTGATACATACCCACAAAAATTCTAATACAGTTAATTACAGACCTTGACAGAGCAATTTTCAGCTTCATATGAAAAACCAAAAAATCCAGGATAGCCAAAACAATCCTGAACAATAAAATAACTTCTGGAAATATCATCATCCCTGACCTCAAGCTGTATATAGAGCAATCGTGATAAAAAATAAAACACATGGTATTGGTATAAGAACAGACAGGATGATCAATGAAATCAAATCAAAGATCCTGAAATAAACCCACATACCTATGGACGCTTGATTTTTGACAAAGAAAGCAAAACCATACAATGGAAAGAAAGAAAGCATTTTCAATAAATGGTGCTAGTCTTACTGATAGTCTGCATGTAGAAAAATGCAAATAGATTCATATCTATCGCCCTGCACAAAACTCAAATCCAGTGGATCAAAGACCTCAAAGTAAAACTGGATACACTAAATCTAATAGAAAAGAAAGTGAGGGATAGCCTTGAACTCATTGGTAAAGGAGACAACTTCTTAAACGAACAACAGTGGCTCAGGCTCTAAGATCAATGATTCACAAATGGGACCACATGAAAATGAAAAGCTTCTGTAATGCAAAAGATACTGTCATTAAGACAAAAAGGCAGACTACAGATTGGAGAAAGATCTTCACTAACCCTTCATCCAACAGAGGCCTAATATCCAAAATTTATAAATAACTCAAGAAGTTAGGCACTAATAACCCAAAAAATAAACAGTTTTAAAATGGGCTACAGAGCTAAACAGGTAATTCTCAACAGAGGAGTCTTGAATGGCTAAGAAACACTTAAATAAATGTTCAAAGTCTTTAGTCATCAGGGAAATGCAAAGCAAAATGACTCTGAGATTGCATCTGACACCCGTCAGAATGGCTAAGATCAAAACTCAGGTGATAGCACATGCTGAATATGGAGCAAGGGGAGCACTCCTCCATTGCTGGTGGGAATGCAAACTTTGGAAATCAATTTTGCAGTTTCTGAGATAATTCAGACTCAGTTATATCACTCCTGAGCATATACCGAAAAGATGCCCCACTAAACCACAGAGACACTTTTTCAACTATGTTCATAGCAGCTTTACTGGTAATAGCTAGGAACTTTAAACAACCTAGATGTCCCTCAACTGAATAATGAATAAAGAAATGTGGTATATCTACACAAGGGAATACTATTCAGCTATTAAAAGCAAAGACATCATGAATTTTGCAGGCAAATGGATGCAACTTGGTAATATCATCGTGAGTGAAGCAACCAAGACCCAATATACCCATGCTACACTCCACAGATCCAAAGAAGCTAAACGAGAAAGAAGTCCCAAATGAAGATGCTTGAATCTCACTCAGAAAGTAGAATAAAATAGTTGTAGGAACTGGGTAGAAAGGGCGTGGAGACAGGAATGGGGGGATTGGGATGAGGTGAAGGGAGAGATGGCGTGGATGTCCAGATGACTGAGAATTATCTAACAGCTGTTATATGTAAGTTAACTTGACTTCTTAAAAAGAAAATAAAATGCTCAAAAGTGTTTTTGGGGCTTCTGTATCACCCAAGAGTGAAGAGACACATTACATCAATGTTTTCTAGGAAGTAAGTATCAGTTTCACTGCATAAAGGCATAGAGATAGATAACTGTGCCTGTCTCCACAATGTGTGGATATGTGAAGCCATCTGAATTTTGATAACCCCCGCCCAGCCTCAGTCACCAGCAGTAGTGGTTTCACAGTAGTCTCTAACCTGAGATTTTGTAAAGTTACAGAAAATCACTGTTTCTGTTGTTTGAACCTTGTAATTACCCAACTCTCTGCTCTAGCTTCTAAGAGGCTGAATATTAGTACTTGTTCCTATAATATTAGATATCAGCATTTGTTTTCTTATACTGTAGTGTGTGTGTGTGTGTGTGTGTGTGTGTGTGTGTGTGTATGTGATTCTGTGAGACTGAGTCAAAGACCTAGCTAGTGAACATTCCATAACTGCTATGGCTACTGCTAGACTTTGTCACAGTAGGTGAGTTTCCTGGTCAGAGATAATGCATTGTGGAATAGCAAGCAATCCTGTTTTCAAGTTCCTTCCCTGATATCCTTAAAATATGGACTGTGGCCTAGAAGCAAAAATAAAATTAACCCTTTCTTCCTGTAAGTTGTCTTTGGTCAGTGTGGAAATTAGTTTTGAATGAAACTAGGGCTCAGATAATGGCAACACATTCATCTCCTATGCCAATCTGGTTTAGATTATTCTCTTTCTATCTCTCTCTGTCCCTGTCTCTCTGTCTATGCCTGTGTGTGTATGTGGGGGAGGTTGTGTGTGTGGGGGGGTGACATATATACATACATATTCATGTGGATATGTTCATGTACATGCATGTGTGTTGAGATAGCAAACGTCAACATCAGGCATCTTCCGCAGCTGTCCTCTACCTTTGAGACAGATCTGTTTCTGATCCTGAATTTTCATGAACCTGCATCTCACTGACTCAGCTATACCTCCCAACCCTGTAATTACTGAGTCGAGACAGCTTTTAACTGAACGTAGGTCTTCATGCTTGCATAGCAGGTGGTGTACTTACTCAGGCCTCTTCCCAGCCTCTGTTTCAGATCTACATTGAAATTGACCTTTTTAAGTTTGTTTACTCTTTTCCCCTCCCCTTTGCCCAGAACTGTAGATTCTCAAGAAAACCACTTTGGATAACTGACATCCTAACTGCTAGAGTGAACTATTACAGGAAAAGGACTTGATAAGAACCAGTCCCAAGACTGTCTAATCAGTCATCTCTGTCTAGAGCCCCAAACATCTGGCATCTTCAGATAAGAGTAGGGCAGGAACTTGCAAATTATGTGTTTTGAGGAGGAATGTTGCAAGAACTAGTGAGTTCTCCAGGGAATTACAGGAATTGCCCTAGGAGGCAAAATCAGCTGTTACCTTTGGCTAATTCAGAAGAGAAAAGTAACATGGACTCTGATAAAGACCTTCAGTAGCATGTAGCCTTCCTACCTATTATAGTTGTTACCACATACAGTTGGTACTGTGGAAGCACAGGTAGGAAGTCTCATCTGAAGAACTATTCTGATTGCCTTGATTGACATGGAAAGACCCACCTTTTGCTAGCAGCTGAGATAAAAAAAAAAAAAAGTGTGTCAGAAGAAAGCTTTGATGGTTTGTTGCTCTTTAGGTTTTCCCTCTTGCAGTATTGATTTGCCTGGTTTTGCTGATGGTGGTAATTTTTTTGCTGACAACTGAGTCAGTATTTCCAAGCTTTTATCATGGAACAGGGGCCACTGGCTCTCTAGATACTTTTCAGGCTTTCAATATCAGATAGGTAATACTAAGGCACCTCACCTTGTAAACTTAGTTACTATGGGGTTCTCAGCATCTCCAGTGTGACTCAGCTATCATTACTAGTTTAAACATCACTTAATAAATTCTCTTCTTTTTTTAATCCCTTTGTTTTGGTTCCTATACAACCTAACTAAGACATTTCCCCTCTTTTCCTCCTAGTAAAAGATTTTTCCATTAACCTCAGTTTCCATAAGACTTTCTCTGTTTGGAAGACATGGTTTGAGTATGATGTGTTCCAAAAAGATTTGTGTATGATGTTGGAAAATTGATTCACTTAAAATATTTGCTGAGCTGCGGGTGCAGACCACCACGGCCGGCTCTCCGGGCGGGCTGGCAGCAAGGGGCCATCTTGCCTCGGGACACAGCGCAGAATTCTAGCAGCTGGAGTCAGGGGCTTGGACTGAGAGCTACCGTAGTCCAGCACAGACAACGCCGCCCGCACCCAGAGCCAGAAGAGATCGGCAGATCCGGGTACCAACAGCTCAGCAAAGGTCATGTCTCCTGGGGACAGGCGCGCTGTGCTTTCAGCAGGGCTGCCATCTACAATAAGACCAACTAACTCCAGAGATAGAGATGGCAAAAGGCAAACGTAGGAACGTTATTAAAAGAAATCAAGGCAATATGGCACCATCTGAACCCAATTCGCCAACCACAGCAAGTCCTGGATACCCCAGCACACCAGAAAAACAAGAGTTAGATATAAAAGCACAGGTCATGATGCTCCTAGAGGAACACAAAAAAGACATAAACAAATCTCTTAAAGAAATGCAGGGGAACATCAATAGGGTAGAAGCTCTTAGAATCCAAACACAAAAAACACTTAAAGAACTCCAGGAGAATATGGGCCAACAGAGAAACCAATAAAGAGGAAATAAGAAAATCACTTAAAGAAATGCAGGAGAACTTGAAAAACATGCAGAAGTCATGAAAGAGGGAGCACAAAAATATATTTAAAAATTACATGAAAACACAAACAAACAAATGAAGGAACTGAGCAAAACCATCGAAGATTTGAACACAGAGGTAGAAACAACTAAGAAATCACAAAAGGAGGCAACTTTGGAGATAGAAAACCTTGGGAAGAAATCAGGGGTCATAGATGCAAACATCAACAACAGAATACAAGAGATAGAGATAAGAATCTCAGATGCTGAAGATAACATAGTAACCATTGACTCCACAGTCAAAGAAAACACAAAATCCAAAAGGCTTGTAAACCAAAACATCCAGAAAATCCAAGACACAATGAGAAGACCAAACCTAAGGATTATAGGGATAGATGAGAGTGAAGATCTACAACTTAAAGGGCCAGCAAATATCTTTAACAAAATTATGGAAGAAAACTTCCCTAACTTAAAGAGAGAGATGCCCATGAATATACAAGAAGCCTACAGAACTCCAAACAGACTAGACCAGAACAGAAATAACTCCTGTCACATAATAATCAAAACCCCAAATGTACTAAACAAAGAAAGAATATTAAAGGCAGTAAGAGAAAAAGGCCAAGTAACATATAAAGGAAGACCTATCAGAATCACACCAGACTTCTCTCCAGAAACCATGAAAGCTAGAAGATCCTGGGCAGACCTCATGCAGACCCTAAGAGAACACAAATGTCAGCCAAGACTACTATACCCAGCAAAACTCTCAATCAACATAGATGGAGAAATCAAAATATTCCATGACAGGACCAAATTTACACAATATCTTTCCACTAACCCAGCTCTACAAAGGATAATAGGAGGAAAACTCCAATACAAGGAAGGAAACTGCACCCAAGAAAAAGCAAGACAGTAACCTTCTTCCATCAAACTCAAAGGAAGATAACTACTCAAAAACAAAAATAACATCAAAAATGTCAGGAAGTAATAATCTCTATTCCTTAATATCTCTTAGCATCAATGGACTCAATTCCCCAATAAAAAGACATAGACTAACAGACTGAATACAGAAACAGGACCCTACATTTTGCTGCTTACAGGAAACACACCTCAGAGTCAAAAACAAACACTACCTTAGAGTAAAAGGATGGAAGACAATTTTGCAAGCAAATGGTCAAGGAAGCAAGCTGGAATAGCCATTTTAATATCAGATAAAATTGACTTTCAACGCAAAGTCATCAAAAGAGACACAGAAGGTCACTTCTTGCTAGTCAAAAGAAGAATCCACCAAAAAGAACTCACAATTCTAAACATCTACGCTCCAAATGTAAGGGTACCCTCATTCATAAAAGAAACTTTACTAAAGCTCAAAGCACACATTGTACCTAACACAATGATTGTGGGGGACCTCAATACTCCACTATCCACAGTGGACCAACCAGGAAAACAGAAACTAAACAGGGACACGGAGAAACTCATCGAAACTTTGAACCAATTGGATTTAACAGATATATAAATAGAACATTTCACCCTAAAGCAAAAGACTATACCTTTTTCTCAGCCCCTCATGGTACCTTCTCCAAAATCGACCATATAATTGGACACAAGACAGATCTCAACAAATATAAAAAGATCGAACTAATCCCATGCCTCTTATCAGATCACCATGGAGTAAGAGTGTTCTTCAATAGCAACAAAAACAACAGAAAATCCTCATACACGTGGAGGCTGAACAATATTCTACTCAATGATACCTTAGTCCAGAAAGAAATAAAGAAAGAAATCAAAGATTTCTTAGAATTTAATGAAAATGAAGGCACAACATACCCAAAATCTATGGGACACAATGAAAGGAGTGCTTAAAGGAAAACTCATAGCCCTGAGTGTCTCCAAAAAGAAACAGGAGAGAGCATATACTAGCAACTTAATGGCGCACTTGAAAGCTCTGGAACAAAAAGAAGCAATTTCACCCAGGAGGAGTAGAAGACAGGAAATCATCAAATTCAGGGCTGAAATCAATCAAGTTGAAACAAAGAGAACCATACAAAGAATCAACAAAACCACGAGCTGGTTCTTTGAGAAAATCAACAAGATAGATAAACCCCTAGCCAGACTTACTAAAGGGCACAGAGACAGTATTCAAATTAACAAAATTAGAAATGAAAAGGGAGATATAACAACAGAAACTGAGGAAATTAAAAAAATCATCAGATCCTACTACAAAAACCTATACTCAACACAACTGGAGAATCTGAAGGAAATGGACAATTTCCTAGACAGTTACCAAATACCAAAATTAAACCAGGATCAAATAGATCGTCTAAACAGACCCATAACCCCCAAAGAAATAGAAGGGGTCATAGACAGTCTTCCAAACAAAAAAAGCACAGGACCAGACAGTTTTAGTGTAGAATTCTATCAGAACTTCAAAGAAGTCCTGATACCGATACTCTTCAAATTATTCCACAAAATAGAAACAGAAGGAACACTACCCAACTCATTCTATGAAGCCACAATTACCCTGATACCAAAACCACACAAAGATCCAACTAAGAAAGAGAACTACAGGCCAATTTCTCTTATGAATATCGATGCAAAAATACTAAACAAAATACTTGCCAACTGAATCCAAGAACACATCAAAACGATCATTCACCATGATCAAGTTGGCTTCATCCCAGGGATGCAGGGATGGTTCAATACGGAAATCCATCAACGTAATCCACTACATAAACAAACTCAAAGAAAAAAACCACATGGTCATCTCATTGGATGCTGAAAAAGCATTTGACAAAATTCAGCATCCTTTCATGCTAAAGGTCTTGGAAAGAGCAGGAATTCAAGGCCCATATCTGAACATAGTAAAAGCAATATACAGCAGACCAGTAGCCAACATCAAGGTAAACGGAGAAAAACTTGAAGCAATCCCACTAAAATCAGGGACTAGACAAGGCTGCCCCCTCTTGCCATATCTCTTCAATATAGTACTTGAGGTACTAGCTAGAGCAATTCGACAACAGAGGGAAGTCAAAGGGATACAAATCAGAAAAGAAGAAGTCAAACTATCACTATTCGCAGATGATATGATAGTATACTTAAGTGACCCAAAAACCTCCTTCAGAGAACTCCTGCAACTGATAAACAACTTCAGCAAAGTGGCTGGCTATAAAATAAACTCAAGCAAATCAGTAGCCTTCCTATACGCGAAGGATAAGCAGGCCGAGAAAGAAATTAGGGAAATGACACCTTTCACAATAGCCACAAATGATATAAAGTATCTTGGAGTGACGCTAACCAAACATGTGAAAGATTTATATGACAAAAACTTCAGGTCTCTGAAGAGGGAAATTGAAGAAGACATCAGAAAATGGGGAAATCTTCCATGCTCGTGGGTTGGCAGGACTAATATAATCAAAATGGCAATCTTGCCCAAAGCAATATACAGATTCAATGCAATCCCCATCAAAATCCCAACTCAGTTCTTCATAGAGTTAGAAAGAGCAATTCTCAAATTCATTTGGAATAACAAAAAACCCAGGATAGCTAAAACTATCATCAACAGCAAAAGAACTTCTGGGGGAATCAATATCCCGGACCTCAAGCAATACTACAGAGCAGTAGTATTAAAAACTGCATGGTATTGGTTCAGTGACAGGGAGGTGGATCAATGGAATTAGGATCGAAGACCCAGAATTGAACCCGCACACCTATGGCCAATTGATCTTCAACAAAGGAGCTGAAAACATCCAGTGGAAAAAAGATAGCCTTTTCAACAGATGGTGCTGGCTCAACTGGAGGTCAACATGCAGAAGAATGAGAATTGATCCACTCTTATCTCCTTGCACTAAGCTCAACTCCAAGTGGATCAAGGACCTCCACATAAAACCAGACACACTAAAACTAAGAGAAAAGAAACTGGGGGAAGACCCTTGAGGACATTGGCTCAGGGGAAAAATTCCTGAACAGAACACCAATTGCTTATGCTCTAAGAGCAAGAATAGACAAATGGGACCTCATAAAATTACAAAGTTTCTGTAAGGCAAAAGACACTGTCAAAAGGATAAATCGGCAACCAACAAATTGGGAAAAGATCTTCACCAACCCCACATCCGACAGAGGGCTAATATCCAATGTATACAAAGAACTCAAGAGGTTAGACCCCAGAAAACCAAATAACCCTATCCAAAAATGGGGTACAGAGCTAAACAGAGACTTTTCACCTGAAGAAATTCGGATGGCTGAGAAACACCTTAAAAAATGTTCAACATCATTAGTCATTAGGGAAATGCAAATCAAAACAACCCTGAGATTTCACCTCACACCAGTCAGAATGGCTAAGATTAAAAACTCAGAAAACATCAGGTGTTGGCGAGGATGTGGAGAAAGAGGAACACTCCTCCACTGCTGGTGGGAATGCAAGCTGGTACAACCACTCTGGAAATCAGTATGGCGGTTCCTCAGAAAACTGGACGTGATACTTCCGGAGGACCCAGCCATACCACTCCTGGGAATATACCCAGAAGATTCACCAGCATTCAATAAGGATACATGCTCCTCTATGTTCATAGCAGCCTTATATATAATAGCCAGAAGCTGGAAAGAACCCAGATGTCCCTCAACAGAGGAATGGATACAAAAAAATGTGGTGTATATATACATAATGGAGTACTATTCAGCCATTAGAAACAATGAATTCATGAAATTCTTAGAGAAATGGATGGAGCTGGAGAACGTCATACTAAGTGAGGTGACCCAGTCTCAAAAGAATACCCATGGTATGCAGTCACTGATAAGTGGATATTAGCCTAGAATCTTGGAACACCAAAGACATAAATCACATACCAAGTGATGTCTCACAAGAAGAAAGGAGTGGACACTGGTGCTAGAATGGACCAAAGCATCATTGTGGGGGAGTACAAGAACAGTGAGGTGGGAGGGGGTGGATGAGGGAGCAGGGGGAGGGAAAAGGGCATGTGGGACCTTTGGGGGTGGGGAACCAGAAAAAGGGAAATGAATTGTAAATATAGAATATATCCAATAAAAAAAATAAAATAAAATATTTGCTGTATAACACAAGAACCTGAATTCTGAGCCCTAGCACCTACATAAGAAGCTAAATACAATAGCACCTATAGTCACTGGACTTGGGAGAACCTGGGGCTTGCTAGTCAGACAGCCCAGCTGGAACAGTGAATTTCAGGCTCATTGAGAACCCTGTCTCAAAAAAAATATTCAGTGTTATGAATTATAATGAAACAAGGGTATACCTGATGGATCCATACCTAGGTGTGCCCCTGAGTAATTACTCCATGCAACAAACAGATCTAGTATAAAGGGGATTTATTGGGGGAAGGAAGATGAGTAGAGATCTGGGGAAAAGAGTAGAGGCAGAGGAGTGGGCATGTAGATGGGCAGACAGATGAGGGCAGAGCCATGAGGGCAAAGAAGTGTGGGAGATACAGAGAAGGAGAGGAGAGAGAGAGAGAGAGAGAGAGAGAGAGAGAGCGCTCAGGAACAGAGAGCGAGAGCTGGGGTAGTGGGCAGTCCTTCAGTCATTTTGTATGCCACACGTCGTGCCTGCAGCAGGTGATGATGGCAGGAGATGGCACAAGCTTTGCTAGGTCCCTGAGAGGAGCCTAGTGAAATTGCCTGTAAACTAACAGACAGCAATAGAGGAAAATACTCCATGTCAACCTCTGGCCTCCATGTGCATGTATCCACACACATGCACATATATGATCATAGATATATACATACACTACATACACATATAAATCTCCAGAGTTTCGTGAGGGTGAAGGTGTTGATGTCTACTTAATCATTTGGCTTCTTGTCTCTCAAACAATTATTCCTAAAACAATGCAAAACAACAAGAGGACAAAGCACAACAACATAAGCACACCATCAACTTCAGCCAATGACAGACAATACCACAAAAAGTGGGAGGAGTATTTCTGAGTCCTGTTACTCTGCTGTCTGATCCTTCTGCCTCAGCTACCTGTATCCTGAAATTTATATACAAACACAACCCCTTGGCAAAAATGTCAACATTTAAATTGAGCCCTAAATATTTTAAAGTCATAGACACTGTAACTAATGCTTACAGAGCACTTAAGAATAACCATGAAGACCAGGATTCAAATCTCCAGTGCCCACATAAATAGCCAGGCAAGACCACATGTGTATCTGTGAGTCCAGTGCTGGGAGAGAAATCTGGAGCTTTCATGGGGGTTATTTGTTGTTTTGTGGGGTTTGGGGAGATCATATTTTTGAGACTTAGTTTCAGCATGTAGCTATGACTGTCCTGGAACCACCTATATAGACCAGGCTGGCCTCTAATGCACAGAGACATGCCTGCTGAGTGTTAGGATTAAAAGTATATATCACTCCATCTAGCAAGAACTTTTAAAGATAAATAAATTTGTGATCCTACATCCATTGTATATTGGGCTTACTTGCCCTCAAACCCTCAATTCTTTTTCTCTCTCTTCCCTCCCTCAATGGACTCAGACACAGACCAAGAAACTGAAGAAGCAAATAAAATCCATCATTTTGCTGTATACAAAAAACACAACTCAGCAACAAAGATAGACATTACTTCAGACTAAAGGGCTGGAAAAAGATTTTCCATGCAAACAGACCCAAGAAACAAGCTGGAGTAGCCATTCAAAAATATGTTATAAAATAAACTTTCAACGAAAGTAATCAAAAGAGATGGGAAAGAATACTTTATACCCTCCGAAGGAAAAATCCACCAAGATGAACTCTCAATCTTGAACATCTATGACTCAAATGCAAGGGTTCCCACATTCATCAAAGAAACATTACTAAAACTCAAAACACGCACTGAATCTCACAAAATAATAGTGGGAGACTTCAACACTCCACTCTCACCAATGGACAACTCATGGAATCAGAAACTAAGCAGAGATACAGTGAAACTAACAGATATTATAAACCAAATGAATTTAACAAATATCTACAGAACTTTTGATCTAAAAACAAAAGAACAGACCTTATTCTCAGCCTGACATGGAATCTTCTCCAAAACTGAATGTGTAATCAGGCACAAACCAGGCCTCCAGAGATACAAGAAGATTGAAATAAATCTCTGATTAAGGCTAGACTTGACCAACAACAGAAATCCCAAATACTCATGAAAATGAACAATCCTCTACTCAAAGATTACTTGATCAGGTAGGAAATAAAGAACAAAATTAAAGGCTTTCTAAAATTCATTGAAAATGAAGACACAACATATCCAAACTTATGAAACACAATGTAAGCAGTGCTAAATGGAAAATTCATAGCACTAAATGCCTTTTTTTAAAAAAAATTGGAGAGATCTCATACTAGCAACTTGAGAGCACACTTGAAAGCTCTAGAACAAAAAGAAGCAAAGACACTAAAGAAGAGTAGAAGGCAGGAAATAGTCAAACTCAGGACTGAAATTAATCAATGGGAAACAAAGAGAACAATAAAAAGAATCAACAAAACCAAGAGCTGGTTCTTTGAGAAAAATCAACAAGATAGACAAACCCCTTAGCCAAGTTAACCAAAAAGCATGGAGAGGGTATCTAAGTTAACAAAATCAAAAATGAAAAAGGAGACATAAGAACAGGAACTGAAGAATTCTGAAAAAGCATTAGGTCTTACTTCAAAAGCCTGTACTCCACAAAACTGGAAAATCTAAAAGAAATGGATAATTTTCTAGACAGATGCCACTTACTGTGTGCAATTTTAAGACTTGCTTTTGTCTCCTTAGGAGCTCTGACTATGCCCCCGGATAGGCTGCGAGATCATCACCACCGTCTCATTCAACTCTGCCAATGGCCATTTTTCTTGGGAGTTGTGATCCTTCCCTCAGCCCCTCACAGATAGCTTCCCCAAGCCTCTAACAACCACCATTAGCTGCCCCCTTTCTCCTCTCATCCGCTTTGGTGATGCCGATGGAAAACATTAGACAGGTTTATTATTTTAAAACTAGCCAGATAATTCAATGGCTGGTAGAAGAATGTTCTGCCCTAATCTTATCAGCTAGTCTATTTCAGCCATCCTCTGGTGGTGACTAATTTCAGCCCCCCAAGATCTTATATGGCCTTTGTGTCCTCTTGTTCCAAAGCCCAAAGGACAAAACCTTCTCGCATCCCTTCTCTTCCTCCTGGCACTCGGAAGTCCCTCCTTGTATCCCTTGCCTAGCAATTTGTTTCTGCTTCCTTTATTGACACAATCAAGAACCAATTAGGGAATCAACATCTCCTACATCTCACATTTTCTGTCCAATAAAAAAATTAAAAAAAAAAAAACTCTTTGCACCCAGATATAAATTGAACAAAACTGCCAGGTGGTGGTGGCACACGCCTTTAATCCTAGCACTTGGGTGGCAGAGGCAGGCGGATTTCTGAGTTCGAGGCCAGCCTGGTCTACAGAGTGAATTCCAGGACAGCCAGAGCTAGACAGAGAAACCCTGTCTCAGAAAAAAGCAAACAAAAAAAATTGAACAAAACCATAACAATTAAGTAAATTATATAGTATTAAGTATAAATGATATCTAATCTATCACTTTGTCAATTTAGATAAACTACTCTACTACATTTCCCTTTTTTGTTTTTGTTTGTCTGTCTGTCTGTTTGTTTGTTTGTTTGTTTGTTTGTTTTCGAGACAGGGTTTCTCTGTGTGACCCTGGCTGTTCTGGAACTCACTCTGTAGACCAGGCTGGCCTTGAACTCAGAAATCCGCCTGCCTCTGCCTCCCAAATGCTGGAATTACAGGCATGTGCCACCACCGCCTGGCTCTACTACATTTCCTAATGAAAGTATTATGATTCTATTCCTGGATTGTGTTTAGAATTTTAGCCTGTAACATGACTTGAAAACCATATCATCTACTCTATAAATTCTATGTTAAGCAACTTGAGTTTGATTATGAGACTAATACTAGTCTTTAACCCCATCAGAAATCCAAGAATGACTAAATATTACTTGAAAATATAGTAATCAATAAACATAACTTCCAAAATTGGATAGTCCTAAAAACGTTGGAGCATCAATCTTCAGCCTTCTGGCCCAGTATAATCTGTCTGACAGAAATGGAGAAATTTGAAGGGTTGTTGACCCTGTTTTGGCAAAGCTAGTAGCTGACCTGGCTTTGTTAAAAAAAAAAAAAAAGTCTTTTTGAACAGTATTGTTATCTGTAGATGAATAGAGGCAATTCTTCCTTGGTGGCTATCTCACCACAATTAGAGTAACTTGATTGACGTTTAATTTTTTTGAACCAAGAAAGGGCTGCTGTCAGGAGCAGACATGTCTCTAGTCAAATGATTTTTGTTTTGTTTTTTTTTGTTTGTTTGTTTGTTTTTTGATTTTTCGAGACAGGGTTTCTCTGTGTAGTCCTGGCTGTCCTGGAACTCACTTTGTAGACCAGGCTGGCCTCGAACTCAGAAATCCGCCTGCCTCTGCCTCCCAAGTGCTGGGATTACAGGTGTGCGCCACCACCACCCGGCTAGTCAAATGATTTTTAGTAATGAAATGTCTTAATTGTCATATTTTGTGGACTTCTGATGCTTTTGAAGACCATCTATGTAAAGTATATTTAAACTGTTACCCCTTACCTACTCTTAGCTATTTTTAATTGAAATATCTCAAAAACACCCTTTTATAATTAACTCAGAACCATGAGTTTGTTATCTGGCCCTTAACTCATGTTGTTTAATCATCTTAAACAGTTTGTAATGGCAGTTTTTAAAAGGACTGGGTCCAAGTCTCATATTCTTAGATGAGTTGTACAGGCACAATGCCTATCAAAGAGTAACAATATTAATTATAAATCTTGTATCAAATATAAGAAAGTCATACCAATGAAAACCTTAAATCTGTTCCAATCTATCAATGTAAAATTATAACTTTAATTTGAATTGTCTATAAAGAATTCTACTAATGTAAGATATGGCTATGTCCACCCTTAACCAAGGGAACTGGGATGAAGATTCTATAACTTCTTCTGGCTGAACAGCGATGATGAAATATCTTTAAAGGGGAGAGGAAGGGTAGGAAAATTAGGAGATTTGTTTAGGCCTTAAGAAAGCCAAGCCATGCAGGTTTTAACACAATTGCTCTGTAGTACTGTTTAAGGTCAGGGATATTGATTCCCCCAGAAGTCCTTTTATTGTTGAGAATAGTTTTAGCTATCCTGGGTTTTTTGTTGCTCCAGATGAATTTCAGAATTGCTCTTTCTAGATCAAAGAATTGAGTTGGGATTTTGATGGGGATCGCATATTGGAACAGCAACAGGCAAGTGGATCAATGGAATAGGATTGAAGACCCAGAAATTAACCCACAGACTTATGGTCACTTGATCTTTGATAAAGGAGCCACAACCATCCAGTGGAAAAAAGATAGTCTTTTCAACAAATGGTGCTGGTTCAACTGGAGGTCAACATGCAGAAGAATGCGAATTGACCCACTCTTATCTCCTTGCACTAAGATCAACTCCAAGTGGATCAAGGACCTCCACATAAAACCAGACACACTGAAACTATTAGGAAAGAAACTTGGGAAGACCCTGGAGGACATAGGCACAGGGGGAAAGTTCCTGAACAGAACACCAATAGCTTATGCACTAAGATCAAGAATTGACAAATGGGACCTCATAAAATTACAAAGTTTCTGCAAGGCAAAGGACACTGTCAGAAGGACAAAACGACAACCAACAAAGTGGGAAAAGATCTTCACCAACCCCACATCCGGCAGAGGGCTAATATCCAATATATACAAAGAACTCAAGAAGTTAGACCACAAAGAACCAAATAACCCTATCAAAAAATGGGGTACAGAGCTAAACAAAGAATTTTTACCAGAAGAAATTCGGATGGCTGAGAAACACCTTAAGAGATGTTCAACATCATTAGTCATCAGAGAAATGCAAATCAAAACAACCCTGAGATTCCACCTCACACCAGTCAGAATGGCTAAGATTAAAAACTCAAGAGACAACAAATGCTGGCGAGGATGTGGAGAAAGAGGAACACTCCTCCACTGTTGGTGGGATTGCAAAATGGTAAAACCGCTCTGGAAATCAGTTTGGCGGTTCCTCAGAAAATTGGGCATGTCACTTCCAGAGGACCCTGGCATACCACTCCTGGGCATATACCCAGAGGATTCCCCTGCATACAATAAAGACACATGCTCCACTATGTTTATAGCAGCCTTGTTTATAATAGCCAGAAATTGGAAGGAGCCCAAATATCCCTCAAAGGAGGAATGGATACAGAAAATGTGGTATATTTATACAATGGAATACTACTCAGCAATTAAAAATAATGAATTCATGCAATTTGTAGGTAAACGGTTAGACCTGGAAAATATCATCCTGAGTGAGCTAACCCAATCACAAAAGAATACACATGAAATGCAATCACTGATAAGTGGATATTAATGAGCCCAGAAGTCCTAAATACTCAAGGCACAATTAGCAAGTCAAATGATTCCCAAGAAGAAAGGAGAGGACCCTGGGCCTGGAAAGATTGGATCCAGTTTTGTAGAGAAACTGTGGGGGGAGGGGGAATGATTGGGGAATAGTTGGGGGGGAGAGGAACTATGGGACATAGGGAGGGGGGAACTGGGAAAGGGGAAAACCTTTGGAATGTAAACATAGAATATAGAAAATAAAAATTAAAAAAAAAAAAAGAAAGAAAGCCAAGCCAGTAATTGTTATTCAGTCTCTGATGCCTAGAAGGCTCAGGATTGACTGAAGTTTTGACTAGATCTGTCTGAAAGGTTGAATAAGGCAAGATGACCTGGAATTCATAACATAGGGAGTCTAAATAGGTCAGTTTACTATGTCTGAGGATGTATCTCATCAAAGCTGTACATTCTGTAATATATAAATCTCGAAACAGAATTTAAGCACAATCAAGATATCTGTATGGATTATGTTAGTCTGTGCAGGATGCACAGTCTAGTTAAGGATGAAACTTTGTCTCTTATTTGAGCAAGTGAAAGACAGATGTCTTTTTTATTAACCAATTTTAATAATAACCAATCATAAGTCTTCATTTATGCCTTGTGATGGATGGAACAAAGAATCTTTACCTGTCCTGTTTGCTTCTCTTGAATTTTTCTTGTTCTTTAGGGGGTCTTCCTCTGTCATATCTGATCCATATAACTGTGGAAGGGGTTCAGAGCCTAATCTCTTTTTCTGTGAACACAAAAGTAGAAATTAGGAAAATGCTTCCAGTTTGTCTCTGGCTTGGACCATCCTGTCACAGTGTACCATATCCAAGTTGCACAGGGAGGTAGCTGACCACCTAGGAGTGCAGAGAGGCCAGTCAGCACAGGTAGGGCCTCCTGTGGTTGCTCAGATCACATCTGGAACCCTCAGGTGGGAGCCTTCTGCTTTCTATCTCCAGCTCAGGACCATCCTCTGCCATAGTGTGCCATATCCAAGTGGCACATTGAGGTAGCTAACCACTCAGAAGTGCAGAGAGGCCAGACAGCACAGGTAGGACCACCACTGCTGCTCAGAGGAAACAGCCAGAAACCCTGAAAGCACAAGAGCCTAGGAACAGCCTGGAACTGGTGTCTTCAGATTTCCGCCTGCACCCAGAGTTGATTAGGACCACAGAGCTACATACCCAAATATAACCACAAGAGAGCTGGTCTCGCAGGAGTACCTACAAACCTGTTTAAACAGAGAGAATGGTCTCCCGGGAACACAGATACAGAGACTTGCAGGACAGATAAGCCACAGTCAGAAACAGCAACAGCAGCCATGCAAAGGCAACAACCCGATAGCAAAAGGCAAATGCAAGAACATTACCAACAGAAACCAAGGCAACATGGCACCATCTGAACCAAGTTCTCCCACAACAGCAAGTCCTGGATACCCCAACACACCAGAAAAGCAAGATCTGGATTTAAAATCACATTTCATGATGCTGGTAGAGGATTTCAAGAAGGACATGAATTATACTCCCTTAAAGAAATAAAGAACATGAGACAACAGGCAGACGCCCTTAAAAAGGAAACACAAAAATCCCTTAAAGAATTTCAGGAAAATACAAACAAACAAGTGAAGGAACTGAACAAAATCATCCAGGATTCAAAAATGGAAGTAGAAACAACAAAGAAATCTACAATTCTGGGATAGAAAACCTTGGAAAGAAATCAGGAGGCATAGATGCAAACATCAACAGATAGAAGAATCTCAGGTGCTGAAGATAGCATAGAAAACATTGACTCAACAGTCAAAGAAAACAGTCATGCAAAATGCAAAAAACTTGTAACACAAAACATCCAGGAAATTCAGGACAAAATGAGAAGACCAAACCTAAGCATTATAGGTATAAAAGAGAGCAAAGATTTCCAACTTAAAGGACCAGTAAATATCTTCAACAAAATTATAGGAGAAAACTTTCCCAACCTAAAGAAAGAGATGCCCATGAACATACAAGAAGCCTACAGAACTCCAAACAGACCGGACCAAAAATTTCTCCTGTCACATAATAATCAAAACACCAAATGCACTAAACAAAGAAATAATATTAAAGGCAGTAAGAGAAAAAGGCCAAGTAACATATAAAGGAAGACCTATCAGAATTACAACAGATTTCTCACCAGAGGCCATGAAAGCAAGAAGATCTTGAGCAAATCTCATACGGACCTAAGAGAACACAAATGCCAACCGAGACTCCTACATCCAGCAAAACTCTCAATCACCATAGATGGAGAAATCAAGATATTCTGTGATATAACCAAATTTACACAATATTTTTCCACAAATCCAGCCCTACAAAGGACAATAGATGGAAAACTCCAATATAAGGAGGCCAACTACACCCTAAGAAAAGCAAGATAGTAATATTCTTTCAACAGACCCAAAAGAAGAAAACCACACGAACATAAAAATAACATCAAAAATAACAGGAAGCAATAATCACTATTCCTTAATATCTCTTAACATCAATGGACTCAATTCCCCAATAAAAAGACATAAACTAACAGACTGGATATGTAAGCAAGACCCACCATTTTGCTGCATACAGGAAATGTATCTCAGTGTCAAAGACAAATACTACCTCACAGTAAAAGGCTGGAAAACAATTTTCCAAGCAAATGATTCCAGGAAACAAACTGGAGTAGCCATTCTAATATCAGAAAAATTGACTTCCAACCAAAAGTGATCAAAAACGACACTGAAGGACACTCTATCAGGAAGAACTCTCAATTCTGAACATCTATGATCCAAATGCAAGGGCACCCATATTTGTAAAAGAAACTTTACTAAAGCTTAAAGCATACATCGCACCCCACACAATAATTGTGGGTGACTTCAACACCCCACTCTCCTCAATGAACAGATCAGGGAAACACAAACTAAACAGTGAAACTAACAGAAATTTTGGACCAAATGGATTTACTAGATATTTATAGAACATTTCATCCTAAATCAAAAGAATATACCTTCTTCTCAGCACCTCATGGTACCTTCCCCAAAACTGATCATATAATTGGTCACAAATCTTACCTCAACAAAAATAAGAAGATTGAACTAATCCCATGCCTCCTATAGGATCACTATGAAGTAAGGGTGGTCTTTAATAATAACAAAAACAACAAAAGTCCACATACACATGGAAGCTGAACAATGCTCAATCATAGCTTGGTCAAGGAAGAAATAAGGAAAGAAATCAAAGACTTTTTAGAATTTAATGACAATGAAGGCACAACATACCCAAATTTATGAGACACAATGAAAGCAGTGCTCAGAGGAAAACTCATAGCCCTGAGTACCTCCAAAAAGAAGCTGGAGAGAGAATACACTAGCAGCTTAACAGTACACCTGAAAGCTCTAGAACAGAAGGAAGTTAATACACCTAAGAGGAGTAGACAGCAGGAAGTAATCAAACTCAGGGCTGAAATAAACCAAGTAGAAACAAAAAGAATTAAAGAATCAACAAAAACAGAAGCTGGTTCTTTGAGAAAATCAACAAGATAGATAAACCCTTGCCAGACTTACCAGAGGGCACAGAGACAGTATCCAAATTAACAAAATCCGAAATGAAAAGAGAGATATAACAACAGAAACTGAGGGAAATTAAAAAAAAAAAATCAGAGCTGCCATATTGCCTGCAGCTTCCCGCCCAGCTGGTGGTGGGGAAGCCTGAGTGTCACCCAGCGTGCCAGGTGCTCAGAACCATCCGGCGGCGGCGGCGGAACCAGGTACCCGACACAGCCCGAGCTTAAGACCTTCGGGGACTCAGGCCTGGAGTGGGAGTTGGGCACAGAATAGCGGGTGCACTCTGCACTCGCGGGGCGGACCCCGAGCTCCCTGCAGGCAGCTGCCATATTGCCTGCAGCTTCCCGCCCAGCTGGTGGTGAGGAAGCAGGAGTCAGCCAGTGTGCCAGGTGCCCAGACCCAGCCAGAGGCCGAACCAGCCTCCCATCCAGCCAGTGGCAGGGAAGCTGGAAACCGGACCCAGCCAGCTTCCCAGCAGCTTGGGACCAGCAGGCGGAACCAGATAACTGAGATATCCCAACTTTAAGACCCCTGGGGAAACAGGATATCAGACAGCAAACCCTGAGCAGGAGCAGTGCAGAGCAGCCGCCCAACAGGCGGAACCAAATACCTGGGATATCCTGAGTTTAAGACCTCGGGGGACTCAGGCCACCTGTCAGCAATCTGTGAGCAAGAACTAGGCAGGACAGTGATTCAGGTATCCAAGTCGCTGGGAAATAGCCTTACAACCCCACAGGAGGGTCAAGCACCAGCTAGTATCTACAGGACCAACTAACACCAGAGTTAACCAGATGGCAAAAGGCAAACGTAAGATCGCTACTAACAAAAATCAAGGCAATATGGCAGCATCCGAACCCAGTTCCCCAACAGCAATAAATATTGGATACCCCGAAACACCAGAAAAACAAGACTCAGATCTAAAATCACTGGTCAGGATGCTGATAGAGGAACACTTAGATAAATCTCTTAAAGTAATACATGAGAAAATAGATCAAAAGCTAGAAGCCATTGCAAGACAAACACAATTAAATCCCAGATATCTCAACACACCAGAAAAACAAGACTCAGATCTAAAATCACTGGTAAAGATGCAGATTGAGGATCACTTAGATAAATTTCTTAAAGTAATAGAGGAGAAAATAGATCAAAAACTAGAAGCCCATACAAGGCAGACACAAAAATCACTTAAAGAAATCCAGGAGAATATAGAGCAAAAAATGAATCCCAATAAGGGGGAGAAACAAAAATCACCTAAAGAAATACAAGAGAACATGGGTCAACGAGTAGAAGTCATAAAGGAGGAAACACAAAAATCCCTTAAAGAATTACAGGAAAACACAAACAAGCAACTGAAAGATCTGAGCAAAACCACACAAAATCTAAAAACAGAAGTAGAAACAACTAAGCAATCACAAAGGGAGACAATGTTGGAGATAGAAAACCTTGGGAAGAAATCAGGAGTCATAGATGCAAATATCAACAATAGAATACAAGAGATAGAAGACAGAATCTCAGATGCTGAAGATACCATAGGAACCATGGATTCAACAATTAAAGAAAATGCAAAATGCAAAAAGCTGGTAACCCAAAACATTCAGGAAATCCAGGACACAATGAGAAGACCAAACCTAAGGATTATAGGGATAGATGAGAATGAAGATCTACAACTTAAAGGGCCAGCAAATATCTTCTACAAAATTATGGAAGAAAATTTCCCCAACCTAAAGAGAGAGATGCCCATGAATATACAAGAAGCCTATAGAAAACCAAATAGACTGGACCAGAACAGAAATACTTCCCGTCACATAATAATCAAAACCCCAAATGTACTAAACAAAGAAAGAATATTAAAGGCAGTAAGAGAAAAAGGACAAGTAACATATAAAGGAAGACCTATCAGAATTACACCAGACTTCTCACCTGAGACCATGAAAGCTAGAAGATCCTGGGCAGACCTCATGCAGACCCTAAGAGAACACAAACTTCAGCCAAGACTACTATACCCAGCAAAACTCTCAATTGCCATAGATGGGGAAACCAAGATATTCCACGACAAAACCAAATTTGCAAGATACTTATCTACAAACCCAGCCCTACAAAGGATAATAGGGGAAAAATACCAACACAAGGGGGGAAACAACACCCCAGAAGAAACAAGATAGAAACCCCATCTCATCCAACCCAAAAGAAGAGAACCACTCAAATACAAATAATAATAACAATTCCCAAAATGTCAGGAAGTAATAATTACTATTCCTTAATATCTCTTAATATCAATGGACTCAATTCCCCAATCAAAAGACACAGACTAACAGACTGGATACGGAAACAGGACCCTACATTTTGCTGCATACAGGAAACACATCTCAGTGTCAAACACAAACACCACCTTAGAGTAAAAGGCTGGAAGACAGTTCTACAAGCAAATGGTCCCAGGAAACAAGCTGGAGTAGCCATTCTAATATCAGATAAAATCGACTTTCAACCTAAAGTCATCAAAAGAGACACAGAAGGTCACTTCCTGCTTGTCAAAGGGAAAATCCACCAAGAAGAATTCTCAATACTGAACATCTATGCGCCAAATGCAAGGGCACCCTCATTCGTAAAAGAAACTTTACTAAAGCTTAAAGCACACATCACACCTAACACAATGATTGTAGGTGACTTCAACACTCCACTCTCCTCAATGGACCGATCAGGAAAGCAGAAACTAAACAGGGACACAGTGAAACTAATTGAAGCTTTGGACCAATTGGATTTAACAGATATATATAGAACATTCCATCCTAAAACAAAAGAGTATACCTTTTTCTCAGCACCGCACGGTACCTTCTCAAAAATTGATCATATAATTGGTCACAAGACAGACCTCAACAAATACAAGAAGACCGAACTAATCCCATGTCTCCTATCGGATCACTATGGAGTAAAAGTGGTCTTCAATAGCAAGAACAACAACAGAAAGCCCACATACACATGGAAACTGAACAATACTCTACTCAATGACACCCTGGTCAAGGAAGAAATAAAGAAAGAAATCAAAGACTTTTTAGACTTCAATGAAAATGAAGGTACGACCTACCCAAATCTCTGGGATACAATGAAAGCAGTGCTAAGAGGAAAACTCATAGCCCTGAGTGCCTCCAAAAAGAAACTGGAAAGAGCATACACTAGCAACTTAACAGCACACCTGAAGGCCCTGGAACAAAAAGAAGCTAACTCACCCAGGAGGAGTAGAAGAGAGGAAATCATCAAACTAAGGGCTGAAATCAATCAAGCAGAAACAAAGAGAACCATACAAAGAATCAACAAAACCAAGAGCTGGTTCTTCGAGAAAATCAACAAGATAGATAAACCCTTAGCTAGACTAACCAAAGGGCACAGAGATAGTATCCAAATTAACAAAATTAAAAATGAAAAGGGGGATATAACAACAGAAAAAGAGGAAATTCAAAAGATCATCAGATCCTACTACAAAGGCCTATACTCAAAACAACTGGAGAATCTGGAGGAAATGGACAATTTCCTAGACAGATACCAAATACCAAAATTAAATCAGCATCAAGTAGACCAGCTAAACAGTCCCATAACCCTTAAAGAAATAGAAGGGGTTATAGAAAGCCTCCCAACCAAAAAAAGTACGGGACCAGATGGTTTTAGTGCAGAATTCTACCAGACCTTCAAAGAAGACTTAACACCAATACTCTTCAAACTATTCCACAAAATAGAGACAGAAGGGACACTGCCCAACTCATTCTTCGAAACCACAATTACGCTGATACCTAAACCACAAAAAGATCCAACAAAGAAAGAGAACTACAGGCCAATTTCTCTTATGAATATAGATGCAAAAATACTAAATAAAATTCTTGCCAACCGAATCCAAGAGCATATCAAAACGATCATTCACCATGATCAAGTAGGCTTCATTCCAGGAATGCAGGGATGGTTCAATATACGGAAATCCATCAATGTAATCCACTACATAAACAAACTGAAAGAAAAAAACCACATGGTCATCTCATTAGATGCTGAAAAAGCATTTGACAAAATTCAGCATCCTTTCATGCTAAAAGTCTTGGAAAGAGCAGGAATTCAAGGCCCATACCTAAACATAGTAAAAGCAATCTACAGCAAACCAGTAGCCAACATCAAAATAAATGGAGAGAAACTTGAAGCAGTTCCACTAAAATCAGGGACTAGACAAGGCTGTCCTCTCTCTCCATATCTTTTCAATATAGTACTTGAAGTTCTAGCGAGAGCAATCAGACAACATAAGGAAGTCAAAGGGATACAAATTGGAAAGGAAGAAGTCAAAGTATCATTATTTGCAGATGATATGATAGTCTACTTAAGCGATCCAAAAAACTCCACCAGAGAACTTCTACAGCTGATAAACAACTTCAGCAACGTGGCTGGTTATAAAATTAACTCAAGCAAATCAGTAGCCTTCTTGTACTCAAAGGACAAGCAGGCTGAGAAAGAAGTTAGGGAAATAACACCCTTCACAATAGCCACAAACAACATAAAGTACCTTGGCGTAACTCTAACCAAACAAGTGAAAGATCTGTATGACAGGAACTTCAAGTCCCTGAAGAAAGAAATCGAAGAAGACCTCAGGAGATGGAAAAATATTTCTTGCTCCTGGATTGGCAGGATCAATATAGTAAAAATGGCCATCTTGCCAAAAGCAATCTACAGATTCAATGCAATCCCCATCAAAATCCCAAATCAATTCTTCATAGATCTAGAAAGAGCAATTCTCAAATTCATCTGGAGCAACAAAAAACCCAGGATAGCTAAAACTATTCTCAACAATAAAAGGACTTCTGGGGGAATCAATATCCCTGACCTCAAGCAGTACTACAGAGCAATTGTGTTAAAAACTGCATGGTATTGGTACAGCAACAGGCAGGTAGATCAATGGAATAGGATTGAAGACCCAGAAATGAACCCACAGACTTATGGTCACTTGATCTTTGATAAAGGAGCCACAACCATCCGGTGGAAAAAAGATAGCCTTTTCAACAAATGGTGCTGGTTCAACTGGAGGTCAACATGCAGAAGAATGAGAATTGACCCACTCTTATCTCCTTGCACTAAGATCAACTCCAAGTGGATCAAGGACCTCCACATAAAACCAGACACACTGAAACTATTAGAAAAGAAACTTGGGAAGACCCTGGAGGACATGGGCACAGGGGTAAAGTTCCTGAACAGAACACCAATAGCTTATGCTCTAAGATCAAGAATTGACAAATGGGACCTCATAAAATTACAAAGTTTCTGTAAGGCAAAGGACACTGTCAGAAGGACAAAACGGCAACCAACAACGTGGGAAATGATCTTTACCAACCCCACATCCGACAGAGGGCTAATATCCAATATATACAAAGAACTCAAGAAGTTAGACCCCAAAGAACCAAATAACCCTATCAAAAAATGGGGTACAGAGCTAAACAAAGAATTTTCACCAGAAGAAATTCGGATGGCCGAGAAACACCTTAAGAGATGTTCAACATCATTAGTCATCAGGGAAATGCAAATCAAAACAACCCTGAGATTCCACCTCACTCCAGTCAGAATGGCTAAGATTAAAAACTCGAGAGACAACAAGTGCTGGCGAGGATGTGGAGAAAGAGGAACACTCCTCCACTGTTGGTGGGATTGCAAAATGGTAAAACCACTCTGGAAATCAGTGTGGCGGTTCCTCAGAAAATTGGGCATGCCACTCCCAGAGGACCCTGGCATACCACTCCTGGGCATATACCCAGAGGATTCCTCTGCATACAACAAAGACACATGCTCCTCTATGTTTATAGCAGCCTTGTTTATAATAGCCAGAAATTGGAAGGAGCCCAGATATCCCTCAAAGGAGGAATGGATACAGAAAATGTGGTATATTTATACAATGGAGTACTACTCAGCAATTAAAAATAATGAATTCATGCAATTTGTAGGTAAATGGTTAGATCTGGAAACTATCATCCTAAGTGAGCTAACCCAATCACAAAAGAATACACACGAAATGCAATCACTGATAAGTGGATATTAATGAGCCCAGAAGCCCTAAATACTCAAGGCACAATTAGCAAGTCAAATGACTCTCAAGAAGAAAAAAAGGAGAGGACCCTGGGCCTGTAAAGATTGGATCCAGTATTGTAGACCCAGAACAGAGAAATCGTGGGGCGGGGGGGAAGAGTGGGGAATAGCATGGGGGGGAGAGGAATTATGGGACATATGGTGGGGGGTAACTGGGAAAGGGGAAAGCCTTTGGAATGTAAACAAAGAATATAGAAAATAAAAAAAATTAAAAAAAAATCAGATCCTACTAAAAAAGGCTATATGCAACACAATGGGAAAATCTAGATGAAACGGACAAGTTCCTAGACAGATACCAAATACCAAAGTTAAATCAGGATCAGATAGACCATCTAAACAGTCCCATAACCCCTAAAGAAATTGAAGTGGTAAACCAAAAATAGCACAGGACCAGATGGTTTTCATGCAGAATTCTATCAGACCTTCAAAGAAGACCTAACATCAATAATCTTCCACAAAACTATTCCACAAACATCAATACTATTCCACAAAATAGAAACAGAGGGAGCACTACCAAACTTGTCCTATAAAGTCACAATTTCACTTATACCAAAATTACACAAAGATCCAACAAAAAAAAGAGAACTTCAGACCAATTTTCCTTATGAATATCGATGCAAAAATACTCAATAAAATTCTTGCCAACTGAATCCAAGACCATATCAAAACGATCATTCACCACAATCAAGGCTTCATCCCAGGGATGCAGGGATGGTTCAATATATGGAAATCCATCCATGTAATCCACTACATAAACAAACTCAAAGAAAAAAAAACACATGGTCATTTCATTAGATGCCGAAAAAGCATTTGACAAAATTCAGCATCCTTTCATGTTAAAAGTCTTGGAAAGATCAGGAATTCAAGGCCCATACCTAAACATAATAAAAGCAATATGCAGCAAACCAGTAGCCAACAGCAAACTAAATGGAAAGAAACTTGAAGCAATCCCACTAAAATCGGGGACTAGACAAGGCTGCCCTCTCTCTCCATATCTATTCAATATAGTACTTGAAGTTCTAGCTAGAGAAATTAGACTACAAAAGGAGGTCAAAGGGAAACAAATTGGAAAGGAAGAAGTCAAATTATCACTATTTGCAGATGATATGATAGTATACTTAAGTGACCCAAAAAAACTCCACCAGAGAACTCCTATAGATGATAAACAACTTCAACAAAGTGGCTGGATATAAAATTAGTTCAGTAGCCTTCCTATACTCAAAGGATAAATAGGTTGAGAAAGAAATTAGGGAAATGACACCCTTCAAAGTAGTCACAAACAATATAAAGTATCTTGGTGTGACTCTAACCAAAGAAGTGAAAGATCCATATAACAAGAACTTCAAATTACTGAAGAAAGAAACCAAAGACAGAAATGGAAAGATCTCCCATGTTTGTGGATTGGCAGGATTAATGTAGTAAAAATGGCCATCTTGCCAAAAGCAATCTACAGATTCAATGCAATCTCCATCAAAATTCTAACTCAATTCTTCACAGAGTTAGAAAGAGCAATTCTCAAATTCATCTGGAATAACAAAAACAAAAAACAAAAAAACAAAAAAAAACAGGATAGCTAAACTATTCTCAACTGTAAAAGAACTTCTGGGGGAATCAGTATCTCAGACCTCAAGCAG
The DNA here is from genome assembly GCA_964023405.1 of Apodemus agrarius. Taxonomy (NCBI): domain Eukaryota; kingdom Metazoa; phylum Chordata; class Mammalia; order Rodentia; family Muridae; genus Apodemus; species Apodemus agrarius. The sequence continues at coordinate 45,558,404 of OZ030028.1, forward strand.
TATTACAGAGAAACAGTGTTTAAAACTGCATGGTTTTGGTACAGTGACAGGCAGATAGATCAATGGAATAGAACTTAAGACCCAGAAATGAAACCACACACTTATGGTCACTGGATCTTTGACAAAGGAGCTAAAAACCATCCAAGGGGAAAAAGGCAACCTTTTCAACAAATGGTGCTGGTTCAACTGGCAGTTAGCATGCAGAAAAATGCAAATTGATCCACTTTTATATCCTCGTACAAAGTTCAAGTTCAAGTGGATTAAGGACCTCCACATAAACCAGACACACTGAAACTAATAGAAAAGAAACTGAGGAAGAGCCTTGGGCATATGTGCATGAACTTGTGATGAACTTTGTATCATGTGATCATGTATTCTGAAAGATGTTTAAGGGCTGAGGACAAAGAGAAGTGTCAGAACTGAGGAAATGAGGTGAGAAGAACTGAGCTGAGGGAGGAACTGAACTGAGGACAAGTTTTTAGTCAGAACACCTTTTAGACAGACCTAAACTCAAGAAGAACTTAGAAGTATAGGCATATCTTTCAAAGAAAAGGCATTGAGGGTAAGAGCATCATTGTGACTTCAGAGCAGGAGGAGAGAACAGGATTGGAAGAATAGCTTAGAAACAGAGTGGAATAACTTAGAAACTATAGGTAACATGAAAAAACTAAGAGCATTGTGCAGAATGCAGAGGGAAAGATGGGAAAAAATGACACTGCAGAGAGCAGAGGAGCAGGCAGGATTCTCCTTACCATTGGGCAGAACAGGTCCCATGGTAAGGACAAGGCAGGCTTAGTCTTTTTTTTTTTTTTTTTTTTTTTTTTTTTGGCTTAGTCTTATTAAAGGGAACAAAGCTTTTTTTTTTTCCTTACAAACATGGTTTTAATTCATTTAGTATTAAAAAGGTGGAAGCATTTCCTTTCTCTATGCAATAAAGATTGGAGCTCATTTTTCATCCAGAATGAATGAGTTTTTTCTGCACCAGTGCTTGGTCTTTTGCCCCATATGCATATGTAAGTATGGATGTATGTTTAAGTATGTAATTGTGCGAATGTATGCATGTGTGTGTGTAAGTGTGTAATTGTGAGAATGCATGCAAGCTGGGCCCAAATGAGTTTGTATGGAAATGTATAAGTGAGAACTCTGCATGCATGAAGCTGTGTATGAATTTATGTGAGATTATGCATATTCACTTATGTAAAAGTTTTTCTTTCTGCGAGTGTTATTCTCCTGGTTCAATAGAAATTTATTGCTCCTAACTTCTCCCCTAGCCTGACAAGCAAGAGGCATCTGGACAACAGGGAAAAGGCTCTAACAACTACTCCATTACTTAATCTCCTGCTGTTTTAGGATGAGGTGCTAAGTGCCTGAGACTGCAGTCTCTGGCCTCAGAGGAACACAGAAGACAGGTCAGCTGCAATAGCATAGTAACTTAGACGTAGATAAACTTTTTATTATACAGCAACCCTAACTATAAACTTTTTATTATACAGCAACCCTAACTATCTCGTAAGACAAAAATCTTACCCCAGAATTTCTTAAGACTAAGTCTTAGCACCACCACCACCACCACCCCACCTCTGCCCTGCCGAAGCTCTTCCCCATCTGCTGCCTCAAGAAGAACCGACAAGAAAAAAGAACACCCCCAGAGGAATTGGCCCTGGCAGCCTTGAGTAACAGTAGCAGAGAGATCCGAGAGTTTGGGGAGGCTAGAGTCCACAATTTAGCAGATATTGGGTGAGGGAGGGCTACTGAGAGATGGAAAACTCCATCTTGCTTAGTTTAGCACAACGAGTTGTCAGAGTTCTTGGACAAAAGAGCTTAATGGATTTCATATTATACCCTTCAAAAGAAAGATGTAGATCATTGGGCTGACAGTGGGGACAGCATCTACTTTAAGGGAAAGATTGTGCTGCTTGAATAAATGTTCCAATCAATTCTGATGGACTTTTAAAGCTCGTTAATCTTGAGATTCCTACATATTAATAATTTGCCCTAATAAATTGTTATGATAAAAAAATGGCATGGGTGAAATTCCACCAGGGCTGGGAGTGTGACTCTGTGGTGGAGTGCTTGGCTGTCACTCATAAGAAACACAAACACACACCTACGTATGCAGGCACAGACACATACAAGCACACACACCAGTAGAAAGGAAAGAAAGAAGGTAAGCAGGAAGTCTGTTCATACCAATTGTAGAGCCAGGAAGATCAGGAGTTGAAGGCCATCCTCAGCAAGCTCCAGGCCACATGAGCCTGACCAGAAAGAAAAGGATCATGAGAACCCACTACCAGTATTCAGTATTCAGGAGTAAAATATTTAAATCAACAATTAAGGAGAATCAAAAACTAGACCGGCCATATTGGCCAACCAGACCCCCCAGGGCTTCCAGGGACATGGTTCCAGCTGCAACTGGGGCAGAGGAATGCGTTGTCAGGAATCAGTGGGAGGAGGGATCCTTGGTCATATGAAGGCTTGATAGATGCCCCCTAGTGTGGGGAAATCGAGGGGGGATAGGTGGGAATGGATTGGGCAGAGGGGCATCTTCTTGGAGACAGGGGATGGGAGGATGGGTTGGGGATTTACTGGGAGGGGAAGGGAAACGGAAAGGGTATAACATTTGAAATGTAAATGAAGAATATATTCAATTTAAAAAAATTTTTTAAAGTCAAAAACGTACATCAAAGACTCATTCCCAGGTGAGGCAGAAAGAACTTTACACGTAAATGGAAACTGAGAGCCAGAGAGGTGGAAGGTGCACAGGCCTTCAGACAAGTGCAGAGAGCGGCCCCTTACCAAGGAACTGGTTGTCACAGGGGCTGGTTCTCTCTTTGGCATGGAGGTAAGTGAGGCAAACAAACCAGCCATGAGGAGGTCAGAGGCAGAACAAAAACAGATCGATGCTTTCGTGGTGTCTAGCGCCTCCAAGAGGACTGGGGGAGAATTTTCCTCTGAGAGTCTAAAAGCTCCCTTAGGTTTCTAGACACAAGAGGGAGGCTGAGCCTTTGGCATCAAGGGGAAAGGCACTTCCTGGCTGGGGAGACAGCAGCACTGGAGATAGCTTTCCTGAGGGAGAGACACTGTGAGGGGGATCTTCCTCCCTTCCCTAGCTGCATTGCCAGGAGGGACTGAAGAACAAAATGAAAAAGATAATGTGAATATGAATGTGAGTATGAATGTACGCAGTGGGTGCATATTCCCAATACAAATTGCAAAAAGAATCGTTCAGATGTAATACTGCATACATGTAATTCCAACACTCAGGAGGCAGACACTGGTAGATCTCTGCGAGATCTCTGCCAGCCAGGAGTACATAATGAGACTCTGTCCCAAGCAAGCAAGCAAGAGAATTGCCCACAACCCAAAGGTATTGTAGACAATAATATCCTAGTTACTATCAAACATTTCAAAGCTTCACTAGTGAACACGGTGTCCAGGAATAGAGAATTCACTAAATGGAACACATCAGACCATGTGTGAATTTAATAGTTTATTTTTCATTTAGGTGCTGGGGATGGAATCAGAAGAGAGTCCTCATGCTAGGCCAACTGGAATGTATCAGTGAGCTACACCCCAGCCCCAAGTGTGTGTGACTCTACTGAGGGGATTCATGGGCTCGGGATTTATGGAACTGAGATCACCCACAGAGGAAGAGGGAAGATCTGCAGGGAGGGTGCCTCGGGGACTCTCTCAGGGTCTCAAAGGTCTCAGAACAGGGATACTGGGATGAACAAGGTGTCTGGAACTGGAACAGAGTGTCCCCAAGTTGCCTGCATGACTAGGGGCACACAGACCCTCAGTGACCAGGACAGGGAGCTGAGGGCTTCTCACAGACCCAGAAGTTTTGTTCGGTGCATTTATTATCATTCCACTCATCCATGAACAGCTCCACGCAGTCCTCATCCCCGTCATTGTTGGGCTCCCCCTCTTTCCAAAAGCTGCAAACATTACTGGCTGTCAGAAAGAGCCGTCCCACGCAGAACCCCCCCCCCCAGAGCTAGCAAAGAAGAGCTATACAGACTCTTTCATGGTAAAAGACCAAGAACCCTCCAAGCAGTGGGCAGGAACTCATGGTAGAGCTATTAGAAAAAATGTGTGAGTTCTTCTAACATGACCCCTAAGAGAATCAGCTCAGCAAAGGAAAAATGAAGACTCTGAATTCTGGACTTAAGCTGGGGGGGGTGGGCACAGGATGGGAAAATGCCCAGGTAATGAGAGGTTGTAGTTGTGATGCCCTATGAGTTCTGTCAACAGAGAAGGTTATGTTTAGAATGAAAGCCATCTCACTGCCAGCTGATTTCTTAGCCATGGAATCTGAGTGTTCACCTGAACTTGAGGGGGCTGCCGTCCACCCACTGCCAGGAACCTTCATGTATATGGTCAGTGAGGCCGATCCAGGAGCGCTGGTTTTTCCTCGCATTCCAATATTTCATGAATCTCTGCACAAAAAAAAAGGTCTGTGTTTCTGTGCTTCCCGTTGTTCTCTGCCTCCCATAGAATTTGTCTCTACACTCAACCCTAGGGACACTCTGCTGAGTTGTACACACTGCCATACACATGCGTACATGGATGCAGGATAAAGTGCACACATGTGGTAATATGTCCACTTACATCTCAGTGCACAGGTGTGTCCTTGGAGGGTTACATGATGTCTCAAAGCTTCTCTACTCCCTTCGGTCCTAACCCACCTCTCATGTGTTCTTCCCCTAGGGAACCTCCCCCCTCCATTGTGCTTCCTCCTACGGGAAGCCCCCTCAGACAGCATCTCCTCCCCATCCTCAGCTTCCCATCTACAGTCCAATGCGTACAACAGAGGGCCCCACTCACCTGCTCTGCAACACTGTTGACAATCACCAGGTGGGCCCCAAGATCCTTACAGGAGGAGGCAGAGGTTTCCCAGCTGCCCAGGGTTCTGGAGAAGAGGTAGCAGCTTCCCTGGAAGAGCTCCCAGTCCCAGGGGCAGGGCCGGCACAGGCCAGCTACAGAGCAAACCCTGAGCTCAGTGCCGGGTTCTCTTCTCCCCTCTGCCTTGGACCTTAGAGCCCAGGGCTGTCTCCCTTTTTCAGTTATCTACGCAGTGCTCCCCAAACCCAGACCACACTCCCTGTGCTCTATCCTGCTTGCCTCCGTGGGAGACCCAGAAGGTGGATGCCACCCCCTCTGACGACCCTCTGCTCTGTCCTAACTCAGGCCCTGGAGCCTCACCCAGCGAGGCATTGAACTGAGTCAGCTGCTGCTGGATCTGCTGGATCTGCTGGATCTGCTGCTCCAAGCCAGTGTATGTCTGCTCGTGAGGAACAGCAACTGCAAGGAGAGGTTGGCAACAATTAAGCACCAACTGTGTGCCTGATCCAGAGCTGGGCCCAGGAAATGACAGTTGGTGGTCACAGGGACCCCAGGAGCCCATTTCATAGACCAGAACATTGAGCCTCAGACTCTGTTAGGCCCAACAGGTCTCTGGTCTCCCCAATCCTGCCATGCTCCCAGCATACCTGTGCCCCTGGTTACCCCACCTAACACAACCTCAGAGTCCTCTCCCACCTATAGCCCCAGTTACCCCTCCCCAGGCTGGAGTTACCCTGCTGATCCTGGGTCCGTCCTTGTGCATATGCAGGGATCCTGGAAACTGTAAGAGAGAGGAACACAGCCACACCCTCTTATAAGCACTGGTAGTACATGGCTGTGCCAAGTTCAGTTGCAAGGGAAAGATGAGCCCCATTTCAGAGAGGGACAGTAAGCTGCTGCTGGTCACACATGAAATGAGGGATGTGGACCTTAGATGCCCCAGCTGTGGTGAATTTGGGACCTAGGTAAGGATCATCACAGAGGGAAAATCTAAGAGTTCAGCTACTGTCCTGTGCTGGAGTTCTTGCTTAACAAGTGCAAAAATAAAATTATACATAAAATAAAAACAGACTCCCCCTCACTTCAGAACCCCCCCTTTCCCAGCCTTGCCCTGACTTACCTTGAATCAGGGTGCCCAACATGAGCAAAAAGAGGCCCAAAGAGATGAGAAGCAGCAGAAGCCAGGGGACTTGGGTCAGATGTCCTGCAGGACCCACAGATGGGCAGAACTGAGCTCTCGGGGAGCAAATTGTGCCCTGATGTGTTCACTCTGCAGAGGATCCCTGACCCCTCTGCCCCTGAATGACCCTGGTACCTTGCAAACTCCTGGAGCTGCAAATGAGACCCTTGGGGTCATTCTCAGCCTGGTCTCTGATTGTGACCTCCTCCTCTGAATGGGAAAGAACATAAGCAGCTGACCTTCAAAGCTCAGCTGCCTCCCTCACCCCTCACCCCGAAAGCTGGAGGCCAGGTCCAGATCACCCTGGATCCTGCTCCCCGGAAAGCACCTAGAGGGTGCCCAGCCTCCCCGTGGCTCTTTGGCTGATGGAGCTCTGGCTCTCCTGCCATCTTCTGCGTCTCTTGACTTCTGCCTCTCCACTTCCCTCTGCCCTGGGATTTATATAACCCCTATGGCCCCTCTGTGGCACTCTCCGTGAGGTCCGTTCTTCTCTGACTCAGGGAAAAAAGGAACAGGATGGGGACACCCTCACCCCGGGAAAGTGTGGGGAGAGAGGCGCAGGAGTAGGTAGTGGAGTGGGGACAGGAGCTGTGCTACATGTCTTTATGCTGATGTCCTTGCTCCAACCCATATCTAGTACTGGGAGTTGGTTTATGCAGCCGTGCAATGGGCCAGTGAGGAACTGGGGCTATGACTCAGTGTTTAGAGTGCTTGCCCAAAACACACAAGGCTCTGGTTTCAAATCTCAAGCACTGTAGAAACTGATGTGTAACTCTCATCCCACAAAGTATGAAATAGAAACAGAAAGCTCAAAAGTTCAAGGTTGTTTCAAGGTTACATAGCAAGTTAGACCATTAGAGGCCATGAAGAAAAGAAGAAAGAGATGAATATGAAAGAAGAAAAGGAGAGAGAATAAGAAAAATAAGTAAAAGTGTCCCTGCTGTAAATTGTCAGTGTGAGGCTTAATCCAGTACTCAAGTGAAATATGTAGTTTAGTGATATCATCCCATGAGATTTACAGACATTGAACTAGAGAGATAGCTCAGTGGGTAGAGTGCTTGCCATGCAAACTTGAGGTCTTGAGTTCAAATTCCAGGAATCCAAGGGGAAAAAATTGGATACTGTAGCATACCTCTGTAACTCCAGCACTGCACAGTGAGATGGGAGACAGAGACAGAAGGATCCCTGGAAACTTGTACACTGGCTAGCTGGGAGTCAGCAGCAGGTAAGAAGAAAAGACCCTGCCTCAAAGAACATGGAAACTGAGAACCAATACCTGAGGAATTCCCCTGACATTTACACATTCACTGTGGTATGCATATGTGTACACAGATCAAAATATACATGACTGTACTAATACACACACAGGGATGGAGGTGAGGAAGGGAGGGAGAAAGGAAGGGAGATAGGGAGGAAGGGAGGGTAGGAGGGAGGAAGGGAGGGAGGGAAGGAAAGGGAGAGAAATTGCTTGCATTTGTGTGCCTGACATTGAAAACTCAGCCTCGGGGGAGGGCAGAGTGGTCCCTAATGTGGAGTCTTTCCTAGTTGGATTTGACTTGCTAGGTACTGCTTTGGCCTTTTTAGATGACTCAGGATCCTCTGTCCCTCCCAGGTAACAAATACTACTAAAATAGTATTCCCAGCTGGGGCATGTCACAAACCTGTTTTAAGGGAAGAACTCTAATGGATGTCAGCCCCAAATCAGGTCCCTGAGTAATGATGATAGAACAAGACAGCAGTCCCCCACTCTGTAAATGTGTAAGGTCATAGGACACAAGTAGCTCTAAGCACACACATCCCATACCCTGGAGCTAGAACGGCAGTTTGCATGAGGCTCTGGGCCCCCGTCCCAGCACCATCAAAGTGCTCGCTCATATACTGGCCAATAGGAGGAACTTCTGTCTGTTTGGGTCACAGTACCAGTGGCTCCAGAACAATAGAAACTGATGTCTCCCAATTCTGGACTTTAGGAAGCTAAAAAAGGAAGCTGCAGCTGGCATCTGGGGATGCTGCTTCCTGGTTCTTAAATAACTTCTTGTTATCATGTCTTCCCAGGCTGGAAAGGGTCAATGAGTTCTCTGGGGTTTCCTCTCTTTTTGAAAAAGGAAAGGTTTTGTTTTCATTTTTAATTGTGTGTGTGTGTGTGTGTGTGTGTGTGTGTGTGTGTGTGTAGTACCTGAGGAAGCCAGAAGAAAACATCTGATCATCTTGAACTGCAGTTACAGGCTGTTTCATGTTTCCCATTGTGGGTGTTGGGAACCAAACTCAAGTCCCCTACAATATAATATGTTCTCTTAACTCCTGAGCCATTTCTCCAATTTCTTCTCTCTCTCTCTCTCTCTCTCTCTCTCTCTCTCTCTCTCTCTCCCCCCCCGCCCCCCCCCGTTGGTTTTTCAGAGTCTCACCCAGCCCTGCTTAGCCTAAAACAATTTGATATGTAGTCAAAGTTCAAAGTTGACTCTGAGTCCAGATTCTCCTTCCCTGAATTCAGGAGGCATGCCACAGTGAAAATATGTCTTTCTCCCATGTGGGTCCATAGATAGAACTCAGGTTTTCAGGCTTGGTGGAAGCACCTTTAACCATGGAGCCATCTTAGCAGCTCTGTGGGATCTCTCTTATGAGGCTGTCAGCTCATTTATGAGGACTCTTCTATTATGAGCTGACCTACCATAATGATTAACATTGATCATCAACTTGACAGGATCAAGAGTCACCATGGAAACAAGCCTTGGGCATGTCTGTGAGGGAGTTTCAGATTATATTGCCGAAGTACAAAGACTCACCTTAACCAAGTGTGCACTATTCCTGGAGTCCTGGTCTAATAAAAAGCAGAAAGTGAATTGACCAACAGCATTCACTGATCCCTGCTTCTGCACTTGGGATGCAATGTGATCAGCTGCCTCATGTTTCTACTGAGATGTTCTTTAATGAAAGTTAGAGTAAATCTGCCTCCCTACTCTTCTGTCTCTTTGTATAACATGTAGACATGACACACATGTGAAGACATACATGTGGAGGTCAGAGAGTTGCCATGTGGAATCAGTTCTTTCCACCAGGCTTTGCATGGGTTCTAGGACTGAACTCAGGTCACCTGGCTGGTGCAGCTGAGACATGGCATTTTGAAAAGAGGCATTGCAGAAGCAGAGATGTAATAGGGAAGCAGAACAGCATTTCAGTGATAAAAGGGAGACTGCAAAGAGGAGGAAATTTAAAGGGACGTGACCTCTCAGAGGAACTAGAGCCCAGAGGGCCCCAGGAAGGAAAATGGGAAGGGTAGTTCAGAATATGATGGCAAGGCATGTATTGCTCAAAAGGAGGTGGGGAATTAACAGGGTGGGGAATACCCTGTCCTTCACCCAGCTGTCTGATCTTCCTAGGGCAGGGGATACCCCTTCTCTCCTGATGGGTCTAGTGCCTAGCTGAACACAGAAAATGTACCAAGCCAGGCAGACCTGGATTTAGACTGCAATTCTGCCTCTCCTCCAGGTACCATGAACAAACTGGTCATCTCAATTCTCTGAACCTTAGGTCTTCCTGTCTGCAAAATGGGAACTGATTTATGGTGGTTAATATTGTCAACTTGATAGCATCTAGAGTCATCTAGGAGACGAGCCCCTAGGTATGCCTGTGAGTGAGTTTCTAGATTGGGTCAATTGGGGTGAGAAAACACACCGTAAATGTAGATTGCACCATCCCATGGGCTGGGGTTTGGAATAAAAGGAGGACATGAGCTGAGTGCCATAATTCATCTCTCTCCACTTCCTGACAACAAATGCAGCAGGAGCAGCTGCCTCCCACACCTGTCTCTATGATGTTCCTGCTGGGGACTGGACCTTCATCACAGTCATGAGAAAGAGTATGTAATTAAGATAGCTGTCAAGACAGAGACAAAAATGGACCAGAGACTGAAGGAAGAGCCATCTGGGGATGGAGCCCACCTGGGGATCCCTCCTGTCTGCAGATGCCAAACCCTGACACAGTTGCTGTTGCCAAGAGGTGCTTGCTGACAGGAAACTGGTATGGCTGTTCCCTGGGAGGTTCTTCCAGCGCCTGACCAATGCAGATGTGGATGCTCAAAGCCAACCATCAGACTGAGCTGGGGACCCCAGTGGGCGAGCTGGCAGAAGAACTGAAGGAGAGGAGGGGAATTGCAACCCCATAGGAAGAATACTGCTGGCTGGCCAGACCACCCAGTGTTCCCAGGGACTAAACCACCAACTAAGGAGGGATCCATGGCTCCAGATACATATGTAGCTGAGGATGGTCTTGTCTGACATCAATGGGAGAGAGGGACGGACCTGGGAGGGAAAGTAGAAGGGGAAGGGGAGAGGGAGGGGAAGGGGCAGAGGAGGGAGAGGGGAGAGAAGGGTAAGGAGAGAGAAGGGGGAGGGGGAACCTGATCTGACATTGGGGGAGGGAAAAGGACTTAATTCCTGAGGGTCAGCAGAAAGAATGGAAACAGGTAGGAGGTTGGGGGACCCTCCAAAATGCACCAGAGACCTGAGAGGTGAGAGACTATCAGGACTCAAAGGAAGGGACCTTAGATGAAATGCCTGACAGTAGAGAGAGGGAACTTATAGAGCCTACCTCTAGCAGGAAGACAGGGCTTCAAATGAGGGAGGGGGGGCATCCCACAGCCATAACTCTGACCCATAATTGTTCCTGTCTGAAAGAATTACAGGGATGGGAATGGAGAGGAGCCCGAGGAAAAGAAGTCTAGCGACAGGCTCAAAGTGGGATCCAGCACAAGGGGAGGTCCCAAGGCCTGACACTATTACTGAGGCTATGGAACGCTCACAAAAAGGGACCAAGCTTGAAAGCACTCCTAAAGACCCATCAAGCAGCTGAAAGAGTCAGATGCAGATATTTGCACCCAACCAATGGACAGAAGCAGCTGACCCCTGCTGTTGAATTAGGGAAGGCTGAATGAAGCTGAGGGTGACCCTGTAGGAGGACCAGCAGTCTCAATTAAACTGGACCCCCGGGATCTCTCAAACACTGGTCCACCAAACAGGCGGCATATATCAGCTGATATGAGGCCCCTAGCACACATACTATAGAGGACTGCTGGGTCTGTGTTCATCCAGAGATAAGGCACCTAACCCTCAAGAGACTGTCAGGTGGGGTGGGAGGTAGGGACATCCACGTGGAGATGGAGAGGGGAGAAGGTATGGGATATGGAACAGTCAGAGAATGGACAGGGGTTGGCGGGGTGGGGAATAAAATACAAAGTGTATAAAATAATTAACAAAAAAGAAAAGGAGAGGAGAGGAGAGGAGAGGAGAGGGGAGGGGAGGGGAGGGGAGGGGAGGGGAGGGGAGGGAAGGGAAGGGAAGGGAAGGGAAGGGAAGGGAAGGGAAGGGAAGGGAAGGGAAGGGAAGGGAAGGGAAGGAAAGCTGGAGAGCTCCACAGAATACAACAGAGTGTTAATACTAGTTATTAATTTTTGGCATGTATAAGAGCATCCTAAACTACATTTATTGTGTGTGTCAGTTTTCTATTGCTGTGATTAAACACCATGTCCAAGGCAAAAAAGAGTTTATTTGGAGCTTACACTTTCAGAGTGTTAGAGTCCATGATAGCCTAGAAGGGAGCAGGCAGCTGGCAGCTGGCAGCAGCTAAGAGTTCACATCTCGAAGAGCAAGTGGGAAACAGAGGGCTCTAACTCAAAACTGCTACCTCTTTTGAAACCTTTCGAAAGCCAGTGACACTCTTCCTCCTACAAGGTCACACCTCCTAATCCCTCCCAACAGTTCCACCAACTGAGGACCAAGCATTCAAAACATATGAGCCCATGGGCATTCAAACTGTGTGTGTGTGTGTGCGTGTGTGTGTGTGTGTGTGTGTGTGTGTGTGTGTGTGTATTCAAACATGCATTTTCATGTCATAGCATTTATGTACTCAGAGGACAACTTGAAGGAGTCAGTTCTCTTCTTCCACCAAGTGGACCTGGTGTGGTACTGACACTTACACACTTTTAATTTCAGTACTTGGGAGACAGAATTCCAGACCATCCAGGGCTACACAGAAAGATCTCATCTCAAAGAAACTGGCCACAGGTCACCAGGATTGGTGGCAATCGCCTTCACCCAGTGAGCTATCTTGCTCTGTTTTGACTTCATTGGGTTTGGGGAGCCTGTGGAACCTTTAAGGTGTGGCTGACAGAAGTGGGACACTGGGTTCAAGCCTTGGGAGTTGTCACCCATCCTTGCTTCCATCCTCCTGTCTCTGCTTCTTGTCTCCTACTGTAATGTGCCAACTGTCAACACTGATGGAACTTGCCCTGGCCATCCTTGCCTTGATGGACTGTGTCCTAAACCATGAGCTAAAATAAACCCCTCCTTAATATATGTATTATTAATATATATGTATTAATATACATGTATCCAGGTATTTGTATTATTATGTTGTAATTATTGTTATATTATTATTATGTTGTAATTATTGTTGTATTATTGTATAATATATGTATTATTAATATATATGTATTAATATATATGTATCCAGGTATTTGATCACAGTCATGTGAAAGGTAACTAATGTGACATAAATGTGTATTTATCACCATAAATATTTTACATTTGTATGCATAAACATGCAAGTGTGCTTATGGTGAGTCTATATGAATGGTGTATGATTCTGTGTATGAGTGTATCTTTGTGTGTGGGGTGCAGTATGAGTGTCTACATTTGAGTATGTGGTCCCCAGTTGGTAGAACTGTGGGGAGTGATTGAAAGCATGATCTTGGAGGAGGGGTGTTAATGGAGTCTGGTTTTTAGGTTTCAAAAGGCTCTAGCACCGTGGTTCTCAATCCTAATACTGCAGACACTTTATAGTTCCTTATGTTGTGGCAACCCCGAAAAAACTATTTTCATTGCTACTGTTAGGAACTATAATGTAAATATCTGTGTTTTCTGATGATCTTAGGTAACCCCTATGAAATGGGTGAAAAGGGTCACCACCTACAGGTTGAGAACCACTCACTGTTCTAGAAGTTTCGAGTTAGGTCCTTCTGTTTCCCAGTGTGAGCTCTCAGCTACTGCCTGTCTGTGTGCATCTTTGTATGAATATAAGTATGAGAATGTTTGTTCCTGTTTGCTTGATGACAGGATCTACACTTGATCTTAGCCAAAAGGCCGAGAAGCGATTGATGACAGGATCTAAAGCCATGATACTCCAATACCAATAAATACCCTAATATCCAAATCTGGGTTTATGAATTCTATTTGTTCCACTCAAAGGCACCCAACCCTCTTGAGAAAACTTAATTCCCAAGGGAAGGGTAAGGGATAAAGCTAGGACATGTAAGTGAGGAAGGAGAGAAAACATATTAGCAAAATCAAAAACAATTAGCGGTATGTCAAAAAGGCTCAGAAACAAACATGATAAGCTTCTACTGGCCAAATCAAAGACAATTTAAGCATTAAGGGGGAAAGAAACATCAGCACAATGACCAAGTAAAATCCCGCCTTCTCTAAAAGCAGTTAAAAGCCTATTGAGATTTGACAGAATCAACAGTTTCCAAAACCCTGGAAATGATCCAAAAGCTTACAATAATTCAAGTAAGCATTTTTTAAAAAAACTTCAAACCTCACAAAAATGCAAACACTATGGAATTCTAAGCTGCCCCACTCCCAGTCTCTCTTCCTCATCTAAGAAGTAGATTCTTGAGAGTTTGTTTTGAGGTTCTAGCAGAGGACCAAACACTGGTCCTCCTCTATTCAGGGAAGGTCATTCTCTTCTATCCAACATGCAGCTTTGGGAGGGAGGCATATGGAATTGTAAGAGAGGAAGGGGACACCTGACTAGCCAGCCATATCATCTGAATCAACCCTGGCGATCAAAAGGGTGACAGATGTCACAGCCAGATGACCCTCACGTCCCAGAAGCAGCTTCTTAATCACTTACTTACTTACTTACTTAATTAGACAAAGTGTCTCTACATAACTCAAGCTGGCCTAGAAAGCATGGTATATATAGATCAGGCTGGTCTGGAACTCACAGAGATTCATCTGCTTCTGCCTTCCCAGTGCTGAGATTAAAAGGGTGTATCACCACACACAATATGTCTACATATTTTAAAAATCTTTATGTGTGTATGTGTATATATGATGTGTGAGTGCAGGTGTGCATGTACCATGATGTACATGAGGTTAAAAAACAACCTTGAGTGTTGGTCCTTGCTGTCTACCTTAAGAACTTTTGTTTGCCATTGTGTGCCCCAGACTAGTTGGCTTCTGAGCTCCAGGAATTCTCCTGTCTCCACCTCTGATCTCACTGTGGCAGTGCTGGAGTAACAGGTATGTGCTACCATGTCTGCCTCGGGCCTTATGCTTGTATTACAAGATTTTATCTACTAAGCTAACAATACAGGTTTGCAGATATGTCTTTGGTACACACCCTTTCTAGTCACAGATTGGAAATGGAAAAACAGAAGAATGAAATATCCTTAGGGATTCTGAAAAGTTCTGACACATTCTTGACTGTCTTGGGAATTACAGGTTTGTGGATCCTAAACTCTCATCTCTGACTGATTTTGAGGCACTGTAACATCAAGGAGTAATGAAAAGTTGTAGTGTCAGGTAGAGCCTTAAAGAAGGTATGCCCCCAAAAGATACAGAGAGCCCTTGGCAAAGAATAGGAGACTTTGCCATCATACGTGTTGTACAACTTCTCCTGAGGAGATGCAAACAAAATTCTTTTCATCCCAGATAGGGCACTAGAGAAATGATTCTACTTAAGGCCTGTTTATTGGGGTTACTTTTTTCCATTAATTGATTAACTAATTAATTATTTCATTTACACAGCCCCTTTGTCTCAGCACCCCACTTCACATAGTCCTTCCCCCATCATTCCTCCCCTTTACCTCTGAGAAAGGGGAGGTCCCCTTTGAGTACCAACCCATCCTAGCACCTCAAGTAAATGCAGGACTAGGCACATCCTCTCCCGCTGAGGCCAGACAAAGCAGCCCAGTTAGGGGAATAGGTTCACAGTCAGACAGCAGACTCAGGTTGTTGTAGGACCCATATGAAAACCAAGCTGCACATCTGCTACATATGTGGGCGGTGGGCTAAATCCAGCACTTGTAAGCTCTTTGGTTGGTGGTTCAGTTTCTGGGAGCCCCGAGGGGTCCAGGTTAGACTCTTTTGGTTTTCTTGTGGACTCCCTATCACCTCTGAATTCCTCAGTCCTTCCCCCCAACTCTTACACAAGACTTCTCAAACTCAGTCTAATGTTTGGCTGTGGATTTTGTGGATCTCTGCATCTATTTCAGTCAGCAGCTGGGTGGAGGCTCTCAGAGGACAGTTATGCTAGACTCTTGTCTGTGAATCCAAACTGACAGATACAAACACAGCCTGAGGATCCAAGGTAGTTGAAGGAGGAAGGCAGGCCGGCGTTATATCCCTATTGATCCTCTGAGGACAGCTCGATGGCTCTGCACATTTCCCCCCAAACTGGCAGGGGTTGCTACTGCATTCATTTATGCCCATCTCAGACAGGGCTCTTGTGAATTCAGGCCAGCAGTCTTCACATGATACATCATTGTGACAAAGCTTTGACCAATGAAGAGGCATCAAAATCTCACGTGTCCCTGTGAATCCACCACCCGTGCAGACACAGTGATTGTTGTTTTCTCAATCCACACATAGACTTCCATGAGACATGGCTCACTGGCACATTCATCATAGTTGAGTTCACAGTGAATCCAGGTGCACATTCGCAGAAGTAAGTAAGAGCCTCCTCACACATTGCACCATGTAGACCTGGCTGGGATCCACATTCATCAATTTCCAACTCACAGTTCACAGCAGAATACACTTGAGTTCAGACACCTGTATCTTCCTATCTCGTTGAAGCGTATAACCTCATTCATGCAGGGATCAGAGGCACATTCACCAACTTCCAAGTCAAAATGCCTGCCTTGGTATCCAGGCACACAGAAGCAGCAGAAACCATTGATTTCATCCTGTGACAAGAACTGGAAGCACACTCCTTGGGCTGTGCCCACTGTGGCAATTAGCAATTCAAATACCTTATAAATACAGCCACAAAACAATCTCCTCTGGAAAATTCTTCAGTTGAGGTTCCCTCTTCCCTTGAGTTGTGTCAAGTGTGGCAAGTGATGCTAACTCTAACAAGAGGAATGAATGACGAGTTATTTACAGGACTGTCGGTAACCCAAATGCACATTTATACGGAAAAGCCCATCCTCGTATAGATATGACACTTAAAAGCAGCATTCCCGGAGCTCCAGGCACCATTTCCAGGCAGCTGGCCTCTCAGTGAGTCTCCCCTCCATAGCAACTATTGCTTCTTATGATTACCTTGTAAATCTGCTAAGTTTCAGGAGCTTTCTGAGACTTAAGAGTTTTGTTTACATACTGAGTCTTGATGAGGTCCTCTCCAGCAGGGACTGTTGCAATTCAGAGGAAAGTGCTACACAATAGTACTCAGGGAAATACTTGCCCAACCATGAGCTGAGCACTAAGACTTGAGTGGTTCTACTTTGCATGGAATGCAGACTTTACAGAATTCATTCAGAAAAGACATTAAACAAGAAACAGTAGCAAAATAGTGGCAGCAATACTCTAGAGAGGAGAGATCATTTGATTTCCATAATTACTATAATTTATTGTTTGAAATGTCCAGGAAAATTGACATATGTAAAGGAACAAATATTATTCATATACAGGAAATTTTACATAGCAAATTTCTTTGAGAGAGCCCAGATGTAAGACTTTTTGTTTGTTTGTTTGGTTGGTTTGTTTGTTTTGTTTTCCGAGACAGGGTTTCCCTGTGTAGCCCTGGCTCTCCTGGAACTCACTCTGTACACCAGGCTGGCCTCTGCCTCCCAAGTGCTGGGATTAAAGGCGTGCTCCACCACCGCCTGGCTCAGCTGTCTTAGTCACTGCTCTATTGCTGTGAGGGGCACCATGACTGAAGGGACTCTAGCAAGCTCAAGGGTGGCAAACATGGCTCTGGCTGACTTTCCTTTGGTAAAAAAAAAAAAAAAAAAAAAAAAAAAAAAAAAAAAAAAACCATTAGATTACATTTCTAAAGTTAGCCACAGAGGTCTATTCCCTTATCTGGCCACATCCCCTTCCTGAGGCTGAGTACCAACGTTTAGTTATCAAAGTATTGAAGTCCAGCAATCGGAAGCCCCCTTTGGTTCACCTAATTAACACTGCCAATTAAAATTAAACAGCTCATCCTAACACAGGTTTCTCATTTTACCTTTATAAACCTCCATTTTTCTATGAGACAAGTCTGTCTTCTCTCTATCCAGAGGCAGCCCTTTATCCTCAAGGACAAATTACTCCTTTCCCCTCTCCCGGTTCCTTTCCTCTTCTCTCTTACCCTCTACCTCCTGTCTTTATCTCTTATTTCCTGCCCTCTATCCCCGAGGAACAATGAATCTCCTTTGTGCTGAAAACTTTGTCTTGGGAGTCCTGAGCCAATACTGGTCCTTTCAATGACCAAGGTAATCCTTATAAAGGAAAGCATTTAATTGTAGGATTGCTTACACTTCAGAAAGTTACATCTCTATCAAAGCAGGAGCATGAAAGCGTGCATAGTGCTGGAGCAGTAGCCAGGGGCTACATCCTGATCTATAGACAAAGAGGGCAGGCAAAGAGGGACAGTGGGCCTGGTGTAGGCCTTTGAAACCTCAAAGCATACCCTCCCCCATCCCCACCCAGTGACACACCTCAGCCAATAAGGCCACACTGCTTAGTCTTCCCAAACCGAGTTACCAATTGGGATCTAAGCATGCTAATACATGATCCTATGGGAGCCATTATCATTCAAAGCACCACTCTAGCCAACTTCAAATCAGCTATTTTAATGCTAAAGAACTAACAGAAATCCTTATCTAGCAATTAAGGAAAAAAATAAGGAGACTGTACTATCACAGAGAAATTATCTGCAGAGAGGTGTGGAGACTAATTTTAATTGTCAGTTTGATTCAATTATTAATGAAGTAAATTTCTCAGGTGTCTGTGTGGGCATTTCCAGAGAAGAGAAGGTATAAAAGTGCCTGCACTGGGAGAGAGAAGCCAGAAATTTAGCCATGAAGGTTAAGCTCAACTGGGAACTCCAGCTACCTTCCTCATCTTCCCCAGGCTGGGGACGGGGCTTTCTGTTTGTATGGCCCTACTTTGGTGACATAATTTGTATCTTTTGCTATTTCTTCTTTTAATTAGAAACTTCACCCAAGGGGACACAGCTCTGCCCAGAATACTCTTGATTAGGAATTATATCAGTATGTCAGTATTATGGGTCTGGGGTCATTCAGATATTCACTAATCTGACCATTAATAAATAAAGGGGAGGCTTAAAAATCTGTTATAAATTCATATTGTGGCACCAGGTTGATACCTGCCTTGGACTCAGAATTCCTAAATACAGCATCGGCCTCAGTCAAAAGTTTATAAAGGCAAAGAACACAAAGTTACGACAATTTGTTCTCCTTCAGGCAGAATGTCCTCAGTGCAAATCAAGCTTGTTTGCAGAAGCAGAAGCAGTAGGAGGACGGGGGGGGGGGGGGGGGGGGGGGGGGAACCCTTAACAGAGCTTAACATTTGGAGGTCTAATTTTGCTTTATAGTTAGTTCTCTTAAGCACCGAGATTTTAAACTTTTAAACATGAAGTTATCCATCAACATAACATTAGACTTGAGTTATACTCTGGGTCAAATCCTTGACTCTGTGGCCGGTACCTATTCATATTGGGGACTTAATTATCATTAGCTTAACAGCTCCTCCCAGGAATATACATATCTGGTTGAAGCATCAATGATGCAGGGGCCAAATGTAATGAACAGGGGCAAAAGAGCTGACGACAGTGCTACAGTGGCTGCTGGCCAAGTTACTGCTAGCCCGGAAGACCCAGAGAAAGAACATTGGAGCCATTTATTTCCTCCTCGTAGGGTGTTTTCCCGCTTTGTTAGGCACTTTTGAATTTTGACCAAATTATCCCCGATAATTCCTGAGTGGTGTGCACAGAAGCACCTCCATGTTCTATATGAAGCAGATCAAACACCCTACCGTGTTGTGAAGACTACCTCAGCTAATGAGTCAACCTGTTCTAATTTTGCAATAGGCTTTTCGAACCCAAATAAATCCTGGGTTATAATGTCCTAAGTTTTTGCGGTTGACATCAGCCATTGCTGTGCCTGTTGCCCAAAAGGACTTCCAGCTGTTCCTAATCCTAAACTTACTGTGAGGAGTATAAAGAAAGAAACTGAAATATTTCTCTGAGCCCCAGAGAATTGGAAAGATTTGGGAATACAAGTGTTCTCTCCCTGAAAGACTGCCATATACAAACATCCTGGGAAATAGAAATGCTAAGATGTAAAATTTTGGGACTTGATGTACATGCCAAAGAGCTAAGCAGGGATGCAATTTATCATCACATGCAAGCCCGTTTCAACCAAAAAGTGAAGGAAGGAATGTCCAACTGACGATGTGGCAGCTAGGAGCTGTGAGACATTTATGGCAAGTTCCTATTTACTCTTAAATGAGAATCAAGTGCAAAAACAACCCAGAAAAGAAAATGCACCTGAGGTAAAAGGCCATTGGTCTTTTTTCCTGGAGCCTCTCTCACAGTTCCCCAAGGCATGGTTCACCAGGCGCCGCTCTTTTGATGGTGTTCTGACAGGGATAGTCAGGATAACAAGGTATGGTAGCTTCCAGCAGGGTCCCAGTTTCCTTTAGACCTAGCATTCTAGTCTTTTGTTGAAGATAAGGAGTGATGTAATCTCTTCTGTAAATGCTTCTCAGCTGAAATTGGGACATCGTTATCAGGGCCCATGAGGGCTAGAATGCTAGTCAAAGGCCAAGGGTGAGGTGGTGGTGGGGGCACTGTCACAGCTCAAAGAGACTCCAGATAAATATGCCTGTCAATCAACAACCATGCCACCAGGGCCATCTCTCCAACACTGCTCTGGTGAGGGACAGGGACAGGTCACCACAAGCCTACAAGAGAATGGGTCAGTGTCCCACTCTCATTCCCTCAAAGCCAACTCTCCCTTGCCTATGCCATTAAGGCCAGCTCTAGAACTGCCTAGGTGAGGCACAGGGCCCACTCTCCCAAGTGCTATAGCCTGCTCTCCATGCCACCGGGCCAGCTCTGCTGTGCTGTATGGGTGAGGTACATGGCCCACTCTCCCAAGTGCTGCAGCTATCGAGGAGCAGGATCTGCTCTCCTGCTGTCACACCCTCACGCCAACTATCCCATGCTGCTCAGGTGAGAGGTGAGGCCTTCTTTCCTGGGCCCATGCCCTCTGGGCTGATTCATCCACACCCCCACCACTTAGTAGAGTTCTATTTTACTGCCTAAGTGAGCTGATGAACCTGCTCTCCAGAGTGCTGAAGCTGGTGAGGGGTAGGACCAGTTCTGCCAGAGCCAGTGAGACGTGGGACCAGTACTGCACAGCCCTGAAACATCAACATGACCCCAGGCAGCAGCCCAGACCAGGAACTTCCACATGGCCTTATGTTACCACTCATGGTGGTAACCTGAGTCACAGAAATTGACACAGACCCTGAAAGGGTCCTGGTGCCAGCCTGGTACAAGACACCATTGTGGCCTCAGGTGGCCATCCAGGCCACTCAGATCAGGATAGTTCTCACCACCTCTCCTCATAACACACAAATTTTTCTGCTTCTCTCTCTTTCCCAATCTCTCCAACACATACTCGCTCATCATACTGGAGCTTTTCAGGTGTCTTCTGCCAGCCAAAGCATTATTATTATTATTATTATTATTATTATTATTATTATTATTATTATAGTTATTCTTCTCTCATACAATACATCCTAACTTCAGCCTCTCCTTCCTTTCCCTCCTACCAACCCTGAAGATCTGCTGCTCCTCCATTTCCCTCCCAGTGATATCAACCAAACTCAGCATAAAATGAGACAGTAAGACTAGGCTTAAACAAGGACCGGATGCGGCAACCCAGTAGAAGGAAATAGACTCCATGGCTAGGCAAGAGTCAGAGACACCCAAACTCCACTGTTAGGATTCCAAGAAAACCTTCAAGTTAAAGAACCATGGCATGTATGGAGAGGGCCTGGTATAGACCTGGGAAGACTCCAATTGCTGCTTCAGTCTCCATGAGCCCCTATGAGCCACATTTAGTTTATTCTGGGAGATGTGTTCTCCAGGTGACCTTGATGGCTCTGGCTCCTACAATCCTTCCTCCCCCTCTTCTGCACAGTCTCCCAATCTCTGTTTAATGTTTAGCCTCAGATCTCTGTACTTGTTCCCATCCGCTGCTGGGGGAAGCCTCTCTAATGATGGTCTAGCTAGTCACTGATCCTGTGAGTATAGGAGAATATCTTTAGGAATCTTTTTTGTCAGTCATGTTTAGTTCTACTTTAGGTCTCTGAGTTTTCCAGCTTCCAGATCCCAGCTATCTAGGCAGTGTTGGGCATGGGCTACTTTCCATGGTGTGGGCCAGTGGTGGTTAAACCAGTCATTGGTTGGGCACTTCTACAAATTCCACCATTGCTCCAGTGTATCTTGCAGGCAGGGCAGGTTGTAGATAATAAATTTTGTGGTTGAGTTGGTGTTCCAGTTTGATCATTGGGAGCCTAGCCTGGTTATAGAAAATAACTAGTTCAGGCTCCATCTATCTCATTACTAGCAGTCCTCATTAGAGTCAACCTCATAGGTTTCTGGAAGCTTCCACTGCACTGGGTTTCCATATTGCCCCCTAAGTGTCCACCTATTTCTCCTCTCATACAAATCATCTCTCCTTATACCCTCCCTCCATTCCTTCTTTCTAGTTCTGATCCCCTAGTTCCTATTCTCACCTGATCCCAGCCTACCCACAAAATCTATTCTATTTCCCCTTTCCAGGAGGATTCATGTGCTCTTCCAAGAACTCTTTTCTTTATCTAACCTCTCTGTATCTGCGGATTGGAGTGTGATTATCATTTACATAGCAGCTTATATCAACTTTTTAGTATGTGATGTTAAACTTTTAATGGGTTGTGTTGACTAGAACTCCAGTAATTAGATACATACAAATCCCATTCACAAATCCCAGGAAATCTGCAGTCAAATTTAAAATCTCTCGTACAGTTTATTTCTTGTACTTAACATTTCTTGCCACTCCCAAGTCTATCCTTCCCTTTCCAATTTTTCATTTTTTAAATGTCTCCCCACACCTGTGTATGTTTTCATGTGTTATGTATGTGCATGTGTGTGTGTTTGCATGTGTATACACATGTAGAGGCCAGAAGTCAATGTTGTATGCCTCCTCCAATCACTCTCCTGTTTATCTTTTGAGACAGGGACTCTCACTGAACCTTGGTCTCACTTATTCATATATGCTGGATGGCAGGCAAGCACCAGGAATTTTTCTGTTTCCACCCTCTACTGGGGTTACAGGTGTGTGCTACCTAATTTGATTTTTCATTCTCCAAAATCTCTTACTTCTATGCAGTAGTCAGTATCCATGCCATAACCTCAGACCTGTTTTATTTTCTCTAATATGATGGGGCTATTAGCTATTAGACACTAGAATCAACAAATCAAAATTCTCTGCCTCTCCAGACCCATCCAGTCATCCAGGCTGGTGTCAGACTTGTGATCTCTGTTTCCCACATTTTAGCATTACAAGCAAATGCCGCCACACCTGGCTAATCAAGATTTTGATGAAATTATTTGAACTAATACACCCAGGTGTAGCCTTTATGGCACTCTTACCCTCTCAGTTATTTCCTATAGTGAGTTATCTTCAAGTTATTTCCCTCTGCTGCTCTTCACAGAAGAACTGAGAATGCTTCTGTCTTTACCCATAACACCAGTGTCTGATGTTCTTACTAGACCAAGGCAGTAGCAGAACATTACTGAATGAATGCCTCTTTGCCGTAGCTTGCTACACAACTGTGCTGATATTGCAAGTATTTGAGTAATATCCTCCCAAGTTAATTCTCACCTGAAATCCTAGAATGTGTCACTCTTTCAAAAGGGTTCTTTCAAGTGTCTTTGCAAGTGTTACTAGGAAGACAGAAGGAGAATTTGGATATATGATAGCTTACACAAATCAAAGCTCTCTGCAACCACCAGAAGCAGATGTACCATGTTTGTGGAAGTTGAATATGATAATCTACAAAAATTAACTCATGAATACTGCACCAAAGATACTGTATCCAATCAATATCAAAGCAGTTGGCACCCGTACTGTTGATGCTTTGGATCTAAAAGTTTCTAGATTCATTCTAAGGGATTCTTGCTTACTATTATAGGCCATGGTCTTATATACAATCTGATACATGTCATTTCATTCTTATCTGTTTCTTCACTACCTCTTAATCATTTGGGGGGAGGGTTTCGAGACAGGGTTTCTCCGTGTAGCCCTGGCTGTCCTAGAACTCACTCTGTAGACCAGGCTGGCCTCGAACTTAGAAATTCGCCTGCCTCTGCCTCCCAAGTGCTGGGATTAAAGGCGTGCACCTTAAGAGTTGAATTTGTTTATTTTGTTCTGAAACCTACCATTCTTTACCAAGAGTATTTAGATTCATTATATTTATGAATATAATAATCTGTGGATCCTTTCTTCCCTGCTGTCATAAATTCTCCAAACAATTCTTTAAATGTACCAAACGTTCTTATAAATGCACATCTCTGAAAGTGTGTGAAGGGAGGCATGCACGTGAGCTCATGCATGCATGTGCGCAAACATGCATGTGTGTGTGTGTGTCTGTCTGTGTGTGTGTGTGTGTGTGTGTGTGTGTGTGTGTCTTGAGATAGGATCATGTAGCAAAGGCTTTCCTTTGACATGCTATACAACCAAGAATAAGGATAATAACCTATTTCTCTTGGCACCATCACTCAAGTACTCGGATTAGAGTACAAAATTGTTTTTTTAATATAATCTTCATTTACATTTCAAATGGTAAAACCTTTCCCAGTTTCCACCCCTCACCGAAAACCCCCAACCCCTCTCCCAGCCCCTGCCTCCAAATATATGCCCCTCCACCTGACCCATTCCTACCTCCCTCCCCCCTTGAGTTCCCTTTGTTGGGGCATCTATTGAGCCTTCACCTGACCAAGGACCACTCCTCCCACTGATGCCCGACAAGGCAAGGAACCATGAGTACCCCTTGGTTGATGGTTTAGTCCATGGGAGTCCTGGGGTGTCTGGGTGGCCGGCATTGTTGTTTTTCCCATGAGGCTGTAAACCCATTCAGCTCCTCCAGACCACCCTTCAACTCCTCCATTGGGGACCCAATGCCCAGACCAATGGTTGGCTGCTAGCCTCTGCCTCTGTATGTGTAAGGCTCTGGAAGGGCCCCTCCAGAGACAACCATGGCCTGCTCCTTTTGGTATGCACTTCTTGTTGTCCATAATATTGTCAGGGTTTGGTGTCTGTTTATAGGATGAATCCCCAGGTAGAGCAGTCTCTGGGTGGCCTTTCCTTCAGTCTCTGCTCCATACTTTGTTACCTTTATTGCTCCTATGAATATTTTGTTCCATTTCTCAGAGGAACCAAAGTACCCTCACTTAAGTCCTCCTTCTTGAGCTTCCTGTGCTCTGTGAATTGTAACTTGTTTATTTTGAGCTTTTGAGCTAACATCTACTTATCAGGGAGTACATACCATGCTGTTCTTTTGTGATTGGGTTACCTCACTCAGGATGAAACTTTCTAGTTCCATCTATTTAGCTAAGAATTTCATGAATTCATTGTTTTTAATAGCTGAATAGTACTCCATTGAGTATACATACCACAGTTTCTGTATCCATTCCTCTGTTGAAGGACATCTGGGTTCTTTCCAGCTTCTGGCTATTATAAATAAGGTCGCTATGAACATAGTGGAGCATGTGTCCTTAATACATGTAGGAGCATCTTCTGGGACTATGCCCAGTAGTGGTATAGCTGGGTCCTCAGGTAGTACTATGTCTAGTTTTCTAAGGAATTGCCAAACTGATTTCCAGAGTGGTTTTACCAGCTTGGAATCCCACCAACAATAGAGAAGTGTTCCTCTTGCCCCACATCCTCTCCAGCATCTGCTGTCCCCTGAGTTTTTCATCTTAGCCATTCTGACCCGTGTAAGGTGGAATCTCAGTGTTGTTTTGATTTGCATTTCCCTGATAATGAAGAATGCGGAACATTTCTTTAGGTGTTCTAGAGACATTCGAGTTTCCTCAGTTGAGAATTCCCTGTTTAGCTCTGTACCCCCTTTTTTTTCGAGACAAGGTTTCTCTGTGTAGCCCTGGCTCTCCTGGAACTCACTCTATAGACCAGCCTGGCCTCGAACTCAGAAATCCACCTGCCTCTGCCTCCCAAGTGCTGGGATTAAAGGCGTGCGCCACCAACGCCCGGCTTGTACCCCATTTTTTAATAGGGTTATTTGACTCTCTGGAGACTAACTTCTTGAGTTCTTTGTATACATTGGATGTTAGCCCTCTATCGACTGTAGTATTGGTAAAGATCTTTTCCAAATTTGTTGGTTGCCATTTTATCCTATTGACAGTGTGCTTTGCCTTACTTAAGCTTTGCAGTTTTATGAGGTCCCATTTGTCAATCCTTGCTCTTAGAGCATAAACCATTGGTGTTCTGTTCAGGAACTTTTCCCCTGTGCCCATGTGTTCAAGATTCTTCCCCCACTTTCTCCTCTATAAGCTTCAGTGTGTCTGGCTTTATGTGTAGGTCCTTGATCCACTTAGACTTGAGCTTTGTACAAGGAGATAAGAATGGGTCAATTTTCATTTTTCTACATGCTACCTCCAGTCAATCCAGCACCAGTTGTTTAAAATGCTTTTATGCACTGGATGTTTTTAGCTCCTTTGTCAAATATCAAGTGACCATAGGTGTGTGGGTTCTTTTCTGGGTCTTCAATTCATTCCATTCATCTTCCTGCCTGTCTCTATAGAATACCAAACAGTTTTATCACTATTGCTCTGTAGTAGAGCTTGAGGTCAGGGATGGTGATTCTTCCAGGAGATCTTTTGTTGTGGAGAATAGTTTTTGCTATCCTTGGTTTTTTGTTATTCCAAATGAATTTGAGATTTGCTATTTCTAGATCTATGAAGAATTGATTTGGGATTTTGATAGGGATTGCATTGAATCTGTAGATTGCTTTAGGCAAGATGGCCATTTTTACTATATTGATCCTGCCAATCCATGAACATGGGAGATCTTTTCATTTTCTGAGATCTTCTTCAATTTCATTCTTCAGAGGCTTGAAGTTCTTGTCAAACAGATCTTTCACTTGCTTCGTTAGGGTCACACCAAGGTATGAAATATTATTTGGGACTATTGTGAAGGGTATCATTTCCCTAATTTCTTTCTCAGCTTGTTTATCCTTTGAGTATAGGAAGGCTACTGATTTCCTTGAGTTAATTTTATATCTGGCCACTTTGCTGAAGTTGTTTATCAGGTTTAGGAGTTCTCTGATGGAAGTTTTGGGGTCACTTAAGTATACAATCATATCATCTGCAAATAGTCATATTTTGACTTCTTCCTTTCCAATTTGTATACCTCCTTTTGTTGTCTGATTGCTCTGGCTAGGACTTCAAGTACTATATTGGATAGATAGGG
Source organism: Apodemus agrarius (assembly GCA_964023405.1). NCBI lineage: Eukaryota > Metazoa > Chordata > Mammalia > Rodentia > Muridae > Apodemus > Apodemus agrarius. The sequence continues at coordinate 45,584,986 of OZ030028.1, forward strand.
AGAGACTGGGCAACCTTGTCTGGTCCCAGATTTTAGTGGGATTGCTTCCCGTTTCTCTCCGTTTAATTTGATGTTGGCTACCAGATTGTAATATATTGCTTTCACTATGTTTAGGTATGGGCCTTGGATTCCCGGTCTCTCCAAGACTTTTATCATGACGGGATGCTGAATTTTGTCAAAAGCCTTTTCAGCATCTAATGAAATGACCATGTGGTTTCTTTTCCTTGAGTTTGTTTATGTAGTGGATTACATTGATGGATTTCCGTATATTGAACCATCCCTGCATGCCTTAGATGAAGCCTACCTGATCATGGTGAGTTATAGTTTTGATGCATTATTGGATTCAGTTGGCCAGAATTTTGTTGAGTATTTTTGCAGCGATGTTCATGAGAGAGATTGGTCTGAAGTTCTCCATCTTTGTTTGGTCTTTGGTTTAGGTATAAGTGTTATTGTGGCTTCATAAAATGAGTTGGGTAGTGTTCCTTGAGTTTCTATTTCATGGAATAGTTTGAAGAGTATCAGTATTAGCTCTTCTTTGAAGGTCTGATAGAATTCCCTGTGAAACCCATCTGGTCCTGAGCTTTTTTTTTTTATGGGAGACTATTAACTGCTTCTATTTCCTCAAGACTTATGGGACTGTTTAGTTGGTTTATCTTCTCCTGTTTTAATGTTGGCACCTGGTATGTATCTAGAAAGTTGCCCATTTCATCCAGATTTTCAAACTTTGTTGAGTATAAACTCTTGTAGTAGGATCTGATGATTTTTTTTTAATTTCCACAGTTTCTGTTGTTATATCTCCCTTTTCATTGCTGATTTTATTAATTTGGGTAGTGCCTCTGTGCCCTCTGCTTAGTCTGGCTAAGGGTTTATCTATCTTGCTGATTTTCTCAAAAAAACAGCTCCTGGTTTTGTTGATTCTTTATATAGTTCTTTTTGTTTATATTTGGTTGATTTCAGCCCTGAGTTTGATGATTTCCTGCCATATACTCCTCTTAGGTGTATTTGCTTCTTTTTGTTCTAGAGCTTTCAAGTGTACTGTCAAGCTGTTAGTGTAAGCTCTCTCCGTTTTCTTTTTAGAGACATTCAGAGCTATGAGTTTTCCTCTTAGCACTGCTTTCATTGTGTCCCATAAGTTTTGGTATGATGTGTCTTCATTTTCATTAAATTCTAAAAAGTCTTTAATTTCTTTATTTTTTTCCTTGACCAAGCTATCATTGAGAAGAGCATTGCTCAAAGTACACATGTATGTGTGTTATCCATTGTTTTTGTTTGAGCTTAAGACCAGCCTTAGGCAGTGGTGTTCTGATAAGGTGCATGAAATAATTTCAATATTTCTGTATTTGTTGAGGCCCAATTATATGGTCAGTTTTGGAGAAGGTACCATGAGGTGCTGAGAAGAAGCTATAATCTTTTGATATAGGGTGGAATGTTCTATAAATATCTGTTAGATCCATTTGGTCCATAACTTCAGGTAGTTTCACTGTGTCTCTGTTTGGTTTCTGTTTCCATGATTTGTCCATTGTTGAGAGTGGGGTGTTGAAGTCTCCCACTATTATTGTATGGAGTGCAATGTGTGCTTTGAGCTTTAGTAAAGTTTCTTTTATAAATGTGGGTATCTGTACATTCGGAGCATAGATGTTCAGAATTGAGAGTTCATCTCGGTAGACTTTTCCTTTGACCAGTATGAAGTGTCCCTCCTTATCTTTTTTGACAACTTTTGGTTGAAAGACTATTTTATCCGATATAAGAATGGTCACTCCAGCTTGCTTCTTGGGACCATTTGCTTGGAAAATTGTTTTCCAACCTTTGACTCTGAAGTAGTGACTGCCTTTGTCACTGAGGTGGGTTTCTTGTATGCAACAAAATGTTGGGTCCTATTTACATGTCCAGTCTGTCAGTCTATGTTTTTTATAGGGGAATTGATACCATTGATATTAAGAAATATTAAGGAAAAGTGATTGTTGCTTACTGATATCTTCTTTGTTAAAGGTGAAATTCTGTTTGCGTAACTATCTTCTATTGGATTTGTTGAAAGATTATTTTATTGCTTTTTCTACGGTGTGGTTTCCTACCTTGTGTTGGTATTTTCCACTCATTATCCTTTGTAGAGCTGGATTTGTGGAGATATTGTGTAAATTTGGTTTTGTTATAGAATGTCTTGTTTTCTCTATCTATGGTAATTGAAGGTTTTGCTGGGTATAGTAGTCTGGACTGACATTTATGTTCTCTTAGGGTATGTATGACATCTGCCCAGGATCTTCTTTCATAGTTTCTGGTGAGAAGTCTGGTGTAATTCTGATAGGTCTGTCTTTCTATGTTACATGACCTTTTTCCCTTACTGCTTTTAATATTCTTTCTTTGTTTAGTGCATTTCATGTTTTGATTATTATGTGACTGGAGAAATTTCTGCTCTGGTCCAGTCCTTTTGGAGTTCTGTAGGATTCTTTGTATGTTGATGGGCATCTCCTTCTTTAGATTAGGAAATTTTTCTTCTTTAATTTTGTTGAAGATATTTACAGGTCCTTTAAGATGTAAATCCTTGCCCTAGTCTATATCTATAATCCTTAGGTTTGGTCTTCTCATTGTGTCCTGGAGTTCCTGAATGTTTGGGTTATAAGCTTTTTGCATTTTACATTTTTCTTTGACTGTTGAGTCAATGTTTTCTATGGAATCTTCAGCATCTGAGATTCTTTCTTCTATCTCTTGTATTGTTAGTGATGCTTGCATCTATGACCCTGAATTCTTTCCAAGGTTTTCTATCTCTAAAGACATCTCACTTTGTGATTTCTTTATTGTTTCTACTTCCATTTTTAGATCCTATATAGTTTTGTTCAGTTCCTTCACTTGTGTATTTGTTTTTCCCTGAAATTCTTTAAGGGCTTTTGTGTTTCATCTTTAAGGGCTTCTACCTGTTAACCCATGTTCTCCTGTGTTTCTTTTAGGGATTTTTGTGATTCCCCGTTAAGGGCTGGCTTCTGCATGTTGACCCATGTTCTCCCATAATTCCCTATGGGATCTTTGTGTTGCCTCTTTAATGGGTTCTACCTGTTGACCCATGTTCTCATGTATTTCTTTAAGGGAGTTATTTATGTCCTTCTTGAAGTCCTCCATTAGCATCATGAGATGTGATTTTAAATCCAGCTCTTGCTTTTCCAATGTGATGGAGTATCCAGGATTTGCTGTTGTGGGAGATCTGATGGTGCCATGTTGCCTTGGTTTCTATTGGTAATGATCTTGTGTTTGCCTTTGGTCATTAGTTATCTCTGGTGTTAGCTGGTCTTGCTGTCTGAGTGTGACTTCTCTGTCCTGCAGGCCTGTGTTTCGGTACTCCTGGGATTCCCTTTCTCTCAAATGCCCTGCATATAGCTGGTTCTCCAGGAAGTATCAGGAGATGGGGTCTTTCCTGTGGCAGACTTGGCAAGGGTTGAATGCCCAACATGGTGCTGGTTCTTGAATGCCATGCTGCTGTGAATACCCTGCTGTGAATGCCCTGCTGCTGCCGGTTCTCTAGAAGTATCAGCCACGGGTCTATCACATCGGAAGGAACCAGGAAGACTGTGGCAGAGGAGGAGGGAGGGGTAGAAGGGACGGAAAGGGAGTGGTGATCTGGAGGGAGGGTGGGTTTGGGTGGTTGCTGGGTACTGAGTCCCAGCCAGCTGCTCTGGGCCTCTAGAGGTGGGGGGGGCACTTTTACCAAATTCCCTGCTGCTGCCTGTTCTCCAGAAAGTATCAGGAAATGGGGTCTTCCCCGTGGCAGAAGTGGCACGGGTCTCACTAATATCATCTTATAAGTGAATACATATCATGTTTGTCTTTCTGGGCCTGTTACCTCACTCAGGATGATTTTTATCTAGTTCCATTCATTTGTTGAGAATTTCATGATGTTGATTTTTCTAACATCTGAGTAATATTCCATTGTGTAAATGCATCATGTTTTCCTTACCCATTCTTTGCTTGAGGGACATTAGGTTGTTTGCAGATTCTGGCTGCTATGAAAAACAGCTGCTCTGAACATAGTTGAGCAAGTATCCTAGTGGTAGGATGAAGATGCCCAGGAGTGGTATAGCTGAATCTTGAGATAGCTCAACTCCCAATTTTCTAAGGAATCACCATATTGATTTCAATAGTGGATATACAAGTTTGTACTCCCTTGCTCCACATCTTCTCCAGAATGAGCTGTCATTTGTGTTGTTGATCTTAGCCATTATGATGACATGTGTAAAACAGAATCCCAAATTAGTTTTAATTTGCATTTCCCTGATAGTTAAGGATATTGAATATTGCTTTAATTGTTTATCATCCATTTCAGACTCCTCTAAGGAGAACTCTATGTTTAAATCTGTACCTCATTTTAAAAATGGATTGTTTGGTTTGTTGATGTCTAGTTTCATGGGTTATTTAAATATTTTGGAGTGGAGCAGCTGGAATGGAAGGAGTGGAACAGCTGGGACAGAAGTCTTCTGGCCACCATTTGTACCAGGGAGCTGGACAGCCTCCACAGTCTTCCATGCAGAGACCCTGTCTAAAGAGAGTTGGTCTCCCAAGAGTAGGGACACAGGTTTACAAGAGCACAGGAGGGACAAGCTCTAGCCAGAGACAGCAAGACCAGCCAGCACCAGAGATAACCAGATAACACAAGGCAAGGACAATAACCCTACCAACAGAAACCAAGGCTACTTGGCAACATCATAACCCAGTTCTCCCACAACAGCAAGTCCCAGATAGCCCAACACACCAGAAAAGCAAGAATTGGATTTAAAATTGTATCTCATGATGCTGATAGAGGGCTTCAAGAAGGACTTAAATAACTTCCTTAAGAAATACAGGAGAACATGGTTCAACAAGTAAAAGCCCTTAAAGAGGAAACACAAAAATACCTTAAAGAAATACAGGAGAACATGGGTCAACAGGCAGAAGCCCTTAAAAAGGAAACACAAAAATCCCTTAAAGAATTACAGGAAAACACAAACAAACAAGTGAAGGTACTGAGCAAAAGCATCCAGGGTCTAAAAACAGAAGTAGAAACAACTAAGAAATAACAAAGGGAGGCAACATTGGAGATAGGAAACCTTGGAAAGAAATCAGGAGTCATAGATGCAAACATCAACAACAGAATACAAGGGGTAGAAGAAAGAATCTGAGGTGCTGAAGATACCATAGAAAGCAATGACTCAGCAGTCAAAGAAAATACAAAATGCAAAAAGCTTGTAACCCAAAGCATCCAGGAAATCCAGGACACAATGAAAAGGTCAAACCTAAGGATTATAGGTATAGATGAGAATGAAGTTTTACAATTTAAAGGGCCAGTAACTATCTTCAACAAAATTATAGAAGAAAACCTTCCTAACCTAAAGAGAGAGATGCCCATGAACATACTAGAAGCCTACAGAACTCCAAACAGATGGGACCAGAATACCTCCCGTCACATAATAATCAAAACACCAAATGTACTAAACAAATAAAGAATGTTAAAGCAGTAAGAGAAAATGGCCGAGTAACATATAAAGGAAGACCTATCAGAATTACACAAGACTTCTCACCAGAGACCATGAAAGCTAGAAGATCCTAGACAGATCTCATACAGACTTTAAGAGAACACAAATGCCAGCCCAGACTAATATATCCAGCAAAATCTTCAAACACCATAGATGGAGAAACCAAGATATTCCGTGATAAAAGCCAAATTTAAACAATATCTTTCTACAAATTCAGCCCTACAAAGGATAATAGATGGAAAATGCCAATATAAGGAGGGCAACTACACCCTAGAAAAAGCAACATAGTAATTTTCTTTCAACAGCCCAAAAGAAGACAACCACTCAAACATAAAAATAACATCGAAAATAACAGGAAGCAATAATCACTATTCTTTACTATCTCTTAACATCAATGGACTCAATTCCTCAATAAAAAGACATAGACTAATGGAGTGGATATGTAAACAGGACCCAGAATTTTGCTGCATACAGGAAACACACCTCAGTGTCAAAGACAAACACTACATCAGAGTAAAAGGCTGGAAAACAATTTTCTAAGTAAATGGTCCCAGAAAACAAGCTGGAGTAGCCATTCTAATATCAGATAAAATTGAATTTCAACCTAAAGTCATCAAAAAAGACATGTAAGGACACTTCATACTCATAAAAAAAAAAAAAAAGAACCAAGAAGAACTCTCAATGCTATGCTCCAAATGCAAGGGCACCCTCATTCATAAAAGAAACTTTACTAAAGCTCAAAGCATACATTGCATCTCACACAATAATTGTGGGTGACATCAACACTCCACTCTCCTCCATGGACAGATCAGGGAAACACAAACTAAACAGAGACACAGTGGAACTAATTGAAGTTTTGGACCTAATGGATTTAACAGATATCTATAGAACATTTCATCCTAAATCAAAAGAATATACCTTCTTCTCAGCACCTCTTGGTACCTTCTCCAAAATTGACCATATAATTTGTCACAAAACAGACTTCAACAGATATAAGAAGATGGAAATAATACCATGCCTCCTATCAGATCACTATGGAGTAAGGGTGGACTTCAATAACAACAAAAACAACAGAAAGACCACATACACATGGAAGCTGAACAATGTTCTACTCAACGATAGCTTGGTCAAGGAAGAAATATGGAAAGAAATCAAAGACTTTTTAGAATTTAATGAAAATGAAGGCACAACATACCCAAACTTATGGAACACAATGAAAGCAGTGCTAAGAGGAAAACTCATGGCCCTGAGTACCTCCAAAAAGAAACTGGAGAGAACATACACTAGCAGCTTAACAGCACACGTGAAAGCTCTGGAACAGAAAGAAGCTAATACACCCAATAGGAGTAGAAGGCAGGAAATCATCAAGCTCAGGGCTGAAATCAATCAAATAGAAACAAAAAGAACCATACAAAGAATCAACAAAACCAGGAGCTGGTTCTTTGAGAAAATCAACAAGATAGATAAACCCAGACTAACAAGAGGGCACAGAGACAGTATCCAAATTAACAAAATCAGAAAGGAAAGGAGAGATAAACCAACAAAAAATATGGAAATTCAAAAAATCATCAGACCCTACTACAAAAGCCTATACTCAACACAACTGGAAAATCTGGGTGAAATGGACAATTTCCTAGACAGATACCAAATACCAAAATTAAATCAGGATCAAATAGACCATCTAAACAGTCCCATAACCCCTAAAGAAATAGAAGTGGTCACTGAAGGTCTTCCAACCAAAAAAAGTCCAAGACCAGATGGGTTTAGTGCAGAATTCTATCAGACCATCAAAGAAGACCTAACACCAATACTTTTCAAACTATTCCACAATATAGAAACAGAAGAAACACTACCCAACTTGTTCTATAAAGCCACAATTTCACTGATACTAAAACCACACAACGATCCAAGAAAGAAGGAGAACTTCAGGCCAATTTCCCTTATGAATATTGATGTAAAAATACTCAATAAAATTCTTGCTAAACAAACCCAAGAACACATCAAAATGATCATTCACCACAATCAAGTAGGCTTCATCCAGGGGATGCAGGGATGGTTCAATATATAGAAATCCATCAATGTAATCCACTCCATAAACGAACTCAAAGAAAAAACCACATGGTCATTTCATTTCATTAGCTGCTGAAAAAGCATTTGACAAAATTCAGCATCCTTTCATGCTATAAATCTTGGAAAGAACAGGAATTCAAATGTCAAACCGGTAGCCAACATCAAACTAAACGGAGAGAAACTGGAAGCAATCCCACTAAAATCAGGGACTAGACAAGGCTGCCCTCTCTCTCCATATCTATTCAATATAGTACTTGAAGTTCTAGCTAGACTAATTAGACAACAAAAGGAGGTAAAACGTATACAAATTGGAAAGGAAGGAGTCAAAATATCACTATTTGCAGATGATGATAGTATACTTAAGTGACCCAAAAAACTCCACCAGAGAACTCCTATAGCTGATAAACAACTTCAGCAAAGTGACTGGATATAAAATTAACTCAAACAAATCAGTAGCCTTCCTATACTCAAAGGATAAATAGGCTGAGAAAGAAATTAGGGAAATGACACCCTTCAAAGTAGTCACAAACACTATAAAGTAACTTGGTGTGACTCTAACCAAACAAGTAAAAGATCTGTATGACAAGAACCTCTGAATAAAGAAATCAAAGAAGACCTCAGAAAATGGAAAGATCTCCCAGGCTCATGGATTAGCATGATTAATATAGTAAAAAATAGTCATCATGCCAAAAGCAATCCCAACTCAATTCTTCATAGGGTTAGAAAGAGCAGTTTGCAAATTCATCTTGAATAATAAAAAATCTAGTATAGTGAAACTATTCTCAACAGTAAAAGAACTTCTGGGGGAATCAGTATCCCAGATCTCAAGCTGTTCTACAGAGAAATAGTGTTAAAAACTGCACAGTATTGGTACAGTGACAGGCAGGTAGATCAATGGGATAGAACTGAAGAGCCAGAAATTAACCCACACACCTACGGTCACTTGATCTTCGAAAAAGGAACTAAAATCCATCCTGTGGGGAAAAAGATAGGACTTTCAACAAATGGTGCTCGCTCAACTGGTGGCTAACATGCAGAAGAATGGAAACAATCCATTCTTATCTCCTTGTACTAAGCTCAAGTCCAAGTGGATCAAGGACCTCCACATAAAACCAGACACACTAAAACTAATAGAGAAGAAACTGGGAAAGAGCCTTGAACACATAAGCACAGGGGAAAATTTCCTGAACAGAACACCAATAGCCTATGCCCTAAGATCAAGGATTGACAAATGGGACCTCATAAAATCACAAAGTTTCTGTAAGGCAAAGGACATTGTCAATAGGACAAAACGGCAACCAACAAATTGGGAAAAGATCTTTACCAACCCTACACCCGACAGAGGGCTAATATTCAATATATAGAAAGAACTCAAGAAGTTAGACTCCAGAGAATAACCCTATTAAAAAATGGAGTACAGAGCTAAACAAAGAATTTTCACATGAGGAATATTGAATGGCTGAGAAGCACCTAAAGAAATGTTCAACATCCTTAGTCATCAGGGAAATGCAACTCAAAACAACACTGAGATTTCACCTCACACCAGTCAAAATGGCTAAGATAAAAAAAAAACTCAGAAGACAACAGGTGCTGAAAAGGTTGTGGAGAAAAAGGAATACTCCTCCACTGCTGGTTGGAGTGCAAGCTGGTACAACCACTCTGGAAATCAGTTTGGCGGTTCCTCAGAAAACTGGGCATAATATTACTGGAGGACCCTGATATACCACTCCTGGGCATATGCCCAGAGGATTCTCCAGCATGTCATAAGGACACATGCTCCACTATTTTCATAGAAGTCCTATTTATAATAGCCAGAAGCTGGAAAGAACCCAGATGTCCCTCAGTGGAGGAATGGATACAGAAAATGTGGTGTACATACACAATGGAGTACTATTCAGCCATTAAAAACAATGAATTCATGAAATTCTTAGACAAATGGATGGAACTGGAAAATATCATCCTGAGTGAGGTAACCCAATCACAAAAGAACACACATGGAATGCACTCACTGATAAGTGTATATTAGCCCAGAAGCTTGGAATACCCAAGACACATTTCACATATCCAATGATGCCCAAGAAGGAGGAAGAACAAAGTATAGATCCTTGGGTCCTTTGTAGAAAGGAAAAGAATATCCACAGAAGGAGATACAGAGTCAAAAGGTGGAGCAGAGTCTGAGGGAAAGACCATCCAGAGACTATCCCACCCAGGAATCCATCCTATATACAGTTACAAAACCCAAACAGTATTGTGGATGCCCACAAGTGCTTGCTGACCAGAGCTGGATATAGCTGTCACCAGGGAGGCTGTCCTAACACATGGCAAAGACAGAGTGGGATACTCTCAGCCAGTCATTGAATGGAGAAACGTCCCAAGGAGCTGAAGGGGTTTGCAGCACCACAGGAGGATCAACAATATGAGTCATCCAGTACTCCCAGAGCTCCTAGGGACAAAATCATCAACCAAAGAGCACACATGGAGTTACCCATGGCTCCAAACACATAGGCAGCAGAGGATGGTCTTGTTAGACACCAAAGCGATGAGAGTCCCTCGTTCCTGGAAAAATTTGATGCCATAGTGTAGAGGAATACCAGGACAGGGAAGCAGGGAAGGGTTGATTGGGGAAGGGGAAATGGCTTATGGGATTTTCACGGGAGGGGGGAACCAGGAAAGGGGACAACATATGAAATGTAAATAAAGAATATATCTAATTAAAAAAAGAAAGAAAAGCAGTAAGGGGAAAAGGGCAAGGAACTTATAAAGGCAGACCTATCAGAATTACACAAGACTTCTCACCAGAGACCATGAAAGCTAGATCCTGGGCAGATCTCATACAGACCCTAAGAGAACACAAATGCCAGCCCAGACTACTATACCCAGCAAAACTCTCAATCACCATAAATGGAGAAACCAAGATATTCCATGATAAAACCAAATTTACAAAGTATATTCCCACAAATCCAGCCCTACAAAGGATAATAGATGGAAAACGCCAACACAAAGAGAGACACTACACTCTAGAAAAAGCAGGAAAGTAATCTTCATCCAACCAACCCAAAAGAAGATATCCACACAAACATAGAAATAACATCAAAAATAACAGGAAGCAACAATCACTATTCCTTAATATCTCTTAACATCGATGGACTCAATTTCCCAATAAAAAAGCATAGACTTGCAGAAATATTTTCATGTAAATCTTCAATTTTATCAGAAAATGTTTATAATTCCTTTCAATTACTTTAGTAATTTTTATGTCTACCATTTTATCTGCATAATCTTCAGTTTTAACATATTTTCTATATATTTCTTCTATTTTGTCAGAAATGTTTTCCATGTAAATCTCTGATTTTATCACAAATATTTCTAATTCTACCTTCAATTAATTTAGAAAGTTTTTTATGTCTACCATTTTATCTGTGTAATTTTCCATGAAATAATCAATTTTAATGTGTTTTTCTATATATGTCTTGAATTTTATCAGAAATATTTGCCATGTAAATCTTCAATTTTACCTGAAAATGTTTATAATTCCACTTTCAATCAACTTAGAATTATTTTTAGGCATACCATTTTATCTGTATAATTTTCCATGATAATCTTCAATTTTAACATATTTTTCTATATTTCTTCAATTTTATCAGAAATATTTTGCATGTAAATCTTCAACTTTATCAGAAAATGTTTATAATTCCACTTTCAATCAACTTTTATGCCTACCATTATTATATCTATATAAAATTTTCAATGATAATCTTGAATTTTAACATGTTTTTCTATATTTTCCTACAATTTTATCAGAAATATTTTCCACATAAATCTTCAATTCTATCATAAAATGTTTCTACCTCCTTTTTCAATTAATTTAGCAATCTTTTTATGTCTACCACTTTACTCTTCAATTTTCTATGAAAATTGTAAATTTTAACGTGTTTTTCTATATATCTCTTCTATTTTATCAGAAATATTTTCCATGTAAATCTTCAATTTTATCATAAAACGTTATTCCTTTTTCAATAAAAGAACATGCATTTCAAAAAAATTTGGATATTAGCCCTCTATCAAATGTGGAGTTGATGAAATTCTTTTTCCATTCAGTAGGCTACTGCTCTGTCCTATTAAAGGTTTCCTTCACCTTATAAAAGCTTTTCAGTTTCATGGGGTCCCATTTATTAATCGGCAATCTTAGTGCCTGAACTATTTGTGTTCTGTTCAGGAAATTGTCTCCTCTGCCAATGTGTGTCAATGACTGACTTTGGCATCCATGCGGTAGGTATACTGAGGCAGGCAGCCTCTGGAGGTCAGTACTTAATGCCGCTGACCGAGTAGATCCAGACACCTACAGTGGCTGCTGCCAAGGGCAGCCAGCAATTGGAGAAGTTACTCAGCAGACATTTTTCTGAGGGAACAAAGCTTAATTTATTGGAGCTCTAACTCTCTGTGGCCAGTGGAAAAACTAGGAACTCTTTTAAGTACTTGGGGCCATAAAGAAACAGAAGGAGAGAGAAAAAATGTACATGTACATGTGCGCGCGCGCGCGCGCGCACACACACACACACACACACACACACACACACACACATAGATAGGAGAAGCAATGGTCTAGCCACACCACACCATTCTTTATTCTTTCTTTTCTTTCTTCCGTAGCTTATATATCCCAGCAAAATCTTTCAAGCAGTATACCACTATATGTGATTATATTTTAGTTTTCTTCTAGTGAATGATTGTGAAAAAAAGAATGTGTTTTCCAATACTTTTACAAGAAATAACATTATGTAGTAAAGGTAAAGAAAACAAATTATGGAGCCGGGCGTGGTGGCGCACGCCTGTAAGCCCAGCACTTGGGAGGCAGAGGCAGGCGGATTTCTGAGTTCGAGGCCAGCCTGGTCTACAAAGTGAGTTCCAGGACAGCCAGGACTACACAGAGAAACCCTGTCTCGAAAAAAAAAAAAAAAAGAAAAAAAAAAGAAAACAAATTATTCTCAAAAACCCACATACATGCATAACCAAGGAACTTGTTATACATTAACAACATGTAAGCAAGCCAAGATAGTTTTTCTCAGCCAGTTTCTCTTACTGGTGGGCAGCAGTTTGCAGTTATAAAGGAAAAAAAAGTAATTATTTCATTATTAATCTTTAAAACTTATCTTGTAAAAATCTTAAAATAATCATAAATCTAAACTTTAAAATAAGAATCAGTCATACCTACTCATCAGAAATTTTTAATAAATCGTATCAGGAAGCTGAAGGCAAAAATGGGTATAAGAAATCAATTATCACCAGTCCAGCCTCAGTGAGAGTCACGTCAGCCAGGGCTGCCATTGTTCTTGTTCCCTGACTATAAAGGTTCTAGCTTAACTAATTAGAGTGCACCTTTCTAAACTTCTTCTTATCCTCTAAGATTTTTTTTTAGATCAGAGCCAGTGGTAAAAACATCTCCACCTAGCTTCACTAACAACTTTATTTTTCCGAATGTTTTCTAAGGGTGATTGATGGTCATTGCTAACAATCTACATCTCTAAGCTCTTCTCTAAGGTGGTGATACAATCATAATGTGCTCCAGCAGCAAGGGCTGAAAGAGATCAAGCATTAATGTTGTGAATACTGCCCACTGAGGGGCGGGAAGCCCCTTTAGAGTTTTCATATAATTCTTAGATTAAGAGGAATGTGCGGACAGCAAGCAGAGCAGAACGCCATACCAGCACAAAGTCCTCAAGACACATAGTCCTTAGGGCAGTGACACACCAAGGCTCACCCATGTGGCTGTGGAAACCCCTGGGCTGCATTCCATGACTTCTAAAGCCATTTGTTGTTCCTCTGCATGGCCCTTGGTAAATGTGGTCAAGGCTATTCCCTACTTTCTTTTCTAACAGGTTCAGTGAGCCTGGTTTGACGCTGCAGTCTCTGATCCACTTGGACTTGAGTATTGTGCAGGGTGATAAATGTAAATTTATTTTCATTCTTCTGCAGACTGATGTGATGTTACACCAGTACCATTTGTTAAAGATGCTTTCTTTTTTCAAGTATGTATTTCTGTCTTCATTATCAAAAATTAGGTATCCATCAGTATGTGGATTTATGTCTGGGTCTTCAGTTTGATGCTGTTGATCAACCTGTCTGTTTTCATGCCAATACCACAAGGATTTTTGATTACTCTAGTTTGGTAGTTCAGTTTAAAATCAGGGATGGTGACACCAGATTTTATATCATACAGGATTGTTTTAGATATCCTGGGGTTTTTGTTTTTCCATATGAAATTAAGTATTTTTTCTTTAAAGATCTGTGAAGAATTGTGTTAAAATTTTGATGGGGATTGTGTTGAAGCTGTAGAATGCTTTTGGTAGAATGACCGTTTTTATTATGTTAATTCTACCAATCCATGAGCATGGGAGACCTTTCTATCTTCTGATATTTTTCTTAATTTCCTTCTCCAAAGACTTAAAATTTTTATACAAGTCTTTAAATTGCTTAGTTAGGGTTACCCCAAAATATTTTATATTGTTTGCAGCTATTGTGAAAGGTGTTGTTTCTGTGATTTCTTTCTCGTTTTTGTTTTGCATTTGTATACAGATGGGTTACTGATATTTTCTGGTTAAACTTGAATCCAGCCACATCTCTGAAAGTGTTTATCAGCTGTAGGAGATCCTTGGTAGAATTTTTGGATGACTTATTTATAAAATCATATCATCTGGAACTAGTGGTACTTCTGTGTTTTCATTCTTTCCTTTCCAATCTGCATCCCCTTGATCTCCTTCAGCTGTCTCATTGCTCTAGCTACAACTTTAAGTACTATATTGAATAGATATGAAGAGAGTGAACAGCCTTGTCCTGTCCCTGATTTTAGTAGAGTCGCTTTGAGTTTCTCTCCATTACACTTGATGCTGTTTATAGGTTTGCTATAAATTGCATTTATTATATTTAGGTATGTCTTTTGAATCCCTATTCTCTCCAAGACCTTTACCATAAAGGGGTGTTGGATTTTGTCAAAAGTTTTTTGTCATTTGATGAGGTTATCTATTTTTTCCTTTCAGTTTGATTATATAGTGGATTGCATTGACTGATTTTCATATGTTGAACCATCCTTACATCTCTGAGATAAAGCCTACTTGATCATGATGGATGGTTTTTTTGAGGTGTTCTTGGATTCAGTTTGCAGGCCAGGGCTTTGATGAAGTTCAGGCACAGTGGGGAATCCCTTCCTCTAGGTCTCAGGGGAAGAGAAAGGTTTCATATAGGCAAGCTGTCTGTTCTCCCTGTGTGTCAAGGGGGAATGAGGGAGCTTTTGGGAAGGAATGTGATATTCTGAGGATGTTGGGGGAAAGGGGCACATTCACTTAGGATGTACTCAATATACAGTTGGAGGAGACAGGCTCTTGATAATCTTGGGAGTCTGGCAACTTGAACCTGTAGCTCAGGTCTGTAGGGCTTTTTCTTGATTCCTGATTGATGTGGGAGGGCCCAGGCTGTTGTGGGTGGAGATGGCCCACAAGCATATAAGAAAAAGCAGGATGAGCAAGCTATGAGAGCAAACTAGTAAGCAGCACTTCTTCACAGTTTCTTCTTCAGTTTCTGCTTCAGGTTCCTAGTAATTCCTGCCCTGCTTCCCTGGATAATGAACTACAAGCTGTAAACTGGAACAAAGCCTTTCCTCCCCCAAGTTGCTTTGAACAATGGTGCTTTACACAGCAATTAAACCCTAAGATAAAGTATATGATTTATTAGAGTATTAAGCACATTACTCTTTCAAATGACATCTAGAACCCTTCCCCAAACTACCAAATACAATCTCAATCCTATCCAAAGTCCTTTAAGGACTTTGTTAAGATGTTCCACTCATCTCTGCCATGCATGTGCCTTCCTAGAAATGAGTCAGAAACTGGAAATGTTTTTCAATCATAGGTGTGTTCTTCTCAGTTAAAATTATGGATGCAGAAAATTTCACAATGGAATACTACTCAGCTATTAAGAACGAGGACATTGTGAGTTTTGCAGGCAAATAGATGGAACTAGAAAATATCAACCTGAGTAAGGTAACTCAGACCCAAAAGGACATGCATGGTATGTACTCACTAATAAATGGATATTAGCCAAAAAAGTACAGAATACCCAGGACACAACCCACGGGACTCAAGAAGCTTAACAATGCAAAGAACACAGGTGAGGATGCCTCAATCCCACTTGAAAAGGAAAAGAAATCAGTCACAGGGCACAGAGGGAAGAAGGGATCTGGGCAGGAGGGAGTAAAGGGAGGGGAAGGGGTAACAGAATCAGGTATGGGGAGGCAGAAACACCACTGGCCAGCAGAAAGAATGGAAACAGGCAACCTCGGGAGGTAGTAGGTGAGGTACCCTCTGGAATGTACCAAAGACCTGGGAGATGAGAGGCTCTCAGGACTCAAAGGGAGGGACTTTGGATGAAGTGCTCTACAGGGGAGGGGGAACTTGTAGAATCCACCTCCAGCAGAAAAACAGGGCATCAAGTAGAGGGATGGGGTTGCCATCCCACAGTCAAAAACTCTGACCTAGAATTGTTCCTGTCTGAAGGAACTGTAGGGACAAAAATGGAGAACAAGCCGGGTGTGGTGGCTCATGCCTGTAATCCCAGCACTTGGGAGGCAGAGGCAGGCGGATTTCTGAGTTCGAGGCCAGCCTGGTCTACAGAGTGAGTTCCAGGACAGCCAGGACTACACAGAGAAACCCTGTCTCAAAAAAAAAAAAAAAAAACAAAAAACAAAAAAGCAAACAAACAAACAAACAAACAAAATTCTCAAAAAAAAAACAAAAAAAACAAAAAAGCAAACAAACAAACAAACAAACAAAAAATGGAGAACAGCAGGAGAGAAAGGAGGTCCACTGATAGGCCCAAAGTGGGACCCAGCTCAAGGGGAGACCTGGAGTCCTGACACTGTTGTTGTTGCTGTAGGGTGCTTGCATACAGAAACCTAGCATGGCTGCCTTCTGAGAGGCCCAACAAGTGGCTGAAAGTGTCAGATACAGATACTTACACCCAGCCAATGGACAGAAGCCAGGGACCCCTGGGGAAAAGCTGGAAGAGGTTGAGGAGGAAGGTGGCCCCATGGGAAGTCCAGCACTTTCAACTGACCTGGACCCCCAAGATCTCTCAGACACTGAGCCAACAACCAATCAGCATGCATCAGCTGATAGGCGACCCCAACGCATATACAGATGAGGACTGCCTGATCTGGCCTCAGTGAGAGAAAGTGCACCTAACCCTTGAGAGACTTGAGGCACCAGGAAGTAGAGAGGCCTGGTGGGGCTAGGGTGGGGGTGGGGACATCCTTTTGGAGAGGGAGGAGGCAGGGAGGAGGTATTGGATAGGGAGCAGTTGGGGAACAGACTGGGAGGGGGATGAAGTCTGGACTGTAAAAATTAAATAATTTTTAAAATTTGTGTGTGTGTGTGTGTGTGTGTGTGTGTGCCTATAAGGACCAGAAGAAGCTTGGAGCTGAATTCACATGTCATCCAATGTGGGTGCAGGAAACCAAACATGTTTCCTTTGGGAGAGCAGCAATTGTTGTAACAAGCCATCTCTTTAGCCCCTGATTAAAAAAAAAAATTTTTTAACCTGGACAAATAGCAGGTATTTATTGTGGGCATTGGCTCATGTAATATAGAGGTTAGAAAGTACCACAATAGCCTGCCTTTCAGCCTGAGAAGAAGAAGCTGGTGATTAATGCCATCTGACTTAGACTTGAAGATCAAAGTGTTAAGAGTCAGGAAACTGGGTTGTAACAGATCTATACTCTTCTCCGAATAGATTTTCAAGATTTTTATGGTAAACTGTCTGTTTTTCTGCCATTTCACTGTGATTAAAATTTTATTACATTACAGATTAATCGTGTGTGCATTCGTGTGTGTGTGTGTGTGTGTGTGTGTGTGTAGGTGAGAGGACAACTGATGGAAGGCAGTTCTCTTCTTTCACCACGCGGGGCTGGAGATCAAACTCCAGTTGTCCGGCTTGATGGTAATCCTCATTGAGCCATCTTGGTGGCATCCTAACACTGGCTACTTTTACACTATTACTGATAGTATAAAAGCCATTGACACTAGGACATGTGTGGCACACTGTCACACAAGCAGCAGCTAATTGCAGAATCTTTGTCATTATCCACAAAGAAAACTGCAAATCCAGTAAGGTCTAACCCTTCCTTACTGTCTCCTCCCAGGTCCCAGAAAATAGAATACTCTCTAGAATTCTCTCTCTCTCTCTCTCTCTCTCTCTCTCTCTCTCTCTCTCTCTCTCTCTCTCCCTAATCTGGACAATTTATGTCAGGGGTATTTTTTACAAATTCACTAAAATTTGTTTTACTCAGTTCAAAGAAAAAGTACAAACAGGAATCTGTGAGATGGCTCAGTGTGTAAAGGAACTTGCTGTCAAACCTTATGACCAGCGTTCGGTTCCCAAGAGCCATTCTGTGTAAGGAGAAAATGGACTTCCCCAAGATATCTTCACACCTTCAGTGCCTTCTGTGGCACATGTACAGAGTAAATAATTATATATAATTTTTAATTGCAAAAAGGTAAAGCATAGCTCCCTTTTTGTTCACAGCTCTGAGCTTTGAATGCAGAAAGCTCTCAGAGTTATCAGCTCTTCTCCAAGTAGCTGAGGCCAGCAGGATGTGATGTTGCCAGCAGCTCCATCTGCTCTCCCAGAGACAGAAATCACAAATATGCAGAGCCCACTGACTGCATAAGAGAAGCTCTGTTCATGTCAAGAGCCATACTGGGACAAGCTAATATACTAGCAGAACTGAAATGAAGAGAAGTTGCTAGCACGTGATCATCCTGAAATGCCTGCTTCGAATTATTATATAATCTGTGACAGGTGAGCCCTCATTAAGCAAGGTTGTGAGGGACTAATTTTAGGAAAGATTCCTGCTATTAATATGCTTTTCCTGGGACCCAGCTATCTCACTCCTGGGCATATACCTGGAAGATGCTCCAACAAGTAATAAGCACACATGCTCCAATATGTTCATAGTGGCCTTATTTATAATAGCCAGAAGCTGTAATGAACCCAAATGTCCTTCAGCAGAGGAATGGATACAGAAATTGTGGTATATATACACAATGGAGTACTATTCAGCTATTAAAAACAATGAATTCATGAAAGTCTTAGGCAAATAGATGGAACTAGAAAGTGACATCCTGAGTGAGGTAACCCAATCACAAAAGAACATACATAGTATGCACTCACTGATAAGTGGATGTTAGCCCAAAAGCTCAAAATAAACAAGTTACAATTCACAGAGCACAGGAAGCTCAAGAAGGAGGACTGAAGTGGGGGTGCTTGAGTTCCTCTGAGAAAGGGAACAAAATATTCATAGGAGCAATAATGGAGACAAAGTGTGGAACAGAGACTGAAGGAAAGACCACCCAGAGACTGCCCTACCTGGGGATTCATCCTATAAACATTCACTAAACCCTGACACTATTATAGATGACAAGAAGTGCATATCGAAAGGAGCCTGTTATGGTTGTCTCTGGAGGAACCCTGCCAGAACCTTACAAATACAGAGACAGATGCTAGCAGCCAACCATTGGACTGGGCCTGGGGTCCCCAATGGAGGAGTTGGAGGGAGGACTGGAGGAGCTGAAGGGGCTTACAGCCCCATGGAAAGAACAAGGAGGTCTGCCACCAACACCCAGGACTCCCAGGGACTAAATCATCAACCAGGTGGTACACATGGTTCCAGCCAAAAATGTAGCAGAGGAATGCTTTGTCAGGCATCAGTGGGAAGAGAGGTCCTTGGTCCTGTGAAGGTTCAATAGATGCCCCAACAAAGGGAAATGGGGGGAGGGAGGGGTTCGGGTCAAGTGGAGGGACATATACTTGGAGGCAGGGGATGAGAGAAGGGGTTGAGGACTTTCAATTTATGACTTGGTATTTTGTGTGAACTTGTGATGAACTTTGTAACATGTGATCATGTATTCTGAAAGATGTTTAAGGGCTGAGGACAAAGGGAAGTGTCAACTGAGGAATTGAGATGAGAAGAACTGAGCTGAGAGAGAAACTGAACTGAAGAAAAGTTTTTAGTCAGAAGAGAACAAGATTAGGAGAATGCAGAGTAGAATAAGTTAGAAACTATAGGTAACAAAATAACTAAGAGAACAATGTGCAGGATGCAAAGGAAAAGAAGAAAAAAGAAGACATTGCAGAGAGCAGAAGGAGTAGTCAGGCTTCTCCTTAGCATGGGACAGAACAGGTTCCATGGTAAGGACAAGACAGGCTTAGTCTTATTAAAAGAAACAAAGCTTTTTTTCTTACAAACATGGATTTAATTCATTTAGCATTAAAGGGGTGGAAGCATTTTCTTTCTCTATGCAATAAAGATTGGAGTTCATTTTTCATACAGAATGAGTGAGTTCTTTCTGCACCAGTGCTTGGTCTTTTGCTCCATATGCATATGTAAGTATGGATGTGTATGTACACGTATGTAATTGTGAGAATGTATGCATGTGTGTGTAAGTATGTAATTGTGAGAATGCATGCAAGTTAGGCCCAACTGAGTTTGTGTGGAAATGTGTATGTTTGAAGCTGTGTATGAACTTATGTGAGATTATGTATATTCACTTATGTAAAAGTTTTTCTTTCTGCAAGTGTTATTCTCTTCTCCTGGTTCAACAGAAGTTTATTGCTCCTAACTTCCCCCTAGCCTGACAAGCTAGAGGCATCTGGACAATAGGGAAAGGGCTCTAACAACTAATCCTTTACTTAATCTCCTGCTGTTTTAGGATGAGGTGCTAAGTGCCTGAGACTGCAGTCTCTGGTTTCAGAGGAACACAGAAGGCAGGTCAGCTACAATAGCATAGTAACTTAGACTTAGACAGTAAACGTTGTATCATACACAACCCTAAATTTTCCATAAGACAAAGTCTTACCCCAGAATTTCATAAGACCAAAGTCTTACCCCCACTGATACTCTTCCCCCCTCCGCTGCCTCAACAAGAACTGACAAGAAGTCCTCCCAGCTGAGGCTGGCTCCCTAGCAGCATTAGAAGATGCAGTGCACAAACTGGACAAATGGGAGTACTACTTCTCAAACAGGACAAAAAAATATGGACTGACTTGTGCAATGTCCCTGAGTGGAGTAGTGTGTGTAATATTAATAGTGTCAACTTGGTGGGATCTAGAACCACCTAAAAAAACAACCCCTGGAACACCTATGAAGGATTCCTATATTAGGCTGATGAAGGTGGGAAGACCTGTCTTAACCGGGCAGTGGAGAACCTGAATTTAAAAAAAAAAAAAAAAAAAGGAGAAAGCAAACTAAAAGGAGAAAGCACTCTTCTCGAAGCTTCTGGAGTGTGAATACAACATGACCCCTGCGGCCACGCCTTCCTCTTCATGATGCCTGCACCTTGAACTGTAACCCAAAGCCACCCCCTTTCTCTAGCATTGCCTTGGTCAAGGTATTTTGTCACAACGATGCAAAAGGCAACTAAGATAAGGAGGTTCTCCTTGAAGATTCTACCAGCTCTCTGAAGTCTATTAAGTCATTCAGAGGTAGCTCTGAGTTAGAATTGTTAAATTTAGACTGTTGAAGCAGTCCCCAAGAGCAGATTCGGGGTGCCTGCATTCCAACTGGATGCAGCAGAAAAATAAAGTGTGCCCCATGAGCAGATCCAGGCCTTTTCAGCCTGTCTCAATTTTATACAGGATATGATCTTCTGTGCAAGGCTTCTTTTATTGAACAAAATGTTTACAAAAGTCATCTAAGGGGCTGGCTAAAGGCGTGGTTCAGCAGATAAAGGCATGTTCCCTGTTTAAGCAGTTCATAGTAAGGGAACAGTTATGAATCTGCAGTTATTTGTTTTACTCAGTTCAGATAAAAAGTGCAAAAAGGCAGACTGGGCATGGTGCATGCCATTAGTTCTAGCACCTGGGAGGCAGAGGCAGGCAGATTTCTGTGAGTTTGAAGCCAACCTTGTCTACAGAGTGAGTCTAGGACAGCCATGGCCACACAGAGAAACCCTGTCTCAAAAACCAAAACCAAAAAAGTACAAAAAGGCGCCATGGAATTAGTTCAGAGGGTAAAGGTTCTCGCTGCCAAGCCTGGTCGGTCCCTAGGACCTACAAGGAGAGAATCAATTTCCACGAGTTGTCATATGAGTTCCACACATCCGATGTGGCATGAGCGTACCACCCACAAATTAGCTGGTCCATTAATTCAGACATACATAAAAAACAAAGTTCATCCAAGCAGTTTCTTTCCATGGTAGAAAATATAGTTTTGCTGACTGCCTTTTGTTTTTCTTTTAGCATACTGAATAGGTTACCTCATTGCTTTCTCATCAGCATGTTTCCTCAAGAGACATCAGCTTATTGCAGTTATAAAGTATGAAAATATTTTTAAATTACATCTATCTATGTATTTATGTCCCATGGCATGCTTGTGGAAGACAGAGGAAAAACCATTTATTTCTTTCCACCACTTGGGACCCAGGAATTGGGTTCAGGTTGTCAGGCTTGGCAGCAAGCACCTTAAGGTGTTTGGTGTTTTCATAGCCCCAAAGTTTTTCTTTGAAAAAGACTATAACCTCCAGGAAAATTTTCATGCATATGTAAGTGACTGTCCTCTGAGCCATCTTGAGTAGTTCAGCATTGCCCTCTTGCAAAAGGATCATCAGTCCAGCTGGGCTTTGTTGACTGTTTACATCCCCCTACAGAGGTATAGAAAGGGTCATAGGCCCTTGCCTGAGTGCCCAGCTGCCCCTGATCACCTGCCATACACACTTCTGCCAGAATGGCAGGTGGCTTGGAGGAGAGGCTAGGGTATATAGAGAAGCGTGCCAAGAAGTTCTACCTGCACAGTTCTAGGGAAGTCCTTGACCATGCTGAAGAACACCCACACCGTAGTGTCACTGGGATCTTAGGAGGAAGCATAGACACTGCTTATGTCTTGTGGTGGGAAGGAATTTCAGCAAAGGTACATTAAAGAACACTGTCTCCTGCTGCTTTCAGAGAATCCTCAAAGCATCACGATAATGCATTGGCTGAGCATGCTCTTTCTGTTCACCATCTGGCCTGGACAGATGAGGTGTTCACCTTGAACGTGCCAATGTTATAGAGATTCCCATCCACCTGTGGGATCTGCTGCTTGTTGACCATTCTGTTTGTAGTCAATTTAGGATGCCACAGTAGCAAGCCATATCACTATCAGAGGTGCTAGCTGAGGCTAGTAGGTTACCTTCAGAGCCACTGGAAAGGTTCTTGACCCTCTGATATATTTCTCAGATGACTCCAGTCCACATCTCTCTCTGGACTTAAAAGACTTCAGATATCCTCAATTGTGCATTCAAGGGGAGTCTCTTTGTCATAGTTGTTTTCCTGTTGCTGTGATAAAACAGTCAAAGGCAACTTAAGGCAGAAAGAAGAATTTTGGCTTGTCAACTGAGGGTACAGACCATTGTGGTAGAGAAGGCATGAGAGGCAGGAGCTTAGGGCAGCTGGTCACATTTTACTCAAGTCAGGAAGATAAGAGATTAATGCTGAGGCTCAATTTCGAGGGGTTCAACGCCCAGGATCAAACTCTGTTGCTGTCACATTTGGCGGCACTTTTACCCACGGAGCCATCCCCACTGAGCCATCTCACTGGCCCACCATTATTCTTTCAGCAGTGTCTCTCACAGAACATGGGGGAAGAGTAGGGGCATATCAATTTAGGTAGACTGGATTTTGGGCTTGCAATGGTCCAAAATCATGGAGAAAGGATCAAGGCAATCAAAAACCCCAAAACCTCAGACATGAGGGCAACAGGAGTTGGCTATTTCTATCCCCACAACCTGGCACCCAAAGCCAACTTTCCCACCATTAACTCTAGTAAGAATGTATTACCCTGACAGTTAACAGGCTGTTTTCCCCCTGGACCCCATATGTTTTACCCACAGTCCCTGAGTATCAGATGAAGTATCTTCTAACACCTCTGCCCTGGCCAATGATGGATGGCCACACAAACCTTACCCAAGAGACCCTGACCACCTCACCAAGGGTATAAATAAACTAAACCAGTTTTACAAAGGGGTTCCTAGGTGTGTTCTTTGCCAGAGCACTCATCGCCAACCTAAGATCCTGTATTGTGCTCACCCTTCAGGGCTAAGCTTCCGTCCTTCCAGTCCAGCTCTGTGCATAATGGGCCAGGCTACCCCAAGGGAAAAGTAGGCACAGGCTGGCCCTGAGTGGCTAACAAGCCCCACTCTGCCCCAGGAATCCTCCTCTCCACCCTCCCACTCTGCTGAGGTTATAGTCTTGTCTGGTGTGCCTCGAGCTGAACTTGGGTTCCCTCATGCTTGCATGGCAAATACTTTGCTGACTAAACCATCTCTCTAGCACCATTTCTGGATCTTGCTTTCAGAGATTTTGGGTCAGCTTTTGTTTAGGAAGAGGCATCAGCCTTCTGTTTCACTTTGTGGTCCATCTTGATAAAAGCTTGCAGGTTTTTTTTTTTTTTAATGAAGACATGAATTCTACTTGTGAGTATTCTGCCCTTGGGACCTAATTGCCTATCTGAAGTTCTCACTTAATGACATCACATTGTAGGGTTAGGAGTTGACATGTGGATTTTAATGGGATTCAATCAATCCATCACTTTCTCCTCTAACAATCATGCCAGGCATCTAGCTAAGAATTAACACTCTCTAGCTGGGGTGGCACATCTCAGCATTCAGAGATGGAGGCAGGGGGATCAGGAAATCAAGATCATTCTGGGATGCGCAAGCAAGTTCAAGTTGAAACTGAACTGTAGGGGACCCTGTTTCAAAAACAAACAAAAAAGAAATTGGCAGCTTTGGGACTGGCTGAAGATGTAATTCAGTTTGTAGAATGTTTGTCTTGAATGCCAAAACCATGTGTTCCAGCCCCAGCACCATGCAAATCATGTGTGATGGAGCAATTTTGAGACACTGTTCATGGGGAAGATGTAAACAAATGTCTCCAGATAGAAAACTAGAGACAGGCTAAAGTAAGGATCTCACCAAAGTCCACCTTGGCAAGCCAATGAGTCGTATTAGTATTACCTTTGAAATACAGGTAAGGGATCACTTACAGAAGCAGAAATGGCTCAAAGACAGCTGCATCATAAAAGCCCACCCCAGCATGGGTAACTGCTCACAAATGCTGGGAATCTGGGGCACAGTGCACAGCATGCAGGAAGCTCACCAGGTTAGCGTGTCCTTTCCACACGGCTGTTCCAAGCAGCTCGGCTTATCTGGGAGTTTTCTAGGCAGCACAGCCTATCCCTGTTTCTTCTAGACTGCTTGGCTGGTCTCTGGTTCTTTCAGGCTGCTCAGTGTGTCTGAAAGTGTCACTCAGTAGTTCTTAGAGTTTATATATGCTTGGGGATGGAGAGGCCTAATGAATCTGGTCAGTTTGAGGGACACTTCATACTCCTCAAAGGAAAAATCCACCAAGATTAAGTCTCAATTCATTTATGCTCCAAATGCAAGAACACCCACATTCATAAAATAATAAACCTCAAAATACACCTTTAACTGCATATAATAGTAGTGTGAGACTTCAACACCCCACTTTCACCAATTGACAGGTCATTGAAACAGAAACTAAACAGAGACACAGTAAAACAGAAGTTATGAACCAAATAGATTTAACAGATATCTATAAAATATTTCACCCAAAACAAAAGAATATACTTTCTCAGCACCTCATGGAACCTTCTCCAAAATTGAGCCTGTACTTGAACACAAAACAAGCCTCAATAAGAAACAAGAAGATTGAAATAATCCCATGCATTTTATTTGATCACCATGGACTAAGGCTTGACTTCAATAACAACAAAAGCAAAAGAAAGCCTACATATTCATAGAAACTGAACAACTCTCTGCTCAATGAAAACTTGTTCAGGAAAGAGGTAAAGAAAGGAATTAAAGACTTCCTGGAATTCAGTGAAAATGATGACACAGCATGTCCAAATTTATGGGACACAAGGAAAGCAGTGCTAGGAGGAAGCACTGAGTGCCTTCATAAAGAAGTCGGAGAGATCTCATACTAGCAACTTAACAACACACCTGAAAGCTCTAAAATAAAAAGAAGCAAACATACCCAAGAAGAATAGAAGGCGGGAAATATCCAACTATAGAGCTGAAATCAACCAATTAGAAACTAAAAGAACAATATGAAGAATCAACAAAACCAAGAGCTGGTTCTTTGAGAAAATCAACAAGATAGATAAACCCTTAGCCAAACTAAAGGGCACAGAGACAGTATCCAAATTCACGAAATTTGAAATGAAAAAGGAGACATAACAACAGCAACTGAGGAAATTTTAAAAAATCATATCTTACTACAAAAGCCTATACTCAACAAAACTGGAAAATCTAGATGAAATGGATAATTTTTTAGAGACATACCACATACCAAAGTTCAAGATCAGGCAAAGTATCTAAACAGTCCCATTACCCCTAAGGAAATAGGGGCAATCATTACAAAGTTCCAATTAAAAGGGGCACAAGGACACATGGGTTTAGTGCAGAATTCTACCAGACCTTAAAAGAACTAATACCAATATGCCTCAAACTATTCCCCAAAATAGAAACAAAAGGAACACTACCTAATTCATCTACTATGCCACAGTTACTCTGTTACCTAGATCACATGAAGACCCAGCAAAGTGCCAGGAGCCAAGCAGACCTTGCTTTATGTTTAGATTCCATTTTAAAGATAGGCTTAGGTTCCTACTTCTCCTCAGCTACAGACCTTGAAGAAATCTGGTGGTCAATGGTCACTGCACCCTGCCAGAAGAAGAAACATCTTACATCTGCCAGAAATTCGCCTTGGCAGAATGCCCAGGCTTTGTGGGAAATCCAGCTTACCTTATTTCTTCCCCTACCTGTGTAAATTCCCTGAGAAAATACACTTTGTTGGACCTTGATCAGAAAACCTGTCTTGGTCTCATTCTTTGTGTCTCCTGTCCTTTCCATTCTCTTCCCTTCTTTCTTAGGGCCCCTCCATTGAAAACCCTCACAAGCCAGGGCAGCAATGAAAGAGAACTTCAGGCCAATTTCACCTATGAATATCAATGCAAAAATATCCCATAAAATTCTCCCAAACTGAATTGAAGAACACATCAAAACTATTATTCACCATGGTCAAGTAGGCTCTATCCCATGGATGCAAGGATGGTTCAATATGCAAAAATCTATCAGTGTAATCCACTATATAAACAAACTTGAAAATTTTACATAATCATCTCATTAAATGCTGGAAAAACATTTGACAAGATATAATACCCTTCATGTTAAAAGTCTTGGAGAGATCAGAAATTCATGGCACATACCTAAACATAATAAAAGCAATATACAAGCCGGGCGGTGGTGGTGCATGCCTTTAATCCCAGCACTTGGGAGGCAGAAGCAGGCAGATTTCTGTGTTCGAGGCCAGCCTGGTCTACAGAGTGAGTTCCAGGACAGCCAGGACTACACAGAGAAACCCTGTCTCGAAAAAACAACAACAACAACAACAACAACAACAACAACAAAGCAATATACAGCAAACTAACTGCCAACATCAAATTAAATCAAGAGAAACTTGCAGCAAGTCCACTAAAATCAGGGACAAGACAAGGCTGCCCACTCTCTCCCTATCTATTCAATGTAGTACTTGAAGTTCTAGATACAGCAATTAGACAACAACAACAACAACAAAAAAGATCAAGGGAATACAAACTGGAAAAGCAGAAACAAAAGTATCCCTATTCACAGAAGATATGATAATATAAAGTAAGCAACCCCCAAAATTCCACCAGAGAACTTCTACAGATGACAAACAATGTCAGCAAAGTAGCTGCACATAAAATTAACTCAAACAAATGAGTAGTCTTCCTTTATACAAATGATAAAGGAGCTGAGAAAGAAATTAGGAAAACAATACTCTTCACAATAGCCACAAATAATATAAAATATCTCGGTGTAACTCACCAAGCAAGTGAAAGATCTATATGACAAGAACTTCAAGTCCCTAAAGAAAGAAATCAAAAACCTCAGAAGATAAAATGATATCCCATGCTCATGGATTGGTAGGATTAACATAGTGAAAATGGCCATCTAATCAAAAAGCAATCTACAGATTCAATGCCATCTCCATCAAAATTCCAACATAATTCTTCACAGACATGGAAAGAACAATTCTTAATTTCATATGGTAAAACAAAAACCCAGGATAGCCAAAACAATTCTCAACAATAAAAGAACTTCTGGGGGAATCAACATCCCTGACCTAAATGTGTACTACAGAACAAAAGTGATTTTTAAACCCCATGGTATTGGTTCAGAGTCAGACAGGTGGATCAGTGGAATAGAATTGTAGACCCAGAAATAAACCCATACACATATAGACACTTGACCTTTGACAAAGAATCCAAAACCACGCATTGGAAAAAAGAAAGCATCTTCAAAAATGGTAATGGTCTAACTGGTGATCTACATGTAGAAGAATGAAAATAGATCCAGATTTTTCACCTTGCACAAAGTTCAAGTGGATCAAGGACCTCCACATAAAACCAGATACACTGAATCTTATAAAAAAGAAAGTGGGAAAGAGCCTTGAATGTATTGGCACAGGGAAAAATTTTCTGAACAGAACACCAATGGCTCGGGCTCTAAGATCAACAGTTAATAAATGGTACCTCATGAAACTGAAAAGTTTCTGAAAGGCAAAGGACACTCTCAATAGGACAAAAGAGCAACCTAAAATTTAAGAAAAGATCTTCACTAACCGTATATCCAATAGAGGGCTAATATCCAAAATATATAAAGAACTCAAGACGCTAAACAAAAAAAAAAAAAAAAAAAAAACAAATAATCAAATTAAAAATGGGCACAGAGCTGAGCAGAGAGTTCTCAGTAAAGGAATCTCAAATGGCAGAGATGCACTTACAGAAATTTCAACATCCTTAGTCATCAGGGAAATACATATTTAAATGACCCTGAGATTCTACCTTATACCAATCAGAATGGCTAAGATCAAAAATTGAAGTGACAGCACATACTGGTGAAGATGTGGAAAAAGAAGAACACCCTTCCATTGTTGATGGGATTGCAAACTGATACAACCATTCTGTTAATCAATATGGTGCTTCCTCAGAAATTGGAAATATTTTTTTGAGGAAGACCCAGCTATACAGCTCCTGGACATATACCCAAAATATATGGTATGGTATGTCCACCATATCATAAGGACACATGCTCCACTATCTTCATAGAAACCTTATTCATTATAGCCAGAACCTAAAAGCAATCCAGATGTCCCTCAACTGAAAAATAGATACATTGTGTGATTCATTTACACAATGGAATACCATTCAGCTATTAAAGATGGGGACATCATGAATTTTGCAGGCAAGTTAATGAAACTAGAAAATATCACTCTGAGTAAGGTAACCCATACCCAAAAAGACAAACATGGTATGCACTCACTGATAAGTGGATATTAACCAGAAATTATAGACTACCCATAATACAACCCACAGATCATAAATTTAACTAGAAGGAAGGCCCAAGTGAGGATGCTTCAATCTCACTTATAAGGGAGAATAAAATAATCATGGGAGGCAGAGAGGAGGAGGAATCTTGGTGGGAGTGAAAAGGGGGACAGGATCAAGTCTAAGGGGAAATAGGAGAGAACCCCAGAGGGTCAGAAGAATGAATAGAAATATGCAGCTTCAGAGGGGGACCTCTACAAGTTCCAGAGACCTGGGATGTGAGAGGCTCCCAGGACTCAATAGGGATGACCTTAGCCAAAATGTCCAAGAGTGGGGAGAGGGAACCTGAAGACCACCTTCAGTAGGTAGACAGGGCCCCCAGTGGAGTGATGGCACCACCACCCACCTACCTTCAAAATTTTTGACCCAGAATTGTTCCTGTCTAAAAGAAATTCAGGGACAAAAATGGAGAAGAGACTGAAAGAACTTTGTCCCATGACTGGCCCGACTTGGGATCCATCCGATGGGCAGGCACCAAACCCTGACACTGATGCTACATTGTGACTGCAGACAGAAGCCTAGCATATCTGTCCTCTAAAAGGCTCTATCAGATACTTACAGCCAATCATTGGACTGAGGTCAGGGACCCCTGTGAGAGAGTTAGGGAAAGGATTGAAAGAGCTGAAGGGGATGGCGACCCCATAGGAAGACCAACAGGGTCAACTAACTTGGACCCCTGGGATCTCCCAGACACTAAGACACCAACCAAAAAGCATACATGAGCTGTTCCAAGGCCCCCAGCTCATATGTAGCAGAGGACTGTAGTCTGGCCTCAGTTGGAGAGGATGCATCTAATCATGCAGAAACTTGATGCCCCAGGGAAGGAGGATTCGAGAGGGACGGGTATACCCTCTCAGAGGCAAAGGGGAGAGGCAAAGAGATGAAGAATTCTGGGAGGAGGGCTGGGGAGGAGGAGCAACATCTGGAATATAAATAAATAAAATAAAATAAATTTTAAACATAAAAAAAATTAAAAATCAAAGTGTAGAGGGCACAAGGTTCCTGTACTCACAAACTCTAGAGAAACCAGGAATGTTAAATATGCATGGGGTGTTTCTTCAATGGACAAAATAAAATACCTGCTGTGCCCCCCAAGAAATCTGGGAGTGTATGTTAATGACCTGGAAACCTTTTGCTATCTGTGAAGGCAGACTTCATCCAAATCCCCCTGGTGATATTTATCCCAGACTCTTTCTTTCCTAGACCTTTATACTTAACTCCCAGTTAATGGAAGCCATTCCTAGGGAAGATATCACATGTATTTTAGTCTTTGGACCTCTATGCTATCTTAGTGAGAGGCACACCAGATTGAGTCCCTTTAGCTATAGAACCCATCCTCGTGGTCATATGTACTTTGGCAAAGGAGTTTCTATGTTTTATTTATTGGAGTGATTTTTGCCTGGAAACTTTTTCTCAAATTGTACTGTGTTTAAATAAATATGCTTGTAATATAAACCACCTGACATCAGACTCTCCAAAAGGTTGATCCAGACTGACTAAGATAGACTGAAGAAAGCTTTCATTCTTGCCTCTTTGTGGTTCATTTATTTACCTGGCTGTAATGATGCCTACAGGAACCTGGCAAAAAGAAACATACTGCACTTTCAGAGGATCTGAATTCAATACCCAGCACCTACATCAGGTGGCTCACACGTGCCTATAACTACAAGTCCAAAGGATCTAACCCCCTCTTCTGGCATCTTCCAGCACTTCACTCAGGCAATGTACATATGCACATAGTTTAAAATAATCATGTTTACCAGCATAGACATTTCATAGAAAATTAACATTGTTTTAAAATTTCATGCATACTTATACAAAGTGGTCAGTTATATAACATTAGAAATTTACCCTTCATTTTCTTCACCCAACTCCTTCCATGTTCCCCTTAAATTAATAGCCTCTTTTTCTTTATTATTGTTACGTGTGTATGTGTGTGTATGTATACAAATATATAAATATAACCTACTGCATCCATTTTGCTGTTTGTGTGTATGTGTATGTGTGTGTGTTTCAGGGCTCATCACTCTACAATGGACAACCAACACAGGAGCTCAGCCCTCAGAGAAGCTAATTCTCCTTCTCCCTACAATCATTATTTGCCTGTAGTTCTTTATCTAGAGGTGGGATCTCCTGGGAATTTCCCCCTTACATTAATATGTCCACTGATAGTGCCAGTGTTCCAGCCATTTCTAGGAGACTTCACAACAGATTTCCTGGTATTTTGGATCTTACAATATTCCCACCCCTCCTTTGGCCATGCTCCCTGAGCCATAGATTCAGGAGCTGGGATGAACATGTGCCTACTGGGGCCGGGCTCTCCATTATCCATTGTTCTCTGTGTTGTCCAGTTCAGACGATCTGTAAAGCTGTAAAGAGAGGCTCTTTTGATGATGGGTGATAGCTACACTTATATCTGAGGGCTGGAGCTGGGACCACAGATGAAAGAGACCATGTGACCTTTGTCTTTTGCTGTCTGGACTACCCCACTCAAGATATTTTTTTCTAGTTCCATTAATTTTCCTGCAGATTTTATGATTTATCTTTTTATTTATGCCTGAATTGTATTCCACTGTATGTCCATTTCACATTTTCATTATCTTTTGAAGGACATCTAGGTTGTTTACAGTTCCTAGCCATTGTCACTAGAGCAGCAATCAGCTTGGCTGAGCAAGTGCCTGTGGAATAGGGTGTTGAGCCCTCTGGGCATGTGCGTGAGCGTGGTTTAGCTGGGTAGATATTTAGCTTTGGGGGAATTCCCATAGTGGCTGTATCCAACAGTGGCTGACGGTTCTCTTTTCCCCACAACCTCGCCAGCGTTTAATGTTCCTTGTTTCGCTGATCTTAGCCGGTTTTTGACTGGGGTAAGATAAAAAAATCTCAAAACTGTTTTAATTTGCATTTCCCTAATTTCTAAGGATGATGAACACTTTTAAAGTCATTTCTCAGCCATTTTTATTTCTTTTATTGAGAACTCTCTGTTTAGATTTCTGGCCCATTTTTTAAGATGCAATTGTTTCATTAACTTTTTTTTTTTAGTTCTTCATGGATTCTAGATGTTAATCCTCTGTCAGATATATAGTTGGCAAAGGCTGCTTCCTGTCCTGAGGGCTTCCTCGACACTCCATTGATTGTTTCCTTAGCTGTGCTAAAACTGTTTTTGTTTTATGAGGTCCCAGTTGTCAATTATTGGCTTAATTCCTTGACAAATGGAGCCCTGTTCAGGAAGTCCTTTCCAACAGCTATGTCTTATAGAGCACTGCCTATGTTTCCTTCTGCCAGTTTTAGTGTTTCTCGGATTCCAGATTAAGGTCTTTGATCCACTCAGAGCTGGTTTTTGTATGAGGCCATAGACTCAGGTCCTATTTAATTCTTCTGCACATGGGCATCCAGTTTTCCCAGCACCATTTATTGAAGATATTGACTGTTCCGCTGTGTGTTATTGGCCTCTTTGTCAAATATCAGATGAGTGTAGCTATAAGTAGTTATGTTTAGGTCTTCTATTTTGTTTTAGAGTCTATTTTTAATAAGAGTTCCTGGAGAACTCCCTGATCTTTTCCAGCCACTGAAGGCACAAGATATAGACCAAGTCCCCCGATGCCAGCTGCAGTCCCAGCCCCAGAATATGGGAATGTTTGGTTGTGTGTGTGCTTGGAGTTACATGTGATCTGTTATCCCACACATTTACAGTGGGGTGACAGCTGTCATGCTCCACCAACTGTTAAGAGAAGCCTCATTTGGGCTGACATCTTGTGAAATTCTTCCCCAAAACAGGCAAATAACAGCCCAACTGGGAGCACTGAGTTTCAGCAATATTTGTCACCTGGGAGGGACAGAAAGGATCTCAGGTTAAAGGTCATCTGGAAAGGGCAGAGTGGCATCTACTGTTGCAGGACACTGCTTCTAGAGAGAGGTGACCAGACATCTATGCATTTGAGATAAGGAATTAATGTCAGACTGAAATAAAGATACCATCAAAACCATCCTGGTGAATTTATTGTGGTTAATTACAAGAGTATGTGAGAGAGCTTTCTCATAGGAGCAGAAATGATTCAGACAGCTGCATTGTGAGAAACTCACCCCAGCATAGGGGAAAGTTCTTGACAACCAGAATCCAAGAGCACACCGCACAATCCAGGTCACAGAATGTCTCTTGTAGCTAGTTCAGTGGCCTGAGCCTCTACCAGGAACTCAGCTGGTCTGAAAGTGTCTCTCAGAGTCCATCCTACTTGTGTTTGGGGAGGGGCTTAATGCATCTGCTGAGCTTCAAGGGCTTCCTGAAGCTTTTGATTTCTTTATTTCTGGAATTTTAAAGGGCTTCCCAGCAGGGATGGGATGTCTCACCTCGTTTGTTTGTTTGTTTGTGTTTGTTTGTTTTCATCCCAAACTGCCTTCCCCCCTGGTCCCTCCCTCACAGAATCCCTCCCCATCCCCTTTTCCTCTGAGAGGGTAGGCCGTGCCCCCCCACAGGTGTTCCCCAACCCTGGTGTATCAAGTCTCTGCAGGGTTAGGTGCATTC
The DNA here is from genome assembly GCA_964023405.1 of Apodemus agrarius. NCBI lineage: Eukaryota > Metazoa > Chordata > Mammalia > Rodentia > Muridae > Apodemus > Apodemus agrarius. Next base: position 45,618,587 of record OZ030028.1, read on the forward strand.
TCTCCCACTGAATCCAGATAGGTAGCTCTGCTACTGAACAAATTCCACAAATTCCAGACAACAGCTTTAGGGACAGTACCCACTCCAGTTGCTGAGGGACCAACATGGGAGCTGAGCACGTCTGTTACATACATGCTGGGGGCCTCAGTCCAGCCCATGTAGGCTGGAACTCCCAAGTCTTAAGAAGCTTCCCTCAAAGATGGAATATTCTTTTCAACACCTACAAAGTAAAACTCAGCCGTGAGCGACTGAACGCAAGGGATCACTCCACCCTCAGCACTGAGTTAGCGATGCCACAAGGACCATGTGGCACCGTGTCTGAGGCTCCATCAAAGCATACATTATTTGCACACATTCCTCTGCATGCCACCAAACGTCAGCCTTACATTGGAAGACAGAGACACCGTTCCACTTCACAGGGGGAGGGGGTAATGGTGCAAGTCCCTGTTAAGGAGTGTGCAGTGTGCATTGTAGAGGAATAGCTTGCTAGACGTTGGAATCCCCTGGGGAACAGGCTTCTGGGCAAGTCTGTGGAGGATTACCTTGCTTAGTTAAGGTAGGAAAGCGCTGTGGGAGGCACCATTCATTAGGCAAGCAGTCCAAGGCTGAGAGGGCAGATGGGTCTGAGAGCTGGCGTGCAGCAGTTCATTGCCTGCTCTCTCTGCCTGCACGCACACTCTAACTGGCTGCTTCAGGCTAATGCCACTAAAGCATACAGCACGGCTCCTGTCCACACACCACTACCTACTCCTGCACCTCTCTCCCCACACGTTTCCGGGGTGAGGGTGTCCCCACCCTGTTCCTTTTTTCCCTGAGTCAGAGAAGAACAGACCTCACGGAGGGGCCATAGGGGTTATATAAATCCCAGGGCAGAGGGAAGTGGAGAGGCAGAAGTCAAGAGACGCAGAAGATGGCAGGAGAGCCAGAGCTCCATCAGCCAAAGAGCCACGGGGAGGCTGGGCACCCTCTAGGTGCTTTCCGGGAAGCAGGATCCAGGGTGATCTGGACCTGGCCTCCAGCTTTCGGGGTGAGGGGTGAGGGAAGCAGCTGAGCTTTGAAGGTCAGCTGCTTATGTTCTTTCCCATTCAGAGGAGGAGGTCACAATCAGAGACCAGGCTGAGAATAACCCCAAGGGTCTCATTTGCAGCTCCAGGAGTTTGCAAGGTACCAGGGTCATTCAGGGGCAGAGGGGTCAGGGATCCTCTGCAGAGTGAACACATCAGGGCACAATTTGCTCCCTGAGAGCTCAGTTCTGCCCATCTGTGGGTCCTGCAGGACATCTGACCCAAGTCCCCTGGCTTCTGCTGCTTCTCATCTTTTTGGGCCTCTTTTTGCTCATGTTGGCTACCCTGATTCAAGGTAAGTCAGGGCAAGGCTGGGAAAGGGGGCCTGAAGTGAGGGGGGGTCTGTTTTTATTTTATGTATTATTTTATTTTTGCACTTGTTAAGCAAGAACTCCAGCACAGGACAGTACCTGAACTCTTAGATTTTCCCTCTGTGATGATCCTTGCCTAGCTCCCAAATTCACCACAGCTGGGGCATCTAAGGTCCACATCCCTCATTTCATGTGTGACCAGCAGCAGCTTACTGTCCCTCTCTGAAATGGGGCTCATCTTTCCCTTGCAACTGAACTTGGCACAGCCATGTACTACCAGTGCTTATAAGAGGGTGTGGCTGTGTTCCTCTCTCTTACAGTTTCCAGGATCCCTGCATATGCACAAGGACGGACCCAGGATCAGCAGGGTAACTCCAGCCTGGGGAGGGGTAACTGGAGCTGTAGGTGGGAGAGGACTCTGAGGTTGTGTGAGGTGGGGTAACCAGGGGCACAGGCATGCTGGGAGCATGGCAGGATGGGGGAGGCCAGAGACCTGTTGGTCCTAACAGAGCCTGAGGCTCAGTGTTCTGGTTTATGAAATGGGTTCCTGGGGTCCCTGTGACCACCAACTGTCGTTTCCTGGGCCCAGCTCTGGACCAGGCACACAGTTGGTGCTTAATTGTTGCCAACCTCTCCTTGCAGTTGCTGTTCCTCACGAGCAGACACACGCTGGCTTGGAGCAGATCCAGCAGATCCAGCAGCAGCTGACTCAGTTCAATGCCTCGCTGGGTGAGGCTCCAGGGCCTGAGTTAGGACAGAGCAGAGGGTCGTCAGAGGGGGTGGCATCCACCTTCTGGGTCTCCCATGGAGGCAGGCAGGATAGAGCACAGGGAGTGTGGTCTGGGTTTGGGGATCACTGAGTAGATAACTGAAAAAAGGAGACAGCCCTGGGCTCTAAGGTCCAAGGCAGAGGGGAGAAGAGAACCCAGCACTGAGCTCAGGGTTTGCTCTGTAGCTGGCCTGTGCCGACCCTGCCCCTGGGACTGGGAGCTCTTCCAGGGAAGCTGCTACCTCTTCTCCAGAACCCTGGGCAGCTGGGAAACCTCTGCCTCCACCTGCAAGGATCTTGGGGCCCACCTGGTGATTGTCAACAGTGTTGCAGAGCAGGTGAGTGGGGCCCTCTGTTGTACGCATTGGACTGTAGATGGGAAGCTGAGGATGGGGAGGAGATGCTGTCTGAGGGAGCTTCCTGTAGGAGGAAGCACAATGGAGAGGGGAGGTTCCCTAGGGGAAGAACACATGAGAGGTGGGTTAGGACCGAAGGGAGTAGAGAAGCTTTGAGACATCATGTAACCCTCCAAGGACACACCTCTGAGCTGAGATGTAAACTGATTTCTTCATGTGTGCCCTTTAAGCCCCACCCATGGATGCATTCGTATGCCAGAAAACCAGATTAACCGAACTAGACTTGAGAGCAGAAAGAGCATGCCTGGAGGCAGGAAGGAGTGGGATTTTGGAGGGGTGGAGGGAGCCTTCTGCCCATCCTTCTGACTCCCACCCTTATTCAGCAATTCCTCAAATACTGGCATATCAGAAAGAATCAGCTCACCTGGATCGGCCTCAGTGACCACAGACGTGAAGGTTCCTGGCAATGGGTAGATGACACTCCACTCAAACTCAGGTGAACACTCAGAATCCACAGCCCAGAGGCATGGAGCAGGGAGATGTCCCTCACTCTAAACACTATCTTCAGTGTTAGAAAGCACCAGGGACATTTCAAAGCCCTGGACTTTCTGTCCTTTGAGCCTAAGTCCAGGTCCCCAGAGTCTGCATTTTCACCTTGCTGGGATAGTTCTCATGGAGGTGAGGTGGTGAGCAAAATGAGAACCCACATCTTGCTAAGGCCTGCCCTGGACTCCTGTCTGCTGGCTTTGTCCTCAGACTTTGTCTATGAAGGCCCAAGAACTAGGGCTTCTGCAGAGAATGAGGAGTGGGTGGTTCTTGGCAGGATGGCTGCCTCTGAAAACTAGTAATGTTTACAGCTTCTGGAAAGAGGGAGAGCCCAATAATGCAGGGGACGAGGACTGCGTGGTAATGGCGGAAGATAAATGGAATGACAGCATCTGTAGTGCAAACAACTTCTGGGTCTGTGAGAAGCCCTCAGCTCCCTGCCCTGGTCACTGAGGGTCTGTACCCCCCTAGTCATACAGGCAACTCAGGGACACTCTGCTCCAGTTCCAGACACCTTGTTTACCCCAGTGTCCCTGTTCTGAGACCTTTGAGACCCTGAGAGAGTCCCCGAGGCACCCTCCCTGCAGATCTTCCCTCTTCCTCTGTGGGTGATCTCAGTTCCATAAATCCCGAGCCCATGAATCCCCTCAGTAGAGTCACACACACTTGGGGCTGGGGTGTAGCTCACTGATACACCCCAGTAGGCCTAGCACAGTGACTCTCTGAATTCCACCCCTCAGCACCCAAATGATAAATAAACTATTAAATTCACACATGGTCTGATGTGTTCCATTTAGTAGATTCTCTATTTCTGACTCTGTCTTCATTGGTAAAGCTTAGAAATGTTTCATGTTAACTAGGATATTAGTGTCTACAGTACCTTTGCATTGTGAGCAATACATTTGTTTGTTTGTGACAGAGTTTCATTATGTTCTTCTGGCTGGCCTTGATCTCACAGAGATCTACCTGCTTCTGCCTCCTGAGTGCTGGAATTAAAGGCATGCAGCACTACACCTAGATGAGTATTTTTAAAAACACTGAGTTGGTTCCTGTACACCCACTGAGTGCATTCTTATTTACAGTCACATTTCCATATTCTCCCCTGTGTCTGTCTGTCTCGCCCATCTGCACATGCCTCTACTTCTCTCTGCATTCATTCATCCGTTCATTCACTTAGAACCAATTATTTATCCACAGACCTCCCCTCAGTACTACTTCCAGGTTTTTGTACCACTGCACCCAGCACTCATATAAAATCCCACAGTCATCAACTGGTGGCTCTAGAGCTTAGAAACCTCCGTGGAACTAGTCAAGGAATGACCAGCCCTCTGGGGTTCTCCCTAGGCTACAAAGAGCCACCCAGACATCAAGGTGGCTTTGGCCACAGGCTACAGAAACCCAGTCCACACTCTGACTCCTCGTCTTTGTCTTGCTCGACCTTCTGCCTGGCATCCAGTACTTCTTCCACCTCCCCAATAGTCCCATGTTCTAAAGAAGGAAACCAGTGCCTTTTTGGTGTTCCCCTTACCTTGAGTACCTAAGGTCAGGCGAAGGATAAAGAGCCCCGCACAGCATCTCTCCCTCAGGAAAGCTGTCTCCAGAGCCCGCTGTCTCCAAGCCAGGAAGGCTCTTTTGGCTGGTGACACCAAAGGCTCAGCTCCCCTAGTGTCTAGAAACCTAAGGAATCTCATCTAAGGTCACCCCAATAGACTCCCCATATCCTCCCCCATACCAGGCCCCATCTCATCATCAGAGACACACACCCCCTCCACCAATCTCCTCCTCCGTTCTCACTCCCAGCCTTCTCCTGCCTCCCTTCTCCCGACACCTGATCGCCCGCCGTCCTAGGTCCCCTTCTCCCCGCCCCTACCCAGGTCCCTTCTCTCCATCCACCTCAAATAACTATTTAGTTTCCCCTTCTGAGTAAGATCTGTGCATGCTCCCTTGGGACCTTCTTATTATGTAGTTGCTTTGGGTCTGTGGATTGTAGCATGATTGTCCTGTATTTTATGGCTAATAGCAACTTATAAGTGTGTATACGTGTCTTTCTGGCTCTGGCTCTTGGGATGATATCCTCAAGTTCCATCCATTTGCCTGTAAAATTCATGATGCCTTTGCTTTTAATAGCCAAATAGTATTCCATTGTGAAGATATATCACAGTTTCTTTATCCATTCTTCAATTGAGAATATTGGGTGTTTCCAGTTTCTGGCTACTATGAATAAAGCTGCTATGAACATAGTTGAGCAAATGTCCCTGCGGCATAGTGGAACATCTTTTGGGAATACACCTAGGAGTGGCTATAGAGACTGAAGTGGCCTCCTCCTGTATGTAGGCAGGCAGGACTTCCAGAGGGGAGGGGGAATGCCAATCCACCCATAAATCCTCCAGCTCAAAATTTGTCCTGCCTACCAGATGTGCAGGAATAATGATGGAGCAGAGACTGAAGGATCAGCCAACCAATGACTGCCCCAACTTGAGACCCATCCCATGTGAAAGAACCACCCCCTGATACTATTAATGATGCTATGATTGCAGACAGGAGCCCAGCATAACTGTCTCCTTTTTTAAAAAAAATTTACTTATTTATTTTATGTATATAAGTACACTGTAGCTGTACAGATGGTTGTGAGCCTTCATGTCATTGCTGGGGATTGAAATTTTTAGGACATCTGCTTACTCCAGTCAACCCTGCTCGATCTGTTTGGCCCTGCTCACTTCCTGCTTGCTCCAGCCCAAAGATTTATTTATTTATTTATTTATTTATTTATTTATTTATTTATTTATTTATTATATGTAAGTACACTGTAGTTGTCTTTAGACATACCAGAAGAGGGTGTCAGATATCATTCTGGATGGTTGTGAGCCACCATGTGGTTGCTGGAATTTGAACTTATGACCTTCGTGAGAGCAGTCAGTGCTCTTACCCAACGAGCCATCTCACCAACCCCGCTAACTGTCTTCTGAGAGGCTTCATTCAGCAGCAGATGGAGGCAGATGCAGCGACCCATAGCCAAATATCAGGCAGAGCTCCGGAAGTCCTGTGGAAGAGTGGAAGATAGGTTTAGGCAAGCCTGAGGTGTCAAAGACACCACAAGAAGAACTACAGAGCCAACTAACCTGGGACCATGGGGACTCAGAGACTGGACCACCAACCAGGGAGCACGCAGAGCTGAACCTAGGCCCCCTACATATTTTTAGCAACTGTGCAGCTTGGTCTTCATGTGGGTCCCCTAACAAGCACAGCAGGGGCTGTCTTGGTCTCTGTTCCCTGCCATTGGATCCCCTTCCCCACCTGGACTGCCTGACTGGGCCTAGTCCTAGTGGGACTAGATGCCCCACGGTGGAGAAGTACATAAAGGGGGCCCTCCCATTCTCTGAGGAGAAAGGGAGGGACAGTGGGAGGAGGGATTTGTCAGGGTGGGACTTAGAGAAGAGGAAAGAGGGCTGTGAATAAAAAATAAATTATTGAAAAAAAGAGAGCCGGGCAGTTGTGACCCACGCCTTTAATCCCAGCACTTGGGAGGCAGAGGCAGAGGCAGGCAGATTTCTAAGTTCACAGGTAGCCTGGTCTACAGAGTGAGTTCCAGGACAGCCAGGGCTACACAGAGAAACCCTGTCTTGAAAAACCAAAAAGAAAAAAAAGAAAAAGAGAGAAAGGAAGAAAAAGAAAAAAGGAAGGAAGGGAGGAAGAAAGGAAGGAGAGAGAGAGAGAGAGAGACCTAAGGGAGATTTTAGCATCTCGGAGGAAATTCTCCCTCAGTCCTCTGGGTGGCGCCAGCCATCACGGAAAGCGTAGCTCTGTGCTCTACCCCCAGTGGCTGCCTTGATACACTCACTGACCTCAGGGCCAGAGAGAGCCTGTCCCAGGGAAAATCAGTCCCCAGTAGGGGGCCACTCTCTCTCTCTCTCTCTCTCTCTCTCTCTCTCTCTCTCTCTCTCTCTCTCTCTCTCTCTCTCTCTCTCTCTCTCTCTCTCTCTCTCTCTCTCTCTCTCTCTCTCTCTCTCTCTCTCTCTCTCTCTCTCTCTCTCTCTCTCTCTCCACGTGCCTGATGGTGTACCTCCTACCTCGCGGGCACTGCTTCTTGTGGAGTTCAAAGAATTTAATTTTTTTATTATACAGAAGCCTACAGTTACAAAACCGTGGATATCTTAGAGAAACTGCAACTTTAGAGTCCTCGGATAAACAAACGTTGAGATTTAAAGAGACTTTGGAGTGCTAGAGAGGCTTTGAGTTTTGAAAGAGACTTTGGATATCTTAAAGAGACTGGAATTTTTTGTCTGTTTTGTTTTTTGTTTTTCAAGACAGAGTAGCCCTAGCCGTCCAGAAACTCACTCTGTAGACTAGGCTGGTCCTGAACTCACAGTTATCAACCTGCCTCTTCCTCCTGCGTACTGGGATTAAAAGCATAGGCCACCACCACCACCACCCAGGGAAGAGGCTGAATTTTCAAAGTGCTTGAACTTTTAAAAAAACAACAATAAACAAACAAAAAAACAAAAACAAAAACAAAAACAAACCTGTGGAATTTTAAAAGTTGAACTATTTTATGTTGTGTCATTAATATTAATATGAGATCTTGAGGATAAACAAGAAAGAAAATGCTATGGTTTAGCAATGACTGTTTATGTGTCAAGCTGACAAAGGTTCAGCTGCTCTCCTTGATATTTTTATCAACTTGAACGAGATAGGGTAATCTGAGAAAAAGAACCATGATTAGAAAATGCCTGCATGCCTCCCTTTCTCTGAGGGGAAAGGGAGGAAATATGGGGAGGAGAGGTGAAAGAGAAGAACTGGGAGGAGAGCGGGAGGGGAGGCTGTGATCAGGATGCAAATTAATTTGTTAATTAATTAATGAAAAATGAAAAAATATCCCTCCATAAGATTGGGCTATAGGCGAGCCTGTAGGGTATTTTCTTAATTAGCGATTGGTGTGGAAGGTCCACTACAGATGGTGCCGCTGCTGGGGAGTTGGGCCTCTAGCACACAAGAAAGCAGTGTTCTTCCACGGCTCCCGCTTTAGTTCTACCTGAATTCCTACCCTGACTTCCTTTGAGAATCGAGGTGTAGATAAAATAAACGTTCTTCCCTGAGTTGCGTTTGGCAGCAGTGTTTACCACAACAGTGGAACCCTGGGATACCCACCCACTGTGTTCTTTTTCACTGCTGTAATAAATTATCTGACAACTGCAAAGGAAGGGTTTATTTGGGCTCTTGGTTTGAGGATGCATCCATCCCACTGTGGTACCAGAGTGCACAGTAGCTGGTCACACTGCATTTGGACTCAGGAAACAGACAAACCTCAAAACTGGTACTCTTTTCCTGTGTTTTTTTTTCAGGGCTGGAGTACAGTCCTTTTATTTATTTATTTATTTTTATTTTATTTATTTATTTATTTTGGATGGTGCCACCCACCTTAAGAATGGGCCTTCCCCCACAGTTAAATGTCTCTGAAAACACTCTCAGATACTGTGATGGCTATTTTTGATTGTCAACTTGACTACATCAGGAAAGAACTATAGGCCAAAAATGGAGAGCATACTGTGAGAGTTTTTTTTTTTTTTTCTTGGTCTGAAGTGGGTAGATCCACTTCTAGTCTGTATCTTTTGAGGTTTTGATCACATGCCTTTGATCTGGGTCTTGAGGCAGGAAGACACATCTGTAATCTGGGACACACCTTCTGCTGGAGGCCCATGTAAGGACCTGGGGAAAGTGCTCTTTGTCTACTTGCTCCTATCTTGCTAGCAAGTCTATTCCTTCACTGGCATTAAAGCCTGTAAAGCTGTTCTAATAAATTCATACATGTTTTAATATATATAATTTTAGAGAGATTTAGTCTATAAGTTCTATCTCTCTAGAGAACTGTACTAGTAAATACAGAGACACTGCCCAACTTGTCTCCTAGATGATCACGAATCAAGTTAACAATGAAAATTAACCATCATATCAGCCAGGGTCCAATAAGCCAGATGTGAACATCCCAAACTATTTGTAGAAAACTCCATGACCACAACTAGAGGCTGATGAGACCACTCAGCCTGTAAGGAGACTGAAGACTTGAGTTGGATCCCTGGAAACCCACATGATAGAAGAACAAAACTCATTCCTACAAATTGCCCTCTGAGCTCCACACACTCAGCTGCCATGTGCATGCCCATCTGCCCACATCCAAAATAAATAATAAATAAATGTATAAATATAAAATAGTTGACATACATACATATATACATATGTATATAAATAGATCTTTTATTAAATATCCTCATTTTGGAATGATCAAAACCAAACAAGTTAGTATTTCTTTTTTTACATTGTTCCCTTATTTGTGTTAGGAGTTTTATTGGTTACTTTTCTGTGACCACAATAAAACACCATCACCAAGGCAATTTATAGAAGGAAAGATTTCTTTATCTTGCAAAAGGATAAACATCCCTCCTATTTAATTTTTTTCTTATAAACCACTGTTTAGTGGTGTAGGTGTGGTTTGGGTGGACGTTTTTTAGAAGGGATGTTCGTTCTGTTTTTTGCTTTGTTTGAGACAAGTTTTCCTGTAGCCCAGGCTAGTCTTGGTTTTATAGGCAAATGTTAGCAGGCTCTAAATCCATGTTTTTAAACACATATTTAAAAGCACATTGGTAAAATAAGAACTTAATAAAATATCAATTCTTTAAGTTCCACTGATGAATGGAATGCTTACTGTAGGACCAGAGATGTGGCTCCGCTAGTAAGGACGCTCCTGATAAGCCTTAAGATTTAAGGTTGGTCCCCTTAACCTACATGGTGGAAGGAGAAATCTGACTCCTGTAAGTTTTCCTCTGTTCTCCACAATATGTGAGCACATGCTTGTGCACATACTACATGGAGAAAATACTCCTGGTACACTGATGTTTCTACTAAATCTTTAAAGATCTGACCAACACTCCTCAAATAAGAAGCTATGAGGTTTATCCTGGTACCAAAAATAAGAACATAACAATCATTATAATCCAAGCTCTCTGACACAAAAACATCTCAGCAAAACACTTACAAACCACAAGACACAGCTCAGCTGGGTGTGGTGGTGCAGGTTTGTCATCCTGACACTTGGAAGTCAGGGGTGGATCTCTGTGAGTTCAAAGGCAGCCTGCTTTAGGTAATTGAATTCCAGGACAGCCAGTACTATATAGTGAGTCCTCTGTCAAAAAAAAAAAAAAAAACAGACATCACTCATCATGTTCAAGTTGACTTCATGCAGAGATGCAGGAATGTGAAATGGGAATTTCTGGTTTCGTTGGCAACTCAGTCATGTCATGTGATTTTTTTTTCTGGAAACTGTCTTATGAGAGGATGTTTTGCTGAGAATAGACATGTGGTGTTTTTCTGGAAGTTGCTTGGTGAAAGGGTGTGTGATGTTTTGATGGAGCAGACATTTGAGGGGCACATGATGTTTGGAAAGAGTATACTTATAACTCAACTGACAGTGAACAACCTTGCAACTCTGATGGCCATCATTGGGCTTCATTGATGCTGGTCTTTGCTGACAACACTCTTGCATTGGTTCGCCTTGCTTTCTTTGGTGATCTCCACTTGTTGTGACTTCCTAGAGAGAACTTGTGGTAGTGTTCCAGCTGCTTCTGCCACGTCACTGGAGCTGCTCTACTTTTTCTGGACCTGGCCACTGGTACTGACTCACACTTAGTGTTTTCTAGTGGACTGGACTTCTGACAATGAAGACTGGAATCACCCCAAAACTATTTCTAAACAAGTCCACAACCCCCATTTCCTATTAACCTTACTTTCCCCCAACTCTGGTAGGTGGTGGCCTAGAAAGGCAGCTGAAGCATTAAAGAACCATAATTAAAGTAGGTCTTGAGAAATTTAAGCCTACAGTGGTGGTTTAGTGGTTCAAAATATATAAATCAATAACTGTAATTAAAATCACATAAAAGGACCCAAGAACAGTAATCATATGATTGTTCTAATAGATGGAGATTTTGACAAAATCCAGTATCCAATTATTATAAAAGCCCTGAATACCAGAAAAAAGGGGATTCCTATTTTTAAATTTTTTTCAATAAATAAGCTCTGATTACACTTTTTGCCTCCCCCAACTCCTCTCAGTGTCCCTTCACCTCCTCCATGTACCTAGCTCCACACCCTTTCTCTTAAAAAAAAAAAAGAAAAATTAAAAAAAGAAACACACACAAATACAAAAACAAAACAAAACAACCAGGCAAAAATCATAGACAAAGCAATTTGAAGCAATACATCTATAAAAATATCATAGAGTTCATTTTGTCATGGCCACTTATTACGTGGCACGGAATCTAACATAAAGTATGGTTAATATGTCCAGTGATATGTCACTGGGGAAAACTTTCTTTTCTTTGTGAGTGTCAGTTTCAGAAGCTTCCTGGTCTACTTCCCTGGCTCATCACTGGAACCCTGTGCTTGACTCTGTGCAAGCCTTCTTCATCCTACCCCACCAAACAATGAGGGACTTCACTCTGTGCACTAGTCCTGCTGTGCCTGGAGGAGGCTGTTTCCATACCCTCTGACTTTAAAAGCCATTCTGTCTCCTCCTTCATATAGCTCCCGGAGCCTTGAGGGGAGGGGTTAGATGAAGATGTCCATTTAAGAGTGAATGATCCAAAATCTCTCATTCTCTGCCTCCTGTCCAGTTTGGATCTCTGTGTTAATTTCCCTTGGTTCCCCCCTAGGCCCAAGATTGGGGTATCATGAATATAGCATGTGTCTCTATAGTGTGATGAAAGGTCCTTTGGGTGTATGTCCAATAGAGGTATAGCTAGACTTGAAGTAGAGCTATTCCTAGTTTCCTGAGGAATAAGGAATGTTCCTGAGGCAACTCCACATTAATTTACATAGTGACTACACAAATGTGTAGCCCCACCAGCAATGAATGAGTGTTCCTCTTACTCCCCCAGCCCCCACAATTCTTGCCAGCCTGAGCTGTCAAATGTTTTATTGATCTTAGCCATTCTGACAGGTATAAGATGAAATCTCAAAGTAATTTTAATTTTAATTTCCCTGATAACTAAGGATGTTATCTATTCCTTTAAGTGTTTCTCAGTCTGTGTTTAAACTTTTTTTTAATATTTATTTATTTATTTATTTATTTATTTATTTATTTATTGTATGTAAGTACACTGTAGCTGTCTTCAGACACCGGAAGAGAGTGTCAGATCTCTTTACAGATGGTTGTGAGCCACCATGTAGTTGCTGGGATTTGAACTCATGACCTTCAGAAGAGCAGTCGGTGCTCTTAACTGCTGAGCCATCTCTCCAGCCCGTGTTTAAACTTTTGAGAACTTTTTTTGAGTTCTGCATTTCATGTTTCGAGTCTTTTGTTTTCTTGATGTGCTGGTTTTTTTTTTTTTAACTCTTTATATATTTTGAGTTTCTTATCTGGATATTAGCCCTCTATCAGATGTGTGATTGGTAAAAAACCTTTTACCATTCTTTGGGCTGCCACTTTCTCTGAATGACAGTGTCCTTTGCCAAAGAGGACCTTCTCAGTTTCATGAAGTCCTATTTTTCGTCGTTGTTAGAGCCTGTGCTATTGGTGTTCTGTTCAGAGTCTTTTCCTGTGCCAATGAGTTCAAGTCTAGTCTTCACTTTCTCTTCAATCTGATTCAATATATTTGGACTTATGGTGAGATCCTTGATTCATTTTGGAATTGTTTTGTGTAAGTTGAAAAATATAGATCTAATTTAATTTCTCTATATGCAGTCATCCAGTTTGATCAGCACCATTTGTTGAAAATGCTATCTTTTCTCCACTGTATATATTTGACTTCCTTGTTAAAACTCAAGTGTTCGTAGGTATATAGACTTACGTCTAGGTCTTTGATTCCATTGTCCATGTGTCTGGTTTTTATGCCAATACAATGCTGTTTGTATTACTATGTACACCTTGAAATCTGGGGTGGTGATACCTCTAGCTGATTATTAATATTAATATTATTCAGGATTGTTTTACTTAACTTAGGAGTCTTAGAGGGAGGAGTGTGTGTGTCTGTCTGTGTGTGTATGTGTCTGTGTATTCCCATATGAAGCTAAAAATTATCCTTTCAATTTCTGTAGAGAACTATGTTGGAATTTTTGTGGTATTACATTGAATTTGTAGATTGATTTTGATAGGATGGACATTTTTACTGTATTAATCCTACATATCCTATAAGTATAGGATACCTTAACCTCTTCTAATATCTTTCTCAATAACTTCCTTTTTTTGTCTTAAAGTTTTTATTATATAAGTTTTTCACTTGCTTAGAGTGATTCCAAGATATTTCTGAGTCTAATATGAAAGGAAAGGTATTCTTTCACTGATTTCTTTCTCTGTCTGTCATTTGATATATAGGAAAGATACTGATTTTATATGTTAATTTTGTATCCTGATAGTTTACTGAAAGTGTTTATCAGCTGTGGAAGTTTCCTGGTGGAGTTTTGTGTAAAAAATCATATCATCTGTAAATAAAGACACTTTAACTTCTTCCTGTCCTGTTTGTATCCCTTTGATGTCCTTCAGTTGTCTTATTGCTCTGGCTAGGAGTTTTAGTTTTATATTGAATTTACATAGCAAGAATGGACAATCTTGTCTTGTTCCTGATTTTAGTGGAAACAGTCAACTATGTTATGGTTGATACTAACTGTGGGCTTGCTGTAAATCACCTTTATTGTGTTGAAATATGTCTCTTGTATCTTGTATCAAAAGTCTTTCTCCAAGACTTTTGATGTTGAATTTTATAAAGGTTTTTGTATCTAGTGAGATAATTATGTGTTTTTTCTTTTGGTTTATTTATGCATATCTATTTATGTATATGTATATTATGTTTATCAATTTATATAAGTTGAACCACCCCTGTACCTCTGGAATGAACCAACTTGATCATGGCAGGTGATCTTTTTTATGCACTCTTGGATTTGGTTTGCAAGTATTTTGAAAATATTTGCATTTACATTCATAAAAGAAATTGGTTTATGATTCTCCTTCTTTGTTGGGTTTTTACATAATTTAGGCATGAGAGTAGCTGTGACCTCAAAAAAAATTAGGCAATGTTCTTTCAGTTTTATTTTTCAGAATAATTTGAGGAGTATTGGCATTAATTCTTTTTTGAAGGTCTGGTAGAGCTCTGTGCTAAAACCATCTGATGCTGGGCTTGCTTATTTATTTATTTATTTATTCATTTATTTATTTATTTTTGGTTGCAAAACGTTTAATTGGCCATTTTCTCTCCAGCAACTGAGCAGGTGGGTACAACCAGGAGGGCAGGGAACACAGGCGTGGCAGAGCAGCTGGGACAGGGTAATTCCAGGCTCAATCTGCACCCAGGGGCTGGGCTGAGCTACAATGCTCGGTGCCAGGGGAGAGTTGGTCACCCGGGGGTGATGAAACAGGCTTGCAGGCCCACAGGAGAGACAAGCACCAGCTAGAGAAAGCAGGGCCAAATAACACCAGAGATAACCAGATGGCAAAAGACAAACAGAGGAACATTACCAACAGAAATCAACATGGCACCACCAGAACCCAATTCTCCCACAATAACAAGTCCTGGATGTCCTAAAACACTGGAGAAGCAAGATTTGGATTTAAAATCACAGCTCATGATACTGATAGAGGGCTTCAAGAAAGATATAAATAACTCACTTAAAGAAATACAGAACACAAGTAAACAGGGAGAAGCCCTTAAGGAACTACAGGAAAGCACAACAAAATAGGTGAAGGAATTGAACAAAACCATACAGGATATAAAAATGGAGGTAGAAACAATAAAGAAATCACAAAGGAAAACAACCCTGGACATAGAAAACCTAGAAAAGAAGTCAGGAGTCATAGATGCAAGAATCAACAATGGAATACAAGATATAGAAGAGGGAATCTCAGATGCAGTAGATACCATAGAAAGCATTGACACAACAGTCAAAGAAAATGCAAAAAGTTCCTAACCAAAACCATCCAGGAAATCCAGGACACAATGAGAAGACCAAGCCTAAGGATTATATTTATAGAAGAAAGTGAAGATTTCCAACTTAAAAGACCAGTAAATGTCATCAGCAAAATTATAGAAGAAAACTTCCCTAACCTAAAGAAAGAGATGCCCATGAACATACAAGAACTCCAAACAGATTGGACCAGAAAAGAAAATCCTCCCACCACTTAATAATTAAAACACAAAATGCACTAAACAAATAAAGAGTATTAAAAGCAGTAAGTGAAAAAGGCCAAGTAATATATAAAGGCAGACCAATCAGAAATAACACCAGACTTTTCACCAGAAACTATGAAAGCTAAAAGATCCTGGGCAGATCTCATATAGACCCTAAGGGAACACAAGTGCCACCTGAGGCTACTATACCCAGCAAATCTCTCAATTACCATAGATGGAGAAACCAAAGTATCCCATGACAAAAACAAATTTACACAGTATCTTTCCAAAAATCCAGCCCTTCAAAGGATAATGAATGGAAAACACCAACAAAAGGAGGGAAAATACACACTAGAAAAAGCAAGAAATTAACCGTCTTTTAACAAATCCAAAAGAAGAGAGCCACACAAGCATAACTCTACCTTTAATAACAAAAATAACAGGAAGCAACAATCACTTCTCCTTAATATCTCTTAATATCAATGGACTCAATTCTCCAAGAAAAAGACATAGACTAACAAACTGGATACATAAGCAGGACCCAACATTTTGCTGCATACAAGAAACTCACCTCTGGCACAAAGACAGACACTATCTCAGAGTAAAAGGCTGGAAAACAATTTTCCAAGAAAATGGTCCCAAGAAACAAGCTGATGTAGCCATTCTAATATTGAATAAAATCAATTTTCAATCTAAAGTAACCAAAAAAGATAAGAAAGGACACTTCATACTCATCAAAGGAAAAATCTGCCAAGATGAACTCTCAATTCTAAACATATCTGCTCCAAATACAAGGACACACACATTCATAAAGGAAACTTTACTAAAGCTAAAAGCACACATTGCACCCCACACAATAATAGTGGGAGACTTCAACACCCACTCTCATCAATGGACAGATCAGAGAAACACAAACTAAACAGAGAAACAGTGAAACTAACAGAAGTTATGAACCAAATCGATTTAACAGATATCTAGAACATTTTATCCTAAAACAAAACAATATACTTTCTTCTCAGCACCTCATAGTACCTTCTCCAAAATTGACCATATACTCAGTCACAAAACAGACCTCAGCAGATATAAGAAGATTGAAATAATTCCATGTACCCTCTCAGATTACCATGGTGTAAGGCTGGTCTTCAATAAAAATAAAAACAACAGAAAGCCTGCATACACATGGAAACTGAACATTCTACTCAACAATAACTTGGTCAAGGAAGAAATAAAAAAAGAAATTAAAGACGTTTTAGAATTTAATGAAAACGAAGGCAATATACACAAACTTATGGGACACAATGAAAAAGCAGTGCTAAGAGGAAAACTCATAGCTCTGAGTGCCTCCAAAAAGAAACTGGAAAGAGCATACACTAACCGCTTGACAGCACAGCTGATGGCTCTAGAACAAAAAGAAGCAAATACAACTAAGAGGAGTAGACAGCAGGAAATAATCAAACTCAGGGCTGAAATCAACCAAGTAGAAGCAAAAAGAACTATACAAAGAATCAACCAAACCAGGAGCTGGTTCTTTGAAAAACCAACAAGATAGATAAACCCTTAGCCAAACTAACCAGAGGGCACAGAGACCGTATCCAATTCAGCAAAATCAGAAATGAAAAAGGAGACATAACAACAGATATTGAGGAAATCCAAAAAAATCATCAGATCCTACTACAAAAGCCTATACTCAAAAAAATCTAGATGAAATGGACAATTTTCTAGACAGATACAAGGTACCAAAGTTAAATCAGGATCAGATAAATGATCTAAACAATCCCATTACCCCTAAAGAAATAGAAGTAGTCATTAATAGTCTCCCAACCAAAAGAAGTCCAGGACCAGATGGGCTCAATGCAGAGTTCTATCAGACCTTCAAAGAAGACCTAATACCAATACTCTTCAAACTATTCCACAAAATAGAAACAGATGGAATGCAACCCAACTCATTCTATGAAGCCACAATTATTCTGATACCTAAACCACACAAAGACCCAACAAAGAAACAGAACTTTAGACCAATTTCCCTAATGAATATTGATGCAAAAATGCTCAATAAAATTCTTGCCAACTGAATCCAAGAACACATCAAAATGATCATCCACCATGATCAAGTAGACTTCATCCCAGGGATGCAGCGATGGTTCAATATATGGAAATCCATCAATGCAATCCACTCTATAAACAAACTCAAAGAAAAAAACATGATCATTTTAATAGATTCTGAGAAAGCATTTGATAAAATCTAATACCTCTTCATGATAAAAGATCAGGAATTCAAGGCCCATACCTAAACATAGTAAAAGCAATATACAGCAAACCAGTAGTCAACATCAAACTAAATGGAGAGAAACTTGAAGCAATCCCACTGAAATCAGGAACTAGACAAGGCTGTCCACTTTCTCCCTACCTGTTCAATATAGAACTTGAAGTCCTAGCCAGAGCAATTAGACAACAAAAGGAGGTCAAAGGAATACAAATTGGAAAGGAAGAAGACAAAGTATCACTATTTACAGATGATATAATAGTATACTTAAGTGACCCCCAAAATTCCACCAGAAAACTCCTAAACTTGATAAACAACTTCATCAAAGTGGATGGATATAAAATTAACTCAAGCAAATCAGTAGCCTTCCTATACTCAAAGGATAAACAGGCTGAGAAAGAAATTAGGGAAATGACACCCTTCACAATAATCACAAATAATATAAAATACTTTGGTGTGACTCTAACCAAGCAAGTGAAAGATCTGTATGACAAGAACTTCAAGTCTCTGAAGAAAGAAACTGAAGATCTCAGAAGATGGAAAGATCTCCCATGCTCATGGATTGGCAGGGTCAATATAGTAAAAATGGCCATCTTGCCTAAAGCAATCTACAGATTCAATGGAACCCCCATAAAAAATCCAAATCAATTCTTCATAGAATTAGAAAGAGCAATTTCCAAATTTATCTGGAATAACAAAAAGCCCAGGATAGCGAAAACTATTCTCAGCAAAAAAAGAACTTCTGGTGAAATCACCATCCCTGACCTCAAGCTATACTACAGAGCAATAGTGACAAAAACTGCATTGCATTGGTACAGTGACAGAAAGGTAGATCAATGGGATAGAATTGAAGACCCAGAAATAAACCCTCACACCTATGGTCACTTGATCTTTGACAAAGGAGCTAAAACCATCCAGTGGAAAAAAGACAACATGTTCAACAAATGGTGCTGAGTCAACATGTAGAAGGATGTAAATTGATCCATTCTTACCTCCCTGTACAAAGCTCAAGTCCAAGTGGATCAAGGACCTCCAAATAAAACCTGATGCCCTGAATCTAATAAAAGAGAAAGTGGGGAAGAACCTGAAGCACATGGGCACAGGGGATATTTTCCCGAATAGAACACCAATGGCTTATGCTCTAAGATCAAGAATTGAAAAATTGCAATGCTTTGGTAATGCAAAGGACCCTGTCAATAGGACAAAATGGCAACCAACAGATTAGGAAAAGATCTTTACCAATCCTAAATCTGATAGAGAGCTAATACCCAACATATACAAAGAACTCAAGAAGTTAGACTCCAAAGAACCAAATAACCGTATTAAAAAACAGGGTACAGAGCTAAACAAAGAATTCTCAACTGAGGAATACCAGATGGCTGAGAATCACCTAAAGAAATGATCAACATCCTTAATCATCAGGGAAATGCAAATCAAAACAACCCTGAGATTCCACCTCACACCAGCCAGAATGGCCAAGATCAAAAATGCAGAGGACAGCAAATGCTGGAGAGGATGTGGAGAAAGAGGAACACTCCTCCATTGCTGGTGGGATTGCAAGCTGGTAAAACCACTCTGGAAATCAGATTGCCAGTTCGTCAGAAAAGACAAAGCACTACCTGAGACTCAGCTATAGCACCCAGAAGATGTTCCAACATGTAATAAGGACCTATGCTCCACTATATTCATAGCAGCCTTATTTATAACAGCCAGAAGCTGGAAAGAACCCAGATGTCCCCCAACAGAGGAATGGATACAGAAAATGTGATACATTTACACAATGGAGTACTACTCAGCTTTTTTGTTTGTTTGTTTGTTTGTTTTTCTTCGAGACAGGGTTTCTCTGTATAGCCCTGGCTGTCCAGAAACTCACTCTGTAGACCAGACTGGCCTCAAACTCAGAAATCTGTCTGCCTCTGCCTTCCAAGTGCTGGGATTAAAGGCGTGTGCCACCACAGCCCGGTTACTCAGCTATTAAAAACAATGAATTCATGAAATTCTTAGGCAAATGGATGGAGCTAGAAACTATCATCCTGAGTGAGGTAACCCAATCACAAAAGAACACACGTGGTATGCACTCACTGATAAGTGGATATTAGCCCAAAAGCTCAGAATAACCACGATACAACTCAAACCACATGAAGCTCAATAAGGAAGACCAAAGTGTGGATACTTTGATCCTTATTGGAAGGTGGATCAAAATACCCATGGCTCACAGCCAACCAATAGACTGAGCATAGGGTCCCCAATGGAGCAGCTAGAGAAAAGACCCAAGGAGCTGAAGAGGTTTGCAGCCCTGCAAGAGGAACAATAATATGTGCCAACCAGTACCCCCAGAGTCCCCAGGGACTAAACCACCAACCAAAGAGTACACATGGAGGGGCCCAGGGTTCCAGCTGCATAAGTAGCAGAAGATGGCTATTTCAGACATAAAAGAGAGGAGAGGCCATTGGTCCTGTGAAGGCTCAATTCCCCAGAATAGGGGAATGCCAGGTCAGGAAATTGGAGGGGGGCTGATCAGGGGAGGAGGAGGGGATAGGGAGTTTTTGGAGGGGTAATGAGGAAAGGGGATACCATTTGAAATGTAAATAAAGCAAATATCTAATAATTAAAAAATTACTGCTTCTATTTCACTGGAGCTTATGGATCTGTTTAAATATCTGTTAATTTAATTTGGTGGGTCATATATATCAAAATCTCATCTATTTCTTTTAGGTTTTCCAGTTTGGTGGAATACAGGGTTGTTTTTTTTTCTTAAGTAATTTTCATGATTCTCTGAATTTCCTCAGTGTCTATTGTTATGTCTCCTCTAAGCATACAAGAGTATCATTTATAATCAGAGGGTTGGCTATCTCCTATGAGATGGGTCTCAACTTGGCCCAGTCGTTAGTTGGCCATTCCATCTCTGTTCCATCTTTATCCCTGCACATCCTGTAGGCAGAACAAACTTGAGATTGTTTTGTTTGTTTTTGTTTTTCCAGATAGTTTTCACTGTGTAGCCCTGGCTGTCCTAGAACTCACTCTGTAGACCAGGCTGACCTCAAACTCACAGATACACCTGCCTTTCTGCCTCTGCCTCTGCCTCTGCCTCTGCCTCCCAAATGCTGATATTAAAGGTGTGCACCACCACCACCCTGCTCCTCTAATTTTATGAATTATGTTCTAATTTTATTAATCTGGGTTTTTTTTCTGTGTCTTTTAATTTGGCTAAGAGTTTGTTGATCGTATTGATTTTCTCAAAGAATGAACTCTTTACTAATTCTTTGTCTTGTTTTTGCTGTTGTTTCTATTTATTTCAGCCATTAGTTTAGTTCTTGCCATCTATTCCTTTTGAGGTATTATGTCTTCTTTATTACTTCCTGTTTTCCTAGATCTTTCAGATGTGCTGTTAAGTTACTAGTATGAGGTCTCTCCAGTTTATTTATTTATTTATTTATTTATTTATTTATTTATTCATTCATTCATTCATTCACTTTTATCCTGATCCCTGCACCCTCTTCTCCTCCCAGTCTCCCCTTGCACCCCTCATTCCCCATCTCCCTCTCCCATTATTCTAAAAGAAGTGAAGCCCCGCCATGGGTACTAGCCCACTCTGGCATATCAAGTTGTAGTAGGTGCATCCTCTCCTACTGAGGCCAGACAAGGCATCCCAGATAGGGGAAAGGGATCCAAAAGCAGGCAACAGAGTCAGACAGCCCCCTCCAATTATTTTGGGACCCACATGAAGACCAAGCTGCACGTCTGCTACAAATGTATAGGGTACTAAAGTCCATTCTATGCATGCTCTTTGGTCCAATCTCTCAGAGCCCCTAGGGGCCCATATTAATTGACTTTGTGGGTCTTGTGGTGTCCTTGATCCCTCGGCTCCCTCGATCCTTCCCTGAATTCTTCCACTAGACTCCCAAAAATCTGTCTAATGTTGTGGGTCTCTGCATCTGTTTCCATCAGTGGCTGGATGAAGACTCTCAGGAGACAGCTATGTTAGGTTCCTGTCTTCAGGCAGTATTCAGGAGTATTATAGTGTCAGGGGGTTGGCTTTTTCCTATGGGATGGGTCTCAACTTAGGCCAGTCATTGGTTGGCCATTCCCTCAATATCTGTTTCATCTTTATCTCTGCACATGCTGTAGGTAGACAGATTTGGAATTGAAAGTTTTGTGGGTGAGTTGGTATCCCTTTCCCTCCACTGGAAGTCCTGCCTACCTTCAGGAGGTAACCACTTCAGGCTCCATATCCACCCTCCAACCCCATACCCTGATGCTAGGAGTCTCCACTAGGGTCATCCCCAAAGACTCCCTGGAGTCTTCCCCATCCAAGGTCTCTGGTTCATCCCAAAGATACCCCCCACCAATTTCTGTCTTCTCACAGCCTTCTCCCCACTTGATTCCCACTCCCTCTCCCATCCACTTCCCTCCCTACATCCACCTGGTGTCTATTTTAGTTCCCCTTCTGAGTGTGATTCAAGAATCCTACTGTGGGCCTCCTTGTTCCTTAGCTTCTTTGAGTCTGTGGATTATATCACAGTTATCCTGTACTTTATGGCTAATATTCACTTATGAGTACATACCATGGTGTCTTTTGGGTCCAGGTTACCTCACTCAGGGTGATATTTTTTAGTCCTATAATCCTGTATAATAAAGGAACTTCTGAAGGTATCACCAACCCCGATTTCAAGCTGCACTACAGAACAGAACTACTAATAATAACTACATGATACTGGCATAAAAACAGATAAGTTGATCAATGGAATTGAATTGAGGACCCAGAAATACATCCACACAGTTACAGACAATTTTTGACAAAGAAGCTAAGAGGATACAATGGAGGGGAAAAGAGAATCATCAACAAATGGTGCTGGTCTAACCGTCTAACCGGATGTCTACATGTAGAAAATGGTGCAGGTCTAACTGGATGTCTACATGTAGAAAAATGCAAATATATCCCATATTTATCACTCTGCACAAAACTCAAGTCCAAGTGGATCAAAGACCTCAACATAAAACTAGACACACTAAACTTACTAGAAGAAAAAGTGTAAGTGGATAATAGCCTAGAATCTTGGAACACCAAAGACATAAATCCCATACCAAATGATGTCTGACAAGAAGAAAGGAGTGGACACTGGTGCTAGAATGGACCAAAGCATCATTGTAGGGGAATACAAGAACAGGGAAGTGGGAAGGGGCAGATGAGGGAGCAGGGGGAGGGAAAAGGGCATGTGGGACCTTTGGGGGTGGGGAACCAGAAAAAGGGAAATGAATGATATAGAATATATCCAATAAAAAATAAATAAAAAAAAGAAAAAGAAAAAGTGGGGAACTGCCTTGAACACATTGGTACAGGCGGCAATGACAAGGACCAGCCTCAGATTGGAGAGGGAGTGCCGAGGAAAGGGTGTTTGGGAGCAGCAGAAGAAATAACTCAAAGTCAAGGGTAAGTACAAGCTGACAGTTGTCTTCTGCTCAAGCTGGCTCTCCAGAAAACTCATCTAGATAGCTCAGCTCTTGAAGACCAAAAAGCCTAATCTTTTATTTAGATATCAATTCAAAAATTACCTCAAATTCCCTTTTGATTATCCCACAAATCAGCATTTTATGACCTTAGCCCCTTGATTCTTAGAAAAAGACAGCAAGTATATTAAAAAAAAAAAAAAAAAGCAAATGAATTCAGGGATTTGCTGCCTTTGTAAGCACAGACAAAAAGCTAGCTGGGTGAGATCCAACTCTGAGATCACCACTCTCTGAATCTCTTTATCTCTCTCCTTAATATCATTCTGACAAACTGGCTCATTAGTGCAGCTGTCTCTGTTCTTTTAGGTCCATGAAGTCCCTCCTACAATTCTTATTGCCTTCTTATATTTTGCATAGTTGAGTAATTATATATTTTTTCTTTTTATTATTTTTCTATATTCTTTGTTTACATTCCAAAGGCTTTCCCTTTCCCAGTTCCCCCCTCACCATATGTCCCATAAGTCCTTTTCCCACCCCCCACCCCACCCCACCCCCATAATTATATATTCTTGAATTCATATTTTCAGAGTTCTTTGCCACAACCTTAATGGCTCTCCTGAAGGTCACAGCATTTACCTTTTTGCTGAGGAGAACATTCTTGACCCAGACTCATATTGTTTTTAATTATGATGGAGTCATTTACAGGGAGCACATTCCCCAAAGGAGAAACATGACAATATGTACATTATTATATAAACAAGCCTTATGCCTAGCAACACTTGTGAAGGCCCATGCCCTGGTGGCTGTGCTCTGGGGGCAGGAACTATGTCACACTGTTCCTTCTGCAGTCATGCAGGACTTGGCAAGATAACTTCCTGAACAAAATACCAACAGCTCAGACACTAAGATCAACAATTAATAAATGGGACCTCATGAAATTCAAAAGCTGTCAATAGGACAAAAGGGCAGCCTACAGAATGGGCTACATCTAACAGAGGGCTAATATTCAAAATACATAATGATCTCAAGAAACTAGACACCAACAAACCAAATAATCCAATTTTAAAAATGGGTTATAGAGCTAAACAGAGAATTGACAACAGAGGAATCTCAGCTGAGAAACACTTAAAGAATGATCAACAACATTAGTCATCAGGGAAATGCAAAGTAAAATGACTGAGATTTCATCTAGTAACCATCAGAATGGCAAAAATCAAAAACTCAAGGGACAGAACATATTGGTGAGGATATGGAGCAAAAGGAATTCTTCCATTGCTAGTGGGAGTGCAAATTTGTACAACCAATTGGAAATTAATCTGGCAGTTTCTCAGGAAATTGGGACTAGTTCTATTTAATAACCAGCTATATGACGGTATATACCATTCCTGGGCATACACCCAAAAGATATTCCATTATACCACCAGGATACTTGCTCAGTTGTGTTCATAGCAGCTTTATTTGTGATAAGCAGAAACTGGAAACAATCTCCATTTTTTAATATAGGCATTTAGTATTATGAACTTGTCTCTTGGAACTGCTTTTATTGTATCTAATAGGTTTGAGTATGTCGTGTTTTCATTTTCATTCAATTATAAAAGTCTTTAATTTTAAAGTCCTTGTCTTATGCTTTACCTATATTGAATTTATTGGGGTCTACTATAGTAGGGTTACTGTGTTCTGGTAGAGGCATATGGTCTTGGTTATTCATATTTGTGTTTTGTGTTGAGGTCTAGACATCTGGAGTTGTAATGACTGAAGTATTTCTAAGTGTTGATATCTGCTTTTTGCTGGGTGTGTGTTCCAGTCTTTGGTGACTGTTGCCCTCTCAGGAATTTAGGCAAGTTAGCTGTTGGGTCCCTGGTAAATAATAGAATTACTATTAAGTCCTTTCTGATGTCAAAACTGCAATGAGAACTCTGTCAGTCTTCAAGTGTCACCAGTTAATTGCTTCTGAGATAGAAAGGAGGCATTTGCAACTTAGAGAACATTTCAAGAGGTTGTAAAACAATTAACCAGAGGTCATGAAAAGGGAACTAATGATTTGTTATAGTGCAAAGATTGAAGATAAAATACTGATTGGGTTTATCTATACAAAACTTCAATGATAACTTAGTTATCATCTTAACTCTCCATGAACGTGTAAAGCTAGATAATGAATATTTAGCCAGATAATTACACTTAATAAATATGCATGTAAATATTCTGTTGTATACTTCTTATTCAATTTATGATTTGGATTTATGTTTGAACTTCTAGTGAACTTTTATTTTTAAAAAAGGATTCTTGGATAAACCATGTTATCTATTCTAGAAAAGGTACAAAGATTAGGAAAGATTGCATTGCATGGCATTGGGAGCAAAGGCATTATTGTTGCATCAGAGCAGGAGAAAAGAGAAAGATTAGGAGAAGAAAGCAGAGAAGAACTTTTAAGAGAGAACTTTTTTAGAGAACCTTTAAACAGAACTTTTTAGATAAGAGCATTCTTAGAGAACTTTCATAGAAAACTTTTTAGAGAGGACTTTTTAGAAAGAACTTAGAAATAAAGAATAAAATTATTTTTTATTTTTATTGGTTATTTTATTTATTTACCTTTCAAATGTTATCCTCCTTCTCGGGTTCCCCTCTGCAAATCCCCTATCTCATCTCTCCACCCCCCTGCTTCTATAAGGGTGATCCCCTACCCACCTACCCACTACTCCCACCTCACCACCCTAGCATCCCCCTATGGTCACCAGCAAGCCTCCACAGGACCAAGGGCCTCCCCTCCCATTGATACCAGATAAGGCCATCCTCTGCTACATAGGCTGCTAGAGCCATGGGTCCCTACATGTATTTTTTGGTTGGTGGTTTAGTCCCTGGGAGCTCTGGGAGGTCTGGTTGGTTGATATTGTTGTTCTTCCTATAGGGTTGCTCTGCCAGAGCCTTACCAATACAGATGCAGATGCTTACAGCCAACCATTGGACTAAGCACCTGGACCCAAATGGAGGAGTGAGGGGAAGGACTGAAGGAGCTGAAGGGGTTTGCAACCCCATAGGAAAAACAACAATAAAATCACTTTTCAACGTGTCCCTTTTTCTTCCTGTGACTTCAACTGGTAGGCTGGAAGCTAGAGCTTCACAGTTCCTGCAGAGACAGAGCAAAGACTACTTTACTTAATCCTTCACTGTTTTACTATGAGGTGTTAAACACCAGAGACTAAAGTTTTCTGGCCTCAGAGGAACTCAGACAGGCAGACCAGCTACTGCAGCTAAATGACTTAGACTTAAAGACAGGCAAACATTTTATTATTAAACAGCAACCCTAAATATCTCACAAGATCAAGTCTTGCCCCCACTGATGCTCTCCTCCTTGGTGGCCTTCAAGAGAGAACCAGAAAGAACAGCCTGGTCTAGGCCCCAGCAGAAGAAGGAGGAGGAAAAGGAAGAGGGACAAAAGGAAGAAGGGAAGAAGAGAGAGAGGGAAGGAGGGAGGGAAGGAAGGAGGGAAAGAGGGAGGAAGGGAAAAAGGGAGAGAGGGAGGGAAGGAGGGAGGAAAGAAGGGAGGGAGGGAAGGAAGAAGGAAGGGAGAGATTGGTTCTGAGCATTGATGGATGGCAGATTCAAATAGAGATGGGCTAGGAGAAAAGTCTGAGAGGAGCTTAGAGAGAGAGTTAGGAGAGATCCAGTCTACAACAAGAGGCAAACTCCCCAGGGAGTTCTGGAAAGGGTGGAGAAAGGCTCCTGAAAGCAGGCTGCTGCAGGAGGATAAAGGGACATCCCTGGAGAGACAGGGATGAAAAGGCTAGGAGGACCCTGGATATGTATGAAGGAGAAAAGTCTTTTGTGGATGGAGTTGGGATGGGAGGTGTGGCAATTATAAGCAGGGCTGGGCATGAAATGGGAGAGCTCATAATGGACGACAGGAAGGATAGTGAAAATCCTCTATCTGTGTTCCAGCCCTGTGTGCAGGGACCCTGATAGAAAGCGTTTCTAGGTGTCATTGACTGACAAAACAATGGAGATAGGCTGGAAAGAAAGGCTGAGAGGGTCCACAGAAGAGAGCAAGATATATTTGCTGGATTCTATCTTAACATTGCAAAGCTTCATATGACAAACCAATAGCCAAATTATACTGGATGGGGGAAATTTGAAAACATAGTCCCTAAAATCAGAAGTAGCTTTCCACTCTTTTTACTCTTACTCAAAACAGTGCTTTAAATCTCAGCCAAAACAATAGGAGAAGAAAATAAAAAATATACAAATAGGAAAGGAAGAACTCGAGGAATCCTTATTATATACTCCTAAAGGACACTAAAGACTCCATAAGAAAAGTCTTGGAATGATCATGTTGTTCAAAGTGACAGAATACAAATGTAACATACAAAAATTAGTTGCCTTTCTTTATTGCCTATAAAAAACCATGCTTAGAAATAAATCAGAAAAATAAATCTATTCACAATTGCCTCAAAAAATGAAGCAAAAACTTGGAATAAATCTAACCAAGGAAATGAAATGCCTCTATAATGAACTCTAAAGCAGGGAAGAAAGGAGCTGGAGCAAGCAGAAAGGCCTTTTCATCACATGGCTCTAGAGGAGCAACGCTGTGAAAACAGCTGCTCTACCCAAGCAATCTGTAGGTTCAGTGTTCCTCTCATTAAAATGTCAAAGGCATTCTTCACAAAAATATTTTAAATGGTGTTAATATGAATATGAAAGCAAAACAGAGAGCGGATATCCACAGCATTTCTGAACGGAAGGAATAATGCTAGAGTTATCACCATTACCTGATTGCAAGCAGTGAGTTCTAATAACAAAACCATGGTACTGGCACAGACATAAGATACACAGATGAGTGGATGTGGCGGACAGTATGTTAAGGCTCTTGCTGCCAAAGCCAATGACTCTAGTTTGATCTCTGGGACCTACATGGTGGTCATACCCAGAGATCAGGAGATAATCAATTTCTGCAGATGTGGATTCCACACGTTTTAGTGCCTGTTCATACACATAAACACAAAATAAATCTAATAAAGCAATTTTAAGAGGACCTAATTTAAACCTACACAGCTACAGGTACCTGATTTTTTTTTTTCCAACACACCAAAAACATGTATTGGAGAAAAGACATTTTCAACAAATAATACTTGGAAAATTAGATGACTTCACATAGAAAACTGAAAGTGAACTCTATCTCTCTTTCTGTACAAAAATCAACTTTATATGGCTGAAAGATTTTTTAAATGATTATTCTATTCATTTTGTAAGAGTATTCTGCCTGTGGATATGAACATGCATCACGTGCTTGTCTGGTGCCCACAGAGGTCAGAAGAGGGTATTGGATCCCCTGAAACCGGACTTATAGTCATGAACCACCATGTGGATGCTAGAAG
The DNA here is from genome assembly GCA_964023405.1 of Apodemus agrarius. Taxonomy (NCBI): domain Eukaryota; kingdom Metazoa; phylum Chordata; class Mammalia; order Rodentia; family Muridae; genus Apodemus; species Apodemus agrarius. Next base: position 45,646,859 of record OZ030028.1, read on the forward strand.
CTGAGCCTGGGTCTTCTGCAGGTGTTCTTGGCTTCTAACCATCTCCCCCTCCTCGATAGAGCAGAGATTTTAATGTAAGATCATAAACTCCGAGTGCACTCAAGGAGAAAGAAAGTAACACACATCAGGATGTGGGCACGGGAAGGCCTCATGAAGAGGACTCCAGGTGCTCCAGAAAAATAATTGACAAATGAGACATCATGAAATTGAAGAGCTCTAAACAGTAAAAAAAAAAGAAAAAATGGGGGGGGTATGACAGCATAGTTATTGAGTAGGGGAAAACCTTTACTCACTGCACATCTAACAAAGAATTAGATCTAGAACATAAACTCGGCCGTGGTGGCTCAAGCCTTTAATCCCAGCACTTGGGAGGCAGAGGCAAGCAGATTTCTGAGTTCAAGGCCAGCCTGATCTACAGAGTGAGTTCCAGGACAGCCAGGGCTACACAGAGAAATGCTGTCTCGAAGAACAAAAAAAAAATCTAGAACATATAGAGAACTCAAAAAATTAGAGCCAGGCGATGGTGCCATACACCTTTAATTCACTCAGGGGGTAAGGCAGGTGGAACTCTTGAATTTGAGGACAGCCTAGTCTACACAGAAAAACCCTTCCTCAAAAAAGAAACAAAGAACAACAAAACAAAAAGTCTAGATAACAAGAAATTTAACAGCTTAATCAAGAAATATGGGCTTTTAGTGGTATACACCTTTAATCCTAGTACTTGGGAGGCAGCTCTCCATATGTTTCAGGTCAGCCAGGGCTAGAGAGTGAGACCCTGTCTGAAAAGGAGCAGAGGAAATGATGACAGGGCAGTCGTCAATCACTGCAGCTGTGGCTGTCTGTGCCGTCAATCATGCAGGGAGAGGACCCTGACAGGGTGCCGCCTATCTGAACCCTGTGATACTTGTGGATTCTGAGAGAAGTGGCTTCAGTCACATACTCATGGTGAGCCCACCAGACTCCAATGCATAGTGCTACACACATGATCACTCAGACTGCCCTGGATAAATTCTGTAGACACACACACACACTCAAAATGAACATAGGAAAGGTATCTGTAGGTGTGGGGCGTGAAGGTGACAAGGAGTTTAGACAGAGCAGGTATGAGAAATAATCAGAATGTATTATGTACATATGTGAGATTGTCAAGTGGCAAATCAATTACTTTTAAGTGAGCTAATGAAATGAGCAGATAATTCTCGAAAAAACAGACACAACACCTAATTTTAAAAGTGGGGAATGGAGATATGGTTCAGTAAGCAAGAACAATTCCTGCTCTTGCAGAGAACAAGGTTTGATTCCCAGACCCCACACTGTGGCTCGCAACTGTCTAACTCTAGTTTCAGGGGATCTGACTCCTTCCGACCCCTGTGAGCACTGCATGCACATGGGGCACATGCACACCAGGCACTCATACACATAAAATTAAAATAAATAATTTAATCCCACAATCCATATGGTAGAAATAGAAAACTATTAAAAGGTGTCCTACAACCTAGACACACACACACACACACACACACACACACACACACACCACTCTGCACACAGAGACATTCTGCTTTTCCAGAATTTATTTCCCAACATCCACAGGTCAACTCATCTGTACACCCAGTTCAAGAGAATCCAGAGCTTTCTTGTGGCCTCTCTGGGCACCAGGTCCACACAAGATGCACAGATATACATACAGACAAAACACTCATATACATAAATAAAAATAAAAACCAACAACGAAGAACATGGGGATCTTAGTGGGCAAATCACACATACATGTTACAGGACATGAGAGTATAGAAATAATCCCTGTTACACAGCCATTTCCTCCCTCCAGGAAAGAGGAAGGAGGCTTTCAAGGCTCAGGAAGTAAGAAAACGTCACAAGTCTGGGAAAGCTGAACTTGAACACCACGTTTCACCAGGGTTCCTAAGCCAAAGCCACTGTAACACCTGCTGCTGCAGAGGAAAGGGCTCTGCCCACCTATAGCATTGCCTACGAATCCTGCAAAGAGCTCTCAGGTGGCAGCTTTCTGGAGTCCTCAACCAAACTGGGGTGTTGCTCTGGTGACGCAGCTGCCTCTGAGTCGTCCCTGCTCCTGTAAGTAACCCCAATAAAAACTCATCCCATCTGTCCTTGAGTACATCTGCTACTTTGGTCTGTTGTGGATTCCCTAATTGGAGTGAGCCAAGTCAGGAAAGGCCTCAGTGTGGATGCAATGATCTGCCAGAAGAAAACTCTGTTTCTGGCACAAATGACCATACATGTGGAAGGCTCCATGCTACACGTGTAAAACTCCTGCTGTTTCGAAGACAGGCCACCCTGCAGAACATAACCCCCCCCATCTCAAAACAATAAAAAAAAATTGGGCTGGGGATGTGGGTTAGTTGGTACAGTGTTTGCCTAGCATGCATGAAGCTGTGGGCTCAAGTCCAACACCATATAAAACCTAACTGGTGGCATTGCCTGTAATTAAAGCACTTAGGTGCAAGTGGGAGAATCAGAAGTTCAAAGGTATCCTTGGCTAGTGAGTGCATAAATATCCCAGGCTAAATGAAGTCTTGTCTCAAAGGGGGAAAAGAAAACTTTTTTGTGGCACTGGGGATTAAGTCTTTGGTCTCACATATGTTTAGCAAGTTTTCAACTATTGAGCTACATCCTCAGATTTTTCAAAATTTCTTATAACAATTAAAAATGAAAATCAAGAGGACTAAAGCTGTGGCTCAGTGATTAAGAGCACTTGCTGCTATTCCACAGAACCTGATTGATTCACAGCCTGCACATAGGGCAGCTCACAGCAGCTTGCCCAACTGCAGAGGATCCAGTTATTTCTTTCAGCCTCTTCAGGTGACATAAACAACACAAATTGAACTAATTTTTTAAAAAAAATAAAAGCTGGGAAGCGATAGTGCATGCATTTAGTCACAGCACATGGGAGGCAGAGGTAGTCAGATCCCTTCGAGTTCAAACCCAGCCTGGTATATAGAACAAGTGTCAGGACAGCCAGGGCTACATATTGACATCCTATCTCAAAAAAAAAAAAGTAGATAGATAGATAGATAGATAGATAAAGAAATTTTAAATTTTTTTCAAAATAATTTTACTGCACTAAGAGGCTAAAAGAGGCATAAGTTATCCTAGAGCTACAGGTAGGTGCTAGGAAGTGAACTCAGGTCCTTCATAAGAGCAATTATCAATCTTAACCCCTGACCTAACCGTTTGGGTGCCCCCCCCCTTGAGACACGCTTCCAAGTAACCTAGGCTGACCTCAGAGTCCCTGTGTAGCTGAGGATGACCTTGAACCCGTCTTCACCTCCCCTGAGCTGGGGACAAAGTGCTGAGGATCAAGCCCAGGGCTCTCTGTGCACACTAGGCTGGCACTCTACCAACTGAGCTGCACATCCTCAGTAGCAGGATGGTAAAGAGCACAGCACACAAACTGACTGCAGAAGAACGTTTTGGGGGGCTTTGGGGGGTTAGATGAGGGAAAGAAATACAGGAATGTAGATGGAATGAGGAGGTTTTTAATCACCTTGGTGTTTAGTAATAGTCTAGATTTTCTTAACAGCTTCAGAATTTTAATGGGGCAATATAGATAAAAGAGGGAGAGAGTGTGAGATCAGCACCATAATACACAGCCATGCACTATGGAAATTGAGGTAGGAAATTTCTGAGTTTGACCCCAGTCTAAAATGTACTGCGAGTTGGAAGTCAGCTTGACCTGTGGTGAGACCCTATCTCAAAAATAAATAAGAAAAATTTAAAAATCCACGTGAAAGTCAACCGTTACTCTTACTACCAAATAGAAGCCCTGACTATACAAAAGATTAAGATCTCAAACCTTAGAAATGCTGACATTCCCCATTCTGAATAGACTCCTCTCTGTTTCCACTTGTGGCCCCCTATCTTCAGCCACCATGAACTTTTTTGTGGCCTTGTGTGAATCAGTCTACACTGCACTACTCAGCAGTCTTCTGCTGAACCTATGATCTCACCTTTCCTTTTCTATGACACATCCTTCCCTGCCCCACCCTGCCCAAGGCCCATACCCACATCCTGGAGTCATCCACTTATTAAGTCTTGCTAGCTGTCAGTGATGGACCATACATGCTCTCTGCCCTCATTTATTAGAAGAATCTAGAATCCGGCCAAGGTGGTGAAGGAAGGTGAAGGTGGGAGTGTCTAGAGTTCAAAGTTGCCCTCTGCTACATAGAAAATGTCAAGGCCATCCTGATCTACAAGAGACTCTGTCCCAAAAACTAAAAAATGAAATCAGAAAGTGGGAGGAGAAAGAGGAGGAGGAGGAGGAGGAGGAGGAGGAGGAGGAGGAGGAGGAGGAGGAGGAGGAGGACGGGAGGGGGAGGAGGAGGAGAAAAAGGAGGACGAGGAGGAGTCGGCAAAAGAATCATGGTCCCATTCATTCATTCTTCAAGCATTATAAGCAGCTCTCACGTGCGTGGCTCTGGACCTAAAGGAGACCTGACACCCGCTCCGCTGCTCTATACCCCATCCCTGCCTCGCCCCGCCCCAGGAGAGAGAAGGGTTGGGGCAGGTGAAGGATGCAATCGGAGTTTTGATGCCAGATTCACCCAGCAAGGGTGCGACCTGACCTAGCCACCCGGCCACCACACAGATCCTGACTCAAGAGGAGCTTTCTGGAAATGCTCCTTCTAAAACCCAAGCCAGGAGCCAGGCCCTTGTCCGATCCCGCCTATCCTTGCACTGAGACACGCCTCCTCATTAACTCCTCCATTTCATTCAGCCCATGGCCTTAAATCCTACCACCCAGGACGCCAACCTCATTCCCAGGCTCATGACTCCATTGGTCAAATACAAGAACCCGCCTTCATCAGTATCACAGACTGCTTAGATGTCAATCTTTTTCATAGCACACCCCTCCCATCTCAACAGTTACCAGGGCCGAGGTTTGAAGAGGAGATAGTAATGGACGTCTCAGAACCTATCATGATTGGGTAGAAATCCCAGCTCTGGGAGGAGCTTAGTGCCTCTGTTAAGGGTTGCTCAAGGCCGCAGCTTTCCTTCAGAGGCACACCTCTTGCCCATCACTATTAGTAGTTTAGGTGTCGATCAATATCACTACTTACCTTGATAGGGAAGATTAGACGTCTATCACAGATTCTCTCATTTCAATTCGCTCCTCTCCTCAGAGAACCGTAACCAGGGTCCGCCTCATGGGGTGACTATGGATTGGTCAGATCTCATGTCATTCTTCTCTAGTGGGCGGAGCCAAGGATCTAAGGGGCGGTGAATTGGCTGACTGGGCTGGGCGGGGGGGGGGGCGGGGGGCGGGGGGCGGGGCAGCGGCTCCTGTCAGCGGGTGAAATGGCAGTGGCGGAGCCGGCGACGGCCGCGGTCCCCGGGGGTGGCTGACTGGAAGGGGCCGGGCCGCGGGGTTTGCGGGACCCTCGAGCAGACGCGACCGCGGGTAGGAGCATCTGACGACGCAGCGCAGGGACAGCGAGGCGAGGCGCGGCGCGGCGATGGCGGCGCTCTCGGCGCAGGTAGGGCGGCCCCGAACCGGGCCTCTTCTCCTGGGGGCGTCAGTGCTGCGGGGCCCCGCGGGGAGGCCAAGCCAGGAGCGTGACCTAGGGTCGCCTCGCCTCCAGAATCTGCGCTAGGAGCCTTGGCATTCCCAGCCCTGGACCCTAGAACTCCGGCCTCCGCCCACCCTCCTTCCCGATCCCCTCAGGATCCCTCCCAGGGCTTCTAGGACCCCAGGTCTCTTCGCGACACCCCCACAGGCTCAGGACCTCTGTACATCTTTCCCAGGACTCCTCTCTGAGAACCTGTCCAGGGCTTCCCCATCCCCCAGTGTGCAGACCTGCCCCACCACCACCATGAGCGTCCCCCTCCAGTCCACAACCGGAGTCCCAGGACCCCTCCCATCTGCACAGCTCTTGCCTTTACGTCCCCCTAAACCCCTCACTTGGCTTCCTATCTTCTGTGCCTGGCCTACACCCTCATCCTCTCCAAGGAGACCAAGATCAGAGTCCTATACTCTTTCCTTCTGACTCCACAGAAACCCATGCCTCGCCTCTTAAATGGAAAGATTCCCAACTGAATCCAGAGACATCAGCTCAGCCTGCTCGCTTGGCACCCCTCCTGTTCAAGGGCTCCACTAAAAAAACAAAAAAACAAAAAGAACAAAAAATCACTTCTAGTCTTCTAAGAGGACCATACATACCCTGTTGCTGATCTTGAGCCATCTAGATAGCATCTTCCTTAAGAAATGAACACTCAGGACTTCCCAAAAGATAATGCTAAATCCCATCCCCCGTAGACACACCCTCTCCATCCATCTGAGAGATACAGAGTGGAGTCATTTAGGTACCCCTAGATATACAGGAACCTAGGGGCCCAACACAGACCCAGGCCCATGAGTGTTCTCTCTCCTTCTCTCTCTCTAACACACACACACACACACACACACACACACACACACACAAGAACTTCTACATACCTCCTTGAGCCCAACAGACCTCCTAACTCAGACAAAAGACAGAAGATTGTGAGGTGACAGGCTCTGTCCCCAGCACCTAGCCTGTCCCTTCCACCCCATTCTCTTTGAGATGGGACTACACTGGGACTCCAAGGGGTGTCAGGGCCTCGAATCTACCTACCACAAATCTCTTCCCCTACTCTGTCTCTACCTTTCTTACCCTTTTTAATAGGAAGGACAGTCTTTCCTACACCAGTGTCCCAAAAGGAACCAGTGCCCATTTCCAAATTAATGACACCCCCCTACACATACCATGGGGAGTAAGATCTTCCAGCTGCTCCTGGCCCCAATCCTAAAGTCTGACCAGACTGGTAGGACCAGCATCCCTGAGCCTACGGCATCTGCTGGCCTCAGATGATATAGACTGTGCTGCCATCTAAGGTGCTCATCAAGGCCAGTTTCTGAGAGTCCTGTGAGTTCTTTTACCCACCACCAATATTTAGCCAAAATAAAACAGCTTCCTTCTAGTATTTGGGATCTGCTCTGACTGGGTCAGACCTGACAAAAGCAAGCACCTCTTTAAGGAATATTTTCAGAAGGGGAAAAAATGTGAAGAGGACTTGGGGTGGGGAGAATGTTGAAAGGACAAGTGCTCTGCTTGACACCCCCACCCCACATACACCACTCCCAGCCAGTCTGTCATTGAGCCAGACTCCCCACATCTCTGACTCTTTCATGGTTGTATTGTATTGGTTCTTCCCACCAATTCTGTCCCACAGCTCCCATCCTAGGGTTCCACCTGTGGGTTCTCTCTGGGTTCCTGCTGTTGACTGTGGTGGTTTGGAAGGGATCACAAGTGGCTTGGCCCTGGCACAAGAACTAAGGCACAAGACAGAGAGGAAAGAAAAGATTGCAGAACTGGCTGTAGTTTGTAGGACTACAGAGTGTAAAGGAGAATCCAGAGTAAACCAGCTCCAAACAAGCATTTAGTTATGCCTGGAAAGACCCAGATAAAAAGCCTAGGTTTCCTTGTAGAATATTTACAAACAAATTCTGGACAGATTTGGAAAAAAAGAACTCATCTCGGCTTAGAACTTCAACTTCTCCATCTGGAAAACCGAGTGTGAGGGGATAAGCCCTTAGAATAGTAATGCTCTGTGCTGCAATTGAGCCAGTTAGATTAGGGTGTGGCCTAGTGTGTTTCCTGGGAACAGTGAAAAAGAGAACAGTGGGGTTTAGCAGAACAGACCCCACACACACCTAGCAAAGTTGGTATCGGCACTGGCCCTGATGATTCCTGTCCTTAGTGGATAGTAGCCATATCTGAAGGACTTAACCATCTTGCAGGAAGCTGGCTTAAATGAGGGCTGAAAGAATGAAGAAAAAAGATGGTCTGTTGTGGGACTTGTAGTTATGCAGGAGTCTCCTGGAAGGACTGAGGACATGGGGAACTACTGGGCAGTCTGATGGACATGAGATAGAAGTTTATCATATCCATTTGAAAGCAAGAGTGCACAAAAAGACTTGAAGGTCATGTGGCACATGGGAAGCTACAAGACCTCCTCCCACTCCCCAGGGGACTTTGCACAGATGGACACATCGAGGTAGAAAGGGCCTCTGAAATAGACTGTAAACACTGTAGAAAGTACCAGAAGGCTTCAAGTTTTTGAATAGAACTAACACAACTTTGCTATACCCTGGGGATATGGATACATTGTCTTTTGTGTCTGTGCTTTGATAGGTACTGGTAGATCAGAAACATGTCTCCTTGTAGAATATAATGTCAATGTTTATGGGTGATATACCCCCTGTGCCCAGGGAATTGGCTCAGGTGTCTTGTATCTAAAGCCTACACAGCCAGCTTGAGGAAGAGTTGGACCCAGAAGCACACATTGATTGAGCTCATGCTTGTGTTCACTAGGCCAAAGATCATTTGCATATCATCCTATTTAATCCTCTGAGCGACCCAAAGGAGCCAGTGTTCCAGTGTGTGCCTTTGCTATCACATGCTGCTGCTGCTGCTGCTGCTGCTGCTGCTGCTGCTGCTGCTGCAGTAGGAATACAGGAGACAGAATTACTTACACTGCGCTGCTGTAAGAGCTCTGAGAAAGGACATCCAGAAAGGTGTGACAGGGATGACTTATGGATGCAGTCACCAAGCAGGCGTGGCAGGTTAGGGTGTCTTAGAAGTACTTGGACAGGGGCTGGGAAACAGGATAGTTCTTTCAAGGGATGTATGACTTCTGGGGATGGATGGATGGGCTTTATCCTTCAGGCCAGAGTACACCAAATGTGATCCATATGACAGTATACACCATCAGGCACTCATGGTCAAAAGGGATCTGAAATTAGGAAAATGGGGGGGGGAGACAAACCATACCATCTCCAGGAAAGCCACAATCAAGCACTAGAAAGGAAGTTGGTGAGAGCTAGCATGCTCCCTTTGTCCAACCCCCAGTTGGAGAAGATACCCATCCCTCAGAGGAACATTTCCAATGCCTTTTTGGCATATTTTGCCTGCACTTTACTGTCTGTTCTCAGCATGTATCTATGTGCTTGTGAAATCTCTTGTTTGTATGTGACACAGTAGGTTTATGTGGATATTTCACTTATGAATGAATGCACTCGCATGCATGTACATGTGGAGTTCAGCCTTGGGTGTCATTCCTCGGGAACTGTTGTAAGCTGCCATGTAGGTACTGGGAATCGAGCCCTGGTTCTCTGCAAGAGTAGCCAATGAACCATTTCTCTAGACACTGTCCACCTTGTGTTTTTGAAAGAAGTCTCTCAGCTGAGTGGTGGTTGATTCATGCTGGTTAGTCCCAGCACTCAGGACGCAGAGGCAGGAGAATCTTTGTGAGTTCAAGTCCAGCTTGTTCTACAGAGCCAGTTTAAGGACAGCCAGGACCACATAGAGAAACCCTATCTTGGCAGTTGGGGGGGGGGATAAAAAAAAAAGAAATAGGTCTCTCACTACAACCTAGAGATCCTCCTACCTCTGCTTCCCTGGCACTGGTATTACAAGCACACACCACTGTGCATGGCTTTTTACATGGATGCTAAACCTCGAACTCTCATGCTTTCATGGAAAGTACTTGACTATCTCTCTGGCCCTATAAAATAGGATCATTAAGTAGTTGGTTTTTGCCCATGTGTATGTATGGTGTACTTGTCCATGGGCACAAGTGTCTGTGAAGATGCACTTGTGTCCATGTCCCTGTGGAGGGCAGAGTATCTTCCTCTATTGCTCTCCACTTTTATTTACTAACACAGGGTCTCTTGCTGAAACTGCAGCTCTCCAATTTGTCTAGCTAGCCAACTTACCTAGAGATCTCCTGTCTATGTCTCCCAAATGCTTGAATTACAGATGGGCACCATCCTTTCTCTGCTTTTTTATTTTTAATTTTATGTGGATCCCTGTTTGGTCTACATGTATGTCTATGCATTTTGTGCAATGCCCTGTTAAAAGAGGGCATTAGATCCTCTGAAATTAGAGTTACAGACAGTTAGTTGTGAGTCTCAATGTGACTTCTGGAAATTGAACCTGAGACCTATGCAAGAGCAGCCAGTGCTCTTAACTACTGAACCATTTCTCCAGCCCCTCCTGCCCATCTTTGACCTGACTTCTGTGAGTCCAAACACTACTTTTACAACAAGCAATTTATCTATGGAGCATCTCCCCAGAACCCCCATGAAATCTTTCCATTGATAAATGTCTCCCACACAACCTGTGAGCAAGTCCCATGAAAGGAGGGTACCTATCTGTGTTTCACAGGTGAATTCCAGATTCACATAGCAGTTTCTCAGAAAAATGTGTTTGATTTTACAAGCTAATGGGCTTCCCTCCATTAGCTATTTCAAAAACTGAAAGATGTTAGATCTGTCTACCTTAGGTAAAGGTAATGCTTGGTAGGGCCAATCTGCCTCACCTGCTCACCATCCAGCTCAACAAGCCCAGAAAGCTAGAACAGATGACAGAGAAATACATCACCTGTGCACCTGCCACAGGAAGTCCTTGTGAAGGAGCTTTGATGTTCTTCATCTGTCATTTTCAAGGACATTAAAATAGAAAAAAAATGAAGAAATTTGCTCCCAAATGAACCTGTTACAGTGGTAGAAAATAAGCTGGTAAGGACACACGACATAAACTTTTTTTTTTAGATCAGATGAGAATTTGTAGGTCATAATGGTCCACTCTTAGGTTTTCACCTGAAGGTGTGTTGCTGTTACTGCTCCTGTTATTACCAATAGAGTGATCATAGTTTTATAGTGTTTAGTCCTTAAAGATCATCACCATTAAGGGGCAATTTGCAATGGACTGTGGGGTCCACATAGTGGCCTTGACAGCCCTTACTCTCAAGGAACTGTCCATCCAGCAGGGAATAAATATAGGCCACTGCTGATCCTAAACACAGGACAAAAGTCTGAGTGGTAATAATACAGAATGGGGGAGGAGGGAAGGAGGGAGAAAGAGGGAAAGAGGAAGAGAGAGTATTGGTCAGGTACTATCATTAGCCCTGTTTACAGACTGAAATGTCATGATACTCTGGATCACAAGAGGAGTATAGGAGGGGGTTTCAACTGTAAGCCAAAAGATCTAGAATAACTATCCACACTACAAAAATATGGAAACTTGCAGAACATCTTGAAGAAATTGGTAAAACTGACAGGATATATAGCACTGTTGGTATAACACTTGCTTACCATGCACAAAGTCACAGGTTCAATCCCCAGCACTATAAAAACCAGATTTAGTGGCTGCCTTAGCTCCATTTCTGTTGCTGGGGTAAAGTACCTTGGCTGGAAGTTTGAAAGATAGCTCAGCAATTACACCACCTCTGCTCTGCACAGGAACCTTTCCCAACATCCATGCTGGGGGCTCACAACCCACCAACTCTGGGGAATCTGACACCCTCCTTCTGGTAACCTCCAGGGGTACCTGTATTCACACACATACAGCCACACAGAGACACAAATACACATAATTAAAAATAAAATTTCACTGGGCATGGTAGCACATGCCTTTAATCTGAACATTTTAAAACCCAAAATAAATAAATATTTATTTATTATTAAATTAATTTTAATAATTTATATTTATTATATAAATTAAAATATATTTATATATATTAAAATAAATAGTTTTATTTTGTTTATTTTTTCTTTTTTAGTTTTTTAAGACAGGATTTCTCTGTAGACTAGACTAGCCTTGAACTCAGAGATACTTCTGCCTCTGCCTCTGCCTCCCAAGGACTGGGATTAGAGGCTGTACCACAACCACCTGGCAATAAAATGAATTTTTGAAAAATACCCCAATCAAAAATAACTTGAGGAAGGAAAGGTTTATTTTGGTTTACCATTCCAGGTTACAGCCCATCATTTCAGGGAAGTCAAAGCAGGAACTTAGATGACTATCAAGAAGAGTAGAGAGTATCCATTGCTGCCTACATGCTTAACTTTTGCTCTGCAAGATTTCTTTACTCTCAAACACTCCAGAGCCCAGCATAGGGAATGGTGTCACCCACAGTGGGCTCTGACATTTAACAGCCAAGACAGTCCCCAACAGATAATGTCCACAGACTGACTTGATTTAGACAGTTTTGCAATTAAGACACTCCTCCCTGGTAATTCTATGTTACAGCAAACTGACATTTAAAACTAACCTGCTTGGTGGTCTATATCTGTCATCTCAACACTCAGTAAGTAGAGGCAGGAGGATCAGGAGTTCAAGGTCATCCTCTGTTACCTATCAGGTTTGAAACCAGCCAGGGCTACATATGACCTTTATCTCAAGAAGAGGTGGAGTAGGAAGAAGAGGAGGAGAAGAAAGAAGAGAAGAAAATTTAAAACAGCTAAAAGTTAAACTGTGAAGAAAGCAATCCCCAATGTTGTCCTTGTTACCCCAGGAACTATATAGCCTACCCTTTGCCAAACAAAAGGACCTGGAACACAGCCATACTGTTGCCCCAGGACCTGGGAACAGCCACAGCAATGATGGTTTGCTGACCAGTTTGGGAAAATAGGGGACAGGTAGCACCATTCCAAGCTTCAGATCCTGAACTTAATCTATGTTCGTGGTGATCATGGGAGGGAGAGGATCTGAAATGAGACTTTTTTCAATCTTCAATTCAGAATTTTCAAAGGGAAGTTGGGGTCTTTATTCCTCTTTGTAATGTCATGCACTCCATAGACACTGCCCATATGGCTGGCTGGCTCACTGTGCTGAAAAACAATGTGAATTACCAAGCGATCACTCAGATTTAGCAGCTGCACTCAGTGTTTAAGTACACCATTTCTGGCTGGGTTGTTTCATTTTGGTTTTTGAGACAGTTTCTTTGTGTAGCCCTGGTCATTCTAGACCATGCTTATGGCACAGTGGACCATGCCAGGAAACTTGGTAGGCTAAGCGGGTTCAGAGTCCCTGGCTCCCAGGCACCCACCTGAAACAGTAGGCAACGCCATGCTCCCTGCCAGATTTCTGGCCTGGAACACCTGTCCACACTTGCCAGAGTGGTCACACAACCCAGAACAGAGTTCTCCATGCTAATGAGGTATCTAGAGGCCCTGAGGGTTTAACCAGTAAGCTTCTCTTCTCAGACATTCCTCCCTGTAAAAGGTATTTAATCTCTGGTCAACCCTGAGAAGTTGGTATGCATTCATTTTCCATGATGAGTTAATAAACAGTGCTGAGAAGCACTGTGGGGAGAATAGAGAAAGCCTACGCCTACAGAGCTGCAGCCTAAGTCTCCTGTAGAAGGCCTCTCTGCACTTCCAGACAATCACCACCAAGCTAAGGACTTTCACTGATGAGCTAAGCCAAAGTTCCCATTTCCCCTAAGCCCCAGGCTAATCCTCAGTCTATGGGCCCCTGACTGCTCTCAACTTGAAACTCAGAGGACCCGGACATCCAGAAGTTTGGGAGCACCCAATCCCAAACTCATCACAGGTCCGTGGGCCCTAATCCTTCATTCCCAACTCTTCTGTGTAGCACCCCAGTGGCGACTAGACGCCCAGGAGTCTAGGAACCCCAGCTTCAGTGTCCCCCATCTTAGACTGTATTTTCTCAACCCCTGAGCATGTCTCAGCACTTCACTAAAGCCAAGTACCCAACAGCAGCGGCCACACCCCAGCTGCCAGGCAGAACATGGGCCAATACTTGCTGGCAAAGAGATTCTCCTGCCTCTGCCTCTAAGTGCTAGGATTAAAAATGTGCGCCAACATGCCCAAGTTTGTATTGGGGTTGGGTTGGATTGGATGTTTTTTGTTTTGTTTTGTTGTTTTGCTTTTTACTTTCTGTTGTTTTTGAGATAGGAAAGGGTCTTATGTTAGCTTCAATCTCCCTATATAGCTGAAACTGTCCTTGAACTCCTGGTCTTCCTGCCTCTAATTTCTGAGTATTGAAATGACAGGCATAATGAAATGACTGATTTTATGCAAGGGGGACATTTATGCAAGTACATACACCTGTACATGTTCACAGAGACCAGAGAAAGGAATCAGTCTTCCTCTATCACTATCTGACTTAATTCTTTTGAGGCAGGGTCTCTCCCTGAACCTGGAGCTCATACTTTTAGACTAGACTAACATCTAGCAAATCCAGCAATAATCTTATTTCTGGCCCTTACAACACTGGGATTACTGGAGTATACAGCACCACTCTAGCCTGTTATATGGGTTCTGGTATCAAAATGCAGGTCCTTATGGTTAAGCAGCAAGTACTCTTAACTACTGGGCCATCCTTCTAGCCCACACACCTAGTTTTATGTGGTGTTGGGGATGGAACCCAGAGCTTCATATATACTAAGCAAGCATGCTGCCAACTGAGCCATATCCCTGGCCCATATACATATATAATAATATATGTTATATGTTAAATATAATATACACATATTTTATCTATAGTTTTAAAATAAAAAAATGTAAAGAAGGCAGAAGCATCATGGGTGACCTTAGGGCAAAGAGTGGAGAGAGGAAACCAAGTTCAAATCCTCTTCTAATGACAGAATTGGGGTACCAACCAGTGGCCCTCTCCCTACCAGTGTGGTGCTTCTTCTTTATTGTCTAATATTCTTTATTCTGTTCTTTATTTTCTAACTACCCTTGTAGACAGTCTTTTTTGAACAATGTTCTGTGAAACTGGGGATGTAACTCAGCTTCACAGACATGCCCAAGCAAGTAGACAGCTTGTCTAGGATGAAGCCCTTGCTTTGCTCATGAGCACCACAAATAAAAGTGTATCAGCACACATACATATTATGCGTGTATTTATTTTTATAATTTGGGGGGGTGTTGAGATAGGATCTCTTGTAGCCCAGGATGGATTTGGATTCATTTTGTGACCAAAGATGGCCTTATTACATTTTTATTTCTTTTGTGTGCAAGTTTGTATCTGCAAGAGCAGTACATGTTATTAACTACTGAACCATCTCTCCAGTTCCTAAATATTTTTATTTTTTATTCGTGTGTATGTGAGTCTGTTTAAATTTGTGTGCATGAGCATGTGCATATGGATACATAAAGAGGCCAGGAGAGGTCATCAGGTCCCATAGAGCTGGAGCTGTAGGCTGTTGAGAGCTGACTGACCTGGGTAGTATGAACCTAACTCAAGTCCTCTGGAAGAGTAGCAAGAGTTCTTAACTGCTGAACAAACTCTCCAGTTCAACACCCTAATTTTTTAATACACATTTTTTATTGGATCAATGTATATATATGTCTGTAGGATATATGTGTTTAGGCATGCAAGTACATATATATCACTTTGTGCATGTGGAAGTCAAAAGATAGCCTGCAACATCTGACCACACTGCTGTCCATATTGTTTGAGACATGGTCTCTTGTTGTTAGGCGGGCTGAGCCTGAGAGTTGCATGGATTCTCATCTCTCTACCTCCTGTCTTGCCACTGAAATGCTGGGATTTCAGTGCACTACTTCTCCAGCTTTACAAGGGTTCATGGGACTCAAACTCAGGTCCTCAAACATTACCCATTGATCCATCTTCTCACCAACCTCTAGTGTCCCTTTTTGCCCCTATGATTTTTAGTTATTATATATCCTCCAACTCCCATGGGTAATGGCACTTCCTTGTAATGCCCTCATTTCTGATGACCTTCACAGACAAGAGGTCTAGCTGATATTTCATGCAGTGTCCCTTCATTAGGACCTCTCTAGCATTCTTCTCATAGTTAGAGTAAGACAATGACTTCAATGGAGAAAAACCACAGAATTAAAGCACCCTTCCTCATCATCTCATGTCAAGGGCATATGATATCCTTATGAGGTTACTGTTGCTGCTGACCCTGATTACCTCTCTGAAGCACATGGGAATTTTTGTCTTGATTCACTCAACAAATGTTTATTGAACATCTGCCAAATGCTAGGAGTACATTAACGGATTAGAGCATAAAATTAAGATGCTGCTTTGTCCTCAAAACGTAATAAGGCAGGCAAGAACAGAAGCCATTGGCACAAAATTTATGTAGGGAGCTGGGGAAACAGCTTAGTGGTTAAGACACGCCATGTGTGAGGACTGGACGTCAGATCCTTGGTGCCCACATAGTATCTGATGGGTATTATGGCCCACCTTTAATTCTGTCTACGTAGGCTAGCAATGTAGATGAATTCTGAGTACAAATGAGAGTTCCTGCCTTCATCTATAATGTGAACAATTGAAGAAGATGCCAGACATCAATCTCTGCTCTCTGCATGAATCCTAGTGCATATAACTTCATCCCCCTCCCTATGTACAAACACACACACACACACACACACACACACACACACGTATGTAGGGGGAAGCATGTATATTGGGCTAAGGTTTGGTGTATTTTCAGGGGGAAAATTCAGGATGGTAGAACAAGAGTGACAGAAAGACTTCATAGTAAGCATGCTTAAGGTGGGGCTAGAGATGTGTTTCAGTGGTTAAGAGCAGTTATCGCTCTTTCCAAATCAGTTCCCAGCACTCACATGATGGCTTACAATCATCTTTAACTCTGGTTCCAGAGAATACAACACCATCTTCTAACATCTGAAGGCACCAGGTACACATACATATATGTAGGCCAAGCACTCACACACATAAAATGGATCTAAAAAATGAAAAAAAAAAGAACGTTCAATGCTGGAAGATGGCTCAGTAGGTAAAAGTACTTACTAGCAAATGTGACAAACAACCTCATTTCAATCCTAGGAATGTACATGATGGAGCACAGAACTGATCTCATGAATGGTCCTCACACTTTCACATGCATGCTGTGGCACACACACATCCACACCACTAATTAATTAATTAATTAATTAATTAATTAATTAATTAGTTTCATTGAAAAAATGGGATTCTCAGCTAGACCAGGACTGCAGTTTGACTGGCCAAATACTCACCCAGAATGCTCCAGGCCCTGGGTTCTATCCTCAGTACCATACAAATTGAGCATGGTGATGATACCTGTAAACAAAACACAAAGAATAGAAATGGAAGGAGAAAGAATGTATTGGATTCAACTACATACATTAGGCCAAAGGGGCCTTTCTGAAATCTCACACTAGTTCACAAGCCCTCAAAGAGAAGGCTCTGATTACTGCAGGGTTTTGACTTCCTTTGGTGTTCCATCCCTCTCCCAACTTTGTTTTGTTTTGTTTGTTTTCTTTCTCAGTACTGGGGATTTTTTTCCAGTACAGGACACTTGCATCATTTGTACTTTGTAGCCACTGTGAGCAGCACTACTATGAACACTAACATGTACACTTATATGGGTGGATACTTCAGCTGTCTTGGGTAGACCTCTAGTGGGAAACTGCTGGATCCTACTGTAATATTACTTCCAGACCAGAAATTCCCTGACTGTTCCATTATGAGCATTCATCTGGATCTATGATATACATATAGCAGGAAGATCAAGAGTGACTCCTGCCTTGGAGTAAGAGGTCATCAAGTCTTGTGAAGGACCTGGGGAATGATGGAGCTGTTGAGGGCCAGCTGGCAATCTTGGCTAGCCACTGGTAGAAAAAGCAAGAGATGAGAGTTTCACCTACATTAGCTTGCTTATACTCTGATAATAGGGCTAGAGAGATGTTCTTTTGGATGCTCTTGCAGAGGACTCAGGTTCTATTCCCAGCACCCACATAGTAGCTTACAACCCTTCTTTAACTCCAGTTCTATAAGATCCAGTGGCTTCTTTTGGCCCTCATGGGCACCAAGTACACATGTTCTATACTTACATACAAGCAGTAAACATTCATACACAGAAAATAAATCTTTAAAAATAAAATTAAGCCAGGCGGTGGTGGCGCACGCCTTTAATCCCAGCACTTGGGAGGCAGAGGCAGGCGGATTTCTGAGTTCGAGGCCAGCCTGGTCTACAAAGTGAGCTCCAGGACAGCCCGAACTACACAGAGAAACCCTGTCTCAAAAAAACCAAAAAAAAAGAAAAAAATTAAAATAAACCCTAAGAGTGCACTGGGGATTTATCAGCATAGCATGCACACAATCTTGGATTCTGTCTCTGTATAAATTGGGCAAGATTACAGAGGCCTGTTATCACAGCATTTAGGAGACAGAGGCAGAGAGATTAGGAGTTCAAAGGCATCCTTGGCTATTTACTGAGTCTGAGGCCAGTCCAGGCTACAAGACACCCTTGCAAGGTTATAGAGGGAGAGATGACACACAGGTGAGTAAGATGCCCTGCCCAAAGATGTAGGAAGAGAAGCAGGAGGCTCTCCTTATTAACTAGATAGGAGAGGGCTTCAAGAAAAAGAAACAATGGCCATCAGTGCCCAAATGCCAGAGATAGAAAAGGAAGAGGAACTCAGAGACACTTAACATCAGGGTTTTTCTATCCCTCACAATCACTGGACACCAGCACCATCTTTGCTCAGCCCTCTGTTCTGACTCAGCTTCAGAAGCCATGAGCCAGACAGATGTGGTGGCTCATAATTGTGAATCCCAACTCTCAGGAGACTGAAGAAGGATCACAAGCTTGAGACCAACCTAGACTACTCTCTTGGATTCTTTTCTGTTGTTGTGATACAATATCCTGACAAGAGCACCTACTGGGGAAAGGGTTTATTTTAGCTCAAAATTTTGCATCATTCAATCATGTCAGGGTGTCACAGCAGCAGAAATTGTGGGGACACATTTACTTCACAATCTGGAAGCAGAGAGCAATAGGCTCTAGTGCTTATTCACTTTCTCTTAGTCCAGAAGTGACTCTTCCCACCTCTATTATAAACTAATCAAGAGAAGCCCACCAGCCATGCCATAGGCCCACAAAGCTGATGAGTTAGAGTGTGAATATTGGTGAACTTCAAGAGAATATGTGTAGGTGACTAGTAGCCTGTGTGCATGTGGTATGCTCTTCATATGAAGGAGTACATGTGTACCCCAAGATATAAATCTTAGTATGTGTTGTATATGTGTTTCAGTATGTATGAATGTATGCCCAAGTAGGTGTAGGTGTGACTCTATGTGCATGAATGTATGTATATCAGAATGTGTATGTGTGTGAAAGTGTATGAATAAGGAAAGGTGGGTGGAGCCCATCCTGAGGCTAGGTCCTCTCTGCTTATCGGGTACTAGGTAGTCCCAGGCTATCTCATTATCCATAGTTGCCTTTTCCCTGAGTTCTCAATGCTCCCCAAATTCAGCAATAGTTCCGGGGCCCTCATCCTGCCTCTACTACCTTTTCTTCCATGTTCTCCCAGTTCTGGAGGCTAGCTCTGCCTAGAAAGATCCTTCTAACTTAGCACTTTATGACCACAGCCCTGTCTCACCACAGACTGACACTGCAGGAGGTCCTGAGGCAGTCCCTTTGTCTCTGTCTCTATCTCTCTGTCCCTCTCTGTCTCCCCCCACTGCCCCCAAAATGATTAACTTCTAGTTCAGCAGTTTATAACTGCTGAAAAACCTTTAGAACTGGTCATCCTTAGCTAGCCTGGCACTCACAGAAATCTATAACTCTGGGCTGGGGAGGGATTAAAGTGCCTGCTATGCAAGTTTTAGGACTGGTGTTCTGATCCCCAGAACCCACATAAATGCCAGGTGGTGGCAGTCTGCCTGTACTTCCAGCTCATAAGCTCTGGGTTTTGCTTGACAGACCACACTCCAATGAATAAAGTGGAAGAGTGGTCAAGGATGATTCCTGACAAGGATAATTCGACTTCAGGACTCCACATGCAAGTACACACAAGTCCAGAGTTTTCTGCTCCCAAATAGAGTTGGGGGAGCCCTCAGAGCTGCCCTGGTCCTGAAGGGAGCCAGGTTGCTGAGGAGGGATGATTCTGCAATTTTCAAAAGCTGAAATGAGAGCTGTGAAGCCCCAAGATCCACCTGCAATAAGGCATCAGTGGAGAGAGGCCCAGAATTAAGCTCAGGACTAAGGTGAAATCCAGCTTATCTGGGAACCCTGGAATTGATTGGACACTATAGAAAGGTGCTTACTGCAGACAGGTGAACAGTGTTCTCTCATATTGTGTCTGTTCTCCACTACCTAAGGAATCAGATGTTCCCTTTACAGGGACCATTTGAGGCCCTTTCTGTGGCCATGGGTCAAAACTGGGTCAAGTTGGGTTCAGGCACACAGAACAGACTTCTGGCATAGAGTACAGAAGAAGGTGGGCAAGTGTAAAGGTACCATGCTATGTGATCAGAAATCAGGAGTGGAGATTTCTTTCTGCCTCTACAACTCTAGGTTCTCAAACCCTGCATATAAACTAGCTTCACCAGGAGGAAATATAGCTAGACAAAAAAAATGCTCCCCAGTCTCCACCTTCCCCTCCAGAGTCTTTTCCTTTTTCTATTTTTAATGTGTGTTTCTGTGGGAATACACATGTTCATGTGTGTGAGTACAAGTATGTGTGTACCATGCTGTGCTTATGGAGGTCTTAAGGATAACCTTGGGTGTCAGAATCTCCTGTTGGTAGCCACAAGCTAATTGGCCCACAAGTTTCTAGGGATTCTCCTGTGTCTACCTTCCATCTCACTGAAGGAGGACTGAGATTACAAAAGTGTGTGTGCTTCTATGTCCAGCTTTAGATAGAGTATAGAGATCCAAACTCATGTCTTCATTAACATGTTTTATCCAGTAAGCAATTTTCTCAGGTCATTCCAAAGCATTTTATGATCCTAGAAATGCTCCTACCAGGAAAATGCCAGCTCTGCCCCCAATTCCCTTCATACATGGCAGACCCTAGGAACCCCAGCTCTCAGCAAGACCTACAGCTCTGGCCCTAAGGTAGATAACAATGGCCTACATTGATGGACAAACATGTCATGTGCTATATGTAATATGCTTGGTTCACAGCCTTCCCTTTGAAGGACCCTCATCTCTAGAGACCGAAGTTCAGTGACTACCCTAAAATTCACACAACTCATTGACAGAGAGCCAGGCTTTAAACACATCACTCTATATCAGCATACACCTTTGATTTGCTTTATTTCTGTATGTGTGCAGGGTTGCACATATGTGAGTAAGTGTTCTTATGGAGACCGGAGGATAGCCACAGCTGCTGTTCTTCAGTTGCTGTTCACTTTGCCTTATATTTGTTTTTACTATATGTGTCTGTATGAATGTATAACATGTCTTTGCCTGCCCTTAAAGGCCAGAAGAAAGAGTCTAATACCCTGGAGTTAGAGTTATAGACTGTGAATGCTGGGAACTATACTTGGAAAGGAGCACTAAGTACTCTTAACCACTGAGCCATAGCTGAGGTTAAAACCTTGGTTTTTGTCTTTGTTTTGTTTTGTTTTGATGTTATTGTTGTTGTTTGGGGGTATTATTGTTGTTGTCTAAGACAGGGTCTCTCAGTAGTCTGAAATTTACCAGTTTAGCTAGGCTGGTTGGTCAGTGCACCCAGGACCCTTCTGCCTTTAGCTCCCCCGGCACTGAGATTGAAGTGCACACTATGACACCAGCATTCTGACATGGGTTTTAGAGATTGAACTTGGGTCCTCATGCTTTTGTGGCAAATACTTAACAGTCTGAACTATCTCCCAACCTTTAGCCTTTGTTTTTGTTACCAGACAGGCAAAATCAAGAGGTCAGTGTACTCAGAAGTCCCTAGAAGGCTAGGCAAATGATCCCAGGAAAAGTAGGAAAGAAGGCTTGGCATGTGAATATTGAGACGAGGATGCCCCCTCTAAACCATCAGTGTCCCTCCTTGCATTCCCTAGGGTACCAGTTTGTGGTGCTTTGATGTGGCCTTGGCTTCCCAGCCCAAGGGGACATTACTGCTCCAGCCTTTGACAGCACCAGACAACAGTAGAGAATAACTGCTTGGTCTGTGCCAGCAACATACTGTTCTTGAGACAGGGCAAGTCAAATGACACTATGAGGCTCCTAGGGCAAGCCACAGCAGAGAACAGAACACTGTCTAAAAAAGGTTGCCAGAACAAGGGTTTCTGTGCCCTGCTGAAGCTATACATTAGATCCTTAGGACCTCCAGTGACAGGAAACCTCTGACCCAAGCCTTGCTGCTGGATTTGAGCCTTGGCTGTTGGTTGTAGCACATAGAATCTATCGTACAAGTAGGAGTGGACCAGGCCTGGAAAGTCTGGGATGATGCAGTATTCTCAGAGTGAGTAGACAGACTTTGCTGGGTCAGAGCTGACAATCCAAGGTGGACATCTACCTAGTGCTAACAATATGCATCTCCCACCCCTAGACAGAGTTGTAACCTGGCGTCCCCCAGGCTGATGAGCCTGCCCACCATGGCAAGCCCCACTCTGAGCCCCGACTCCTCATCTCAGGAGGCCCTGTCAGCACCCACCTGCTCTCCAACCTCTGACTCCGAGAACCTCAGCCCAGATGAACTAGAACTCCTGGCCAAGCTGGAGGAGCAGAACCGGTGAGTGGGGAGGAGGAGGGCCTATTCCTGACTTCCCAGGACCTTCACACTCAGAGCTATACCTGGGCTGCACAGAAGAACAGCTACCACAAGATGCTTAAAGAATGGTTTTTCTTTCATCCTCCCAATGTGGGCTGGGTAAATTGGTTTCTTCATTCAGAAGAAGAAATCTACATTTCAAAAGGTCAAATGAATCTAGCTTTCCTTTACAAAGCTATCTTTTAAAGGAAAATGTTAAAGCTCTCACCTGCCCCTGTTTTACAGGTCTTGGAGGTTTGGGGTGGTTTTGGCGGGGAGTGGGGCGGGTGGTCTTGAGTTTTCTACCTGTAGAATCTCCTCACTGGGGAATTCTAGGCAGAACCTCTACTGCTGAACCACACACTCCCAGCCCCTCACTGTGGGCTTCTAGGGGAATGCTATACCACAGAGTCATGTGTGCAGCCCCTCAATGAGGTATTCGGCTCTACTACTGAGCAACAATCTTGGGCTCATACCATTACTCAGGAATGAAGTGGATCCAGCAGATCAGGAGACACTGGCCACTAAGAAACAAGGTACTTTATTACTTACAGTTCCCAAAGGAGAGGGGGCAGACCTGTCGGTCAAGGGGCAGACAAGAGCATTTCCTGAGGGAAATGCTGGCAAGAACATTTGGCAAGAATATTGGGCAGAGGGGTGAAGCAGGGTAGGCAAGCATTGAGTCACTGACTTGAAGCATTTCAGTGTGGCCCCAGATGCTGGGTACTTAGCCCTGAGGTGGTATGAGCAGATGGATAGTGAGCATCGAGTAAAAGCTTGATGGAGGAAGTGGTTAGGGTGTGGGCTCTGGATTGGTTGATTTGCATATGGGAAAGTTCACTTACAGACATACAAGCCATTCCTCTCTTTAATAATTGCCTAGCCCTAGGAAGAACCATCCAGTCCCTCCATCTCTCCAGAGTATATAAAGCTATCAAAAGTATCCTGAAAGCATCATAGCATGTGGAAAGTTACAGCAGGAGGATCAAGAGAGTGAGGCCCGCCAGGCAGTGGTGGCACATGCCTTTAATCCCAGCACTTGGGAGGCAGAGGCAGGCAGATTTCTGAGTTCGAGGCCAGCCTGGTCTATGGAGTGAGTTCCAGGACAGCCAGGGCTATACAGAGAAACCTGTCTCGAAAAAAAAAACAAAAACAAAAAAAAAAAAAGGGCTGGGGCTATCAGTGGTCAGACCCTCACCAAGAGTATGCAGGTCCCTAAGTTTAATTCCCATTAGAACATAAGGGTGATGCTGGGGGATGTCCTAGTAGTGAAAATAATAAAGGGGTGATGCTGGGGAGATAGATGCCCTAGTGGTTAAAAGCCCTAGCTAATTGCTCTCCGGGAAACCTGGGGTTCAATTCCCAGTACTCACATGGTGGCTCCATGGCCATTTGTAACTCTAGTTCCAGGGGGTTTGATGCCCTTTTCTGACTTTGGGGCACCAAGCACATACTGGTACTCAGACATTAATACAGACAAAACACCTAGAATTCAAACAAAATAAAATATTTAGAAATAAGAATACCAGGCAGTGGTGGTACGTCTTTAATCTCAGCTCTCAGGAATCAGAGGCAGGTAGATCTCCGAGTTTGAAGCTAGCCTGGTCTACAGAGTGAATTCCAGGGCAGCCAAGGCTATACAGGAGAAGGGAGGAGGAGGAGGAGGAGGAGGAGGAGGAGGAGGAGGAGGAGGAAGAGGAGGAGGAGGAGGAGGAGAGAAGAAGAAGGAGAAGAAGGAGAAGGAGAAAAGGAGGAGGAAATTATTAACTAAAAAGGAGGAGGAAGGAAGGGAGATAGCTTAATCTTTAAAGTGCTTGAATGTGATTCCCAGAATCCACATTAAAAAGCAATCATGCCGAGTAGTATTCCATTGTATAAATATACCACATTTTCTGTATCCATTCCTCCTTTGAGGGATATTTGGGCTCCTTCCAATTTCTGGCTATTATAAACAAGGCTGCTATAAACATAGTGGAGCATGTGTCCTTATTGCATGCAGGGGAATCCTCTGGGTATATGCCCAGGAGTGGTATGCCAGGGTCCTCTGGAAGTGACATGCCCAATTTTCTGAGGAACCGCCAAACTGATTTCCAGAGCGGTTTTACCATTTTGCAATCCCACCAACAATGGAGGAGTGTTCCTCTTTCTCCACATCCTCGCCAGCACTTGTTGTCTCTTGAGTTTTTAATCTTAGCCATTCTGACTGGTGTGAGGTGGAATCTCAGGGTTGTTTTAATTTGCATTTCCCTGATGACTAATGATGTTGAACATCTTTTAAGGTGTTTCTCGGCCATCCGAATTTCTTCTGGTGAAAATTCTTTGTTTAGCTCTGTGCCCCATTTTTTGATAGGGTTATTTGGTTCTTTGGGGTCTAACTTCTTGAGTTCTTTGTATATATTGGATATTAGCCCTCTGTCGGATGTGGAGTTGGTGAAGATCTTTTCCCACTTTGTTGGTTGCCGTTTTGTCCTTCTGACAGTGTCCTTTGCTTTGCAGAAACTTTGTAATTTTATGAGGTCCCATTTGTCGATTCTAGATCTTAGAGCATAAGCTATTGGTGTTCTGTTCAGGAACTTTTCCCCTGTGCCCAAGTCCTCCAGGGTCTTCCCAAGTTTCTTTTCTAATAGTTTCAGTGTGTCTGGTTTTATGTGGAGGTCCTTGATCCACTTGGAGTTGATCTTAGTGCAAAGAGATAAGAGTGGGTCAATTCGCATTCTTCTGCATGTTGACTTCCAGTTGAACCAGCACCATTTGTTGAAAAGGCTATCTTTATTCCACCGGATGGTTGTGGCTCCTTTATCAAAGATCAAGTGACCATAAGTCTGTGGGTTAATTTCTGGGTCTTCAATCCTGTTCCATTGATCTGCTTGCCTGTTGCTATACCAATACCATGCAGTTTTTAACACAATTGCTCTGTAGTACTGCTTGAGGTCAGGGATATTGATTCCCCCAGAAGTCCTTTTATTGTTGAGAATAGTTTTAGCTATCCTGGGTTTTTTGTTGCTCCAGATGAATTTGAGAATTGCTCTTTCTAGATCTATGAAGAATTGAGTTGGGATTTTGATGGGGATCGCATTGAATCTGTATAGTGCTTTTGGCAAGATGGCCATAATAATGAAAAATAATGAATTCATGCAATTTGTAGGTAAATGGTTAGACCTGGAAAATATCATCCTGAGTGAATTAACCCAATCACAAAAGAATGCACATGAAATGCAATCACTGATAAGTGGATATTAATGAGCCCAGAAGCACTAAATACTCAAGACACAAATAGCAAGTCAAATGATTCCCAAGAAGAAGAAAGGAGAGGACCCTGGGCCTGTAAAGATTGCATCCAGTTTAGTAAAGAAACCGAGGGGGGAGGGGGAATGATTGGGGAACAGTTGGGGGGGGAGAGGAACTATGGGAACTATGGTGGGTGGGAACTGGGAAAGGGGAAAGCCTTTTGAATGTAAACATAGAACATAGAAAATAAAAATTTAAAAAAAAATAAAAAAAAATAAAAAAAAGCAATCATGCCGGGCAGTGGTGGCGCACGCCTGTAATCCCAGCACTTGGGAGGCAGAGGCAGGCGGATTTCTGAGTTCGAGGCCAGCCTGGTCTACAGAGTGAGTTCCAGGACAGCCAGGTCTATACAGAGAAACCCTGTCTCAAAAAACCAAAAAAAAAAAAAAAAAAAAAAAAAAAAAAAGCAATCATATCCAGCATTTAATCCCAGCACTCAGAAGGCAGAGGCAGATAGATTTCTGTGAGTTTGATGATGGCTTAGTTTATATAGGGAGTTCCAGGCCAGCCAGGGCTACATAGTGAGACACTGTCTAAAACAAAAACTAACAAACAAACAAAAAACAAACAAAAACAAATAAACAAAAACACTAGTCAAGTAATTCCAGCAATGGAGAAGTAGGGACAGGCAGATCCCCAAGGCTCACTGACCATCCTTGCTTAATTGGAGAGGTGCAAGTTCATGAGAAGACCTGTCTCAAAAATAAAATGGACTCCTTAAGAGTATCAAAGGTTAGCCGGGCGGTGGTGGCGCACGCCTTTAATCCTAGCACTTGGGAGGCAGAGGCAGGCGGATTTCTGAGTTCAAGACCAGCTTGGTCTACAAAGTGAGTTCCAGGACAGCCCGAACTACACAGAGAAACCCTGTCTCAAAAAAACCAAAGAAAAAAAAAGTATTAAAGGTTGACCGCCAGCCTCCACATGCATGTGCAAACACATATGCATACAAAGAAAGAGAAGGAAAAATGGAAGGTAAAGGACATGGTTAATACAGCCCCAAGTGTCCTTGGCACTCTAAAGTGCCTTCAGCCAGAACTTGCATTCTGAGTCCCTCTATATAGACCATCCCTAAATATGTTGTGCAGAGTTGGTGTGAGAATGAGCTGGTAGAAATGCACACTTGGTACAGAAGAGGAACACACAAATGGCTTTCTAAAGGCCATGGCTCAGGGAGGTTAGGTCACTGGCCAAGATCACTTAGCCAGAAAGGCAGTGTGGAAGCTAAGGATATGACTCAGCAGTCAGGAGCACTTGCTGCTCTCTCAGAAGACCCAAGTTCAGTTCCCAGCACCCATACTGGGTGGCTCACAACCACTCTAGAACCAGGCGATCCAGTGCCCTCTTTTGGCTTCCGCATGCACCTACATGCACATGGCACACATGTGTAGAGATAAGTCTTTAAAGAGAGAAAGGCAGACAAGGTGGGTCTAGTCTGTCAAGTGCTTCAGGGCCTGTGACCGGGGGCCACGGGGATTTCCTGGCTTCCCTCTCCTACTCTTCTCACCTAGGCTCCTGGAAGCCGACTCCAAGTCCATGCGCTCCATGAATGGCTCCCGGAGGAACAGTGGCTCCTCACTAGTGTCCAGCTCCTCAGCCTCCTCCAACCTGAGCCACCTGGAGGAAGACACATGGATTCTCTGGGGCCGAATTGCCAACGAGTGGGAGGAGTGGCGGCGCAGGAAGGAAAAGCTACTCAAGGTGGCCTGAGGCAGATGTGGGATGGGCATGAGTCTGGCCGGCCTGGTCATTCATCCACCAGCCAGGGCCAGGTAGCCCACTGTAGCCCACTTTAAGCTGAAGGGCCAAAGTGGAGATGTACAGATAGAACATTGGAACGGGGGAGGGGGGGCTTAGGATGAGAGAGGTCTTAGTGCCTGCTTGCTTTGTACTCTGGTGTAATCGTGCATATACCTATGATCCCTGTTACTCAAGACACTGAGGCAAGAGGCTTGCAAGATGAGGGCCAGTTTGGACTGCATAGTGAAACTTTATATCAAAAAGCTTGCTTAAAAAGAATGAGGGGGCTGGGAAAATATCTCTCTGTAAAGTGCTTGCTGCATAAACTAGAAGACCTAAGGTCCATCCCCAGTGCTTATAGAAAGCTGAGCATGCTGGCACATGCTTGTAATCCCAGCACTATGGAAGCAGAGTCAAGCAGATCCCTGGAGCTCCTAGCCAGTCAGCTTAGCCCTGTGGGCAAGCCACAGCCTAGTAAAGAGAACCTGTCTCAAAATACATGTGGATAGCTCAGCAAATAAAGGCACTTGCTGTAAAGACTAACAACCTGAGTTTTGTCCTCAGGTCCCTTAAAATAGGAGAGATTCAAGTCCTTCAAATGCACATGCAAGTTGTCTTCTGGTACATACTGCCTACACACACACACACACACACACACACACACACACACGATTAATAATTTAAATGCAGCTTAAAATATAACAACAAAGCTAGGCGGTGGTGGCGCACGCCTTTAATCCCAGCACTTGAGAGGCAGAGGTAGGTGGATTTCTGAGTTTGAGGCCAGCCTGGTCTACAGAGTGAGTTCCAGGACAGCCAGGGCTACACAGAGAAACCCTGTCTCGAAAAAACAAATATATATATATATATATATATATATATATATATAAATAACAACAAAACAAAAACAAGCAACAAAATCCAAGGTGGAACCCTCTAAGGAATGACAACCAAGGCTGATCTCTGACCTCCATATATACATATATATCTGTGCATATGTATGTATGTGTATACATGAATATGAACATTAATAAAGAGAATGAGAATTGGGATTATAGCTTAGTGGTAGAAGAGTCTCTGAAGGATGGGGGAGCCCCCAATAAGCACCATAACTAGCTAAAGCACAGTGACTCAGATGTCCTCTGTTCTATCCTAAAAGCATGTGTAAGCCATAACTGAAGTGCTGAACTGGGTTAGCCACTGGACGGCTGCCGTGCATGGGGCAGACTCTAGCCCTAGCCTCCCTTCTCCCAACTCACCCCTCCCCATGGCAGGAGCTGATCCGAAAGGGCATCCCACACCACTTTCGGGCCATCGTTTGGCAGCTCCTGTGCAGTGCCACAGATATGCCTGTCAAAAATCAGTACTCTGAGCTCCTCAAGATGTCCTCACCATGTGAGAAGCTGATCCGAAGGGACATTGCCCGCACCTACCCAGAACATGAATTTTTCAAAGGCCAGGACAGCCTGGGTCAGGAAGTCCTCTTCAATGTCATGAAGGTAAGGCCTCAGTATTGGCTCCAGCCACCTTAGCAGCAATCCCCACTTGAGATGGCTCCATAGGGGATGGTGGGAATCCTGTGTTTACCCAGCCTCCTTCCCTTCTAGGCATACTCCCTGGTTGATCGGGAGGTGGGCTACTGCCAGGGCAGTGCCTTCATTGTGGGCTTACTCCTCATGCAGGTAAGTCCTGGGCTCCATCCCCACGAGATGAACATAAGAGCATTCCCTGAACCTAGTCACCTCCTAGGGCCAGTAGCCCTTTGACTAAAGCTCTCAATGGATGGATATGGAAGAGCTAGGTTGGCATTTATGCTGCCTAGCTCCAGATACGATATCATGCAGGACAGGAACAGGACAACAGGACTTAGGGAGCAGTGGGGACAGGGAAGAACCACAGGTCAACAGTTTAGGTGTTTATAGGGGTTTACAGGAGTATTCCTCCAGAGAAACCAGACAGCTTAGAACCGGGAGAAAGGAGATAGCTGGATGTCAACAGGGATGTCTTAACCAGGTAGATGAGTCTGGGGTGCTAGCAAGGTTTAAGTACAGCTCCATTGTTTCCTGTTAGTGGCCCTCAGCAAATAACTTCAGCCACAGGTCTTCCATCAATAAATAGTACAGACAATATTTATGGTTTGTTGGATGGGACCCATAGCCAGGTACAGTTACAATAAATATAAATGGGACAAAAACATGCCCCTGGGTACCATCACATTGTCCAGAGTCCAAGCATGGCCTTTCCACGCCTTCTGTCACACACACATACACACACACAAACATACACAGATGCATTGCTGGTCCCTCCAGATGCCTGAGGAAGAGGCCTTCTGTGTGTTCGTGCGGCTGATGCAGGAGTACCGGCTACGGGAGCTCTTCAAGCCCAGCATGGCCGAGCTGGGACTTTGTATCTACCAGTTTGAATACATGCTACAGGTAAGCAGGCTAGGGATGACCACCCTGAGGTTATCTCCAAAAAACCCCTGAACTGGAAATTCTAGGCCTGGGAAATTAACCTTGGGAGCTGAGGATGTGGCTCAGATCCTTGCCCATCATGTACAAAGCCCTGTATACCATCCCCAGAACCATAAACTGGGCATGGTAGTACACATCTGTCATCCTACAACTTAGGGGGTAGAAGGTCAGTCTCAGCTGCATAAGGAAGTTCAAGCCAGCCTGAGTTATGAAATCGTCTCTGGAAAGAAGTGGTGGTTGGAGCCTGGCGAGGTAATACACACGCATGATCATAGTGCTTCAGTTTATGAGACAGGAGGATAAGTTCAAGGCCAACCTAGGGCTATGTAGTAAGGCCTGTCTCGATATCTAGGAGCTGGGGCAGGGAGAGTGCAGTATAGTCAGAGGTAGAGGACTTGCTTGGCACATAAGAGTCCTGGGTTCATTGTGAAGTTCTGTGGAGAAGGAAAAGGGGGAAGTGAGGAGAAATGGAAGGAGAAAGAAAGAAGAGAGAGAAGGACGAAAGGAGTGAGGGAGGGGTGGAGGAGGGAGATAGAGAGGAAGGAAAGGAGGAGTCCTAGAAAGGGAATCCAGTCCTTTCCTGTGAGGTGAAAGCACACAACTGTGGAGCATGCTGGGAGGGACAAGGCGAGCCAGGAGGGGCCGCTGGACTCCCAAAGGGGCTCCCAGAACCACTGAGACAGAACCAGGGAGAAGGAGAGCTGGCTCCACAGGCTAGGGTGTGGTGGGAGGAGGGAAAGTATTGTCTGCCTGCCTTTTCTTATTACGGGGGAGCTACAGGCATCTACATTTATAAATAGCAACCCCCACAGGGCTCACTCCTGGCTGGCAGACAGAACATAGAGTGTGTGTACCTACACACACACACAGCACACCACACCACACCATTCTTGTACTCTTAGACTCTCTGGCCAGCTTCAGAAGCCCATGGCAAGAGAAATGTGCCAGCAGTGAGTTGACAGTGAAGGTTCCTCTTCCAGGCTCTGAGGACAGGGAAGTAGAGCTCCATGGGGCCAGAAGCTGAACAAACAGGAGGCTCGGGCACCTACAAAAATGAAGGCATGGGTTGGGGTAGCATGCTTGCCTAGTAGTTTTGAGGTCCTGGGTTTGACCCCCAATATCCTTCCCTACACTCAAAAAGAAAAGAAATTTCACAGCTGGATATAGTGATGAGCACCTTTAATTCCAACAGGCTACAGTTTAAAACCTTATTTAAAAGAAGAAGAAGAATAGGGCGGGAACATAGTCAGTTATTTGATTGCCTGCCAAGCATGAACAAAGACCTGGTTTCAATTCCTTCCTGTGGTAGTTGGCCCTTTAGAAGTAGAGGCAGGAGGAGGATCAGGAGTTCAAGGTCAGCTCAGCTACATAACAAGTTGAATGCTACCCTATGATATATGAGACCCTCTTCCAAAAAATAAACTGTGGTGTGAGGAGATGCTCAGTCAGTAAAGTGCTTGCTGCACAAGCATGAGGACCTGAGTTCAGATCCCCGGTGTCCATGTGAAAGCCTCAGAGGCTCATATCCCTATTGTCCTCACACTGGGGAGGGGACAAGGAAATTCCTGGAGTTTCCTGGCCAGCCAGCCTGCCTAGCCAAATCAATGAGCTTACAAGTTCAGTGAGAGGCATTGTCTTAACAAATAGGTAAAAGTCAGCTGGACATAGTAATACACACCTTTAATCCCAGCATTTGGGAAGCAGAGGCAACCAGATCACGGTGAGGTCATAAGCCAGCCTGATCTACATAGCAAGTTCCAGAATATCCAGTGCACATAGTACGATGCTGCCTCATAAAGAATGGTTGAGATGGAAGAAGACAGCAGCATCAACCTCTGACCTCCACACAACTCCCTACATATGTATACACATATGAACACACACAGACCTCCTATACATACCCACAGATAAAAATACTTTTATCCCTAGCATCTGCCCCCCCCTCAAAATTAAGAAGCAATTACAAGCCCAAGCCTTTCTGAAGACAGAAGACTTTGACAGGCTGAGTTACACAGCCAAGCAAATGTCTAGCTGGAAGCACAGAGATGCTGCTAAAGGAGGAAGCCCAGAATTCTGACACCTTCCCCAGCCTCACCTTCCCCAGTGGCCTGCCACTAACAGCCTGGAGCTGAGGCCAATCACATTTTGACATGTACTTTCCCAGGCCCTGCTTATAGCCCCATGGCACTCAAGGTTCCAGTATGCCTCAGCTTCCCCCCAAACACAGTAGCTAAGAAAGGACCTAGGAGGGACCTAGACTGCCCAGGGTAGGTCAGCAAATACTCCTTGGAGGTGAGGGGCACTGAGGCCCAATGCTTCCCTCTCCATGCCCAGCAGCCTACCCTCCCCCACAGGAGCAGCTTCCGGACCTGAACACCCACTTCCGCTCACAGAGCTTCCACACATCTATGTATGCATCCTCCTGGTTCCTCACGCTTTTCCTCACCACCTTCCCCCTGCCTGTTGCCACCCGGGTCTTCGACATCTTTATGTATGAGGTGAGTGCCCCACAGGACACCCTTGCTCATTCCACTGCATGTGGAGAGAATCACATCCCACTCCCAAAACGAATCATGACTAACAGGACAAAGGAAGGGCTACAATGCAAGGAGGGTCTGAGCCTCCTGGTGGGGGCACAGGAAGCTCATTGGTGAGGGCTTATTAATGGGAGAACAGGAAGCTCATGGGACTATGGTTGCTTTTGCAGGGACTGGAGATTGTGTTCCGAGTAGGCCTTGCCCTGCTGCAAGTGAACCAGACAGAGTTGATGCAACTGGACATGGAGGGCATGTCCCAGGTGGGTCAACATGGCTGGGAAGATGAAACTGTCTGTCCTAGAGGTGACGGGCACAGGAAACCTTCCCATGGCTAGTTGCTAGCCTGCATGAAGCCCTGGGTTCCATCCTACAGCACTAGGTAAACAGGCGTACTGATGTATGGCTTTAATCCCAACATTCAGGAGGTGAAAGCAGGCGAATCAGAAGGTCAGGGCTAACCTGAGCTAGACAAGATTCTAAATAATAGGCCCCACAGTGGTGGTGCATCCCTTAATTCCAGCATCTGAGAGGCAGAGGTAGGCAGATCTCTGAGTTTAAGTTTCAGTCTTGAAAAAAAGCAAACCAAAACAAAAAAAAAAACAAAAAACAAACAAACAAACAAACAAAACCCAAATATTCTAAGTGACAAGGGGGGCCTGGCTTCTCAATAGAAGTCATTCCTGAGCTTCTGGAATCCTTTCTGCTGTCCCTTGAGGCCTACCTGAGGAACCCCAGGTTCTGTCAGATACAACCCTGAGCCAGCAACCAAGTACTGGGGAGGACAGGGGGCCAACACGCAACTGATTTGGGGCAGTCCCAGGCACTCTTTCCTGCCCACTTGCTGCAGGTCCCCAAAGCCTGCTTGCAAAGTAGCCCCTGGGGGTGAAAACTCGAGCGATTCTCAGTATGTTTTTATCCCAGCTTTCATCCTGGGGGATACTCCTCCCTGCCCCTCCCTGCCCCTCCCCTCCTGCGCCTTCCTTCCCCTGGCACAGTCTGCTAGGTCAGATGCCAGCTTCCCCTCACCATGGTTTCCCATCACACAGGCCCCTAACCCCTCCCAGCATCTTCCAGCTGGTGCTTCAGGAAAGAATGCACAAAGACCACAGTTGTGTCTGTGAACACGGGCATATATTGTCCAAGACTGCCTGACTGGAGCAGCTGGGCCAAGGAATAGGACCTGTGTCCACTGGGGTTATCTACCCACTTCCTAAGGAGGGCTCCCCCATGCTCAGACCCCATTCATCCCAGTCCTGCCTTCAGGAGGTCCTCTAGCCTGATTGTCTTAATTTTATTTATTGTTGGGGTGGGGAGAGGGAGAGAGGAGGAGGAGACTCACGGCACACAGTGCTCACAATTCAGTTCTGGGCCTCCACTCTGAGCTCTAGGCACACTCTCTCACTCTTGCCACTGTTGGTTCAAGGATGGAACTTAGGTCAGGCTTGGGCAGAAAATCCCTTTACAGGTCAACCTGACCCCCACTCTCAACCTGGGCCTGATTTTCTCAAGCTTCCCCCAAAAGCATGCTGGGAAGGCAGGCCTCTCTCCTACAGTCAATTCATTTGCACTACAAATGCTGGCTGAGTAACCAAAGACAAACAGCCTGGGTGCTGAGACAATGGGAAGCCTCCGGCAGTAGCAGGACACTGAAAGAGCTTGGACAGACTCTGGTGGTCAGGGCACAAGTGACCGTGACTCCCTCTGTCTCTACAGTACTTCCAGAGAGTGATTCCCCACCAGTTTGACAGCTGCCCAGACAAGCTGGTCCTCAAGGCTTACCAGGTCAAGTACAACCCTAAAAAAATGAAGAGGTCAGTGCCCGGGGATGGAGAACTCAAACGGGAAGCCCTCCTCAACCCCAGGGAGGCGGGACTTTGACCGTGTGCCCCGTCCTCACAGGCTGGAGAAGGAGTACGCAGCTATGAAGAGTAAGGAGATGGAAGAGCAGATCGAGATCAAAGTGAGTTCCAGAGGCGGGGTCGGGGGGGGGGGGGCAGAGATGGGCTGCCTTGAGGCTTTCCCTCGCAAATCCAGAGCTGGCCACTAGAGGGCAGTCCTATCTAGCGCACTGGTAGAACGGGCCGGCCTGGACAGACACCCTCTGGCTTCAGATGATGCTGGCTGACTTGACCCTTTCTTCACCTGCCAGCCCCGCGTGGGAGCGCATTCCCCCGTTGGCATGTCCTCAAAGCTGGCCACACCACAGTAAACAAGACAGTCAAAGTTCCTTGCCTTCATGTCCCCAACACCCCCCCCCCAATGTCATGGGGCAACAGTCAATAAATCACTGAAATAGAGTGGATTCCACAGAGTGCTCCGGATATAGTCATACAAGAGAGAGACAGTCGCGTCTGGGGAGACACTCTAGGTCCAAGAGTCCAGTGTAAAGGGCCTAGGATAGAACGTACCTGGTGGTCAGGAGAACACCCAGAAGGCTGAGGGCACAGAGGAGCCTTCAAGTTTGGAAGCTAAGGAGGAAGGCTCAGGCATGCAGGATATGCAGCTAAGGTATGGGCATCCACTGAGGGTGCTGGCTGTACTGGCAGCCAGCCTGCCAGACCATCAGAGTCAGTGCCTGGAGTGCACAACACTCTGAAACCAAGCTCACCTCTCAATGGCCTCTTCACCCCGCTTATGTGACTTTAGCTGTTCACCCAACAAACACCGATTGGAACAAAGAAGAGACCTGGTCTTAAGTGAAAAGGACCTGGCTTCCCAGATAAAGACACTCTTGAGCATCTAGATGTCAGTATCCTTCAGTCTCTTTCCAAGGAGGCCCAGGTACAACCCAGGGCCAGAATGTAGAAGAGAGGAGAAAGAAACCTCATACCCACCTACTCCAGCCTACTAGCTAGCTACACATTCCCAAAGCCTGCTGGCCAAGAACAAGGGGCCTGTCACCCAATATGGAGGACAGGCGTGGCACAAACCTACACATAGCCCTGTTTTTGTCCTCTCCAGTTGATGAGTCAACGTGGCTAGTTAGCCCTGGTGTCCCACAGAGGACAGCCATGTGGCCCTAGCAGGTGAGCCCCTCTGAGCCTTGGAACTGTGTTGTGATGTTCCTCTCACTGTCAACCTCGTCTCACTATTCCTACCTCCTGTGGAAAGGCAGAGGCAGAGACAGGGGCCTGCAAGCTGAAGCCCTGGGCACTACTCGAGGCATCCAGAAAGTCTTCTATCCTGAGTTTGTGAGCCATCTCACAAGGAAGGTAGCTTGAGTGTTGCACTAGACCAAATGTGGTTCCTGCTGTGTGCAGATGAGTGGCCTGCTCTCATCTGGTGACCATGAAGACTCAGAAATAGACAAGAATGCCACAGACCTTGAAACCACAAGCCAGATTGAAATTTTCCCCTGAGATTTCCTCTAGAGGCCTTGAAGAGTCAGGTTGATGTCTCCTTGTAGGGCGTCTTACAAGTGTCCTGCAGTTTGGTCTTTCACTTTTAGCCTGTTTTAAAACATCATGATTTGATGCTGGGAGGTCACAGTGGTGCATGTCTTTAATCCCAGCACTCAGAGGCAGAGGTAGGCAAATCTCTGAGTTTTGAGGTCACCCTGGTCTACAAAGAAAGTTCTGGGACAGCCAGGGATACACAGAGAAACCCTGTCTAAAAAATAAATAAACAAACAAAAACTAATCCCTTATTTGTTTGCATCAGGCAAGGCAAGATGACAGGCACATAGACAATGGCCTTTAAAAGAAGGATTGGTGAGACTGGGGCTGCGGCTTAGTGGTGAGCTTTTGCCCAGCATGCATACAGTCATGACTCCATCCTCAGTGCAGAACAGAAGGAAAGGGAAAAGAGGGCAAAGCATATGACTCGATGGGTGAAGCGTTTGCTGTGCAAGCATGGGGACCTGAGTTCAATCCCTAGAACCCACATAGAAGAGCCAGGAGCAGTAGTCTATTCATCCCAGTCACGGAGACACAGACAGATAGATCCCTGGGGTTCATTAGCAAGCCAGCCTAGCCAAATTGGCAAATTCCTGGTTTTAAAAGGAGGGGTAAAGCTAAGGAGATGCCTCTGTAAAGTGCTTGTGTCTCAAACATGGAGACTTAAGCCCAGAGTTCCCAGAACCCAACAGTGAAAGCCCAGCACAATTAGTGTGCGTTTATAACCCTAGCACTTGAGATTGGGATAGGTAGCAGGCAGATCCATTGAACTCATTAGCCAGCCAGCCTAACTCAGTCCATGAGCCTCAGCTTTAGTGAGAAACTGCATTTCAAAAACTAACATGGGGCAGGGGTAGTGGCATATGCTTTAATCCCAGCTGTGACAAGGTCAAAGCAGGCGGATCTCTGTCAAAGCCAACCTTGACTACATTACAAGTTCCAGCCAATCATGGCTACATGATGAGATCCTGTCTCAAAATAAACCAACAAATCTAGGTATCGTGGCACAAGTCTGTCATCCTAGGACTGGGGAGATGGACTTTGGATGATCAGGAGTACATAATCTTCCTCAACTATACAGCAAATTAGAGGTCAACCTGTCTCAATGAAAGAACAGAACAGGCTGGAGCCAGGCATGGTGGCTTTAATTCCAACTCTTGGTAGACAAAGGCAGACCAATTTCTGTGGGTTCCAGGCTAACTAGGACTCAAAATGAGACACTATCTCAAAATATAAATAACAAATAATTACAAAGTTACTAAGTATTTTAAAATAAATAAAAGCTGACCCCTGGCCTCCATATATATGTGTGCACTGAAGCATGAGCTCCACATGCATGCTTGCACATACACACACAAATAAGCACACACAGGTATATACAAAAGAAAGGAGAGAAAAGAGAGTTGATTATTCTGTTTCAAGAGGAAAAGGCAGGTTGTGGTCATGTCAGTCAGAGAGCATGGAGGAGGGAGGCCTGGTCCAAAACCTTTGACATCGGTTCTACAGAAGGAAGAATTAAATCAGTGCAGGTGTGTGTGAGCAGGCTCAGGACCCAGGCAGGGTAGGCTAATGGAGTAGGCAGTTGGAGTGATATTCTGGCGTCAAGGAGATTCTCCATAGCATCTGTGTCAGCCCTGGGTCTTTAGCATGAAGGCATTGTTCACTTGCCTCAGATAGAGGAAGGGTTAAGGGTTCTGGAGCTATTGGTTCTGTACTGAAAAGACAGCAGCACACCTGTTGACTGCGACTCTGGGAAGGACTGTCTCCCAAGCTAGCAAGGCCTCCAGTCACTAAAGCATCTGAAAATACAGAGACTTTCAGAGTCAGCAAGCTGGCTCAGTGAGTGAAGGTGCTTGCCAGCAGCCTGATGACTTAAGTTTGGTCCCCAGGACACATGTGATAGAAAGACGAAGCTGACTTCTGCATGTCCTCCACAGGTGGACCATGGTGGCCATGCTCAGGAGCACACACAAAATAAACATAAAAACATACTTAAATATGAACGTATTATTTACTTACTTATTTGAGAATGTTAGGGTGTTTTGTTTTGTTTTGTTTTGTTCTAAACAGACTTCCTATGTAGCCCTGGCTAGTCTGGAACTTACTATATGGACTAGCCTGGCTTTGAACTTACTATATGGACTAGCCTGGCTTTGAACTTGATTCCATCTTACCCCCTGACTCCCCATTGCTGGGATAGCAGGCATGTGCTACCATGCTCCTCCTTATTTATTTATTTATTTATTTATTTATTTTAATCTTAGCCAAAAATGCTGAGAAGTGACAAGTTTGTTTGTTATGACAAGGTCTCTCTGTGTAATATAAGCTGTCCTCAAATCTGCAGTCCCTCCTGCCTCAGCCTCCTAAGTACTGTAATTAAATTACAGGCATGTGCCACTATCCTCAGCTAGGAAAAAAAAAAGTGTTTTTGAAACAAGGTCTCATTTTGACTAGACATATAACCTGAAACCTGCTTTGTAGCCAAGCATGACCTTGAACTCCTGACCTTCTTGCCTCTACCTGTGAATACTGAGATTAGAGGCATTTGCCACCATACCTAGTTTATGTGATACTAGGGATTGAAACCAGGCCTAAAAGCATGCTCCGCAAGCACTCTACAAACCAAGCTACACCCCCATACCCCCACCCCCATTTTTTTGTAAACCATGACCAATGAGTGCATAGCCCCACATCCCTTCATTCACTCTGCCTCCTTTTTTTCCATTTGGGATAATCAGG
This sequence comes from Apodemus agrarius, assembly GCA_964023405.1. NCBI lineage: Eukaryota > Metazoa > Chordata > Mammalia > Rodentia > Muridae > Apodemus > Apodemus agrarius. Next base: position 45,685,338 of record OZ030028.1, read on the forward strand.
AAAGATAGGACTCATTCGCTAGGCCTATCCAAGTTCCTCTGTGAGTAGTGGGGCTGGATGCAGTGACCGGCTAAGTTCAGATTGGATAAAGCAATCTAGGGGTTACAGTCCAGGGTCAAGAGACTTAATTCTCCTGGTCCTTAAACAGTTCTGATCCAACTAGGCAGCGCAGCTGAGGTGCCACTCCTCTTTTTTTTTTTTTTTTTTTTTTTTTAGTTTTTCGAGACAGGGTTTCTCTGTACAGTCCTGGCTGTCCTGGAACTCACTCTGTAGACCAGGCTGGCCTCGAACTCAGAAATCCGCCTGCCTCTGCCTCCCAAGTGCTGGGATTAAAGGCATGCGCCACCACTGCCCGGCGTGCCACTCCTCTTTGACCCTGACTTTTACACATGATGTGAGTCCGTGACCATCAGACCCATGATTTACTTACTCCAGTTGTTTTCTGGGGGTTTCTATCACCATGTCTCCCCAAGACGCATCCCAGGAGCTGCCCTGTGTAACCCATAGGAAGTGGTTTAGTTTCATCTCTGGTGCAGTGATAAAATATTCTGTCAAACTTAGAAAGTCTGGATAAATGGCCTAGCAATTAAAAGCTCTGGCTGCTCTTCCAGAAGATCTGTGTTCACAACTGTTCACAACTGTCTCAGGAGATCTCAGGCCCTCCTTTGGCCTCTGTAGTCACTCCGTACACATAAAATTAAAATAAAATTTAAAAAGTTTTTTAAACTTAAGACAAGAAATTATTTATTTTAGCCAACAATTCCAGATTGCAGTTTATTACTGGGAAGTCACAGCAGAATCAGCTTGGAGACCATTGGTCACATCACATCCAGTCAGGAAGAAAGAAGATGCTTACATATTGGAATGCCCTTGCTTGTACTGAGTTCTATTTATGCATGTTTAGAATTCCCTTCCTGGGTAATGATGGGATGTCTTTTCTCACATCAATTAAGGCAATCAAAAAAGAAAGTTCTAGCTGGGAGGTAGTAACATACACCTTTAATCCCAGCGCTTCTGAGGCAGAGGTAGATGGATATCTGTGAGTTCAAGTCTAGCCTGGTCTACCAAGCAAGGTCCAGGACAGCCAGGGCTACACAGAGAAATTCTGCTTTGAAAAAACAAAAAAAGAAAGAAAGGAAGGAAAGAAGAAAGGAAGGAAAAAAAGAAAATCCCTATAGACAAGTCTTTGAGCCAACCCAATGTAGACAATCCTTCATTAAGATTCTCTTCCCAGGTGACTCTAAGTTGTATCAAGTTGACAACTAAAACCAAACCTCACAGCCTTGTAGGCCTCTTGGTCATCCACTACTACAAATGATTTCTTCATAACCAAGAACCCTGAGGAGACTACCTATAACACATTTGCATATATCATCAGCTTCATACAGGGTCCTGAGGGAACTTAAAACCACAGATACTTATTCTAAATTCCTCATCACAGAACAGAAGGCAGAGCTAAGCATGGGGTGCTATACCTCTGCAATCCACTACTCAGGAGGCAGTAGGATCAAAGTTCAAAGCTGACTGTATTGTATAACAAGACTATAGGGAGCAGGAAAATAATAATAAAGGCAATGTGTCTAAAAGGTTCAAAATGTGGTAGAGATGTTGCCTAGCGTGACACTGCATAATCACAGCAGTATGGCACACACCTGCTATCTCAGTTCTCAGGAGGTAAAACAGCAACATCAAGGAGTCAAAGGTATCCTTGGCTATAGGGCAAGTTCTAAGCCAGTCTGGGATGCATGAAATTCTGTCTCAGAAAGAAATTGTGATTAAAGCAACGGCCACCTACATGTTCAACACCAGAGACCTAAATTCTGAGGGAGGGGTTGTTCCAGAGAGTCTAACTTAGGGGCTGCTGGGAGCAAAGGAAAAGGGGTCAGGACTACCTGGCATCAGCTTCCCTTGAAACACAGGGGAAAGACCCTTGAAAGACTAGGCAGAAACAGACTTCTAAGGATAGTGTAGATGCTGACTGCTCCTTACAGTTATTTACACACCTGCATGCGTTCACACATGCACGCACGCGCACGCGCGCACACACACACACACACACCACAGAGCGAGGAGCTGAAGGGTTTTTTTATTATTATTATTTTTAGTCAGGATTTCTTTGTGTATCCCTGGCTGTCCTGGGTCTTGCTTTGTAGACCAGGCTGGCCTCAGACTCACAGAGATCCACCTGCCTCTGCCTCCTGAGTGCTGGGATTAAAAGCATGCACTACCACACCCAACTCAAGTTTTTTATGTTTGTTTGTTTTTAATAATTTTGAGCCAGGCCGTGATCACACAAGCTTTTAATCTTAGGACTCAGGAGGCAGAGGATTCTGTGTAGCTTTTGCTACCCCACCTAAGTTCTGGGAATGAACCTCAATACCAGCCTGCACCCCACCCCACCCCCAGAGAATACTGAATCTGTGGATGAAAAACACAGACATACACTCGTTGCTCAATTTCAACTTGCTTTATCAGCACAATTGCTGGGCATTATTAACCTCCCATGGCTAGTGTGCCCTCCCCAATACCCTTAGCTCAGCACCCTAAATCTGTCCTCAAGTTTAGTTGCTCAGTTTCTTTAGACCCAGCTCAACACTCCCATCCTCCCACCTGGAGAAACAGCCTGTGGTTGCTTCAAGATCTCACATGGCTGGTTGGCTGTTTTTCTCTCTGAAGCAGGGCGAACTCCCCTCCTCTCTCCTGCATCTGCCAGCTTGCCTGCTTCCCCCGAATTCCTGCCTATCCTTCCACCCAGCAATTGCCCCATAGCATCTTTACTGATAGATCAAGAACCAATTGGAGAACAGGACCTTAGCATCAGTACCACCCCTATAGCAGAGGCAGAATGACCTCTGAGTTTAAGGCCAGCTTGGTCTACAGAGTGAGTCCCAGGACAACCAGGGCTATACAGAGAAACCCTGTACTTCAAATGAAAATAAAATAATTTTGAGACAGAATCTCATATAGACCAGGTGGCCTCCAATCCAATAGCTAAGGTTGACCTTTAATTTATGATCCCCCTGCCTCTGTGTCCCAAGTGCTCGGATTACAGGCATGTACTAAGCCAGGTTTTTGCAAAGTAAGAGCTTTTGTGTGTGTGCTACAAAAGCAGTCTACCAACTGAGCCACGTTCCTACCACCAGTTTTATTTCAACCTTTAAAATGTATTTTATGTATGTATGTGAGTGGGTGTGTAATAACATGCATATGGAATGTCAGAGGACAACTTGTAGTTCTCGTCTTCAACCACATGAGTCCTGGACATCTAACTTAGGAAGTCTGGCTTGACAGCAAGCACCTTTATCCAATGAGCCATCTTATAGGTCCTCAGTATTTTTAACAAACCATTTAGACAGTAATGTGCCTCATTTTCTGAAATTTCTGGCCCAGAACATAAGGACCCTCTGGGGACCTTCCTTGACCTCTGTGGTTGGTGAGTGGAGATTAAGTGCCTATAAGTGCTTGGGGGGCTCTGAAGTGCTCTTCTTCTTCCTCTATAGAGGCTTCGAACAGAGAACCGGCTGCTCAAACAGCGGATTGAGACCCTAGAGAAGGTGAGAAGTGTGGGTACCAGCTTTTGGGTTCCAAATCTCTCTACTTCAAAGCACCGGCAGCTGTTGAGCTGGAGCCATTCCTCTGTTCCGATCTAGCTGAGTTAAGAAGCAGAGGTAGGGTAGACAGTGGTTGTACTCTTGTAATATCAGCATATAGGAAGTGGAGACAGGAGGATTAAGAATTCAAGGCCAGCTAGCCTCAGCTACATGAGACCCTGCCTCAACAAAATATATGAATGGCCTTTCCCTCAATCTCCTGTAACCCCACTGAGATTTGGGCTGCCCTGTTATTAGGGGTTCTCAGAAGACTTCATCCCTCTCTGGATCTCGACTCAGCCCGTAGGGTTACAGCTAAATTACAACTCAGTGGATGGCAATCACAAACTGCATGGGTGGGAGAATGAGTTTCATCACTGGGCCACAAGAATCCCAACCTGTAATTTGTAAGTTTCATCCTAGAAAGGAAGGAAGACAGACAGTGTGTGGGCAGTGGGGAGGTGGGCTCATTGTTTGAGGTAGAGAGGCATGGACTTGACCTGGGACCCTACTAGGTTTACCCATGGGGTGGTTTGGGTAACTTAGCATCATTCTGGGCCATACTTCCTGTTCCTTAGTGTTCCTCATTTGACTATTTGCTGACCACAAGGAAGCAGTAGGTCATGGACAGGATGTTATTGCCACACCAAAACCTCAATTCTTGTTTTCTCTCAAGATGAAAATGCAGCCCCTGTCTCAGCCCTCTCTGGGGTCTCCTCCTCACACACAATGAAGAGACATTCCTGCTGCTGAGTTTTTTCAGCCCCATATACCCCAACCTCCCCACTCACATGGACCCCCTCCAGGACAGAGTTGGCTCTGGCTTTGGTCTTTCTCTGGGCCCTCTTCTGCTGGTTCTCTGGTCTTCACTTTTCTATCCCCTGCTTTTAGAGATAGCCCACTGCATTAGTGACAAGTGGTTCTTGTCTGTCTCTCCCCTCCTGTCCCCTGCCTTCTGCTCTGCCTCCTTCCCCTGGTGCTGGGAACCCCCTTCGCCTGGTAGGAGAGCGCGGCCCTGGCTGATAGGTTAATCCAGGTACTGTAGCTTTTCCATATACCTCTGCACTCTCCATCCCAGGCCCTTCCCGGTTCCTGCACAAGACAGCCAGTAACCACCTCTTCCTGGCCACTGCCGTTTTGGGGGCAAGAGCAACTTGCATGGAGGGGCAGCTTCTGGGGAAAACAATGCCTTGAGGGAGGGGGCATGTGAGCTGGAGATAAACACCAGGATGGGAGGCCTTTGTGGGAGTGAGTTTAGTAGAAGGCTTACCCTCAGCATAGACGGCAGGCTTCCTCCACCAAGGAGCAAGAGATGCTACCCCAACAGGATCCAGGACGCTTAGAGCATTCTGTTTTAGGTCCTGACACATTTGTTGTGCTGAGCTCACACTAACATGCTCACACACAGGCATGCATGCATGTAGGAACACACATGCTCACACACAGGCATGCATGCATGCAGGAACACACAACTGTTCTGAGTCCTCTCTGCTTTTGTCACCCCATCACCATCTCTCACCTGCCTGCTTCTGCTGCTGCTTCATCCTTGGATGGCTTTTCTAGAAGCTTCTGCACAGCACCAGTGGCTCAGAGCCTGGAATGGGGAACAGGGAGTATCAAGTTGGATGGGAAGGAGGATGTGGGTGGAAGAAATGCCCGGGAGAGTTGTAGAGGTGGATCACACCTTGCACGAGACTTTTACTTTGTATAACAGTCTTTTTCTTCACTTGGGACAGAGGCAAAAACCACGATTGACGATGGAGCCCCAGCCTGAGAGTTGGAGGCGTTTGTCACTTAAGCCTTGTAGTGTCCATCACTCCCAGGATCCTTTAGGTGGCCTGTCCTTGCCTGCCCCCACCCATTCTGAGGCCTGCTGTGGGCACCCCATCCCAGGCTCTGAGCACTAAAGGCCATGCCTATCTCTCTTTAACCCTCTCTCATCCTCTCTGAGCTTCCTAGAAGCCAGGCCTGGGACCAAAGCAGATGGTCATGGTATCCTTCCCACCCCATCCTCACTGTGCTCAGGGGCAGGTGACACGGGCACAGGAGGCTGAGGAGAACTATGTCATCAAACGGGAGTTGGCAGTAGTGAGACAACAATGTAGCTCAACTGCAGAGGACCTTCAGAAAGCACAGAGTACCATCCGGCAGTTGCAAGAACAGCAGGTATCCAGCAGTTGAATGGGGTTGACTGGCAGGGCCTAAATGCCACCTTACCTGCTAACCCTTGGGGCTTAGATCTGTAAGGTGGGTTAGGGTGCCCAGAGGCTAGTGTGAATTTGATGCCCTTCCCAGCCAGCTCCACTCCAGTCTGGCCATACTGCAGGAGCACATGTCCCACCCCCAGCCCATGGTCCTGGGACCGAGTCTTGAAGACCTCCAGAAGGCACCCTGAAGTCATGGAAATTCCCGTTCCCAACATTCCCTGTGTGCAGCTTTTCCTGGAAAGAAGCCAAGCCAGTTTTATTGCCTCCTAGTGCCATGAATTTAGCATAGGTTCAGCCCAGGATGCCCAACAACTGGGGCCCCCTTCCAGCCCAGGCCGCTATCATAAAGGCTATCCACCAAGTAACAGTCACCACCAGGAACCAATGCCTGGTTCTTTACCTCCAGGAAAACCCTCGCCTCACAGAGGACTTTGTGGCCCACCTGGAGACAGAACTGGAGCAGTCACGGTTACGAGAGACAGAGACTCTGGGGGCCCTTCGAGAAATGCAGGACAAAGTTCTGGACATGGAAAAGGTATGGCTGGGGAAGGAGACACAGGTCTAGAGTGTGCTTTAGAAGATGTAGAAACCAGGCATGGCCACATGCATCTAATCCAGGACTATGGTGGAGATTTGGGGTGAACTCTGGCTTATTGGTCCTGAGCTTAGCTCCAAGTTCAGTGAGAGGCCCTGTCTAACGGTGTCAAGGTAACGTGATGAGGGAGAACACTTGGCAGCATCCTCTGACCTCTGCAAGCAAGCATACAGACATGCACACATGACTGTCACACACACACACACACACACACACACACACACACTGAGAGAGAGAGAGAGAGAGAGAGAGAGAGAGAGAGAGAGAGAGAGAGAGAGAGAGTTGTTGGGAAGGAGGGAGAAGAGGGGACAAGAAACAAGAAGAGGCAGCCAGGGCAACTGCCCTGCATGTCTGTCGGTTACCACAGAAGAGGAGACCTCTCTGTGCTGCTTTAGAGTCCACTGCCACCTGCATTGTCTCCTCCACAACCACAGTCTCCACACAGGGATTCAGGGCTATAGAAGTTGGAGCCTCACCCACAAAGCTCCCCACACCCTTGAACTGTGTGGGCTTATATACATGGCAGCACAGCTCTGCCCTGAGTCTCACTCTCAAAGCACAATGTGGCAGCTTTGTACGCTGTCTGGTTGGTATCCCACACTGCACTATGCATGTCACCCCAGGGGCTGAGATTCCGGGATATAGGGAAGGAATGTCGGCAGGGGAAGGCTGCTCACCTCCTCTCCTCTCCCATGAAGATAGCCTCCAGAAGCACACTAAGGACTGCGCTGTCCCACCTGTAGATTTCCTGAGTGCCTCCCCAGCTGCTTTGTGCATTGAGTCAACTCAGGCTGAGGATGTACCTGAACTGGTAGCATGCTTACCTAGCATACATGAAGTCCCAGAGTCCATCCCTAATGCATACATGTAATCCCAGTGCAGGTGGAAATCCCTATAATTCCGGGGGTGGGGGGTGGAAGAAGGGAAATCAGTCTTTCAAGACCATCCTTGGCTATATCACAAGTCTGATTTCAGTCTTAGTTATCTAAGATCATCTCCTAAAACAAACAACCAACAAATCTCTCAGGGAGCTGACACAAAGCCCTTGAAGTTGAGAATGATCCCTCCCCCAATACTTGCTACAGCTGTGTAAGGGCTGCAAGCCTTTTTGCCCCATCAATACATCGCCTTCCACACTGGAGGGAAATGTGCCCAGTCTAGACCCTGTCTTGCCTCCCATGCCCAGACCTAAACAAGGGTCAGTAAGGGCCAGGTAGTGGTGGCGCACGCCTTTAATCCCAGCACTTGGGAGGCAGAGGCAGGCGAATTTCTGAGTTCGAGGCCAGCCTGGTCTACAGAGTGAGTTCCAGGACAGCCAGGGCTATACAGAGAAACCCTGTCTTGGAAAAACAAAACAAAACAAAAACAAAAACAAAAAACCAAGGGTCAGTAAGGACCAGGCCTACAAGTTATTTACCAAGAAGCTAGTGCACTGGGCCAACTGCACACCAGGACACAATATAGGTTGGTTCCAGCTCTGTCTGTTTCTGGGAGGAGGGGCTTCCAGACCAGGCCTGGGGAGAGTGCAGGGTGCTTGTCTCTTGTCTTCCAGCAGTTCTTAGGACTGGTCATGGGTCCTGAAAGGCTTGGATCTTGGAACTGTGAGAAATTCAGTGATATTTGTTTACAGGAGGCCTCAGTTCAAAGGAGTTTCCCAAAGACAGGCCTGAGACCCATTTTGTAGATAATGAACCCTGGCTACACATGAGGGTCTTCTTCCCCTGGGCCTAGACTCTGTTCCCTTGGGTATGCTGTAGTCTAGGGTGTCGTCCTCCCTTCGCTCAGTTGCCAAAGCAGAGTAGAGATCAGAGGGAAGACTGGAAGTGTGGGTCCAGAAATTAAGGCTTGGAGATTCAGAGCTTTCACGTTTCCTCACTTACTGTCTCCCCTCAGAGAAACAGTTCACTGCCAGATGAGAACAATGTAGCCAGGCTGCAGGAGGAACTCAAGGCGCTCAAGGTGCGGGAGAGCGAGGCTGTAGCCTCTGCCCGGGAGCTAAAGCTGCAGCTGCAGGAGCTCTCAGACACCTGGCAGGTGAGGGCCTGTTGTGAGGGTGCGCGGGGAGCTGCAGCTGCAGGAGCTCTCAGACACCTGGCAGGTGGGGCCAGGTGTGAGGGTGCCTCCAGACGGGAGGCAGCTGATAGACCGTACTTCGGGACTCATCTGAGGGCAACCCTGGCCTCCAGAACCCTTCCACCCTGCCTTCTAGGCCCATCTTTCCCGCGGTGGCCGCTGGAAAGAGTCCCCGAGGAAGCTGGTCCTGGGCGAGTTACAGGACGAGCTCATGACTGTGCGTTTGCGCGAGGCACAGGCCCTGGCCGATGGCCGCGAATGGCGGCAGCGCGTGGTGGAACTGGAGACGCAGGTAGGCCAGGCCTACATAGGGACACCACTGTGGACCCCTAGGCTATACCGTGACCACCCTCTTGCTGCTGCACCATCTGATCCTCCTTTCCAGGACAACATCCACCGCAACCTGCTGAACCGTGTGGAGGCGGAACGCGCAGCTCTGCAGGAGAAGTTGCAGTACCTGGCGGCACAGAACAAGGGACTCCAGACTCAGCTCAGCGAAAGCCGCCGCAAGCAGGCAGAGGCTGAGTGCAAGGTGCAGGCCCTGCCCGGACCCCACGACCCTACCTGAGACCTTGCCACCTCCTTGATCCGCCCTCTGTATTCCCTTCCCTTCAGAGTAAGGAGGAAGTGATGGCTGTGCGCCTTCGGGAGGCAGACAGTATGGCTGCAGTGGCAGAGATGAGGCAGCGCATCGCAGAGCTGGAGATCCAGGTGAGCCCCAGGAACTGGGAGGAGGGTGAACCCCGGGGCTGGCCATGCTCTGACCTACAGTACCCCGGCCCTCCCGGCAGAGGGAGGAGGGCCGCATCCAAGGCCAGCTGAACCACTCGGATTCATCGCAGTACATCCGTGAGCTGAAGGACCAGATTGAGGAGCTGAAGACTGAGGTGAGAGCAAGGGATACTGACCACAGGCCAGACGCTGGTGCCGGGACCCAGATAAAGCATGATGCTAGGAGGGTAAAGGAGGAAGGCGCCTGATGGCGGGGGTTTTCTGTGGGTACGTCGATGTACGTCTCCAACGCGCGGGTGCCTCCTCCCTCCCCCACCCCCACCCCCGCGCACACCAGGTGCGGTTGCTGAAAGGCCCACCAACATTCGAGGACCCTCTGGCTTTCGATGGGCTGAGCCTGACGCGGCACCTGGATGAGGATTCGCTACCATCGTCTGATGAGGAGCTGCTTGGTGTGGGCGTGGGCGTGGGCGTGGGCGCAGCCCTGCAGGACCCACTCTACCCTCTCTCTCCCCGGGACGCACGCTTCTTCAGAAGTCTGGACCGGCCAGCCAAGGACAGCGAAGGTAGCTCAGACAGCGATGCGGACGAGCTAGCCACGCCTTACAGCAGCCAGGGCCTAGACAACTGACGCTCGGGCAGCTCACTGGGAGCCTGGAGGCCCGCCTTGCTGGGAGGAGAGAGCAGCAGTCCCTGACCTTGCTGCTCCACAGTACTAAGGAATTCTGTGCCTCTGTCACTCCCGTCAACTGAAGGCCCGGTGGAGGAGGCAGCACAGAGGGCAGGGTCTACTGGCAGGCCTGGCCTTCATAGCAGTGTTTACCCGTTTTAGACCATATCGTCCAAGCCCTCCTGAGTTAAAGGGGTGCATGGGCCAGTTACCTGGAGGGTGTTGCTCTCCTAACATGGACAAGGGCCGAAAGTGCAGAGGTCCCAGGACTTGTTAATAAGCAGGAAGCTTCTTCCTCCTAGTCAGCTTCCCTTTGGGACAAGGGTGGCCCTGCTGGGTGGGGCCCAGGAACCGCAGTAGGTCTGAGGATGGAGGGACAACTTGGACTGGATGTTAGCACCCCAGGACAGGTTCTCTGGACACAGTGATATCAAGCAGCCAGCCCCTTGCCACTGGGGACAGATGGCCAGGCTGGACTTTTCTGCCTGGTGCAGTTCTCATGGCCCCCCCGCAGTAGAAACCAAAGCCCCCCCCCCATCCTGTCTGCAGGACCACCTGGGGTGTGAGTGGTCAGTGGGAACCAGCTCAGGCCTGGGCAGTGTCTCCCTACTCTCTAGGGCTATAGAAGCTGCAAAGAAGAGACCCTTTCCCTAGAGCACCCATCTTCCTCTGGGGAGTACTAATATCACGTGTTGACTGGCTGTAGAAGAGAACCCCCTCCTCTGAGTTCTCAGCCTCAGTGCACTTGTTCCTGTGGACTTATTCCACTTACTCTGGCTAGAGTTTCCCAGTCAGTTACCTCCCCTTATCTCCTCGAAGTGTTCCCCGGTCTCTGCCCAGTCAGAGCTGAGAATGGTGCCAAAGCCCATCAATGCTTCCCAGGCTCCTTTGTCCTTCACCCCCTGCATCTTGGGACCCCAGGGGCTGACCCCCTCTCATTGCTCCTAGAGCCTCAGGTAGAATGGTGCCCACAGCATTCCCTGGGTGCTTCCTGGGTGGAGCCCCCAGCTCAGTCTCCATTCTTGGTGGCCCACTCTTCAAGTGTTAAAACAAGCCTGTGGGCTGGCTGGGGCAGGGTACCCCTGAGGAGGCCCTCTCATGTGCTCCTCATGTGCCCCTCCACACTGCCCACCACCATTTTGCACACTGCCTGTTCACACTCCATGTCTCTCCAAGGCAGAAAAGATGGAAAATAAAGTGTATTTACACAGTCATAAGGAATGCTGAGTAGAGCCAATGGACTGGGAAAATCACAGCAAGAAAGTGCTAAACCCCCATCCATGTTTCTGGAAGTTCAAAGATGAATCCAGTGGCTAGGTCGTGTGAGAAGTACCACAGGGATGAAGAGAGGGCTTAAGGCTGGCCTAATCCAAAAAATGCCAGCTTCAGAGAGAGCTGGGCCAAGTGGCATCTATTCAATGAAAACTGTGGGAGGACATTGGGGTGTTCTGCCCTGCACCTGCCTCTGTGGAGTCTCTGATGTCATGGGACTGGGTAGTGCGTGTTTGGAGAGTGAATTACCATTAATATAATACCAAAGTAGACAACCAGAACAGAAAAATCAAAGAAGCTTTCATGGAGGAGGCAGTGTGAGAGGTTTCCCTGGGAGCAAAAGCACAAAGGCCAGATGATGTGGGGAATGGTGGGATGGGGAGAGGAGAGGAGGGGTCATGTCCAGGGAGAAGGAACGGAATTTAGGTATATGTTAAGATCAGGAAGATGGTGAGTGTGACTGTTCTGGTCGGGATCAGAGTTTGGGCTCTGAACTGAGGGTAGTATGAAGCCCATGGAGAAGGCTGAGAATAGAGCCTATTGACTGGGAAATGACGATAGGGATCAGTAACCAGCCCAGTACATCAAATGCCAAACTGCATCAGACAATGGCATTGAATGGAGGATGCTCTGGGAAAGAGTACCCAGGTGAGCTCCAGCCCTTGTTGGTAAGGGGGAATATAGCCTGGGGACCTGAAAAACCAACTATTTACTGCCCAATGGCACAGAGCAAGTAGTACGACACGGAGTCCATGTCAGAACAGCTGAGCCCCCTACAAGTTCCTATTCCTGTCACACCAGTGCTATCCCTGTGACTGCTGCTCCCCTTGGATAACTAATCACCCCCACAGTCCAATTCCCAAGCTGGCTCCCTGAGCTGGAGCCAGCTATGGAGGAAAAGTCCTTACAGAAGTTAGCCTTGAGGGTCTACCTGCCCAGTGTCCAGTCAGGTTTTGTTGTTTGTTTTTGTTTTGACATGGTGGCTCCTTTAATCCCCCAGCACTCAGGAGGCAGAGATAGGCAGATCTCTTGAGATCTAGGCCAGTCTGGTGTACAGGGTGAATTCCTGGACAGTCAAGGCTATACAGAAGGAAAGAGAAGTCTCTTTTAAAAAGAAATCAGTTTTTTGTTTTTGTTTCTCTTGGACTTGAAGTCTGGGAACAAGAATATCCGAGGTGCCCTCCAGGGCTCAGAAGAAATCTCTGGCTTGTCACAGATCTCAGAACTCAAATCCAGAGTGTGCTCCCTCTCCCAACAATGGAAGTAGGCAGTGCTCCTCGGGAGAGTAAAATTTAAAATTCAAGCAGGGACACCATGCAAGGGTGCTGAGAGGGGAGTGGGGAGGGAGGGAGGGAGGAGAGAGAGAGAGAGAGAGAGAGAGAGAGAATATGAATGTGTGTCAGCCTGTCAGCCTCCGTGCAGATAGGGGCTCCAGGTACAGGCTGATGGCTAGGAGGTGGAAAGCAATTGACTGGAGGATTTAAACGAAGATGGTGAGAATTCATGAGATCATCTAGAGTTAGAGACACGACACCGCAAGAATACCCCTGAGAGTGCAATACACAGATTAGCACGGTGTCAACTCCTGGGTCTTCTGCCCACCCCACCCCACCTCCGACCCCTGCAAGCTACAGTCAGGATGGTCCACTTGGCCCCTACATTTGTGGGAGTTCTTTCTGCAAGCCTGGGCAAGGTACTGCTTTAACACTGTAGCCTCTCTGGTAAAAGGAGAGGGAGATTGCCTCAGTTTATTTCCAACTGTGGTGAAATACCTTGACAAAAGCTCCTTAGAGGAGAAAGATTTTATTCTGGCTCTCAGCTCAGGGTATGGTCTGTCTCTGGGGAAGTCACAGCAATAGGAGCTAGAAGCAGCTGGTCACTCAGCATCCACAATCAGGAAAAAGGAGGAGTGAAGGCATGCTGCTGCCCAGATCTCTGCGTACACAATCCAAAATTCCAGCCAGGGAATGGCGCTGCCCAAAATAGGTGGGTGCTTCCACCTCAGCCCAAGCAAGTTGGTCCCCATAGGCATGTCAAGAGGCCCCTCTTTTAGGTGTTTTCTACATTTTGTCAACTTGCCACTACCCATCATGGAGAAGTACCAGATGAAGTCAAGGACTCTATTCCTCTACCTGAATTCATCTTTCAGGCCCAACTCTCAAGCATGGAAGAGAAGGGGTGCACCCAGGATAAAGGTGCTGTAGCAAAGGGTACCCAGGAGAACAAACTACCCCATGTCCAGAATAAGAACTTCAGTGGCTCTCCAGTTCATCCACACAGGCCTTTGTGAACCTAACGTTTTCATTAGAAGTGAGACCCCCCAAAAAACCACAAGACCGTTGTAGCCACTGTCTTGCCAGCCCCTTTTCTGTATAAGTCACACAGTTCAGCTAGAACCACAATTTGCTCAGGCATAACCACAGGTGTAGTGTAGCCTGGCCCTTCGAACTACCTCTGTGGTCCTCTCCCAGCTCCCAAGGTGGTAGAGCGCACAGGTGCCAGCATGTAAACCATTCAGCATGTAAACTGTCATCCACTGAACATAAGGTGTGGATTAGGCCAAAGAGGAGAAGCTCAAATGGAAGGCCTAGGTCTACTGTTCAGTCCAAACCTAAGCCAAGGAAGAACAGGGGTACAGCCTGGGCCCAAACATGGGGCTCTAGAGGTAAAAACCAATCCATCCAAGTGTCACAGGAAGTGGGAGTGGAGACTAAGACAAAAGGTGTAACCAGAAGGGTGGATTCTAACATGGTATGTGTATGGTGGACAGGGCTAGGGTCTGGCTCAATGAAAAGTCTCCACTTCCACCACAGTCCAGTCACCCTGTGGGGAGGCCACATCATCTGGGGAGAAGCTAGTGACCGAAGTGATGCTGGCACGCGACTCATCCAAGGGAGACAGCAATTCGGCCCAGCGGCCCAATTCAGCATCACTGAGAGGAGCCCGGGATCCTCCAGAGACACCACCACCCCCTGAACCGCCTTCGCTACCCGCAGCAGCACTGTCTGCGGCTGCTAGTAGCAGTGTCCGGCTCAGAAGGTGCTGCACGACGCTCGCCTGAAGCGCCCCCAGCGGCAGCTCGCCAAGGCGAGCGGACTTCGGGCTTCTAGAGGATGCTCCTGCGCAGGCTGCAGCAGTCACCTTCGCACTGCCAGAGCCGGGCCTCGGTTCTGGCTCCACATCTAGGGATCCAGGGGTGGGGGCCACCGACTCTGGTCCTTCAGCTTCGTAGATGGTGCACAGGCCCTCAGAGGAACCGGAGCCAGCAGTGGGAGGCCACGGCAAGGAGACTCCTGTAAGAGCAAATGTGGGGACCAGCAAGATTGCTCAGCGTTAAGAAGAGCACTTGTCACCCACCTGAACGGTATAACCGCTGTTTGATCTCTCGAACCTACATAGTGAAGAAGGGAACCAACTCCCACAAGTTGTCTGACCTCCACATCAGCGCTGTGACATTCGAGCCCACACAAATATTCAAAGAAGCAAGTGAATAAAGAAAACTCATTGGTATGAAAAAAAGCTGAAGGACTACCAGGATCTGGAGGGATGGTTCCGTGGTTAAGAACACTAGCTGCTCTTTCAGAAGAACTGAGTTTGGTTCCCCGTACCCACGTGGCTGCTCACAATGGTCTTCAAGTCCAGTTCCAGGTATTTTTGTTTTTGTTTTTGTTTTTGTTTTTTTCGAGACAGGGTTTCTCTGTGTAGCCCTGGCTGTCCTGGAACTCACTCTGTAGACCAGGCTGGCCTTGAACTCGGAAATCTGCCTGCCTCTGCCTCCCAAGTGCTGGGATTACAGCACTGGGCCACCACCACCTGGCCAGTTCCAGGTATTTTGACAAACTATTCTAGCCTCCGTGGCACCACATACATGGTGCACAAACATACATGCAGGCAAATCACTCATTGACATAGAATAAAATAAATAGTGCTAGAAAAGATGGTTCAGTAGGTAAGGCACTTGCCACTAAGCCTGAAGACCTGACTGAATTCCAAAAGTGGTCTGACTCCCACAAGTGCACCAAAGGAGTGCATGCCCACAAGGAGATACACACACTCAAAAAATAGATGTGATTTTAAGAAGTCTGGACTGGAAAGGTCTCTCGAAGGTAAAGAACAAGTATAGCTCTTGCAAGGACCTGAGTTTGGTTCTCAGCACCCATTTCGGGTGGCTTGCACCCAACTGTAACTCAGAGAACCCACACATTGTACATACATTCACACAAACACACATACATATAAACAAAAATATACCGCTTTTTAAAAGGAGAGATTACAAGATGAGTAAATGCAGCCCTGCCTCTGAGTTCCTTCCCTATAACTAACATGGTAGAAAGAGAAATTACTACCAGGGATTATCTTCTCACGAGCACGCGCGCGCGCACACACACAAACACACACACACACACACACACACACACACACACACACTATAGACCAGGAGCTGGGCTTGACAGGTTCTTGCAAAGCTTCGCCCCCGAGTCCGGAATCTCCGTTCAGCATCCTTACCTGGAGTGCCGCATACTGCTAAGGGCTGAGCAGAACTTCGACTCCAGGAGGCCGGGTGGCAGGAAGCTAGCTCCGCGTCCGGGGCCGGGGAGATTGTAGCGCAGCCCTCGGGCCCGCTATCGTAGCCGCGGAGCTCCTCCGGTGTGCTCGTGGCGCTGCTGCTGTGGCCTGCCAGGTCCGGGCCACTCAGCGTACTGGACGGGCTTCGCGAGGGTGGCAGCGGCGGGGCAGGGGCCAGTGCCAGGGTCAGCCGTGGCCCTGAGATAGGGACATCTGGACCCGGGGTCGGGGGTCGACGAGGAGCTTGCAGTGGTGGTGAGGCAAGAGGAGAGGGAGGCTGAACAACGGGCGAGGTCAGGCCAGGAGGGGCCCCCGGAGGGAGAGTGGTCAGGGGAGAAGGAGGGGTCTGTAAAGTAGGTAAAACCACAAGGGGAATCTGTAGGGGGGGTGTGACTGTGGCCAACGGGGAGCAGGGAGACTGCAGAGAGGGCAAGGTCAGAGAAGTTGGGGTCTGCGGAGGGGATATAGTCAGAGGAGAAGGACAAGTATGTAGAGGAGGCAAAGCCAAGAGGGGACCCTGTACAGAACATGTGGCTGTGTCCAGGGAAGAGGTGGAAGTTGGCAGAGGAGGGCAGGCCAGAGGTGGGGCTTGCGGAGGGGATGTGGCCAGGGGCGAAAGAGTTGGTGAGCCCAGCGAAGGTGGGGCTTCTGGAGGGGGTGTTGCCAAGGGAGACGAAGGTGAGGCTGAGGGAGAAAAGGGGCCCTCCAGAGGAGGTGAGGCAGGAGGGGAGAGAAGAGCCTGCAGAGGGGGTGAGGCAGACGGTGAGGAAAGAGGCAAAGGGTATGGAGCAGGAGGTGCCTGCAAAGGAGGGGAGGGTAGAGCGTGTGGCTGCATAGGAGGGGTAGGCAAGAAAGAAGGCGAGGCCTGCAAAGAGAGTGAGCCCATAGAGACTTGGGTGGATAGAGGGGACGAGGCCAAAGGAGGAGGCGTGGCCTGTTGGGGCGAGGAGGCCGGAGAGGGCGGCAAGGTCAACAAAGAAGCCTGTGAAGTGGGCAAAGTCGGAGAAGGTGGGAGCCTCAGAGGAGGTGTGACCACGGAAGAGGGAGGGACCAGCAGAGGTGGTGAGGTGGAGGTAGAGGAAGAAACGGGAGGAGAAAGGGCCAAAACCAGAGGGTCTTGCAAAGGCGGCGTGGTTAGATTAGAGGGCGTGGCCTGGGGAGGGGGAGGAGACACAGAAAGGTTGGCCGGGAAAGGGGGATCTGTTAGAGTGGAGAGAGGCAACTGAGAGGGTGTGACAAGGGGAATGGGCAAATTCTGCGGGGAAATCAGCAGAGAAGGAAGGAGCTGTGGAGGAGGCGTGGTGGAAGGAGCAGGTGAGAAAGGCGTGGCCGAGAGAGTCTCCAGAGGGAGCTGTGCTGAAGAAGTCTGGTTGCCGGTCATACTCTGTATAAGGGGGGGAAGCGATGGAGAGATGGCAGCTCTTGGTGGGGGTGAGTCAGATGCCTCCTCAGTACTCAGACATGTGGGTGGAGCTAGCAAAGGGGGTGTGGCTGGTGGAGAAGGGAGGTTCTGCAGAGAAAGAAGGGGAGGTGATGGGGAGCAGTGTCCAGACTGTGAATGGGGCATTGCCTGTGGAGAGGCTTGTGCTTGGAGTAGTTGAAGTGAAGCAGGTAGAGGCGGGGTGGCGGGTGGAGAGGGAGGGAGTGTGTTCTGCAGGGGATCATCTGGGACTTGGACAGAGGAAGCACCAGGTGGAGCGGACGTGACTAAAGATGAAGCAGAAATCAGGCTCTGTACAGAGGGCCTATTTTTCCTTGAGACTGTGGTCTGGGTTGGGTGAGGAGCTTGCTGCCCTTTCGGCTTGAGCTGTGAGGTATGCCCAGGAGCCCGTGGAGTTACACGAGGTGAGACCCCGGAGCGGGATGGGGATAGCTGAGGAGTAGCACTGGGGATCAGGGAGCGGGAGACCGGCTTTTGCAAGCTGCCACCAGCGAAAGAGCGCCTCCTAATGGCTGGGCTCAGCTCCGTGGCACTGGGCTCAGAAGCACTGCACACTGGTTTCCTGGGTGCCTCGGTGGTCAGAGGACGCTGTCTGGCACTGAGAGCTGATTGAGGAAGTCCCACCTCTGTAGCTGGGGCCCTTGACCGACGGGTGATGGCAGGGGAGGGGGCTCCTGAGGTGGGCCCTAAAGAATCTGCAGACAAAACTAAAGTCCAAAAGAAACATAGGTATCTCGGGGCTGGTTGCCTTCAAAAACTGATAAAAATCTACTTGTCTCCAGGTCACGTACCTCTTCGTGTTCCAGAGGTCAGAGTATTCCTTTTGGGCGTCTCTGGTGTTTTACCTCTGACCACAGGTTCCTTAGTCGGAGGTTGGAGTCTCTTCTGGACAACAGGGCCTGGTCTGGGCACAGAAGACAAGTTGTTAGCATTCCCAATTTCATGTTTCCCCATCTGTGAAACGGAATTGCTTGCCTTTCTGTGACCCAGCTAATAATGGCTTTTGCTATTATTAGTTTGTGTCCATTATCTACAAGTGTTCCTGAGCTATCGCATATGTAATATTTTTGTGTATGTGTGTGCACAGTTGTACGCACACTATCCCCATTACATGTACATGTGGAGACCAGAGATAAACACTGACATCTAACTGGATCCATTTTCTGCCTTGTTTTACGGTCTGTTTTGCTTATTATTACTATGTAGACTATGTAGGCTAGCCTTGAACTCACAGAGGTCCACATGCCTCTGACTTCTAAGAGCTGGGACTAACACACTCGTCTATCTTTTAGGACAAGATCTCTCACAGAACCTTATGTTTGACACTTCCTCTACAGAGCACCAGAAACCCACCTCTTTTCTTCCCACCTCTCATTCCCTCCTAGAGCTGAGGTTATAGTGGTACATCATCAAGACCAGCTTTTACATAGGTGCTGACGTTTCAAACACAGGACCTCATATTTGTGCAAGTGTGTTAGCACATCAATCCACCTTTCCAGCCCATTCCCGGGTAATATCAAAAGGTTCCAAATTGCTAAATTAACCCTTACTTGGGGAATTAGTTTATTACCTGGCAGTCACACTGCTGGCACGCCCAGGGCTAGAAATAGAGCCCTGGCCAGAGGTCTTCATAGGGGCCTTCTCTCCTTTCCCAGAAGCTGGGGGCCTGTTGGCTTCAGGGAGAAGACAAAAATCAATGGTACTTCTGAAAAAGAGGAGTATCTAAGAAGGAATGGAGAGGGTAAGCGGAGTGCAGAAGGAGCTTCAAATAAAGCTGAGGACCGCTGGGCAGTGGTGACCCACGCCTTTAATCTCGGCACTCTGGGAGGCAGAGAGGCAGGTGGATTTCTGAGTTCGAGGCCAGACTGATCTATAGAGTGAGTTCCATGACAGCCAGGGCTACACAGAGAAACCCTGTCTCAAAAAACAAACAAACAAAAAGTAGAGTACCTGGGCTGCGAGGACCTGGCCCTGCACTGCGTGCTGGTGCCGCGTGAATAGTGGTCTGTGGAATTGCCGTTTTGCTGGTCTGTGGAAGAGCCGCTTTGCTGGTCTGTGGAAGAGCCACTTTGCCGGTCTGTGGAAGAGCCGCTTTGCAGACGCCAGGGGCTCGCTCCACCAGAGGCCTTCGCCCCATAGCTCCATTTGCTTCCAAGACTCGAAGGGCAGCAGTGGTGACAGGGGGAGGAGGTCGAGCGGACCCAGCGGGAGGCCTAGGGGTCAGAAGGCCAGGGGGTCGTGAAGCCGGCATCCGCGGGGCAGTTCCTGCTTTGATCCTATCCCTCTTGTCCATACCTCACCTGATGAGGAAGACAGGAGGATTGGTGTCCCAGGTCCTGAACCAATCACTATGAACCATCCTGAAGCCTCCCTGTGCTTCCTCTAGTACCACCACCCATGGGTGCCTAAACCTCGGTCTAAAGAGCCTCAGTTTGTTTTTCTTCTAACCACCCACACCCGTTCACCAACCTGGCTGCTCGGTGTTGCCTAAAGTCCTACCGCTCCCTCCCAAAGCCAAGACGCCCTGTTAGTCCCCCACCCGACCCCCGACCCTCGACCCCCCCCCCTCGGCCCTCTTACAAGAACAACATCCACTCCCCTGCCCCCTCTCCTCTTGGAAACCTAAATGATCAATACGGCAAACAGGGAAATGCCTCCGGCTTCCAGATTCAGGGGCCTCCGTGTGCACAACGATGGGGCTTCGCCAGCGTCCTCCCTCAGGTTCCACAGGCACCTGCAGAAAGAGTGTCCTTGTTGCCCGCGAACGGGCTCCGGGAGACAAAGAGCTGACCCCTCCCCCAGCCTGGTCCCCTATGCCAACGATCCGCCCGATCCACCTGCTCACAGCACGCGTTCACCTCCGCCTCCGGTCACTAGCCGCTCCACGCAGGGTCGCCTAGGGTGGGGCTGGGCTGGAGAGCAGTAGCGGGGAGTAGCGAAAAGGCAAGGGGAGGGGGCTTCGGGGCGACAGTGTCTAGGGAGCTTGGCCACGGCCCCGCCCCCCAGCTTCGGGTAGAGAGCCGAGGATGCGCGCACTGGCTCTCGGTCTAGAGTCGAGAGCGTGCAGAGAGGGCTGAGAAGAGAGGCGCGCTTCTGAGGGAGCTGCGGGTGCTGCCTCTCTGTAATACCCCAGGAGACGCCTATTTCAGTGGCTGTGTTCAACAACCACAGAACTAACTAGACAGGCTAAGTGGAGAAATCCCTTGAAGACCCTCCCAGTCCTCTACTCAAGCTCTTGCACCTGCTCTGTCAGCCCCCTTCTCTAGCACTAGGAGACCACACTCTCCTTGACAGGGATAGGCTGGGCCTTGGCAACCAGTAGGGCGGGATCATTTTGCCTCTGACCCACCAACCAATCCAGCCATTTTGTGTGCCCTAGTCCTCTTTTCTTGCACTTGATGTCTATGGAGGCTAGATAGCCCTGCGACACCTATGCCAGGTCACCTATTTTCTAACTTCGACTTTTCTCACAACCCTTGCGCACGCGCATATGCCACGGCACGCTGGCAGAAGTCAAAGAACAACCTGTAGGGCTCAGTTCACTCCTACAACCAGTCGATGTTTTTACCCACTGAGCTATGTCACCATGTCGCAAACTCTTGGACTTAGAGGATACACAGCAGATCCCAGATTTGAGAGAAGAGAGGAAAATGGCAGGGTGAAAGAAAGGGAGAGAAATAGGAAACACGATGGTGACTCTGCCTTCTGTGGGGCAGGACATCTCAACTTGCTGGCCCACAGGCAATCAAAGCCTCAGAAGTTTCCTAGCAGAGCTGAATTTGTGGAGTATGGAGAAACACGATTATGGAGGGAAGGAGAACTCTGCAAAACGTGTATGAAGAAACTGAGAGCATTCTGAGTGTCTCAAGCCAGTTGAGCAACTAAAAGGTGTCACTTTAGTTTGCCAGTTTACAGAGCCAGTTGGGGCAGGTGTGCCTAACCCGTAAGAGGATGTTAAACCAAAACCCAGGTCTCTAAGAGATCGCTGAAGTATGTTCAGAATTGGGCGTTTGGGGGCTGTACAGTCAATGCTCTAGAGATACAGGCAGAAGGATCCTGAGTTCCAGGCCAGCCTAGGCTACTTAACAAGGCTTTTGAGCCATTACAGGTGCTAGCTAGATAAAAGAAATTAGTCCTGGAGCAGCTTCAAAAGTTCCAGAAGGAAGACCAGCGAGCAGCTGGTCCAGAATTAAGAGCATTTTTATGGCTGGCCATGTAGCTCATTTGGCAGAGTGCTTCTGTGGCATACAAAAAAAAAAAAAAAAAAAAAAAAGTCCTGGTTTCTATTCCCAGCAACACATAAAGGTGGTGTGGTGGTATGCAGCTCTCATCTCAGCACTTGGTGGGTGAAAATGAGAAAATAGATTTCAATATCACCATTGGCTGAGAGATAATTTGAGATCAGCCTGGGCCTGTCTCAAAAAACAAAGAGCAGCCAGGAATAGTGACCTTTCATCCTAGCACTCAGAAGGCAGAGGTAGGCAGTCTCTGTGAGTTTGAGTCCAGCCTGGTCTATACAGAGAGTTCCAGGACAGCCAGAGCTAATATAGTGAGATTCCTGTCTTGAAAAAACAAAACAAAATGAAAACCAAAAAAAGTTATTGGTTTTATTTTAAACTAGGTTCTCATGATATAGCCTCTGGCTGTCCTATAACTTGCTATGTTTACCAGTCTGGCCACCTCAAGCTCACAGAGACCCACTGCCTCTGCCTTCTAAGTGCTTGAATTTAAGCAGTGCGCACCACACCTGGAAAAAAACTAAAATGCAAAGCCCTAATTTTAGAATCCAGTATGGTTCCAAAGAGACCCTGTCTCAAACAGCAAACACATGCTGGAAGGACATTTTTATAAGAAAACTTAAGGGAGCCGGGCGTGGTGGCGCACGCCTGTAATCCCAGCACTTGGGAGGCAGAGGCAGGTGGATTTCTGAGTTTGAGGCCAGCCTGTTCTACAGAGTGAGTTCCAGGACAGCCAGGGCTACACAGAGAAACCCTGTCTCAAAAAAAATTTTTTTTTAAATAAAAAAAAGAAAACTTAAGGAAAAGCAGACATGAATTTCTTCCATTGAATCTCCATGGATCTAGGTAGAGAAGCAGAATAGTAAGGGATAATAAAAAATAGATAAGGGCTTAGCACATAAGGACTCTTGTAACCAAGCCCGAGAGACCCTAAGTTTGATACCCCAGGGCCCATATGGTAGAAGAACAACTTCTACAAGTTGTCCTCTGATTACACACACACACACACACACACACACACACACTAAATAGATACATATTCTTGGTATTTTCTAACTCAGTTGGTTGAGACATGAGGATCACAAGTTTGAGGCCAGCTTACCAGGAAAAGCAGGAAGAGGAGGAGGAGAAAGAGGAGGAGAAGGGAGAAAGAAACAGAATGATAAAGCAGGCAGCATTTCGGGATAAGGTATAGTTATATAAGGAGCAGTACTTGATGCATCTGGAATGGTGGGGGTGGGGGTGGTGATCAGAAATGTATGTGGGGTAGGTAGGGGGTGAGCATCTAGAGAGTTCTATGAAGTTTTTCTTTTTAAAACTGAGTCTCGAGCCAGGTGTGGTGGTGCACGCCTGTAATCCCAGCACTTGGGAGGCAGAGGCAGGCAGATTTCTGAGTTCGAGGCCAGCCTGGTCTACAGAGTGAATTCCAGGACAGACAGAACTACACAGAGAAACCCTGCCTCGAAAAACAAAAAAAAAAAAAAAAAACAAAAAAAAAAAAAAAAAAACAAAACAAAAAATCCCCCGAGTCTCATGTAGCCCAATGTAGTCTTAGACTCCAGTTGAAGCCAAAAATGGCTCCTCCGACACCCGCCTCCCAAGTGCTTAGGCGAGAGGTGTGTACCATCACACCGGGTTTATGAGATGGTCAGGATCAAACCCTGAGTGTCATGGATGCTAAGCAATCATGGTCCAATTGAGCTATAGTCTCAGCCCTTAAATCTAAGGGTTTTTAATATATATTTGTTTATTGGGGGTGGGGTGGACAGCACATACCACCGATGGAAGCCAAGCCTAGAGGCCAACTTTGTGTAGTGATTCTCTCCTTCCACCTTAATGTGGGTCTCAGGGATCAAACTCACATCTTCAGGCTTGCAGACAGCATCTCTGCCCATCGCACCATTTCTCAGGCCTTAAATTAAGGTTTTAACGTTCAGGAAGGTATCTTTTGTTGGTTTGGCTTAAAACTCTTAACTAGTTGTCTTCCTCATTTCTCTTTCCCTTCCTCAAGCTTCCATTAAATTGAGTACTTTTCATGGGGTGGTAGCTTATTTACGTGGCCTTCTGTTGAGCTTCCTTTTTTTCTAAGGGTTCAGTATTATCATATCTGTTAGTTGAGTATCATTTAACCCGAAGTACTTTCTACCTTGATGATCCAGAGCCACTCCCCTCCCTATAGCCCAGAACTAGCACCCTGTGGCCTGTCACTCCAGGTTATACAGATACACACGGCAAACATGTGCGCACACGGGTGAGTAACTCCTCCCTTCCTGGAATTCAGAGGATTGCCTAAGGAAGGTGTGGCTGGAAGCAGGGTTGCAGAGCTTTCTCCATTCAAGAGTTGTAAACAGCTAGGTGAGGTGATACATACTTGCAATTCCAACACTCACGAAACCTAGCCTAAAGGATCACCACTAACTTACAGTTAGTTTAGGACATATAGTGAGGTCTAGGCCAACCTGAGCTACAAAGTAACACCCTGTCTCAAAAAAAGCAAACAATGGGCCAGTGAGGTAGCTCAGCAGTTAGGCTTGCAGCTGACTCCGGTGAGCTGAGTTTGTTACCCAAAACCCACACCCTAACCTCCATACATGTGCCATGGCACAAGTGTGCTCACATATGCGAAAGTAAATAAACATAACAAAAGTTGTTTTTAAGCAAACACATGCTTCAGAGGTGGCTCATTTGGTGAAAGCTCTTGCCTCACAGGAGCTCCAGTCTTAGAACTCAGGTAAAAAGCTGAGTGGGGTGGCTGGTACCTTTATCCTAGTAACAGCATGATGTGAGGGGAGATGGGTGGAGCCCTGGAAGCTTGCTAACTGGCTACTTTAGCCTACTGGGTAAAATCGTAGGCCAATAAAAGATGGCCTCAGCAAAAGGTAAGTACTGTGACTGGAAGCAAGAGTACCTGGAGAAAGCTACGAGATTAACCCTTAGCCCTAAAGAAGCCCTTTGTCACCTGGGCTTCGTAGACAGCTCAAGGAATGTCTGGATTACTTAAAATAGTTGGAGCAGGTGCCATCTAAAAGCTCTATAGAGTTATGTGGTTTAGGACTCTTAGTTTTGGACTTTCCTTCAGCTCACTAACCCACTCCCATGC